>CM072550.1:43840709-44474102 GCA_036898215.1 Platycarya strobilacea
TTTCAAATTTGAAATTGAAAAATCATTTGCCTATAAATAGCTCACTTGAGTTTTGCAAAATTCACAACAAGAGCTTACACATCTATTGCTAAGTTTTGCATCATTTCTTCAAAGCTCTCATTCTCTCTTTTCTAAAGTTTTGAGCCTTAATTCTTGTTCCTGTTGAGAGAGATATAGGTTGCGCTGTATTGTTTCTATCTCACTCATTGAGGAGTGTACTTTGATAGTCTACCTACTATCAACTCTTGTATTTATAAAAGGGTGTGTATAACCCTTGTGTGTGTAGAAGGTGTTCTACACGGGAAATAGTTAAATCACCAAGTGTGAGGTGATTGGAAGTGTAGAAGATGTTCTACACGGGGAAAAGTTAAATCACCAAGTGTAAGGTGATTGGAAGTGTAGAGGGTGTTCTACACGGATTCTTTGGAGCGGTGCTGCTCAAAAGTGTAATAGGTTTCTATCTCCACTTAAAGGAGATTGAATAGTAGATTTGGGGATCCTCAAGAGGTAGCTTGAGGCGAGGACGTAGGCAGTGGGGCCGAACCTCGTTAACATACTGAGTTTGCTTCTCTCTTACCCTTACTCTTTATATTTATTATTGTTTCATATTTTGTTTATATTTTATATTATATATTTGATTTATAATTGTTAATTTCTTAAATACAACTCAATTCACCCCCCCTCTTGTGTTAGTCATCTGGGTAACAATAACTACACAGTCAACTCCACAACTAATAGCATAATCCACAACCATGTCAAATAACATAAATACAAGAGAGAGAAGGTTATACCATCACGGGGTTAACACGTGCGTTGCTCGCTTCTTGGCATGGCTAGTGGCGTCGAAAGCCACTAACTTAAGCTGTAACCATCCCATCGAGGTTAGTGTCATGACGTCAGAATGAGAATATCTTGGGATTCAGATCTAGGATTTTGATTAGTAGATCTAGGTCGTGCGAGGGTGGCCATTACGGTGGGGAGTTCGTTGGTTGCGGTAGAATGGTCATATTTAGCAGCTAACACTGCATATGGTGACAGTCAACCACATACCATGACGGTTTGGGCTAGAGTGTTCAGTTTGACATGGGAAGCTAGATGGAGACTCATTGGAGGAAGTGGAAGCTCATGGTGGTGGAGGTGAGGTGATGCAACCATCGGAGGGTGGTGGATCTAGCTTGGAAAGTAGGGGAAACCCATTTTTAGGTTTATGGTTACACGAGGGAGGTGGAGGCTTGGTCGGACAAGGGAGTGTGTGAGAGGTTGCCTAAGCTAGGGGGAGCTTTTGGTCGTGATGGTGAGGCCACATGGTGGCGGACGATGGCACGATGAGGCTAAATCCGTGGGTTTCATACCCATTTTGGGTGGAGGCTACACAGAGAGGGAGAGGCTGTCATTGGTGGTTGGGGTGGCTGGGGTTGGTCGCCAGTAGTATGGGAAAGCTACGATGTGAGATGGTGGCTAGAGGGGAGCTCACGGCGACGCTAGGCCGCGTGACATGGAGAGAAACCCATTTCAGGATTTGGTTCGCACGTGGGAGGTGGGGCCACTAGAATACATGCCAACGTTGGAGGCGACATTGTTGAATGGTGGCTGGCGGTAGGCTTGGTTTGGGCTGAGGCCAAAATGGCAAGGGAGGTCTGTGTCGCAGGAGAAAGAAGAGGAAGACGAGAGAGAAAGAGGAGGGAATAGTGATGGGGGCCTAGGGTTTCCTCTTTGGGGCTATTTATATGCCCTATGCCTTGGAGTCTCCAAATGGATAAACGATAAGTTTAAAACACTAATTTGAAAATGCATAAAACTAATTTAACTTAAAACACTCAAAGGAATTAAGATAGAATATTATTTCAACTTAATTTTGGTTTATAAAATAATATTCCTCCATCATTAATTAAATGATGAAGTTTTACTAATTATTTTAAAAGAATAAAGCCATATATTTAAATCAGAGATTTAGTGCATAATTGAAATCTCATAATATTTGAAATAACTAAAATCATGATAATAAAATGATTTTGTACAATTATAATATTTTGGAGCTCTTCAAAATATTAGAATTGTATTTTCTTATAAGTCAGGCTTGAGTCTAATAACACTAGAAATACTTCATATAATATTTTCAGGACATTTAAAATATTCAAAAGAATTAAAACATGCCATCAGGGCCTAACATGTGCTTTGACACCTGGCACGTGAATTGAGATTGGTCCTAATTGAAGGAAAAAAGGAACGGACTGTCACATTATCTCCTCGAGATTCATTAAGCATTAGAAAAAAGAATGAGCGAGTGTTACAAGTGATAAGGAGATCATCAACGTAGACCAGAAAATACATAGTGTGACCATCTGCATGATAAATGAATAACGAAGAGTCTGATTTGGATTGAGTGAAGTTCAAATCAAGAAGAGCACATTTGAGCTCATTGTACCATGCACGAGAAGCTTGTTTTAATTCATAGATGGATTTCTTCAACTTGCAGATATAATTAGGAAAATTTGTATTAACAAATCCATGGGATTGCGCCATGAATACATCTTTCTCAAGTGTGTCATGTAGGAAGGTGTTGTTGACGTCAAGCTGGCGATTGGGCCAGCGATGCATAAGAGCAATGGAGAGAATTTTCTGAATAGGGGTAGGTTAAATGACGGGACTAAAAGTTTTCTTGTAGTCAAGACCAGACTTTTGATGGAAGCCTTTTGCTATAAGGTGAGCTCGGTCAATATTGCCATCGAGCTTCCTCTTAATCCAAAAGACCCACTATTACACCCAATTAGATTTTGAGAAGTTTGAGGAGAGACTAAGTCCCATGTATCATGCTTAACCAATGTTGTGAACTCTTGTGACATGGCGTAGTGCCATTGAGGATGTTTTAGTGCTTGACTGACACAAGTAGGTTCAAGAGTGTTAGGGAGTGAGTGTTTGGTGACAAGATACATGTGTTTATGCTTATAAATATTATTCATAGATCTAGATCTGGTGGTCATCCTGTGCAGGGGAGGTGGTGTGGGTGCAGGATTTGAAGAAAATAGATTAGTATTTTCAGAGGAAAGGGATGGTATAGATTGTGAAGAGGGAAGAGAGAGCATACTTGTTGCTAACTGTGGTCGAGCTAGTGGTGCAGGAGAGTGAAGTACTTCAGGCAATGTGAGAGATGAAGGCACCTAATTCATTGGCGGGATATGTGGGATAGAACCAAAAAATTCCACTACAGCAAGTGGTTATTTGTTGATGTCTAGAGCAAGATCAAGCCGTCGATCAACTGAGTTAGAGGAGCTAGGAAAGGTGTGTTCTTCAAACATGACATGGCGAGAAAGGTAGAGACGGTAGGTCTTGATGTCGAGGCACTTGTAACCACTTTGAGTTAGAGAGTAGCCAAGAAAGACACGAGTGGATTTGGGATCAAGTTTGCTATTGTTATATGGTTTGATCCATGGATAGCTAAGACAGCCAAATGCGTGAACCTTGAGATAATTTGGTGGGCAATGATTAAGGGATTCAGAGGGAGTTTTGCCATATAAGAGAGGAGTGGGCATGCAGTTGATTAAATAGCATGTTGTCTCAAAAGCAAAAGACGATGGCGATGTTCAGAGACACCATTGTGTTAGGGCGTGTGAGGAAGGGTCGTAAGACTGGTGATGCTGTGTTTAGCGACGAAGGGATTGAGTTTAAGGTACTCGTCACCGTTATCACTATAGATTTGTTTAATGGTGGTGTCGAATTGATTTTTTTATGTAACTTTAAAGATTATTGAAGACACTCTCAAGGTCATATTTTTGCTTGAGAGGGTAGAATCAAGTGAATTTTGTGAAATGGCCAATGAAGATAACATAAAAATGGTAACCATTGATTGAGGTAATTGAAGATGGATCCCATACATCCGAATAAAGTAATTCAAATGGCTTAGAACTAGACATAGACAAGATTGAGAAAGGTTGCTTGTGACTTTTATTACATTGACAAGAAACACAAAGACTTTTCTTTATAACAAAAGGTTTTTATAGAGGCAAATCAAATGAGCGAACAACTTGAGTGACAACTTTGGTGGAGGGGTGACTCAGTCGTGAATGCCAACTATTAAGAGAGGTGCGGACACCAACAAATGCCACTGGTGGTTTGCACAAGACATGAGTGACTGAGGCATGTAATAGATACCATCCTCACATTTGCCTTGAAGTAGATGCACACCTATGCTCAGATCCTTCATAGAGAAAGAGAAAGGATTAAATTGTACAGAGCAATTGTTAGAGGAGGTAAATTTATGAACAGAGATAAGATTGCGATGAATGGAAGGGACACAAAGAAGATCTGTAAGAGCAAAGGTTTTGGAAGGAGTGGTGAGGTTGATGGAACCAACGTGTGTGACATTCAAACCTATGCCATCCCCAACAACAATCTCGTCAGGTCCTTCATACTCAGAATGCATAGACATGTTTTGGATTTCAAATGTGATATTATGAGATGCCCCAGAGTCAAGCATCCAACGATTAGTGTCATGTTAAGGCATGATAGTGCAGTTGGCTTGTGCCAACACACGATGAAGCTTGTGACATTCTATCACAGTGTGGCCATTGAACTTACAAAAATGACAAGTTTTTCCTAGTTGATGGCCTCTTTGAGCAAAATCAGCAGAGGAGTTGTTGGTAGGCTTGGACTGAGAAGAGCCACAAGAATTTCTAGATCAAGAGTAGGTTTGCTTCTTGTCATTCTTTGAGAGGAACGATTGTTATACCTGCGTTGAGAGATATTAGTTGTAATAACAGGAGAATTGGAAGCATGTTCCAGATGCTTCAAGTAGCGTTCGTGGCCAAGGAACAGGTCATGGAGTTTTTCAAATGTGAGAGAAGTTGCACGGATGCAAATTGGGGCATAATCTCACAGTTTTCTAAGCCAGTACCATTGAGAATGTACAACATAAGATCTTCGTTTGTCACAAGTGTGTCAATGAATGTATAGGGTGAAGATATTCTGTGATGGACTGAGAACCTCGTTGAAGAAGAGTGAGGTCCTCCTTGAGTTGCATAACTCGAGTGAGGGAATGACTAGCACAGAGTCAAGTAAGGGTCTTCCATGCTTCCATGGATGTCTCAATGGTAAAAATATGAGAGACAACACCCTTAGAAACACCACCAAGAGCTTGTCTTAACGTATCTAATGCGAATATGTAGCCTTAACAGCGACCTGGTCAACAGTGGACACTACAAGAAATATGCTCTTTCCCATCGATTTTAAATTCATTGCAAAATTTTTTGATGCAATTACGTCCTTTCTTGCGTTGGCTTGTGGAATGCCGTATGATTCTCGGCACTAGCGTCTTAATAATCATTGGTGAATAGTACTTGGGTGTGTTGTGTCGATTTCTTCTACCAATTCTGTCGAATTTTTAGCCGCAATAGGTAATTGCAATTTGCATCGATAGATTACTTCGGTTTAGCTCATTTCTTGCGGCAGATCTTGATAAACCGCTACAACAAATCTTACTTTATTAATTCCTCTAGTCCATCGCGAGTTCTCTAGAAGTCTTCCTTTATTCCTCTAGTCCATCGTAACTCACCAAATTTCTTCCCCAAATCTGAACTAGAGCTAGGTCTGATCATTGAAATCTCTATCGCCAGTTCCCCAAATTCTCCGTGAGTCCATACTAATCTTAGGGATTCGAAGAGGGCTTGGGATTTTTTCTTCTTTTCGCACGTTCATCACCATCGCCCCCAACCATTGAATACTTGATTTCAATGCACTAAATCCAAGAATCCACCACTTATTGACATTTCTTTGTTGGATTCGTTCATCAACACTCACTATTTATTAATGGTTCTGATATCCTACCCTCTCTCGCGGGCTCCATAGTTGGCCATAACTCTGTAAGTTGATAATTTTAGGGTTTGCCGAAATTTCTTGAAATTTTGGTATGTTCTCTGACTCGCGCGTATATCATATAGCTTATCGATAAGATTAGGCCTCATTTTTTGTCTTCCTCGAAGGATCCCACCATTTACCTTCCACAGAGCACAGAGCTCCAATTTGCGTAGATGGTGACTCTGAATAGTAGAAGTTGGAAAGTGGAGAAGGTATTTATTCCATCCTTTACTTTTTGTTTAAAAATCCCTATTTTCATAACTCTTTGTCCATTCCAATTTTGAAGATGGTCATGTTCATAGGTAGAAATCTATCATCCTATAACCCTAACTTTGATTTAACTGGATTTTGGGATAAGTCCTATACCCTAGCTTCAATCTTTTGCTTCAGTTTGTTTTCTCTTGTTTGGCTAGGTTTAGTTGTTAGAATTATTCAAATATCATATTCTACCACTATTTTGGCTTCTCGATTGCCCTGTTTTGTACTGCTCTTTGCATGTTGTTCATATTGCCTACTGATTAAACAAATGGACTTATTTTCCTTGTTAATTAATTGGGTATAATAGACAGAAATTAATTGAGACTTTTTGGAGTTGAGTACCTCTGTTAGAAAAATATATAGCAGATTCTGTTTTGGAAATGTCAAATATATAGCAGATTTTGTTCTCTCTCTATTTATTTTTTTTGTCTAATATACTTGTGATATGATGCTTTTTGTGCCTTTGTGATCTGATGGTATTTTGGATTTTGTGATCTGGCCTGCTTTGTGATAAATTGCAACATGTTAATCTTAATGGCTTCCTGGAGCTCTAAAGGAAACTATGAAGTAATTAATTAATTTCTGTTAATGGCCATGGTTAAGAGAGTTACATACTGTGTTATAATGATTTCGTATTTTTATTGTAGTTATCTTCAACAACGTGCGGCAAAGGATGAGTCATTTTCTTATGAGGTATCGTTTTGATCATTTTGTTTGCTGGATCTTTTGAATTAGTTAGCATGGTCATATTGTGTGTTGATTTTTTTTCTTAATGTCAATGAAACTCAACTTGGAATGTTTTTATTTCTATCTCTTTAACGCAAGTATAACAAATATTAATGAAGGCTCCACTATGCAAGCAAATGGTAAATTAAGTTCTTTCTGGAGCACAACAATATTTCTAAAAAAAAATGCGATGTTTGGCTTCATCATTAACGCATTGAAGTTACACTTTGCTTGTTCTTAGCTACTAGATACTGCCTTCTGTTTGCTTATCTTCCATTTTCATTGGTAGAGAATTCTTCTGCAGCTCCATAGTCCTGCTTCTTAATTTACACAACTTTTGTTGCTGTTGTTTTTTTGGTAAATTGAGAGTAGAGGATAAATGATTTCTTGTAGTTTCTTTGGCTGTTCATT
This sequence comes from Platycarya strobilacea, assembly GCA_036898215.1. Classification (NCBI taxonomy): domain Eukaryota; kingdom Viridiplantae; phylum Streptophyta; class Magnoliopsida; order Fagales; family Juglandaceae; genus Platycarya; species Platycarya strobilacea. Next base: position 43,847,955 of record CM072550.1, read on the forward strand.
ATTATAAGGAATAGAGTTTTGCTATCCTTCTAGAAAAGTATGTCAAAAATTTATTATCTTCTGTTCCTTAAATTTCGAATGGATGGGTCTTCAACAGGTGGTGATTATTGATGATGGAAGTGTTGATGGGACAAAAAGAGTAGCTCTTGACTTTGTAAGGAAATACACCATAGACAAAGTGAGGTTTATCCTTCTTGGTAAAAATCATGGCAAGGGAGAAGCAATTAGAAGAGTGAGTCCAACTCAAACTACTCACTTCTGAAGATGTACTGATGTTTTAAGGGTGCCATTTCTTCTTCCTTATGTGTGATGACAATTGATTGAAGCTCTTTGTCTCAGTGAAAGCATTGTAAAATAGGGAATGCTTCATGCACATGGTGAATTGCTTCTAATGCTGGATGCGGATGGAGCAACCAAGGTTAATGACCTTAAAAAACTTGAAAATCAGGTTTGCATCATCCATAATTTTGTAATGTCACTGTTTTGCAAGTACTCTAGCTATATAAAAAACTTAGTTCAAAGTCTATGGAGATGTTGACCAAGCTTCTGCAAATTATCTGATGTTATGCCTACCAAATCCATGCTTTTGCCAGAAAGGAGTGTAATATTGGAGATTTAGCTGCTAGGAATTCAACTTTTAGGATATCTGATATCCCAATTACCTCATTTGGTTCTCGTGCTCATCTGGAGGAGAAGGCTCTGGCTACAGTTTAGTGTTTTGCTAATACTGCTTGCTTCTTTACATATTCTCTGACTCTTCTCTTCCAAATTAAATGGTACTAGAACTTTTTGATGATGGGTTTCCATCTTGTGGTGCTCTTGACTGCAGGTCCTGGAATTTGTGACACACAGGTATATCTGGTTTATTTTATTTTTAGTTTTCCTTTTTTCATTTATTAGACCTCCAGTTTTGTACTAGTATAAAATTCTAATACTTCTTTTATGCTGTTGTTCAATGAAGCTTTAATCTTTACTTAGACATGAGCTGTATCACAGTGTGGTTTTAAGATGCCTACAATGGTTGATGTAAGGAAGCTTTTCAAGAACATCCGTTTTAAGAGGTAGTTGCATTCATATGAAATTTTCTTAATGGGTTTTCCTCTTCCACGTTATTTTTAGGACTTTTGTTGCAGGAATTGGTTTTCAACATGGATTTGATGCAGGTGGTGTTTTGATGTTGAGTTAGTGTTTCTGTGCAAGTGGTTTGGTATCATAATGATTGAGATATCTGTGAAATGAGTTTTGGATGAGTGTATATATACAAACTCGTATATACATAGTGAAAATTCATGTACAACCCTTGTTGGGATGACAATATTTTATGGTACTTATACTGTTAGTGGTAATTGTTTTATGAACTATTTAATTGGCTAGCTTAGAATTTTGATGAATGAATGAGCAGTTAAATTAGATTTCTTTCCTTTAAGATCCTCTCTCTTTAACCATTTTATATTTAGAATATTATATGTATTGTAAAAAATTGACTAGGTCAGCTTGAATTTTTTATTTTTTATTTATTTATATATAACATTATTTGCAACGACTTAAGTAGCCGCCAAAAGTGCTTATATTGTCGTAACTGACTTTGCTCAACTCTTTCAAGTGATGTTTGAATGTCAATTGTGGCGAAAAATTATTTCATTCGCAATGACAACAATTCGTCGCCAATTTTTTTTTTTTTTTTTTGCAACAAAATCAGGCCAGCTACGCAAATGTCTTAATTCAATGAAACAATCTCGACGAACATGCGACGTTGAGTTCTGTGCTGAAAAAGTATAATTGCAGTGACATATGTAGGTTTTTGCGACAAAAAACAATGCTAAGAGTCATTTTCTTTGTAGTGGGAGACACCACTAGGAGAAAAACAGGGGAGAGTACCATCAAGATATCCCATAAGGTCGTTACCAATGAGTAGGGATTTGAACTAACACCGCTAAGCAGGATAGTTGATAGATGTCAATTTGTGGGGAAGCTGAGTAGCAGCATTTATAGCAATAAGAGGCGTACAGCTTTGAGGATTTGAGAAAACAAAGATATTGTTGGTGGCTATGGCAAAGAGGATTTGCTCATTGGAGCTTTGTAATCTCTTATACCATAAACAAGATGTATTTGGAAAATTACAATTTTCCTTGTATTCGAGATCAATATAAATAGATACAAGTATAATTGTACAATGTGACAGAGATACAAGATTTTAGGAATTAGAAAGTTGTACAACGGTTACAAGAAATCATGCATTAGTCACAACCGTACTAAGGAATCATGCGATTGGAGATGGCAATATTTTCAAATTTGATTTTTGTGTATTATCATTTATAAAGTCTACTTTACAATAAAAATAATTTTATAATTTGATAAACTACATCAAATCACATAAATTTTTAAAATTATTTTTATATAATATATTTATGACTAGAATATTTTCTTGTAATTAATTACCTTAATCTTGTAAAACATAACTTGCCTGAAAGAGAAAAAAATGGGAATGGCCATTGCTCGGATTCCAATAACTTTGAAACTGATTAGTACGGACTATACACTCACGCGCAGATCCTAACTTAGATATTGTCTGCCGTACAAATCCATCCCGAATTTGGTGCCAAATGCTTCACTGAAATTCTTAAATATATATATATATAAACTCCTATTATCATATTCTATACTATGCTTCCAGTTTAATATGCTGTTATTATATTCCTAGATAGAATCTAGTACTTGGAAAATAAGATGCAATCATGGCAGAATATCTTGAATGAACCACTCATTTAAATCCAAGCTCCTGCAACCTCTCCCTTTTTTTAATGCTTCAGAGTTCAGTGTTCAGACTGCAGAAACCATGAAACATCACTCTCTCTCTCTCTCTTTGGAACTGTTTTTTATAACTGTCAACCTTCGCAAGATTCTTGGCTTGTTTAGCAAACAAATCTGAGATTTGATAAGTTTATCAACCAATAAAAGGAACCCAAAATGATCATGAAAAAGGATTGAAAGCAAAAATACAAACGAATTAAGATAGAGATGATCGATTCTGGTGATCAATCAGATCATCTCTCTTAACAGAACCCAAAAGACTAAAAAAAAACTAATATTTGAGTCTCATATAAGAGAGGAAAATGAAATTCTATGGCTTAATTTCTGTCTCCTCCTGCAGACCCTTTTAAGATCTTCAAGGGTACCTACAATAAAGGGCTGTTAATGAGTCCATGCCAAGAAGATGGAGCAATTCCATTAATCCAGCTTTCTCTTCCCGAATCAAGAGCAGCATCAATGCTCATTCCATTCGCATTTAGCTGCCATGGGAATCCCAACCAAACTCGATTCTCATTTTCTCTGCCGCCATCGCTGCACAGTTCTTGCTTCATGGTTGTCACTGTCACAGCCGTTGTTGCTGCATTACCCAGTTCTTCGTATGGCTGCAGAGCGGCCATTTCTCGAATAATCCCAACACCTTCACCGCCATTAATGTCCGCCTCTCCGCCCAAGCTCCCATTATTATCATACCCATTATAATACATATTCTGAAAAACACTCTGGTTGTGATCAAGAAAGCCATTCCTAAGAGAACCTAGAAATCCAGCAGAGTTTCCCATGGGAAAATCTTGCTGATCATTATCAAAATATGACTGTTTTTGTAGTCTAGCAAATGCAAGACTGAGATCATTGGGAGAATGATCATAAGTTAAAGATGGAAAACCGGATCCGAGACTAGGGTTGTTCATGTTTGGAATCATGGCGGCTGGCTGTTGATCTTGGGTTCTCTTTGATGATGAAGATGACGATGCTGATGATGATGAAGATGAAGATCTCTTGTTCCTTCTGCAACCTCCACCAACTGGGACATTCCTCAATGTTCCTCCTTTGGTCCAATATCTTCTACATGATTTGCAGAAATAGCGTGGCTGAGAGAGGCTGTAGTTGTTGTAGTAACAAAACTTGGTGTTTGTGGAGTCACATCTCGGGCATTTTAGAGCTTGTTCTGGTTGTGGCCTTGGCTTCCTGTTGTCAGGCTGTCCTTTTAAGCATACCATCATGTTTTCCAGCATGTGATCGGGCATTTCCTGAAGATCATACCAAAAAATTAGAAAAAAAAAAAATCTATAACCACAAATCATTAACTCTGATACGTACATAGATTAATATGAAGATGCAGTCTCACGAGAAGGAGCTTTAATTTCCAGAAGAAATAAATCTGAGTGAAATTTCCATTTTGACTGCCGAGAAAGCTACTTAGCAAATTAAGTGAAATGAAAATTGGGTTAAGGAGGTAGAGAACTTTGATCTTGCTCTTTAGCAGTAGGTGCAAGTTCATGTAAAATTTAAACCTCAAAGCCCAAGTTCTTTTTTTTTTTTTTTAAAACCAAAAATTATAGAACATATCAAAAAAGCCAAAAATCTTTCTTGTTTAGATCAAGTGTCGAGCAAATGGTATATTTTGTTTGGAATTCAGAAGCTAGCGAGGCGTTTTAGTGCCATAGAATTAACCTAGCAATACAAGTATCTTTCCAAAGAAAACACAACAGAAAGCACAGAAAACAAAGACGAAGATCAATTAGAATATTTATTTATCTAATTAACCTCTTGTAAGACCGAAGTAACTTATAACATATAACTAAAGATATGATCTCTCAGCATAAGACCCAGTGACCAGAACGGTACGCCAAATGATCATGACTAGCTTGTAAATAAAAAGAGAGACAAATAATTAAACACCACTCTTCAAAGAAAAGAAGTTAGCTTCCCTAATTCCTACCTGGTGTTGTGCACTTGAAGGATCCATCCCATGCAAATAATTAAACAGTACCACTCCTAAATTTGGAACAAGTCTTTGTAATATTTGCTATGTTTTTTCTGAGGTTGTCTGTGCGAGAAAGAGTGAAAGAGAGGAAAAGAGATCAGGCTTGGGAAAGGAGTTTGAAGGAAGAAAAATATTGAGAGATGTACTAGGAAGTCATGCAAAAGTGAGGAAGTAGAGCCACCTCTCCGGGGGATATATATACATAAAGCAATCCCCATGAGAGAGAGAGATCTAGAGAGAGAATGAGAAAGTAATGATGGGGATTCCCCTACGGGATGATCGATGAGGTTGGTAGGCTTAGCCTTGCACGCAGAGAAAGCATTTTCAAGAAAATTCAAGTCATGTCTCTCTTCTCTCTCTCAAATGGACTGTTCTGTTGATCTGCAACGGTTTCAGATGAGAGATCAGAAACTCCCACAGCCTTTGTCATTGCGTGGGTCCCTTACTCGCGTGGTTGCAACTATTTTTTTGGACCCCACATCCAGCCGGATTAGGTCCCCGGGTAGCGCCAGTCCCATTCCTTGCCAAAACACAAACTTCGTGTTCCAAAAATACACAGAAAATTTACTTTGGGTTCTCCCCAAACGTTATGTTCATATTTATCTTAAATCTCATCATTTTATATTATATATATTTATATATTTAAGCTTGGATTGAATTAAAAAATCATTTTTAATTCATTTTATTTCGTCTTATTTCATTATTATATATTTTTTTTAAAAAAATTAGATAAAATGTAATAAATAATTTAACTTTTACAAAATCTAATTAATATTTTTTAAATTTTAGAATATTAATAATATTAAAATATAATATTTTAATAAACTAATTTTAATTTTAATCTAAAATTATTTTATCTCATCTCATTATTTATTTAAATGAGACCTTGAATTGGTGCTATAGAAATAGACTTACATATTATATATTTGATTCGTCCCATCTTCTCATGTTTTCTTATTTTTGTTTTTGTTGTTGAACTGCAGCATGGTGTGAATACAAGTAAAAGATGTTGATTGGTTCATCACTACTATGCGATACATACAGTACATAGGTTTGTTGTTGTCCGATGTAACTGTTTGATTAAGGTACTTCTGTCGATGTGGACATTGTTAATGATGATAAGACAGAGAGATCAGACCAGGGAGGTGGGGGCCTGGGGACAGTACTGACAGGAGGATCTTTGTTCTTCTTCTTCAATTTCCATTCAAACATGCATCCCAATATTTCATGCATGTGTTGCACACATAAATAGAATCATGTGCAACATGCATGGCCCACCAGCAGAATGTTGCTTTTGCTTTGTTCTCTGTTGCTTTGGTTTCACATGGAGGTCCCGATGTGGATCATCATCATCATCATCTTCTGTATTCTGAGACCTTTGTATATATAATCTTGATCACCTTGATCTAAAGTATTATTATTATTATTATGGAACTTGCATGGCTTAAATGATCTTTTTCCAATTTATTTTTTCTAGGAATATTGTGTAAATTAAATGTATAATCAAAATAGCAAAATCCAAAAACTTAATTCGGGGGTTCATATAATTATTACCATCATCCTGTTCGAATAATCGGATAGTTTCATATCTAAATTGCATATGCTTAAAACTTATTTGTTTATCTATTGTTATATGTCATTACGTATATCATTATCACTATAAGAAAATTGTTTATTTATTATTAGTTATTTGTTGTTAAAATATTTATTTTATATCAAAATGAGTCTATTTTTATAATAAATAGTCATCTTTAACCAAAAAAAGATTCATTTAAATTTTTTTTCAAATTAAATCTTGGATTTGGGGAATCATGGTTGCTTTGAAATCCAAGTTGATCTTCTATATAAAAGAAAAACCTAAAGGTACAATTTCATATATAATAGAATATATGGTTATGTTGGTTAAAGAGTGATCATGACCCAATAGTTTATAGGCGACACTTGGAATCTATGTAGATTTGATGGCCACCCGACAGAAGAAAATCTACGTTTGAATGAGCCACCCAAATTGGTCTACAATTTTAGGCACTTCAAATCAAAGGGTCTACATGAATGTGAATATTGATTAAAAAGGATATAACAGTACGTTTAACATTAAGCGTTCACACTTGATGTTGGAACTAATTATAATCATATTCAAATCTAAAGTTTATATGCAACTTCAGATCAGATTGAACATCGAAATAAATCGTGTAATTCTCAAGTATGAGACCCATCTTGTAAATATTTGCTATTTACAAAATGGGTCTTGAAACATTAGAAGGTGGGTGATGCTATGGTCTCTATTTGGGATTTCGATAGGAATTTTTTATATGATTTTTTTCATATTTAAAAATATATATATATTTTTTAAAATACAATATTATTTAAAAAAAAACTTAATTAATTATACATTAAAAAACTAAAAAAAATAAAAATCAGGATCCCAAATAGTATTTTTCTTATAAGAAGTAATTTCAAGTCATAAAATAATTAATAAATGTAATTCTTGACCTCAAATTGATTTTCTCATGATTCATTAGCAAAGAAGCAATTTTTAGTTAATTTTTCATTTAGTTTTATGGGAAACCAGTCCTTTCATAATTTCTCAAAAGTATTCATGTACTAGTGAAACGGGGTTGGTTGTTAGAGATATAAACAAGTGTTTTGTACCTTTAAACGCATGTAACTTTATTAATAATATATAATTTACATCTTTTGGAAGAGTCGAGAGATTAGCTTTTGAATTCTGACAAAATGCATGGTTTTTATAACTAAAACCAGCACAATCATGGACTGTTTGATTGAATACATGATGTCAAACAGATCGATTAAGATCATGAAAGATGAACTTTAGCTTTATGTCTTTTCTATCTCCATTTCTGGGCCGGTTAATTAGCATGATTAATCATTCATAGTTCCTAAATGGTATAATATAATAGCAGTTGGAAGCCTCTAATTTTCCCCTTCCATATTCCATCATTTCATGGAAGTCTATACATCTATAATTAGAATGAGAAATGAGAAATATATAATATATTTTATAACACTTTACATAATAATATTGTAAAAAGCAGAGTATTTATGCAAACTATCTTATAAAATTAATACTATTTTATAAAAATATTCCTATTGTACAACATATATCCTATAAAGTACTCTGAAATATTATATTATGTATATCATTTCTCAATTAGAATAAGAATTAGAATTATTAGAACATGAGTATTAGTAGTCATAAAAAAGTGCAACCTTCATCATTGTTTGCAATCCTTTTAAGTTAAGTTAAATTGTTCCCAAAATAAAACAAAATATATAAGATGGACATAATATAATCCAGTGATCATGTGATGATCAGCCAATCAAGCAATTATTGAGATCAGATGGCTCATATCTGTGCAGCTTTAATATTTCTGAGAGTGAGAATTTCCATTTATGGGCCAAGATTATTGGAGCTAGCCTGGGGGAAAATCCAAAGCAACCAACAAAAATTATAAATCCTCTCATCATGTTTTGTATGTATCTATATATGTATATACGAGCGTAATAATAAGCAAACAATGATTGATTCCACTACGATATACTTTGGATCCCATGAAATTTTGCTTTAGCTCCATTTTCTTCCAAAAAGTAAATAAAAAAATATAATATTTTTTCAATGAAAATAATTGATTCAAAGAAGTGAGGATAAAAGATCGAAAACAACAGGCAACATTGTGGTGGGGCCATAGATGAATAGTGTGAACACAATAGCATAGGCTAGGGATGAGTCAAGTAAGTTGACTGGTCAAACTTAGCAGTCAAAGAAAACAGAGAAAAGTGAAAGTAGAATGGGAAGGTGTGCAAAGACGTAGATAGATGGATAGAGTGGGAGTAGGGTTGCATCGCCTGTGAAGAAAAGAATCTGTATGTTCATAAATATTAAAACAAAACAAAAAAAAAAAATAGAATCTGGATGATCTGCAAATCTCACATCTGAAACTGTGCAGATTGATCATCAATGAGCACTGAGTTGGATCACGCATAACTCCAAGAATGTTTTTCTTTTCAATTTTCAATTATTTCTGTTGAATTCTTTTATTTACTATTTTAATTTCATTTTGTCTTATGCATGTGCATGTACGTACCCTTTTCTCTCTTTAAATATAAAGCATCCTCTCCCAAAACTATCACATTATCCTCTTTCGATTAAGGTGTGATTTGGACATAGAGCTTAAGGTCGTTTTACTTCTGCTTCTATATATAGACACATGACTTCTAATCAATGATTTGTGAAGACTCATGTGAACCACTTTTTTTATATAGAAAATGATTTTATTTTATTTGATGCAATCAAGGTTAATTGATAAATATAGGAAAAAAATTAGATAACAAACCAAATCACTTATCTATTAGTACACCTCTGCACATAAAGTTCTTTGTTACAGACATTATCTTAACTTCTATAAATCTTTTAATGATCGACAAAACTTTTTGAAATTTCAATCTTGATTTGTTTAAGAGTATAACACTCTTTAAAAATAGAGAAAATCAATCCACACTCTCTAAAAAAGAAAAAGGACGAACTACCCCTACTTTTCAAAGGAGGAAAGGGATGAACAATCCCCCAATCTCCAAAAGATGAATGGAACTAATAAAAGAAATAGACTATTCCTTTTTATTAATACCTAACACAAAAACAGAACAAAGTACATTGAAATAGAAAAACAAAAACGTAACACAGAAACACTAAAACTTAAAAATGACACAAATGAAGAAACCACATAATAGATAACGAAAAACATTAGACAAGGAGGCTATAGAGGCACATGAGGGACACACGCCATCCTAGAAGTGTGCCGGACCGTCGATCCCGAAACTACTGAAAATGCTGACCCCCGAAATGCATGCATGGCAGCAACAGAGCCCTCAATGTGGTGGCTTGTGAAGGCCACATGCATACTATGACTTGCGCATGTGAATCATGTGCCGCTCCTTTTGAAAAAAATCTACGATAGTCTAACAGATGGGCGGCTTAGGAATCTCATGGTGGTCGTTGGCCACCGAAAAACATCGAACACCGCTTCTCCTTGCTTTGAACAAAAATAAACAAAACTAAACTAAAAAACACCACCCGAAAGGAGGGAGAGAGAAGCCAAAACTCCTACCCCCATCTGAGGCAGTTTTCTCTTAGGATTTTTTGCATAGTCAACCATGTTTTTTTTCATGTGAACCACTTTTGCATGTTTTCAAATATGACAATTTAATTTTCATGTGAATTACTACTATCTCCTCTCTAATAATTTAAAATTATCTCATCTCATTTTCAATCCAAACACACAAATTTTTTTAAAATTCTCAAATTCTCAACTCATCTTGTATCATCTTTCAACCCAAACGAGAGCCTTAGAGATTTTATAAAAATTAATTCATATAATTGTATATATCACATTTAATTTATTTTATATTAAAAATAATTTTATAATTTTACATATGCATGTATGAGAATGCAATACGGTAGAGACCAATGTGTTATTGGGACACTTAGTATGGTAGACCGAAAAAGAGTGTTGTTACCACGGTGAAGAACTGCATTACCGGTCAGTAATAAAGTTCTATATTAAATTATGTTAGTTTATAACTTTAGCATGGTCGTGGCTCGGTACAAGCTGCTGCTGTCCTAATTGGCTGCGATATTTCAATTTTAGCATCTAAGAATCGTCATGAATCACTTCAACTCAATCTCTCCATTGATTTAACCAGTAGATATGGGACGATGGATTAGGTTAATTTATTAGACCCATAACCCTTATTTTCTCCTCTAACTTGTTTGATGTAATTCCGTATTTGTTGTGGCAATCAGTAAAATTCCTATGTGGCGAGCGGCCCAAATTGTCTTTAGTGATTGGGGAGAAAATCTATTTAGAAATCTTATCTTTTACACGACAAATGCTAAATCTTTTTAATTAACTTTCTGATTAAATCTCTCGATATTAATTTTGTTAATATTTTTTATAGGTTTAGTTTATTTTTATAGATAAGATGAATAAGATGAGATAAAAATTTAAAAAAATTATTTTAAGATATTTTTTAATATTAGTTTTATTTTGAGATTTAATAAAATTGAATTGTTTAAATTATTTTATATAGAAATATAAAAAAGTGTAATAATGAGATGAAATGAGATGAGATGATTTTAGAATAAGGTCTTAATAATTAAGGAAATATTTTTTAATAATATTGTAATTTAAAAATAAAAATAAAAATAAAAAAAATGTTCAGCATCGGGAGAAACTCATGCTAAATCATTGGGAGATGTAGCACGGCTCTTTTTACACATCCAGCATGTCGCTTTTTGACGTGGAACTATGCTAAAATATTATTGGTGTTTTTGTTTTTCTAAAATATTTTTACGGTACCCACTATCCGTAAGTGGTTTGCCAACACACCAGCTTATGTATAACAAAACTTGTAGTTGGAAATATGCCTAATGCACATGATGCATGTAAATTTGTCAATACCTTAAACATATATACATATACAGACCTGGTATCTTATTACAAAGTAAGGCCTAAGTGGAAATTTAAATGAGTCATGTTTAATTATAATACAATAGAATAAAAACTGTTTTTGAACTTATATTTAATACAAAAATTTAAAATGAGATTTCATTATAAATTTTGTACCTTATTTTAATAAGATCTTAAAAGTTTTTATTTAAAATATTAATTATAATTCATTATATTAAAAATAAGATTCAGTACATGGGGCCTTCCACATTAAAATAATTATATGATTTTTTTAATTAATGAAGCACTTTTTTTTATATTTTCTAGAAAAATAAAATAAAAACATCAGTTTTATTTTTGGAGGCACCTTATATAAGGAGATGTGCCGACGGCAGCATTAACAATGGATCTATCAAAGTTTTCTTAAAAAAATACAAGTTTGTACACATATTAAAAAAACTTAGTCATATTTAATTAAAAATGAAAAGAAAAAAATGAGGAGAAGGGAATAAAAGAATTTTTGTTTAACTTCTGATCATACATTCAAACATATATTTGTGTTTTTAAATTGGAATTGAAATTACATTATAATATATTATAAATACATTAAATATATTATATTATATAGTATAAAACATCACTAAAATATATTAAGTCAACACTATATAATACTATAGTATTAAATATTAAATAGTGTTGACTATAGTGTTACTGTAGCATATAAAATATAACTAAAATATAATATTAGAATACTATAGTTAAATATAGCAACATAATTCTATTTATTATATTTACTATATTATATAACTACATAAAATATTTTTTGGTTTAAAAAATATAGCAATATATAGATTTAATCATAAACGGATAAAAAAAAATTATAAAACATTCGAATGTCAAATTCTTACATTCGAATATTCTGAAAAAAGTGTAAGAAATTTCCCACACTTTCCAAAATGTTTGAATGTAACTTTTAGACATTCGAACATTTGAAAAAAATTGAGGAAATTTCCCCGCATTGATTTGACATTACAACTTTAATGTGTGACATTCAAACATTTACTATTTTATTAATTTTAGAAAATTTGATTTTTTTTAATATTTAGGTTATGTTCAGATGTTGTGTAATATACGTTCGAACTTCAACACATACATTCAAATGTCAGGGAAATTTAACTGCGTTCAAACGTTAGGATTGTAACATTCAAACGTTTTTAAAAATTCAAAAAAATTGAATTGTAGACACAGGAAGAAGCCAGAATTTCACATTTTGGCTTCTCCAATGTGAGAGAGAGATAGGGAGAGAGTGATTATATTTATGCGTTTGAGAGATTTGCTATAGGTATGGAAATGTAATTTACATTGTTATTTTTTCCCTCTTATTCCTTAATACTTGTTTATTTTATTCTAATTAGCCCATTTTATCATTTTTGAATGATTAATGTCTTGAAGGTGAAAGGGTTTGAGCACTTGTGAAGATAAACCATTGTGGAGAGTTAGGGATATTATGTGGGTTAGTGTTGTGATTGTATATTGAGTTATTAAATTTGGTTGGAAAGTATATTGAGTGATTCTTGCAGTAAATCATACATGGAGAAGAGAATGAGCTAAGCTTGATACGAGAGTGGATGAAAGATTTGCACCAAAGGAGTTGTTTAGGAACGATATATTAGAATAACTGCAACATGTAAGAGCGAATAACTTTGACATAAGTCGAGGAAAGAACAAGAGAAAACGAGATGCAACAGAATTGAATTGGACAAAGTGCAGTATTTATTTTGACTTTCCCTATCCGTCGTCCTGTATGTTGTGACATAGTTTGGATATTATGTATATAAAGAAGAATATCTATGATAATATACTTTAACAATGATGAGTATTAACAAGAAAATGAAGGATACGATCTAGACGAGGAAAGATCTTGAGAGAATGAACATTAAATATAATCTATATCTGTGACTAGGTGGCAACCAGGTGGCCATGCCGCATGCATAGTTTACGATGAAGAAAGATGAGAGAATGAATTTTTGCAAATGGTTGCAAGGCGTGAAACTATCAGATGATTATACTTCAAATATCGGTATGTATGTGAACCCGGGTGACTGGAAAATCAGTGGATTGGAAAGTCATCGTATTTATGCAGAAGTTATTGTCGATTGGAATCTGTGACAAACTGACATCTAATGTACGTGTTTCCATTATCGAGATCTATATGTTTTTTAGGAATTTATACACTCGGGTTGTAAATTGTGATATGTTGCAGATAACGGCAGACGACATTGCCACTATCTTATGTAAATTTGAACAGATATTTCCACCCTCATTTTTTTATGTGATGGTTTATTTAGCAATACATTTACCCTGAAAGGTATTGTTAGGTGGACCGATACAGTTCTGTTTAGGGCTATAAATGAACGACGCTATTCGATAGCCCGCTCGATACTTACTTAGTTAAATTCGAATCGAACTCGATTCGTGAAAAAAAAAACACGCTCGTGAAAATATATACTCGCTTGATTAGTAAATGGCACATACTTGATAAAACTCGACTCGACTCGACAAAAACTCATTAAGGCTCGCTCGTTTATACTCAAATCGACTCGTTAGTTCGACTCGATTTCATATATTGATAAATATATACACATATATGTTATATATATATTGATAATAATATAAGTATAACACTTTTATAATTAAATATGTAATATGTAATCTAATTACTTATGTCTATATAATAAATATACTTTATAGCTATATTTTATAATTTGTACAATAATTCATCTATAAAATTTAATAGATTTATATATTAGTACATAAGAACCATGTATGAAATACATATATGCTATTATATTATATTTATTTATTAATAATATATGTAAATATATAACATACTGTTATGATGAATAAATTTCAACTAGTTAAATATTAGGTATTAAATTTTATTAGATTTTTATTTATTTATTATAAAATTTTATTCAGAAAATAAAATAAAAAAAAATCAAGTTTGAACTTGGCTCGACTCGAGTTCGTTTGTGGGACAAACTCAAACTCAAATTGGAAGTTTAGCTTATTGAGTAAAACTCGAACAAATGATAAATAAAAATCTCGAACTCGAATATTTTCAGTCGAGTCGAGTTTGGCAAGCCAAAACTCGGCTCGATTACAACCCTAAATCTGTTGGATGTATCAAGTCAAAAGATATTTGGGTCGACTAAAGCACACAGGTAGGAATAAAGTCAGAGCTAAGGGTTCAATAGTGGAGGCCTATATACATGATGAATGGTTAACATTTTGCTCACAATACATTCGCAGTGTTGAGACATGATTTAATCGTGAAGAATAAAATACTTATCTTGATACTTCGCTTCCTCGTGAGCTATCAGTGTTCTCCTAAAATGTACGATTTTTAGACGCACAAATCGGTTAAGATTTCATTGATTGAGAGTTGGAAAAAGTTTGATAGTATGCGTTGAATAATTGTGAGGAGATTGACAACTATATTAGGTAGGGTATTCATCCAATTTATGATAAATTACTAGATCTTCACACACTAGACGTAATATAATATTTTTTTTCATTCATATACAATGAGTACCTGGACAAATTTAGTGTAGAAGGCGTAGATAATGTGGAGGTAACATACAAAAAAGAATTTTCCAATTAGTTTGAACATGTATGAACTACAAATTCGAATATGTTTGATTTTGAAACTTTAAATATTCTTGGTAACATATTAATTATATTAATTATATTAATTATTTTAGATTTTTAGATTTTGGAGCAACGTGTTCGTGATACTGGGTTAGTTTCTCCTGAAATGCATGCATTGGCCTGTAGTCCTCAAACAGAGCGATGCGATATACGACATGCACGGTTCAAGGTTATAGATTCCATATTTTAAAATGTGAACGAAATAAAGAGACGCAAAACTAGGGTGTGTTGGTCGATGGGAGCCATGAGATAGATGATATTGATTACTATGGTGTCATACATGATATAATTGGACTAAAATATCTAAGTGGGTCTGTAACATATTTTTTCAGATATGATTGGCGGGACCTAGGCGGTGGTTGGGGTTCAATGCATAAGGATAATTATTTCACGAATGTCAATGCTGCATCAAAATGGTATGAAGATAATCAATTCGTATTGGTTTGTTAAGCTACACAAGTCTATTACTTGGTTTATCCACTGAAAGACTTTGATAAAGATAGTGGAGAGATAACTTGGCGAGTTGTGTAAAAATTTGTTCCTATGAGTATATATGAGGTAGGAACGAGTACGAATCATGAGTTAAACAGAGATGAAGATGACACTCCGATTGTAGAGGCATACCAAAAAGATGGAGATCAAGGTATTGACTTGTTTGTTGACCTCGGTGCACTCGAGACACTCCCTTTATGTAGAGATGATGTGGCACCTGTCCACCTCAATCCATTATAACTAGATGTCATCCAACTGAAGTGAGTGAGGAGGAGGAAGAAGACATCCAATTGAAGAAGACATGCAA
The DNA here is from genome assembly GCA_036898215.1 of Platycarya strobilacea. Lineage (NCBI taxonomy): Eukaryota > Viridiplantae > Streptophyta > Magnoliopsida > Fagales > Juglandaceae > Platycarya > Platycarya strobilacea. Next base: position 43,863,727 of record CM072550.1, read on the forward strand.
GATGACGATGAAGATGCTATTGAGAGAAATTTTGAAACAAGCATGAAAAATTCATTCGAAGAAAAAGATTAAAAGTACCAAAATCATATAAATTAAAATCCTAATATTAAAAATAACGTTCTAATCATTATTTTTTATTTCTTTATTCATTTTCAACAAAAAAATGTGTCATGTCTTACAAGTTCCGAACCTGTTCCAGACTCCCTACTTGATAAATGCACTCTTGAAAAAATAAACACATAGGAGATGGATAGTCCGTCGACACCTGATAGTAATGAAATATAGTTGGTAATTAATTAATTATATTTTACTACTTAATAACATATATAACTAATATCATGCTACTGTATATAATAGTTAATGCATCGTTCTCTACACGTGGTCGTGACTTTATTTGTGGTATCTCTCTAGAAAAAAGTAAACGGCAAGGAAAAATCAATGTTACTATTCCTAATAATTTATCTGGAGGAGTGGATGATGGTGCAGCGACACTTTCTTCTTATATTGGTACAGTAGTCTAAGCGTATGCTCCATTTCATGTGCGATCATGGCGATATATTCTTAATGAGGTTAAAGATCACATTCGAAGTTATGTGCTAGTGAGATAACTTTACAACTATATCTTTTTCATCTTAATAAGTATATCTTATTTCTTACTTAATTCACTCATTCGGATGAGTTCAACCTTGATTTTACGGGTAGCAAGAATATGAGAACTGTGAATAAATTGATGGCTACATTATTCCGACGTCACAAGGGCCGATGTCATGAGCACCTTAAAAAGTTTGAGATGTTGGAAGAGGTTGCGAAGTTCTCTTTCTAGAAGATGAAGTTAGATGATTGGGTGAAGTGTTGTGATCTTTTCACAAGTCTTGATTATCAGGTATTCTAAATTATTTAGTTATTTGAATTTATAGCCATTCTAAATTAGTAGTAATATTATTAATTAATTTTGTAGAGCTTAAGTTCGACAAATGCACATAATAGATTCGCTCTCACTATCTACTGTCATGTCGATTGAAGGTCGTTATACCGTCTTGCTAATAAGATGATAATTAATAACTTATAGAAATATCTTTATTTTTCTAATATACATTTATTTAATTACTAGCATTAAATTTCTCAATTATTAATGTGACTTTGTTAGAAACATGATAATCCTGAAATTTTTTTCCTCATTCTTGTCTATGTTGCTGCTCACACTAATGAACGTAATGAATGAATGGATCACACCGCTGCAAAAAAATATGTAAGTGATGTTAATTTTGTTAAATAAATTATGACATTCACTATATTTTTTTTATTCGTAATTCTTTTAATATGTCGCTTACTATGTGTTTTCTTTCTGATTGCAAGACAGAATGTTGGAGATACATTTAGCTTCTAAGAATCTTCCTTTAGTGACATAGACATATTCACGGAAGTGCTTAGGACCAAGTCGGGCATGGTCAGAGAATTAGGACATTTACTCAAGCATTCCATCAGTTCATCCTCCAACAGCTCCTCGACTTCACAAATTAATAATCTTACCAAACATTTAGAAGTAGCACAATGAAAAAATGAGTATATCAGATTGAGACAGCAAGAGTTGGAGTCTCTCTTAGAGTGACAGTCTGATTTTCAGACGTGTCTACAGGAGCATCAGAGAGATCAGGAGGAAAGAATGTGCACTACAATCCAAGAACAAGTACAAATGGAGATGTCAACCCAGATGTAGCGTGTTATGTCACTTCAACATGGCTATAGTGGACAAGAAAAAAATATAAATTTTATTATTTTTATTATTATTTGTAACTTTTAGTATCTAACTTTTATATGATATAAGACATTGTAAATTTCTAAATTGATTGTATAACGTGAGACAATTTGTATGTTTTTTTAATTTTATTAAAATTTACCATTTCTGATATATACGTTCGAATTATATATCAAACGTTCAAATATTTGTTCCAACTGCGTTCGAATGTACTGCACAACATTCAAATGAACTCTCCCAATGACGAACAAAATGCTCTCGAATGTTTAGTAAACTAACGTTCGAATGTTTAGTAAAGTAACGGTCAAATGTTTAAAAAAAACGTTTGAATGTTTCACCGTGCTATCAAAACATGACGTTCGAGCGTTGTACAAGAAACGTTCAAACGTCACCTTTACATTCGGATGTATAAACGTTCGAATGAAAATACTCACATTTGGACGTTTACTCAACGAACGTAATATTAGGTCGTTTGAATGTGAATCGGGCGGGTAAATGTTCGAATGTCAATAATGTTCAAATGTCACTATTGACATTCGAACATTACTTTTTGTGACACAGTTTGACCATCACAAATATTTTGAACGTTTGAGCATTACATCAATCGAAAGACCTTCAACCATTACTAAAAATATTTTTTGTGATAGTTGAACAGTAAACTGTCATAAATACTTATCTGTAACATACTTTAAGTAAGTGTTGTTGTGACAGTTTCTAACTGTCACAAAAAACTTTTGGTGACGGTTTGGTCATGTTCTGTGACGATTTTGTCTATCACTAGAGACCAAATGTGTAGTGTCTTATAAAATTAAGTTTTATAAAATCTTCTCTAAATCGAAATTTTTTAATAAAGATTAAATTGGTTATTAGTAGGGGTGTAAGAAATTCAGTCCAGACCGGACCGACTGTTCCGGACCGAATCGAATTTTGATATGGTCCGATTTGGTCCAAAAACTATAAGACTGAACACTATTCGGTCCGGTCCAAATCTATGGGATTTCTCCTCCTGGATCGGACCGGACCAAATAGGACTCCTTAATTATAATAATAATATATATACATATATATTCTAATGTATAACTATAATATATATATATTTATAATACTAATATATAAGTATTACTATATTGGTATTATAAATTTATATTATAAGAGTTATAGTGTAAAATAAATTATCATATATATGTATGGACCCCCTGGACTAAACTTGGACTGGACCGGACCAGATTGAATTAGACCAGTGTTGAGTTCGGTCCGATCCAGGGTGATGAAAACGACGGACCGAATGAAACCGGTTCATTACTTTCCTGGACCGCACTGTTTATATTCCTAGTTATTATTTGAAAATGTAGTATAAATCTTAATTAGTAATTTCACTTGACAAACGATAGGCACTATTTTTAAATAAAAATCAAAACCAATTAATTTAATTTTACTTCAAATAAAAAAAAAAAGCTTCAGTCGAAACTTTTGCATCAGCTCCTAAACTTATTGAGCCGGCTCTATAGACGGTACATCATAGCATTACTCAATATTTGACAAAATGGGGGGAGTGGTGGCCGGAGCTTAATTGCCAGCTAGCTACGTCACGCAAGGCCGCGTGCACAAGCTGCTAGCTAGCGTATATACGTGGTAAGGGATTCGGGAATCAAGGTTTGGATTTGGGCATTTTGTCCGGTTTAAGCATTAATATTAATATATAGGGAAAAGACAGAAAAATACGAAGTTCTACACAGAGTCGATGGCAATTTCATTTGTCATGAATTTTGTATGTTATATCTATATTAATATAAAGTGGTGAAAAAAATTGAGTATTTATCATGAAGTAAAAATTTGATAGATTTTTTTATTTCTTTATAGATTATATGTCACCAACCTCCTACTAATAAATTTGGTGGAAAGAAAATATTTTTCACATAAAATATGCTTTTTTCTATTATATACCTTTTTGGTAAAAGATCGAAAATCTTGTAGGGGATCAGTGTAACTACTGCATGTAAACAATATAATCCGTTTCCAAATACAACACTCCAAATTAAGGTTGCGTTTCTCATGTAACAGACTTAACCTAGTACATGCATACATGAGAGCTAGCAGCTAGCAGACATATTTGAAACGTACGTTCATGCATGATGAATGCATGTTGTGTGTGAGAGAGAAGATAGATCATTAATTAGTTAATGTGCTAGCTGCCTACGTACGTACGTACATAACTCTTTACAGCATTCTTTCAAGTTTGAATTTTGGGAATGACATAAGTCTTTAAGGACAGTGATTGAGTGTGTTTTATTTTTTTAAAAAAATAAATAAATAAGAAATTCACATAAAAATAAATAAATTTTGTAATAGTCGTCACTTTATTTTAAAGTGACAGTACAATGCTTGCACATTCTACAATTGTATATATAGCATAATTACTTGTTACATAATTGTCTTGTTTTGATTTGCAACGTTATTTAATGAATTGCTAGCATACATTTATTGAACTGTTAATTTGTTATAGAACAATTTTTTAAATTCCTATTAGTCTTTAAAAAAAAATTAGAATCGTGGGTGTGGATCAGAATCTGTTACAGGAATTTGAAGTGGAAACAGGTGGGAATTAGGCCTGGAATAGAAGATCCTAGAAAGAGAATGGAAACTTGTAACGTCTGAAAAAGCACTGAAATTCAAACCAATAGTAACAAAACCAGTGTGACATTGAGATAATTAACCCATTGGGGAAAAGTTTCAAACTTAAAAATCAAACAGGACCCATTTGCTTGATTCTATGGTCATACGAGGTTTTTTATGGTGTTTAAGAAATAATGAGGCTGCTAATCCTTTAAAAAACTGATCACAAATGATGATCACTTCAAACATTAATTTGCTTAGTGCAGAAATCTCACTCCTCATAAAAGAAGAGCAAATAAGGATTCCTTAGCAGTGTGAGATCATTTCACTATAAAATAGATGGATACCCTTTAAATAACTCAAAAGCGAAATAAATTGTCATAAGATTTACTCTTGTCATCTCAGAAAACATGCATATCTTTTGAGCAAGAAATACCCATTTTCCACAACCATGAGTGCCGGAAATTTGGATTTGGTGGAAGATCAATGAAGTAAAGTATAATATTTTGACAAAATTTGCATGGGCTGTGATGGCTATTCTTATTTCTACTATTTCTTTTGAGCCAGCTTTGAGTGTAGGGGTCGTGTCCTTGATCTATTTTGTAGTTCATTATCTCCAAGAACAGTTGAGACACTTGTTTGTACACACCATCGGTTGAAGGATCAACACCGGCTCATTGATTTTCTTGCTTCATTGAATAATGTTGAAAGCTTTGAGGCAGAATTTGGTAATGAACTTATTTTTTATTTACATATATATTAAAAATTTCATAATATTTATTTTTATATTAGGTAATAATCATTAGTTATTGTTTAGAGTTTGAACCAAAAGCATGCTTTACTTATGTTGATAAGGAATAGGTCAAGGCTTATGGTGATCTAAATCATGATACGTATGATTTTCAGTTGATTATCTTTGTAATGCTATCTTTTCTTTTGATTTTTGGATTAGAAGTTTCAGTAAAATTGAATTATTTGATAATCAAAATGTCATTGTGGTATCTTTTCATTAGCAATTTGTGGCAAATCACTTTTTGTTTTTTGTTTTTTGTTTTGCTTTGTTTTGTTTTTTGTTTTTTTGTTTTTGTCAAAAAGCCTATTCTTGCTGCTTTTATGCCCTTATTGGGATAGCTGGAAGAAAGTAGCTTCTCTCTTAATATCCCCATCTGAGGTATGCTATGGAAGTTGTGACTAAAATCTAACTTGCTATATTTCTGAAATATGGCGATCAACTTTAGCTTTGCTAACATTAATTATTATTATTATTTTTCAAAATTTAATTTTCTCTTCTCTAGCGGGTGCCATATGATCAGGACCATGCAGCTTAGCCTTTTGTCCGAGAACGCGGGATGTTCAAGTGGTAATAATCGGTATATACCAAGCATTTGAGATGGTGTTCATTCATGTTTCTATTAAATTTTCTAAGCTATTTCTCTTCTCTTGGCAGCTTAAAACTCGATATTGATGGCTCCTCTTTGCGTAATCCAGGACTAGCAGGAATAATGAAGGGAAGATGGTTTTGGCCTTTTTGTCTTAGTCTGGGATACAGAACAAACACACGATTTGCTGAGATATCGAGCGTGAAACTGACGGCTTTGATCTACTTACACACAGCTGCGAAGTGCAGGGTGGGCTGCTTTTGTGTTCTGTAAGTTTTTTCTTATGAGGTTCTTAGGCCAACTGACTGTTTCAACTATATTCATTATGAGATGGAAGAGAGAGAGGGGGGACGGGGGGTGAGGAGAGGTTCCGACCCGAGGTTGCGGTTCGGATCTGACTCGTGTTCTGTTTCACCAGATTGGAAGCAGCTGTTGGGAGCATCAGGTAATAACAGCAATGACGGAATTTTATTCTTCTTCTTTTGCTCTCTTGCAGAACATGTTCTTTTTTTTTTTTTCCTAAAAAAAAAAAATGCAATTCTTCCTATTCCACAACCACAACTTGTTTCAGTTTTCAGAAATGTACTCATTAAGAGTATCAATTGAAAACAATCACTTTGCAATACAATGTATCTTTAAATCATATTGCAAGTGCATGGTACTATTAAAATTCAAAAGAATAGTTGAGCATGTGAATGGACCAAGTCTCATCGTGCATAGAGTTTTTGTGTAGTTTCTAAACTGGGGATATCACTTGATAAAGAAGGAATTAGAATTGATTTGAAGTACGAATAGCTTTGTGAGAATTGAAGGCTGATGAAGTGAAACTGGGAGTAGAAACTGGCCACTGGCCAAGATTGATGGCAAGAAGGAGATACCTACTTCAAGTAAGAAAGGCGGACCCGATCAAACCGCACAATTATTCTATGAACTCGATCCAAATCTACTTTCTTAAGTAATTCAGTGCTATTAACGTAGAATCTGATACCCCATATCAATTTGAGTTTACATCACACTCTTTCTGTATAAACGCTCTTAGTTCAGTTCAAATCCTACAGCATTCTTAGGTTAAAAACTACAATGAAATAATTGAACAATCTAAATTTAACCATGGATGAGGGCTAGCTGACCTTTCAAATAGCAAGTCCATGTGGCAATCTCCACAGACACTACCAAAAGACCAGTCAATCTACCAATAAGAAACCCTATGAAAGGAAGTTGCCACAAAATCAAACATGATTTTAGTCAAACACAAGTTATTCCTCTTTAACCTGCAAACTAAGACCACGAATATAACAAAACATCATCATCTGTAATTTGAGCATCATACAACTTTAACATCATAAGCTTACCAAAGCACATGGAAGAAAGAGAACCTCAAGTTAAACAAAACTGTGGATAGTAGGGGGAATGGTGTTTCTTCATGTGAGCAACAAGTTTACAGGTCTATCATCTATGTACCTGTACTATCTGAAGTTTGCAGCAACAAATGGCCTTCCATGGGTCTCCTAAACTTAACACCCCCTTTTATCTCTCTTCCACCTACCATTTTACCAGGAAAAAAGGAAAAAAATAAATAAACATATAATGCAATCAGAAATTGTAGCTTGTGAGTATCAGAGTCACGGACAGCTGAATTGCGGTTGAAGAAGATTTTCGCAAATTTCCCTTTTCAAACCCTCAGTTTGTAACGGCCATTAAACCTTGGATTTCGCTCAGGATCTCATCTCGCATTGTGGCAACACTTGATGGAGTGACTTGTTGCTTCACTGCAGAGAACCACAAGCCATCTCTGTCCTTGTCTTCCACATTTTCATGCCAGCTGCATATAGCTCTTGCAGTGGCTGTCACATATAAGCCACAGTCATAACTGTTTACTTGCTGTGGTGAATCATTGCATTCCAGATAACTAGCACATGGTGCTGAATTGGAGGCCCCCATATATCCAACAACAGCATTAAATAGTTGCTTGGCATGCCGTTTATTCATCCCCCTAAAGCTATCATGATGAACAAATACATTAGATCTCCTCTCAAATGCAAGTAAGCTCCAATGAGACCCACCTTCAGCTTTGCTTACATCATCATTGTCATTTACCGGAAAAATTACCAGTTTCTTGTCAGGCAAATGAAGGGGCTCAAGAAAATCTTTGAGACTTTCAACAAACGGGCAATTCATAACCCAGAAAGCAATTGAAGGTGGAACAAGTAAGACATCCTTAGTAGGATAGTGTGAAGAAAGATGGCTGAAATAGAACTCAATAATGCGATCATTGAGGAAATATGGCCCGCTAAGGATCTCCAAATCAGACTGTCTGAGTACAACATCGTTGTAGCTCAGTATCTTTTTGTCAACTCCCGATTTCCCCATTAAGTAGATAATCAGCTTGTACACCTGGTCATGTATAGAGTAGATCAACACTGAGATTAGTGAGAAGAGGTCTAAACTAAAGGATTTAAACTTTTTACTTTTTCTTTGTGGGGGTGGACGGTTATGGTTTCTGGAAGACTTTGCCAATGGATTTACTTTATTGGCTTAAGGACTGAGCCAGGATTTTGTGAGGGAAGGGGAAGGCAATGTTAGATAATTCATATTCCCATTACTCTTCAATCTTCCATAAGTATTGTGGGCACAGTGTAAGAATAAGATAACCATTTGGTAAATCTCATACCATTTTCCACAAGTCAAGAAATTAAATTTTAAAAAAGACAGAGTCTTGGACAAGAGCACTTGATTCTCATCAGCAATCATTTTCTATCAATTGTATGACAAAAGGGTTATAAAGCTTTTCTCACTCACTATACTATGTGGAATGAGCTTCATAGTTTGGAGTACATAAAATAAATGTAAATGTAAATGACGGCAAAAACCATAATTCTTCAACTCTTAAACTTGATATCCATCAAAAGGAAAGAAATTAATAATAATTGGAAGAAAGAATATGTAGTTTAACACCAAAAATACATGGCATTAAGTATTCAGCTCAGCCCCCTTCTACTCAAATCCAATTGAACAATGAATTGCTTGCAGAGAACACCTCATTACCAAGAGGAATACTTATTTTTCCTCAATGAAAAAAACACTATGAATAAGACATTACTTATTGCACCCGTCTATCCCCTCCCTCCATGAAGAAGACACTAGAAATGAAGCATCATGAAATAACACAGGAGTTAAGGGGTCTAAATTAGATGGCCCACTGCTGATACCGAGTTTAAATGAAGCGTAATATTGTTTCTCCCACATTAGCATTTCTTAAAGGACTTCAACCTAATCCCCATCCAGTCCACCCCATGAATGACTACCAATCAACTACCGCTAGTCTAAGAGTCAATCCTCCCCCAAGGCCATAGAAAGGCATTTGGGAAGTTTTTTCAAGACCCAACAGATTCCCAAAGCTAGATGTTCCCCTCCCAGCATGAGTGTAGCTGGATTCAATTTCAAGCATCGAAGGAACAGAATTAGTGCATATTTTTTCTTGCTAATGAATGAGTTTACCACCCATCCACTTGGTGCGATGCACAACCTAAATAGGATGTAAAATGATACGATTAACCTCTCAAAACCTATGGAAAGGGCCACAACCAACCAATCAACCGACCAACCATTTGCTAAGAGGCCTCTCTCTCTCTCTCTCTCTCTCTCTCTCTCTCTCTGTATATGGGAAGTAGAATGATACTATTAACCTCTCAAAAAATATAGACAGAGCCACAACCAACCAATCAACCATGAGCTTAGACTATCCACCATGATTGTGCGACTCCCGTGCCGCATCTGAAACATGGTTGATGGTGTACTCTTCTATTCAAGTAATTAAAATCAAACATCCATAGATTTTATAACTCTTTCTTTCTTTGTGTTATCTATATCGTTTACTGCATAATGATAAATCCATCATTCACGACCACCAATGAAACCAAGAGCAAATAGCTTGCGCTTGATAGTTGATACTTATTTTCATGGATAACATGTATTTTGCCAAGTTTTCCCAGCAAACAACCAGATTAAAACCTAACCCACCTATAAAAAAAGGATGAAGAACAAGCCCAACATACGCATCAATAATTGAAATGACTAAATCTAAAAGAAACCATACAATAATTCAAGAAAAAGGGAGACTTACAGAGCGATCAGAGTGATGTTAGAGAGAGATGAGTGCTAGAGAGAGAATAAGCTATTCCACTGTGCCGTGCCGTGCCGTTAAGAGGACAATTTAGAGAGAATAATTTCCTATCCGTCTATTATCCTTTTATTATTTATTATTTATTTTTTAAAAATTTTATTTTTATTTAATAATTAAAAAAGTGATTATTAATAAAATTATCTATTTTTTAATAATTGAAAATGTTAAAAAAATATATAAAAAAATAATAAAAAAATAAATATACTAAGGTTTGATTTATTTTCGCAAACTATCTCATTTCATTTTAAATTCATAATTACATTTTTTTAAATTTTCATATAAAATAAAATAAATAATTTAATTTTTCTAAATTCTAAAATAATTTTTTTTAATTTTAAAAACAAAATTAATATTAAAAATTTTATTACAATAAAATTTTATTATTTTTTAACTTTTATTTCATCTCATCCTATTTTATCTTTAAAAATAAGAATTTAAACCTGACAAATAAGTGATAAAAAAATAATGAATATGTCATAATTACATTTGGGTATTAGAGTATTCTCAAGTATTAAGCCTTGGCAATTTTAGGCTTAAGCCCTTTCTGCTGTCGCCCAAAATCTTGGTGGAGAGAGGGAGCATAAGACATTCCCGAAACTTGTAAAAGATGGTTTAACGTAACGTATCGCACGCTTCTGATACAACCATGCTACCAAATCCAACCAGCATCGTTTCGTCAAAATCCCTCGAGGCAAACTAGTGTAATAGAGCATTAAGAAGAGGGTGAGTGCCCCTATGTAACCTGCCACTGGAAAGAGAATCTAATGAATTCCTCATTTGTGACTTAGGAACCGGAGGACTGTAAACAGAGCTTATGGTGGGGTACTGTTTGGATGTGCTGTTAGAGAAAGGATCATCCAAGCCTTTTTGGTAGAACAACAAAAGATTCTGAAGAAGGTATTGAAGATTCAGAGGGCAAAAGAAAAGCAAGTCTCAAACAGTTAGATATAAATTTTAACGCGTTTTCAAGCAGCTTTAGCATAATTTTGGCTGTGACAGAGTGGCAAACTATGGAGAAGTAATTTGAGGTTTTCTGATTGAGTAGTGCTACAGGAAGCCCCATAAGAGCATCTTCATCCCATTCTTCAAAATCTTTCTTAAATTTTAACTAAAAATATCACTTCATATAAATTTTTCTTAAATTTTATTCATCTTCAAAAAACCTCATACATCTCATTCTCTATACTTTCTCTTATTTATTAAAGTAACATTTTACAAATCTTTCTTTATTACTTCGTTCTCTCATCTCTATTTCCATTTTCAAGAAAGAAAATGGAATCTAAATAAATCATAATTACAAGTGAGTCTTTACATTAATTAGAAGTTGTCAAAATACATTACAACTATAACTAACCAAGACATCGAAATAATAATAATAAAAGTGGATTATTCCATTTTTTGTTTATGTCTCTCTACATCAAGTTCTAATCCATGCCTACTCGTTTCAACTTTCATTGAGGCTTGTATCTTTTGAATGTTAGTTTTTAGTCGAATCATCGTCTTCTTTGCATATTCTGGTATTTTCGGGTTGTACTAACAAAAAAACTCACATGACTGCCCAACCTACACGGTTGACAATGAACTAAGAAAAAAGAAATCATATCAATATAACAATGTCGAATTTAATTTTCCAAACATCCGAAATACATATTACATTTAAGAAATAGATTCGATTACACCATTGTTTTGGCAACTAAGAAATCGTCATCTATCATTTTCCTTAGTATGCACGGTGCATTGGCATGCTTTAATACCATAATAGCATACTGGGTATTTGACGTGAGGACTATTTCTTGAGCGTGAGGATGTGGTCGTGCTACCACTAGAGGCCGGCATATATGATTTGGATTTTTTTATGCTTCAAGTTTGTAGACAAACATTAAAAAATAGGATCGACAATTTATCCAACATGTCAATGTGTGTGGTTCAATAACCTAAGCTCGGGTAGATTTTTCTAAAATCACAGCATATGAAGACTAGAGGCACACATGAACGACTGCAATCCGTAAATCCTGATTGTCGCATAGTGGCCTTCACGGATTACCCTGTTGTAGTCAATGGACCTCTTGGTCTAACTACCATGAATAATTACTCCACTCATCATTGCCATACGTAAACTAGCAACAAATCATTCATGACAAGTAAACAATAGATCACATCTCGGAGACATAAAAAATAGGGATATCGAATGTAGAGGTGTCTAAGTAAACATGCAGATCCCAACAACAATCACAAAACATTGGTCTTAAATTTTACACAATATCCTCAATATAAACATGGGCTCAGTATGTGAACAACACAGCCCATTTACTTTAGCCAACACATCCTCAAATGAATCAAGCAATGCTACAGCACCAACACAATTGTGAAACACAATGCCAAAATGGGTACCCCACGACAAGTTATTAGACATCAAAAGGGTCAAACAATGTCACGGCACCAACACAATTGTGAAACATAATGGCATTACAATTGTGAAATCCAATGCCATAACTGTTACCAAATGCCAATGCATTTGGACATCAAAGTGTCAAAGGGGTCAAATAATACCTCGACACCAATAGAATTGTGAAAACATAGCCATAACAGATACCAAATGGCAAGTTATTGGACATCAAAGTGTCAAAGGGGTCAATAATGCCATGACACCAACATAATTGTCTCCCGAAAATGTATTTCAACACCAAGACAATGCCTAAACAGGTTATGCCATGGCAAGTTATTGGGCTTCAAAGGAGTCGACATGTGTCAAAGGGGATGATGAATGTCATGTCACCAACACAAATGGCTTAACAAAAATTAATTTCAACACAATGCCAATGCCAAATATGTACCAATTGTGAAGTAATTGGGCATCAAAAGGATACATATATGTCAAAAGGGATGATAAATACCATGGCACCAACAAAAATGGACAAACAAGGATAAATTTGAACAGGAATCAGATGCAAAAATAGGTACCAAATGTAAAGTCATTGAACATCAAAGGAACACATATATGTCAAAGGGGATAATCTATGCCACGACACCAAGACAAATGACCAAACAAGGATAAATTTCAACACAATGCCAATGCTAAAACAAGGACAGAAATGTGAAGTTCTTGGACATCAAAGGGGTTGGGCATCAAAATTCCATCATGCATTGAAGTGGTATGTTGAAACCCTAGCAAAATGCCCAGGAGAAATCCTCGAATGAAAACCCTAGGAAAATCGAGGTCAATCCCAAATATAGGGTGCACAAAGATTAGTGAATTTGCAAATTATTTTGCGCGAAATCTCACAAAAATCGTAAGAGAGAAAGAGAGAGGGACCTGCATGTCGGCAAAATGCAAAGAGAGAAGAAATCTTACTTGTGGTTCAGAGAAATCGGCGAACAAGTTGGTGGTGGGGGACAGATCGTTGATGGAGCGAAGTCAAAGTGAGAGCTCAAGATCTGTCTCGCACACAGGAATGAGATGAAGAACTACTGCCCATCTCATCCGTGTGCATTTGATGCACTCAATGCAGGTGCTTTAAGTAGCACGAATTGCACGGAATGGCTACATGTCCTTTTTTACATTTTTCTTTTTTATACTATTTCACTTTTTAAAATAAAAGGATAAAAAAAAATACTTTTTACACATTTTCATTTCTCCCTCCATTTTGTTTTCTCCCTCCTCTCCCTTCCTCTCACTACTGGCTATTCGTCTTTCTCTAGTTCATCTCCACATTTTACATACCTGGTGATTCTTTTGTAGGCATAAATGCAATAGTTATCTGGTGCTTGTCCTTGTAAGTAGTTTCTACTTTTTATCGAATCAATCTATTCTTTTGTTTTATAAAAACACTACAAAGATCAAAGTCTGTTTGGATTAATTTATTCTTTTTGGATAACTTTTTTGCAGTCTCTACTCTACTTATTTTCCATTTGGCTCAACCCAATTGTAGCTTGCCAAGGGGAATGCCGGACCTACAGTAGCCAAAAGCTAAGAAAGATGTTCACGAATAAACCAGTATAGAACTTTGAAGAAAGAGAGAGAGAGAGAGAGAGAGAGAGAGAGAGAGATATGGGGTGAGAGATAGAGAGAATAAACCGGGAGAGGGAAACTAAAGTTTTGACCTGGAGATTTTTGTGCTTTTCATGCATTCTCCCTTGGTGCTTTGTAGCATTTTTGTTTCTGATTTGGATCTTTTGCATTTTTCTTTGGTCAATTTAATGCAAGTACACTCTCATTTTGTCGACAAATCCACTATTCTAAGATTTTGTTTGTCACAATGTGATCTCATATTAATTTTCTACTCTAAAATAAAAGTGTTCTCAAGTATTCTTAAAATATTTTATAATTATTTTTTATTTTTTATTATTTTTTATTACTATTCAATATTCTATCATTATTTTTTATTACTATTTACAATACTTCTTAACATTTCTCACCATCCAAATGGACATCTTCATCTAACAAAAGTACATTTCTCACAATACTTCTCAACATTTTTTATTATCCAAACCTTCATTTCTCAAAACAGTTCTCAACATTTCAACAGAAGTATATCTTTATCCGTTTCCTATTTAATTTTTTTTTTTTTAAATTATAGGATGTAATAGTAGCTCCCTGTATTTGAGGAGCAGCTGTTTATCCCTTTATATATATTTTTTATTTTAATATATATAAAAAATAGATCACCTTTAAGATGACTTATTTTTTTTAACAAATTTAACCATTTGTGAAAATATGATTTTTCGAAATATTATTATTACAGAAAAACTAATTTTAAAATATTATACGATGAGTAGTTTAAAAATATGTTACGAATGAAAAATCAAAAAATAATGAAATGATTACGAAAATGTTAAAAAAAAAAAAGTTAAAAAGTTTTCTTCTGATCATTCCCATAAAGACAAAAAAAAAATAATAGTAAATGATGTATGAGGAAGTACAAAAAATATGAATTATGGTCATCTAGAAACCACCAATAGAAGCACTACCTGGAACTTATTATCCATGATCCGACCAACACTTAATCCTTAATCATGCTTGGTGTGTTATGGGTGACTTCAATGAAATTTCAGCCTCTCATGAAAAGGTTGGAGGTAAACAAAGGCCCAAGAGACAAATGGAAGAATTTATGTCTGCATTAGTCTGTAACTACCCGCATGATCTTGGGTGGACAGGAAGTGGTTTTATTGGGAGCAATAAACAAGCGGGTTCTAAAAGAGAGACTTGACCGAGTGGTAGCTAATGTATAGTGGCAAAATATCTTCAAGAGGTTCTCCATTGAAACTCTACCAGCCAAAAAATCAGACCACATACCTCTATTGATAACTTTCCAAAAAAAAGATTATTATATCCCTGTTAAGAAAAACTTATTCAAATTTGAGGCAAAATGGGTTAAAAAGGAGAAGAGTGGGGAGATTATTAGATCTGAATGGAAAAAGAGAAGGTGGGACAAAAGGGCTGGTGTGTAACTAAACAGAATTTACAGAACTGCTCTCAAAAGCTTTCACAGCGGGGTATAAGGCAGAATATGAATTACGACCAGGAAATAAAGCTCAAAATCAAGGAACTAAAACAAAACAAAGTGTTGAATGACCTCAGAATATTGTGGAAATCAAACAATTGCAGGAAAAAATGGAGGTTTTACCTGAGCAAGATGATCTGAAATGGAGACAAAGGGCTAAAATTAGTTGCTATCAAGTTGATGATAAGAATACCAGGTTTTTTCACTTATATGCTACCTAAAGACAAAAAAAGAACCATATATCCTGCATCACAGACATACAAGGCTGCAACTGGGAAAAGTAGGATGAGATTTGCTTTGCTTTCAATCAATATTTTGAAGAGATTTTTACATGTACTAAACCTACTAGTTCAGAGATAGAAAACTGCCTGAATTGTATTGATGTGAAAGTAACTGAGGAAATGAATCAGAGGGTAGCAGTTCCAAAAGGAAGAAATTGTAGCATTTCTTCATCAAATGGGACCCCTCAAAACCCCTGGATCAGATGGATTTCATGCTCAATTTTATCAATCCTATTGTCATATTGTTGGGGATGAGGTATGTGATTCTATATTACATTTTCTAAAAGGGGGTTGTTTCGATAGGAGTATCAATTCCATAGTTATTGTTCTTATTCTCAAAGCAAAAGAGCCTGCTCATGTAAATTAGTTTAGACCTATTAGTCTATGTAATGTGCTATACAAATTAGTCTCCAAAGTGATAGCAAACAGGCTGAAGAATATCTTAAATTCCACTGTCTCAATCAACCAAAGTGCCTTCATACCCAACAAGCTAATCATTGATAATGTTATCACTGCCTTCGAGTTATTATATTCCATAAAGACAGGAAAAGGGCAGAGTTGAATCAATGGCAATCAAATTGGATATGTTAAAGGCATATGATCAAGTTGAATGGTGTTTTGTGGAAGCTATTTTGAAGAAATTAGGGTTTGGGGACAAATGGATTAAGCTGATCATGGACTGTATAACCTCAGTGACCTATTCTGTTTGTGTAAATAGAAAAATTGGATCTGAGTTTCAACCTGAAAGAGGTCTTAGGCAAGGAGACTTCATATCTCCTTACCTATTTATTCTTTGTGATGAAGGATTGAGTACATTGTTACAACAAACTGAACAAAAGGGTGAAATAAGGGAGTTGAAGCAGCTTGAGGGGTCAGAGAATCACTCACCTTTTTTTTTTCTTTCTGATGATAGTGTTTTATTTTGTAGAGCTACCCTTCATGAATGGCAGAACATTAAAGGAGTTCTTAACATGTATGAGAGGGCCACGAGTCAGGTATTGAACAGAGAAAAACCTACTCTATTTTTCAGTTCTAATACCAGTTCTATAAGGCAGCAGGAAATTGTGGTTGCTGTAGGTGTTTTTGTGGATAACAATTATGGGAAATACTTGGGACTTCCAACTATGGTTGGGAGATCAAAGTATAAGTCTTTTTGAGCTATAAAAGAACAGATATGGGCAAGATTAGCAAATTGGAAGCACAGTTTTCTTATAAAAGCAGGGAAAAAAGTATTATTTAAGGCTGTGATTCAAGTAATGCCTACTTATTCTATGAGTGTGTTTTGATTACCTAAGAAGTTGTTAAAAGAGATAAATTCCATGATGGGGAGGTTTTGGCGGGGCAATAACAACGACAAGAACAAAAGTCATTACAAAAATTGGACAAGCATTGGGGAATCAAAAAAGGATAGAGGTTTGGATTTTAGAGATTTAAAATCATTCAATACTGCAATACTAGCCAAGCAGATATGGAGAGTCACAAAAATCCAAATTCTCTGGTTGCACAAATTCTAAAACAGAAATACTTCAAAAATGACTTAGTTTTGAATGCAGAAATAGGCACCAATTCTTCATTCATGTGGCAAACTCTATGGTCCTCAATTGAGTTAATCAAAACAGGTTATCTATGGAGAATAGGGAATGACAATAATATTAGTATTTGGCATGATAAATGGATCCAAACCTCAGCTCCTCTAAGCTTATATTCTACTACAACCTGTTCTAGCAGTATAGTGACTACGTCTGAGTTTATCAATGGAGAGGAGGGTACGTGGCAGGCTTGCTGTTTATCGAACCTGTTCCCTGAAGAGATTGTGAATTTAATTTGTGAAATCCCACTGAGCACTAGAAATGTAAAAGACAAATTGGAATGGGGACTAACTACTAATCGTTGATTTAATTTGAAAAGGGCCTACCATCTTCAACAGACCAGGAACAGATAGGTAAAGGGAGAGTGTTCCAGAGGTTCTACTGGGCTGATAAATTGGAAATAATTGTGGTCTCTCAATATTCCATTGAAGATGAAAATGTTTCTCTAGAAATCATTTCATGACATATTACCCACTTTACAAAATTTGGCAAAGAGAAAAGTAGTGCATTCAAATGTATGTATCATCTGCCAAAGGGAAATAGAGTCTGTGCTACACATAACATGAACATGTCCTGCGCAGATGATGTATGGTCTGTGTTTAGAAGCCCTGTGCAAAAATGGCCATGTCTATTTCCTAATTTCTTCACTAGCAGAGAATGATTTGCAATTGATTTGCTTCATCATAAGAAGACTATGGTTAAGGAGAAATTATGTCACACATGGCCAGAAGCTTGAGAGTCCTCACTAAGTACTCAAGGCAGCAACAACAGACTTGGAATTATCTCTACAATCCCAAACACAAATTGCGACAAATTCAGTTCCTAATGCAGTCATCAAAGGAACCTAGAGTTGGAAAAAACCAGATTCTGGAATGTTAAAAGGAAACTAGGATGCATCTATCAGCCCCCAATAGAATAAATGTGGTTTTGGTTTAATTATCAGAAATGACCAAGGAGAAATAATGGCCTCTGCTTGCTCAAATTCTAAACCATCTGTCTAAGCTGCCATAACAGACGTAATGGCATTGAGGAGAGCTATGGAGATTAGTGCATACCTGGATTTTACAAGAATTATTTTCAAAGGGGACTTCCAATTGATTGTTATTGCTATCAACAATGATGAAGCCTCAAATGCTAATTATGGAACTTTAGTTCATGATCTTCAATGTCTGATGCAGGGAAGGCCAAGATGGCAGGTTGTGTTTGTGCCTAGAGAAGCTAACTGTGTAGCACATCAGTTAGCAAAATTAGTTTTGGAAAATGATGGTGAACAAGTATAGATTGAAGATAGCCCAATGCAGATTATGTCTTCTGTTCAGTTTGAACAGCTTATGTAATGTTGACAGTGCATTTAATTGTCTTTGCATTTGCTACCATCAATATATGAGGAATCAATGGTTTTTTTTTTAAAAGAAAAAGAAGAAGAAAAAAATATAAAAAAGAAGATAGAAAAAATTATTTAATAAAATAGAGAAAGAATAGGAAGTGAGATATAAGATATTTTTGAAAGATAAGTAAAATTTAAGAAAAAATTTAAAAATGTGCTTTTCAGTCAAGTTATAGGAAAATTTATAGGAAAACGATGAGAATGCTATGAGATTTGCCAGTCTTTTGCTTATGGTTCAATATGCATTAAAGTTTAGGGAATTTTTTTTTAAACAATTCATTTTAATTTTTTAATACAATACAATAATAAAGTTGGTATTCAATCAATTTGCTTCAACAAAATTATTTTTTTTAATAAAAATGTATGTTTAAATATGAAGAATTTTTAGATTTTACGAATTTTTTTGATATTGGATTTTCTGGAAAAGGAGATTTGAAAAGGCTAGTGGCTAGTGTTCAAAAAATACTTTATTATTTAGGGTAGGTTTGGTAATAACGACAGATCTACGAAAGGGCAAAGGGCCCTATGATTTTGAAAAAATATATATAAATTTCTATACTAGCTTTTAAAAATATATATATTATTTTTTATGATTTAATAAGATGATATTAATCTCATCTTGTGTTGACCTCTTCTCTAAAAAATTATCTTGATCCTTCCTCTACAAAATTATTTTGATCTTATAGATTAATTACTTACAAGTTTAATTTATAAAAATAAAATTAATTCCATTAAAAATAAAATAAATAAAATACATCTTACATAAAATAAAATGATCTAATAATATGATGACACATTGAAGATTGTTAAAAAATATTTCACAAAAAAATTGAAAATGAGTTTCTAACAAATAATTTAATTGTTTATATTGAAAGAGAATTAGTTAAAAATTTTAATTTAGATTCAATACTTAATGATTTTGTTTCTTTAAAAGAATTTTAAATACTATTTTTTTATTTGATATATTTATATGAGTATCTTTATGTTATTTCAATGATATTTTGTTCTCGATATATTATATAGTTTTTAATATATATATTGTATTGAATATATTTTTTTTTATCTTATATCTTACTATCAGATTATTTTATACTTCAAGAAAAATTGTATAGAAATAGAACAAAAAAATATTTTGTTATAGTTTTAACTTTACTTGCCCCCAAAACAAATTTATAGTTCTGCCATTGTAAAAGGTATTATTAGATATTATTAGAATACTCAACTAATATTCATTACTTTATTATTAAATTTTATCTAATTTTTATTATTTTTTATTATTTTTCACTAAATTATTAAATTTTTTTTATTATTAAATTTTTTTTATTACTATTCATAACTTTTCTCAACACCTTTCATCATTCTAATATAGCAAGATGTTCACTCAAGAGATATGCTGACTGAGTGCACTTACAATTAACACAATTACATCCTTTTATACTTAGGGTTCCATTTTTTGGTTTTTTGTTTTTTTTTTAAGCATGGAAAGTTTATTTCGTTTAGAGAACTAGTACTTTAGTCATAATTTTTAAAAAAAATATATACTTACAAACTAATATAGTTGATCTATTAGTCAAATAATAAAGTTATTTTTATTATAAAATAAATATAGTATATTACATGAAACACGTCAGATTATAAATTTATTTTTATAAAAAAAAATTCTATAGTCATAGTACTTCTCATACATTAGTCTTGTTGTTTATCCTAGACTCAAAATTTTATATTCCATTTCTGTTGATGTTATAAAATATATATAATTAATTAATTACAATTAAAATGACTATTTATAATGAAAATAAATTATTTATAATAAAAATAATCATTTTGGTTATAATTAATTGATTATATATACTTATTTTTTCTTGTAGTGTGAGGTAATAAAATGAAATATTCCATTATCCATATATTTTGGCATACCGTTTTGAGGTAATTGTTATTGTGTGTGTGTGTGTATACATATATATATATATATATGTATATATAAACAGTGAATAAGAAAAGTCTATTGAGTCCAGGATTCCTAGTCAAGCTTCAAAATATGATTACTTCTAATAGAAATTTAATCCATGTCATCATGGCCAGAAGAGCAAAAAGCAGCCAAACCAATCAGAGAAATATAACCCATCAACGAGAAAGAGCGACACAACTTAAAAAGAAGAAAAAGAACAGTTTCTAAATATCACGCTTCTCTAATTGTAATATATATATTCCATTCGTTGTAATCTACTTTGAGATTACTGATATAAGAATAGAACTGAAATTATAAAAGCATCTAAAGCTCCACCTAAGTAACACGGAAGAGCAATAGAAGAGAATAGAGGAAAACGAATGTTTCCAGATGGTGCCTTATGAGTCGGCGTCTCCACGTAATTCTCTTTATTATATAAGAGTATTGTAATCCATTTATTGTTGGGTTAAGTGCTCATGGGCTATTAACTAAGTCCATTCATCAGTTTCAGTGGGTTGGTTAGCGGAGAACGTGGGTAGTGCGCTTGGGTTGTGCCAACATGTAGGAAGTGGGTCGCTTTCGTTTGTAGTATTTATTTAGAGTCTATAAGCCTGCCGAATGAATGCACGAATTTCAGTCTCAATTTGTGAGTAGTAGGAGGCTATTGATAGTACCTCGAAGAGCCATACAAATTTTCAATATTAATTCCATAAAATATCAACACCCACAATAATAGTGTTCTCAGAACCATGTTCGTTTTCCTCTGGAAACATTCGTTTTCCTCTATTGGATAAAAAAAAATGGGTACAGTATTCTGTGTTAAAACTTAAAAACACCAAAGAAAATGAATAAAAAAAATTTTAGAGGATAAACAGTATTCCACTACATGTAATAAAATTACTGTTCATACTTTCAAAATTTTCTTATTTTAAAGAGTCCATTAGATTTGGTTTTTGGACCATTTTATTTATATTTTAAAAGAAGTTGTCATTTAACTACTTTATTAGGAGTGTTCTTAGCAGTGATAGCTGGAAATCATCATTCGGGTGAAAGTCCTCAAATTTGAACATTAAGGTTAGTAATAAAAAAAAATCCTTTATTTAAAAGAAATGAGTTATACAAGCTAGATTACTTAAATTGGAATTTCTTAAATTTGTTGGGCCACAACCAAGCCAAAACTAATAGAATGGGTTCTTAAGGCCCAACAATTTTTTACACATTATCACACACCTGATGGTCAAGGCTATAAATAATCTTTTTCACATGAACGGTAAACCCTCTCTTAATATTGTTGGCTCATGAACTCAAGCCCATGAATTCACATTTGAGATGGTTGCTTGAGGCAATGATCTTTTTGCAAAGTCGGTTGATTTTATGAGATAGGTACAATATCGTCTTCCTTATTAAAACCACTGAAATTGGAGCCAGTCGAGAACAGTTTTATGATACAGTATTCTTTGTGCAGTTTGCATTATGATACAGTGATTGTGGCTTTACCTTTTTCCATATATTCTACCGGAGGCCTTTTTCTTAGTTGTTCTGATGGTGTTGCATGGTTCAGCACATGAGGAAAGTAGGCAGACGAGTCTTGAGGATGGATTAAAGGTGAAGATCGGTAGAAGATTAAGGGCTAGCTGGGTAGTTGGAGGAAAGGAAGGAAGACTACGAGGAGGGGATGAGACTCATCTTCAAAGAGAAAGCGGATTTTTTAAGGACGTGGCTTGAATGCAAACCGCGGATTTTTTAAGAACGTGGCTTGAATGCAAACCCAGCTTAGGTATGATCTATAGTTCGACTTGTCATAAAGTATTATCGTTCCAAAACACATATGTAATTATAAACAATTTGCATTGCAGTTTTTTCCAAAATCCATTCAAAATAATGTTTTAATGGCCAGTTGATGTTAATTAATACACAATTACAATTTCTGATATGTGTTTCACTAATTGTCAAATTGAATTTTTTAATTTCCAAAATTAAAATTATATTTCAAAATTATAATATATAATGCATAATTTATCGTTTCAAACAAAAATTAACAATACATACGGCTATATGTGAAGCACAACAACTTGAGATTCTTCACACAATTACATAGTAGACTTCTCAATTTCATGTTCATTGCCAGTTCTATGTGCCCACATCGATAACACAATCTCATCCCTCATTGCCCCCATCACTTTAGCCGATTCATTGGACATGTCTCCTACATGAGAGGATTCACTTGTCAGCATCCACAACCATATTTTGTATTGGATCCCAATGACTCAATACACTCTCAATGAACTCATCATTAGGCATTATCATTTTAATTATGTTGTATAATGTACGACATGCAGTAACGACTATACCTTGCTTGAGTACTAAGCGATATTGAGGCATGGCATCTACTATTTGAAATCGACTTCCAATAAAGCGAATGCACATTCAATAACGTGCCATAGAGATGCATGGCAATAATTGAAATGATTAATCTTTATATCTCTGAAATTGAAGCCCACTATAATGATTAGACCGGTCACTAAAATTATTGGGTATGTTCACCAACATATGCTTAGTAACCCAGACCAGCTACCATATTACAATATTTGTTATAAAAAAATATTGAGGATTAATGTTGTATTTCGTACGCCTATAGGCCCCTACAACTTAGATCTTTTAGACTTGAACCTATAAAAATGTTGTAGAAAAAGAAAATGAGAGAGGGCAGCCTTAAAGGTCGGAAGTCCTTTCTACTTGAGTTAGTAAGGGATTTGAAAGTTTGTAGATAATGAGAACATAGAATCTAGAGAGTTTCTTCATACATAGGAGTCTACTATTTATACCTGAAACTTAGAGGAACAGATTGTCCCAACCCTTGTGGGATCCTCGTTCTTTCCACTGTTCATTTGTCAAAGTCTTCCAATGAAGGCTTCATTAAATGATGCTTTTTTGTTAATAGAATGATATTGGGCATATTGGAGTTGGGCATTGTCAGGCATCCTTGTCTTATTAGCCATTATTGCTTGCTTCTTCTATAGGTAAGGCACTTTATGGGCCAGGTCAAGCCTTGGGTCAAGCTGTAGGCAAAGCCCACTGCTTATTCGAAGAGATTAAGTGTATCTTGAGTGGGGGGAAATTATCTTACATTAATCAGTAAATGAATCTTATAAAAAAAAAATTCTTATATATTGGGGAAAGGGGTCTAACTCATAATCTCTATTTTGGAAATGTGGATCTTGTACAATCAGGTTGTACTAATACTAGATTAAATTGATTTAGTAAATTACATTAAATTATAAAAAAATTATTATAAAATATATCTAATATATAAATTAAGTTAAAAGTTTTCTTTATATTAAAAGATCAAAAGAGTTTCAACTGTTTTGTGCAACGACATTACTAGGGCATTTGGTTCACCCTTTATCACCTGTCCCACCGGCACCCTTCGTTGTCATGGTGTATGAGTACACGGTTCTCACAAATAGTACAAGGAATACATTTCTTTTTTGCCCCCATCTGCTAGATATCATACTTTAAAAGATGTATCCTATTTGATTATTCATAAAATTAATTCTAATGCCTTTAGCATGCACCATGTAATTTTCCAAAATGAAAAAAGAAATAAATAAACATACTTTGAATAACATTGTTTTGATAGAAAAAATAAAAAATAAACAAATAACATAGTCTATCAAGAAAGGTTATAATATTTTTTATCATGACGTATTTTTATTTTAAGGTTTCATTGAGAAACTTGATGGATTTGAAAGAAATTTTCAAATCATACTTCATTAATTTATTGTATAAAATGGATAAAAAAATAACTAATAGAAAACATTTTCACTTTGATTATTGATCCACACGTCGCCTCTGGAAATTGGATGGTCAGCAAGAACAGTTGCAACTTGCAACCCAATTTTTTTTTTGTGTCATTTTATATTACATTTTTAAGAGGCGGGTCAACCTTGTGGAAAGGTCAACAAGAAAAATAAAATTTAACATGGAGAGGAATATAACTTTCTCTTCATAAACGTCTGTGCAAGTTGGAACGTTGACTCAGTGTGTAAGAACTAAGAAGAGAAAGATCTTTATATGGACACAGTTGAAAATATAGAGATTGTAATAGTCGGCGATGGCATTTGTGGGCTTGCCAATGCACTTGCTCTTCACAAAAAGGGAACTAAAAGTGTAGTTTTGGAAAGATCAGAGTCTCTGAGAGTAACGGGAGCAAGTATTGTTGTTCATACTAATGGTTGGTGTGCCTATGATCAACTAGGTATTGGTTCAGAGAGCTAAAAAAATATGCCCTCCCTCTTCAGCTGTAAGCCCCTATCTCAGCCGCATCTCCCTTTTTTGATACCACAAATTTGTACATGTTTGATTCATTGTTTCTACCAATGAATGCAGGGCACGGACTGCATGGCTTGACAGTGGGAAGCAACAAGAAGCACCTGTCTCTTAATTTTTTTATAAATTACTATAAAAAAAAAAGTGTTTATGACAGATTATTTATGATGAAGATGATTATTAATTATTGACAAAAAAAATTTATTTTGATAGAAAATAGTTGATTACGGATAAGCAATTTTCTTATAATGAGCTTTGCATTTTTTTTTAATAATGCTATCTACCGTCATCAAGCGTGTAAACTTTGTTTAAAAAATTAACATTTATTATTAAAAAATTTATTTTTTATACGAGATTTGTACTTTACTCTTTTTTAAAAAAGATTATGCAATAACTAGTAAAATTATTTCTCATTTTTTATTAGTTTTTGACAGAAAATGAGAAGGCCGCTGTGTTGTACAGAGTGAATTGATTGAAACACTAGTCACACATCTACCACCTAGTACTGTTTGTTGTGGATGCCAAATAGTTTATGTAAAATTGGACACGCTGACTTCAAGTCCAATACTTGAAATGCATGATGGAAAAATAATTAAGGCTGAGGTAGTTCTTTAATTCATTTAATTTCCAGGATAACTTCTCTTTAATGGGTAGATCATTTACCATTGTCCAGTACTTTTTATATTCAAATTATTGATGGGTCGTCGTATAGACTATGATTGGATGTGATGGAGCCAACTTTGTCATTGCGGATTTTCTTGAGCTAAAACCCTCGAAACTTTTATTTGCATGTGCGTTGAGAGGTTTTACAAATTATCCAAATGGTCATGGACTTGCACAAGAATTCATCCGCCAAAAAAATTGGCAAGTCTTGCTTGGGAAAGCTCCTGTTACTAATATGCTAGTTTATTGGTTTATTGGTTCATATTTCTGCAAGCTTATCCTAAATGTATTGTTCATAGACCCTTTTTTTTCTTATATAGCAGAAGATGTACATTTATTTCATGATACATATGGGAATTTTTATTATTTATATCAATAGATTCAGATTTCTAGAATAATCTAGAGCTCATTAAGCAACTTGCTCTGAAGTCAACCAAGGGCCTCCTAACTGAGATGATAGAAATGACCGATGGCAGTGAGCTAAACTTATTGTCCCTAACGCACATGAGATATTGAGCACCTTGGGAAATTGTCATGAGTGCCTTGGGGGTGACTCTTGAAGTGGAAGGAGTTGCTAAGATGGTTACTATGGCTGTAGTGGCATTAACAACCTGAGTTGAAGACTATTGAAACGAGGCATTTTTGTAGATGAGTACGACTTGTAGTTTCTTTAAATTTTAATAAGTTTTTGTTGTCGTTTAAATGTGGTTTTCTTGTAATAGCTTTAGTGAAACGGTGTGTTTCATAAATAGGAGTAATAAGGAGTGTTTAACGCCTTTGTATTTGCATTTTGGGGACATTTCATCATGCCTGCTAGTATATAAGCAGGGTGTAGTGTCTATAAACGATCATTTAGATTCTTTGAGATTCAATATAGTTGGGAGATTGGGAATTCCTCAAAAATTCCCCTGCAAGATTCACGAATGGAATCTTGCATTTGAGATCCATTTGCATATTGTTAGTTTACAGTTCTTCTTATATTCTTGGTGCACTATGGTCTAAAAGCTAAGTTCTTAATTCAAAGAACTTAGCAGACATCCTATTTAAAAAGTTTAGAAAAGGAACAGTGACAATGGTAGGAGATGCAATGCATATAATGGGTCATTTCCTTGGTCAGGGTGGCTCGGCAGGTGTTGAAGATTCCATTATACTTGCTAGATGCCTAGCACCAACATTGTTGGAGGTTTTTTTGAAAAAGAGTGACAAGAGAAAGATGGTGCAGAAAGTTGGAGAGGTACTAGATGCATATGCAAAGGAAAGGAGGATGAGACTTGTGCAGTTGTCTACACAAACATATCTAACGGGAACGTTTCCAACAAGCTCTTTGCTGATGGTGGTGAAGTTAGGTGTTATTATCGCCATGATGGCTCTATTTAGGGATCCAATTGGCCACACTTGATATGATTGTGGCCGCCTTTAAAATCTTATACCTTTGTAGAGCTCAAGTTTGGAGGACACAAAGAGGTGAAAATATTAAATAAATCCTATGTATTGTTCATATTTTATTGCCAGTGTCGTTAAATGTTCATCTAGTATTGATCAAATTTTATTGGTGTTTGTTATATATACCAAGTTCCACCATAATTAATGCATCAATCATGCTTCCAGATGAGAGATTTTTATGTATTTTTTTGGTAGGTTCTTGCTTTTTACTAGATTGTGAGAGTTAGAAACAGGAGACGTTCTAAAAAAAATTTTATGACCTCATGGGTGTATAAACCTAGAAGATGCTATAAAGAAATGAAAAACTTGTTTAAAGAAAGAAAAAACTACACAACTTCCTACTATTCACACAACCTTCACACACCATACTTTTTTTAATTTTTAGTTTTTATCAAAAGTAATATCAAAAACTTATATTGTAACAATATTTTAATTTTTTAATATTTTTATTCAATTTTTTCTCTCTCATTTCTTTCGAATGGAGCATTAATTGTTGTGAAAATTATGACAAAGAAGTAAAATAAAAAAGAACAATTGTACAATGCAAAGATTTATATGGTTCGGCTATATATGTGCCTACATCTAAGAAGCTGAAAATGATTTTATTATCTTGAAGAATAACTAAATATATTTTGGGGCAAAAATACACAATTCCAAACGCCCATATTGTTCATTAGTACATATTTATAGGGTTAAACGATAGAAATTCTAATTTCACAATTTCTGGATTATTCTCTCAAACGAAATGTCAAACGAGTGATTTGTGAACTCTTTGCCTGAGCTTCGTTCGAACAATTTGTCATGTGCACCTCAAGCAAACTTCTATCTAGCATTTCTTGAGTCACAAACATGGTAAAAAGTTCTTCCAACCCTTCATCTCAAATCTACGCTTCATGGTCCAAGTCTCATTGAAACTCCACCAAAAACCATAATGAATTTTTGTATAATCAAGTCATCAAATCGAGCCAACGCAAGAATGAACTAGCTCCATGAGCCCAATATTAAATACCTTTTTTCCCTTATCAGTGTTCATCAAATTTTCAGATTTTAGGTTGATTCTAACTCTTGCCATTTATCTATCTACCTAGTGGATGATGAAGAAAGCCCGTAGCTAGAGAGATCTTGAAAATGATTATATATCCTAGTAATTTAGCATACCAAATTAACTTTTGGCTTTCTCCTGTAGAATGCTTCCAGCTCTTTTGTCCATTTGAGTTGGTGCAATTTGCTCACCTATAGTGCAATTATTTTTCAGGCAACTTCTATCATAGCAAAGGTTGATTTACCTTCTACACAGATTGGTTTAGCCTTGAACTTCTCGATATTTTATTATGAGATCATGAACTCTCCCTGAAATGTATATATAGTATCATTTATTTCTTTGTTATTATATGGTTTGTTACTCTTAACATGGTCATTTACTTACTATGACTTGTTACCTGACAAAGCAAGCTTTTGATGAAGCTATCTCAGAGTTGGATAATTTGAGTAAGGAATCTATTAGTGTCGTGTTTTGCAACCTGGGCTACTCAACGATGGTCCAAACGATCTGATCCTCCAAAACAATTGAAGAAGGTAGGGGTCGGGGTGTGCAACCACTCCGATGGTAAAATCAGATGAGTTGAAGGAAATAAAGATATTTAATAGTATGAGAGATGAGAGCTTAACCTTAATAACATGAAACTTCCTCCATTTAAAAGTGCTAGCCTGCTCTATTGATTTCTGGCGGGCAGTGGAATGTCTGACCTGCCCCTTCGATCATCACACGCTTTGCTGTGTCGAGATGGGATGCCTTACCACAAGTTGGGTCATTAAGGGAGTTGTCCCTTCCAAACCGTATCAGTTCCCACTTTTTGCCTTCTCGTGCCAGAGCTTCGTGACTTGCATTTAATATGGCATGATGCTTGTCTGCCCAGCATCTAATGCGGTGAGGGGCACGATACGTCTTTGCTTGACTCGGCACGCTCGACATTTAATGCAACGTGGCTCTAGCAGGTTACGCATTTAATGCGGTGGAGAGAGCGTTGTACGTTCCTGATAGACTTAGTACGTCCCTGTAGCGTTGAGTCAGATCAATCCATCCCCCACATTAAGTTTATTTCTAGCTTTAAGACAAACTCCTACCCAATAAATTGCAGCTTTAATAAACTGACAAAGATTTTCCACCAACGCTAAAAGACCCTCCATCCTCGTCTTATATCTCATACCCATAAGGCCCAAGTTATAATAATAGGTATGAGACCAAGAAGGGAACCTATTTGAGAAGCATTTGTAGTTTGATGAAGCCATATCTCGACTATTTCCTTGCAAGATCGAATTGGGTGGAATGGAATTCCAACAATTATAGAAGATTGTCTCCAAATTTCCCTTCCAACCAACCCCTCTGCCAAGACAGTCTTGATCTTCCACATGACCCTCTTCGCAACATACACATCTTGAAACTAGTAGAATCTAAACCTGTCTCACACGATCATCAACCGGAAGATAATAATTAAGAGCTTTCCACATGATAATTGAGTACCTTTTCAGTAAAGCCACATGCCAACTCCATTTAGCCTATCGGTCAATTGGTGCTTTCATTCGAACATATTCTCAAGCATTATTAGAAAAGATTCCTCCATTAAGAAAGGAGTCCAAATCAACACATCCATTCCACTCTTTAAATTGTCTACATTGTCCAGAATTTCTAAAGTTTTCTCTTCACCAACCAAAGTAGTAACCAAGTTTACATCCCACCCATTGTCATTTTTGCAATCCCAAACTCGCAAAGCAGGATTGCCAAAAACTGGAATCTTGATCCCGATTGGTCCTGAGTTCAACCAAGAATTATGCCAAAAAGATATATTTTCATCCTGTACTCGCCATTTAAACAAGTTTAAAACTATCGGCATACATCTCATAATATTTTTCCAAAACCAAATACCATTCTCTTCTCTCACTAAAGAATTATGTTTTTGTTTAACATATTTGGCAAAAAGATATCGCCCCCACAATGAAGAGTATGTCAGCAATCTCCAACAAAATTTCATAAATAATGAAGCATGCACATCCTCCAAGCAATGTAAATCCAAACCATTTTTTTTTGTAACAGTCCGCTAGAAATTTAATGATGGAATCTCAATTGGATTTAGGAACTTCGAGAAAACCCCAAAAGTTTTCACTAATTGATCATCGTATAGGTTTTAGTCTATTAACATAATCAGTGTTATCACTCACTATAGTGCTAGACGTGCAATTTTAATTATTTGAGGTAGTTAAAAGTGTCAGAATGTGTTGTGGTTTGTACTATTAGACTTAGTTAATTATTTAAGATTTTATGGTACAATAACCCGTTTTCATATTTTGGGACAAAACGCCTATTCGAAACTGTGAATTTATTTTAGGGACATTTCAAGGTTGAATTTCGTTAAGTGAATTTCACTGTCAAGTTTGCATAAATATTTAGAATTTTGCAATGTAAAGTTTATTGTTCACTCTTCTGCAGTGATTAGTAACCTCAATAAGTGTACCACATACAATATTTTCAAAATAACAATATGGAATGTCCAAATTAGGTTAGAGAAATTTTATTTGGGTACTTGACAAGATCATAACCACACATAATAAATAGTATTAAACACTTGAAACCATGAAGAACATTTGACGGATTTGAAGGAATCAAGGTGTGAGATTATGCCACTTAAGCAAAAAAAAATCTTATTCCATCTGACCAATCAAATTGTGCTAAACCAAAAAGAATTTGCGCCCAAATAAAACTTATATGGTTGGAATCCAGCTAAGAACTCAAAGCATGGTTGAAATTGAAATTCCAAACAATTTTACCCAAATCCTAAAATTTACCTTCAAACTCTAAATGAGTCAATTTCTAGTATTGTATTTAATCTCTTGATTAAATTACTTCCATATATTATTAATCGTTCAAGTTTATGTTAAGATATCATTTTCCAACCTTGTTAACATTGTATAATTGGTTGGGCAAAAGAAAAAAAAAAGAATTGGGCTTAATAGCAATCTAAATCCTCTTAAAACTCGAAATTAAGGCTCGTTCAATTAAGGCTTATGAATTTGGCCATCTTGGTTTTGCTTCTTGGCTAAATTTTCCACTCCCATATGGTTGATCATATTTGTTGAAGAGGGCCTAGAAGGTTCTTGAAATGAAAGGCTAAAAGGCCACCTCACTTTTTCAATTCTACAGTCCACCTAGAGTAAATATCTTGGGTTAATATTTGTATATTGTATTGAGTAGAAAAGACCAACACTCAAGTTTTATTTTAGTTTTATCATCTGCAATAACTTGTGTAAGAAGCCCTCCAGCCCACTTCCTACGAAATTCATCTCTCCTTTACAATATTTTTTGATAGAATATAAAAAACATTGTTGAACTCAAGGATTCAAGTTTCATATAAATCTACACATGGATTTTGATGATAACAAATGAATTCAAAGAATAAAGGAGTTTCAAGCTCAAGTTGTCCACACAATAGAATCAAGCACATCAAGGAAGCAAGCATGAGCAAGAAGGGAATAAGTTCACATTAAAATCATAGAGTAATTTTGTAAATCTCTTAAAAATTCAAAATTAGGATTAAGGCTCAAAATTAATATTTTATCATAAAGCATTAAAATATATTTTCCACATGTGCATGAATATTTTGAAAATTAAATTTGAAAATTTTGAAAGATGATTGATTGTCATCTTTCACATGTGCATGACATGATTAAATGTTTGAACTTTGAAAATTTTGAAAGATGATTGATTGTCATTTTTCACATGTGCATGACATGATTAAAGGTTTGAATTTTGAAAATATTAAGATGCTTGATTGTCATCTTTCACATGTGCATGACATGATTAAAGGTTTAAACTTTGAAAATATTAAGATGATTGATTGTCATCTTTCACATGTGCATGTTTTATTTGAATATTTTCAAAAGTGGTGGATGTTTTTCTTGATTTATGCAAAAGGTAGATGTCTTTATTTGAAAATTTTGAAAAGTAAAGTGTGCTCCTTTTGTCATATACAAAAAGTAAAAGATTATGTTTGAAATTTTTGAAAAGTAAAGTGTGCTCCTTTTGTCACATGCAAAAAGTAAAAATATTAGATTTGAAATTTTTGAAAAGTAAATGATGATGTTTTTGACATGTGAATCTTTTCAAATTTGAAATTGAAAAATCATTTGCCTATAAATAGCTCACTTGAGTTTTGTAAAATTCACAACAAGAGCTTACACATCTATTGCTAAGTTTTGTATCATTTCTTCAAAGCTCTCATTTTCTCTTTTCTAAAGTTTTGAGCCTTAATTCTTGTTCTTGTTGAGAGAGATATAGGTTGCGCTGTATTGTTTCTATCTCACTCATTGAGGAGTGTACTTTGATAGTCTATCTACTATCAATTCTTGTATTTGTAAAAGGGTGTGTATAACCCTTGTGTGTGTAGAAGGTGTTCTACACGGGGAATAGTTAAATCACCAAGTGTAAGGTGATTGGAAGTGTAGAAGGTGTTCTACACGTGGAATAGTTAAATTACCAAGTGTGAGGTGATTGGAAGTGTAGAGGGTGTTCTACACGGATTCTTTGGAGCGGTGCTGCTCAAAGGTGTAATAGGTTTCTATCTCCACCTAAAGGAGATTGAATAGTGGATTTGGGGATCCTCAAGAGGTAGCTTGAGGCGAGGACGTAGGCAGTGGGGCCGAACCTCGTTAACATACTGAGTTTGCTTCTCTCTTACCCTTACTCTTTATATTTATTATTGTTTCATATTTTATTTATATTTTATATTATATATTTGATTTATAATTGTTATTTTTTAAATACAACTCAATTCACCCCCCCTCTTGTGTTAGTCATCTGGGCAACAAGTGGTATCAGAGCTAGAGCTCTATTATAAGATTAACTATCTTTTGAGTTAAGATCTTATGGCTAACATTACAGCTTCATTTGGTGAAGGTCAATCTAGCAGTCGGCCTCCACTCTTTTGTGGAGACAATTACTCATTCTGGAAAGTTAGAATGAGAATATTCCTTCAGGCTCAAGGTCGAGAAATCTGGAAATGTATTGTAAATGGACCTTATATTCCAACAAAAGTAGTTGATGGAGTAAAGGTCAAAAAGGAAGAAGAAGAGTTTAATCGTGAAGACGATAGACTTTATACTTTGAATTTAACTGCTATGAATTTATTATATAATGCTCTCAATGGTAATGAATTTAATAGAGTAATGACTTGTGCTACAGCAAAGGAAATTTGGGATAACTTGGAAGTTACTTATGAAGGAACTTCTCAAGTCAAGGAATCAAAAATTTATATTCTTACTCATGAATATGAAATGTTTAAGATGAATGATGATGAATCTATTTCTAGTATGTACACTCGTTTTACTAACATCATAAATAGCTTGACAGCTCTTGGCAAAATTTATTCCAAAGTGGAGATAGTAAGAAAAATTCTCAACTCTCTACCAAAACGTTGGGAATCAAAAGTGACAGCGATTCTTGAAGCTAGAGACCTCAAGAAGCTCGAAGTGAATGAACTCATCGGGTCACTTATCACCCATGAGTACACATTGAAAAGAGGAGAAGAAGAAGGAAAGTCAAAGAAGAGCTTGGCACTTAAAGCTGTTCCACATAAAACTGAAAGTGATGAAGATGAGGAAAATGACGACAAAGATGAAGAAGTTGCGATGATAACAAGAAGAATTCAGAGGTTCTTCAAGAAAAATAAAACTCCTCCAAGGAAATCCTTCAATAAGTTTTCCAAGAAAGATTCAGGTAAAAATGACACTTTAATTTGTTATAAATGCAATAAACCCGGTCATATCAAGCCAGATTGTCCTCTGCTAAAGAAAGATCGAAACAAAGGCAAAAAAGCAATGAAAGCTACGTGGAATGATGATTCAAGTAGCTCAGATAGTAAAGCAAGCAATGGAGAATTAGGAAATCTTTGTCTTATGGCTAAAGATGACATTGAGGTAACAAATTTTGATAATATTGAAGATCCTTCATATGAAGAATTGCAAAATGTTTTAGAAGAAGTATATGAGGAATTTGAAAAATTGGGTATTAAGTATACTGTTTTGAAAAAGAAAAATTATTCTTTAACAAACGAAATTGATATTTTAAGAAAAGAAAATATTGTTTTAAAAGATGAAAATTTTGAGTTGAAGAAAAAGAAAATTGATTTAGAAAATATTATTGAAAACTTTACGAATGGAAAAAGAAATTTTGAAAAATTTCTTGGTAGTCAAAGATGTGTTTTTGATAAGGCAGGCTTGGGATATATGCCAAAACAAAAATACAAACTTTATAAAAACTTCTTTGATAATCCTTCTACATCAAAGTCCAATATTCAAAATTCTTTTCATAAAAATAATTTTGTTAAAAAAGGATACTATTATAATCACTCAAGTTCTTCATATATGTCACATGCTATTTGTAATAGAAATGGTCATAATTATTTTGCTTGTCCTATTAGAAAAAAACATACAATGACTATTAGGATCATATGGGTACCTAAAAATCTTATTTCTTCTAATACTAATAAATAAAGGACCCAAAGAACTTGGGTACCAAGAAAAATCATTTTAATTGTTTTTATAGGTGTGCATGATGTCTTCCACGAACAAAAATAAATGGTTTTTAGATAGTGGATGTTCAAGACACATGACGGGAGACAAAACTAAGTTCTTTGATCTTAGATCTAAAGAAGAAGGACACGTGACATTTGGAGACAACTCGAAAGGGAAGATCGTGAGAATAAGTAAAATTGGTAATGAGTCTTCTCTTATAATTGAAGATGTTCTACTTGTTGAAGGTTTAAAACATAATCTTTTAAGCATAAGTCAATTATGTGATAAAGGATTTACAGTTACTTTCAAAATGGATAAGTGCATTATATTGAATGATTATGATTGTAATATTTGTTTTATTGCTTTTAGAAGTAACAATGTTTATACAATTGATTTTGAAGAAATTACCTCACAAGATGCGATTTGTTTTTCAGCTCAAAATGAAACTAATTGGTTATGGCATAGAAGACTAGGTCATGCCAATATGGAACTTATTTCCAAACTTTCAAAAAATGATCTTGTGAGAGGTTTACCAAAGGTAAATTTTCTTAAAGACAAAATTTGTGATGCATGCCAATTTGGTAAACAAACAAAAACTTCTTTTAAAATCAAGAAACATATTTCCACTACTAGACCACTGCAACTGATACACATGGATCTTTTTGGACCAAATAGAGTTGCAAGTTTTGGAGAAAAATATTATGCATTTGTTGTTGTTGATGACTTCTCTAGATATACTTGGGTCATCTTTCTTACTCATAAAGATGAGGCACATAATGCTTTTACCAAGTTATGCAAGAGAATTCAAAATGAAAAGGGTTATACTATTTCAAGTATCCGAAGTGATAGGGGAAAAGAGTTTGTTAATAAAAATATTGAAACATTTTGTGATGAAAATGGTTTTGTGCATAATTTTTCTGCTCCTCGAACTCCTCAACAAAATGGGGTAGTAGAAAGGAAAAATAGATCTCTTCAAGAGATGGCAAGAACAATGCTCAATGAGAACAACTTGCCTAGTTATTTTTGGGCTGAAGCGGTAAGTACTGCATGTTATGTTATAAATAGAGTTATGCTAAGGTCTAAATTAGATAAAACCCCCTATGAGCTTTGGAATGAGAAAAAGCCCAACATTTGTTACTTTCATGTATTTGGATGCAAATATTTTATTTTAAATGACAGAGATAATTTAGGCAAGTTTGATGCAAAATCTGATGAAGGTATCTTTCTCGGGTATTCTACTAATAGTAAAGCTTATAGAGTATTCAATAAAAAGACTTTGACTGTACAAGAATCTATGCATGTAGTATTTGATGAATCTAATTCTCTACTCTCCAAGAAATCTATTGATGAAGAAACAGGAGGTATAAATAATACGGAAAGTCTCAATCTCAACAAAGAGAACACAATAGAGGAAGTCCAACATGGAGATATCAGGAAAGATCATCAAAATTTAATACAAGATGCAACCAAACAGTGGAAATTTGTGAAAGATCATCCAGTGGAACAAATTCTGGGGGAACCTTCACGAGGTGTAAGCACTCGATCATCTCTTAGAAATATTTACAATCATACTGCTTTTCTATCTCAGATTGAACTTAAAAATATTGATGAAGCACTTCTTGATGAATTTTGGATTCTAGCTATGCAAGAAGAGCTTAATCAATTTGAAAAAAATGATGTTTGGACACTTGTTCCTAGACCAAAAAATCATACTATTATTGGAACAAAATGGGTTTTTAGAAACAAGAAAGATGAGTCCGGAGTCATTACTAGAAATAAGGCTCGACTTGTAGCCCAAGGTTTCAATCAAGAAGAAGGAATCGATTATGATGAGACATATGCACCAGTCGCAAGATTAGAAACTATTCGAATGCTACTTGCATATGCTTGTTATAAAGATTTCAAACTTTTTCAAATGGATGTTAAAAGTGCTTTCTTAAACGGTTTTATAAATGAAGAGGTATATGTTGAGCAACCTCCAGGTTTTGAAAATCATATTTCTCCAAATCATGTTTTCAAACTCACAAAAGCACTATATGGACTAAAACAAGCTCCTAGAGCGTGGTACGAGAGACTTAGTGGTTTCTTGATTAAAAAAGGCTTTTCAAGAGGAAAAATTGATACAACTCTTTTCATTAAATACGAAAATGATGATATTCTTTTGATTCAGATTTATGTTGATGATATAATATTCGGTACTACTAATGAAAATATGTGCCAAGTTTTTGCTAAGACTATGCAGAAAGAATTTGAAATGAGCATGATGGGAGAGCTTATATTCTTTCTCGGATTGCAAATTAAGCAAGCAAAAAGTGGGACATTCATCAATCAATCGAAATATATTAAGGAATTGCTAAAGAAATTTGGGATGGAAGGTGCTAAGGAAACTGGAACACCAATGAGTCCATCCACTAAACTTGATAAAGATGAAACCGGTAAACTAGTTGACTCGAAGGTATATCGAGGTATGATTGGTAGCTTATTATATTTGACAGCCAGTAGACCAGATATTATGTTTAGTGTGTGCTTATGTGCACGCTTTCAATCATCTCCAAAAGAATCACATTTAATTGCAGTTAAGCGCATTCTTAGATATCTTAGTGGTACAATTAACTTAGGGTTATGGTTACCTAAGCACACATCTTTCGATCTAATCAGCTACACAGATGCAGATTATGCTGGCTGTAAAATAGATCGAAAAAGCACTAGTGGAGCATGTCACTTCTTAGGTCGTGCACTAGTTTCTTGGTTTAGTAAAAAACAAAATTCTGTTGCACTATCTACTGCTGAGGCAGAATATGTTGCTGCGGGTAGTTGTTGTGCTCAAGTTCTTTACATGAAGCAACAACTTGAGGATTTTAAACTTATGTACAATCACATTCCAATCAAATGTGATAATACAAGTGCTATAAATCTTTCAAAAAATCCAATACAACATTCTCGGACCAAACATATTGAAATTAGATATCATTTTCTTAGAGATCATGTGCAAAAGGGCGATATTGTATTAGAATTCACTAGTACACATGATCAATTGGCAGACATTTTCACAAAACCCCTACCAGAAGATAGACTATGCATGATTAGAAGAGAAATAGGAATGATGCATGCCATGGATATCTGCTAGATACTTTTATTTCATTATCTTAAATGACCTACAGAAACTTGAGACGTTTAGCCTCATCATTCAAATGCATTTGCTCCTCATAAATCATCATGCCATCCTTATCTAAAGGATTAGGCAATCGAAATGAAGAGGTAAGCAAGGATTTCAAATCCTTATTCTGTTGCTTTAATTCTACTATTTTTTTGTTTGACTCATAAACAAGTCGTTGAAGTACAGATACAGTCTCGTTAAGCTTCTCAATTTCGCGAGTTTTGGACTGCAACCGAGCAGAAAACGCAACGATAGATGATGAGTATCGAGTTCCGAGACCCACAAGCTCGTAAATGGCGTCATGATCTGATTTATTAGCTAAATCAGTCTCTTGTTGCTTCATGGCACCCACGACAGATGCAGAAATAGATTGAGACTGAGGTGAAGGATACCTCAAATCTTGATCAAGAGAAGCACTGAAGGGAATTTTACGAGCCATTGAAAAAATTGTAGAATGAGAATGCAAGCAAATTGCAAAGATGAGAAGAAAGCTTGATGCGAAATAGATAAAGCTAAGGATTGCTCTTATAGAAACGGAAATAAGAACAAGACAAACTTACAAATCATGATTATATCTCATTTTTCAGCAA
Source organism: Platycarya strobilacea (assembly GCA_036898215.1). NCBI lineage: Eukaryota > Viridiplantae > Streptophyta > Magnoliopsida > Fagales > Juglandaceae > Platycarya > Platycarya strobilacea. Next base: position 43,902,109 of record CM072550.1, read on the forward strand.
CATCAAGCGGATCAAATCTTTGCACCGAATTGCCAGAGCTATGCCTCCAACTTTTGCAGGTTTTGTCGGGTACGAGTGGTTTCAATTATTCAGCTCTTTACAAAATCTCCTTCCGCACCGAATTACCAGAACTAGGCCTCCAGCCTTTGCAAGTTTTGTCGAACACGTGTGGCTACGCACCGAATTCTCTACAGTCTCTACTAACGCAGCGTTTTATTTATCTATTGGTTATTGCAGGAATATATCTTATTGAACTAATTATAATTCCTTTTTAATGATGCCAAAAGGGGGAGAAGTTTTAGACTAGAATATTAACATTGTTTAAATTGCTAAACTTGTTATATATGCTTGGAATTATATTTATATTTTTGCTTGAAAAACTAACGCACATTCTCAGGGGGAGCTTAAGTATTCATAAAGGTTTCAAGTTCTATCAAGCATTTGTCATCATCAAAAATGGGGAGATTGTTGAACTCAAGGATTCAAGTTTCATATAAATCTACACATGGATTTTGATGATAACAAATGAATTCAAAGAATAAAGGAGTTTCAAGCTCAAGTTGTCCACACAATAGAATCAAGCACATCAAGGAAGCAAGCATGAGCAAGAAGGGAATAAGTTCACATTAAAATCATAGAGTAATTTTGTAAATCTCTTAAAAATTCAAAATTAGGATTAAGGCTCAAAATTAATATTTTATCATAAAGCATTAAAATATATTTTCCACATGTGCATGAATATTTTGAAAATTAAATTTGAAAATTTTGAAAGATGATTGATTGTCATCTTTCACATGTGCATGACATGATTAAATGTTTGAACTTTGAAAATTTTGAAAGATGATTGATTGTCATCTTTCACATGTGCATGACATGATTAAATGTTTGAACTTTGAAAATTTTGAAAGATGATTGATTGTCATTTTTCACATGTGCATGATATGATTAAAGGTTTGAATTTTGAAAATATTAAGATGCTTGATTGTCATCTTTCACATGTGCATGACATGATTAAAGGTTTAAACTTTGAAAATATTAAGATGATTGATTGTCATCTTTCACATGTGCATGTTTTATTTGAATATTTTCAAAAGTGGTGGATGTTTTTCTTGATTTATGCAAAAGGTAGATGTCTTTATTTGAAAATTTTGAAAAGTAAAGTGTGCTCCTTTTGTCATATGCAAAAAGTAAAAGATTATGTTTGAAATTTTTGAAAAGTAAAGTGTGCTCCTTTTATCACATGCAAAAAGTAAAAATATTAGATTTGAAATTTTTGAAAAGTAAATGATGATGTTTTTGACATGTGAATCTTTTCAAATTTGAAATTGAAAAATCATTTGCCTATAAATAGCTCACTTGAGTTTTGTAAAATTCACAACAAGAGCTTACACATCTATTGCTAAGTTTTGTATCATTTCTTCAAAACTCTCATTTTCTCTTTTCTAAAGTTTTGAGCCTTAATTCTTGTTCTTGTTGAGAGAGATATAGGTTGCGCTGTATTGTTTCTATCTCACTCATTGAGGAGTGTACTTTGATAGTCTATCTACTATCAATTCTTGTATTTGTAAAAGGGTGTGTATAACCCTTGTGTGTGTAGAAGGTGTTCTACACGGGGAATAGTTAAATCACCAAGTGTAAGGTGATTGGAAGTGTAGAAGGTGTTCTACACGTGGAATAGTTAAATCACCAAGTGTGAGGTGATTGGAAGTGTAGAGGGTGTTCTACACGGATTCTTTGGAGCGGTGCTGCTCAAAGGTGTAATAGGTTTCTATCTCCACCTAAAGGAGATTGAATAGTGGATTTGGGGATCCTCAAGAGGTAGCTTGAGGCGAGGACGTAGGCAGTGGGGCCGAACCTCGTTAACATACTGAGTTTGCTTCTCTCTTACCCTTACTCTTTATATTTATTATTGTTTCATATTTTATTTATATTTTATATTATATATTTGATTTATAATTGTTATTTTTTAAATACAACTCAATTCACCCCCCCTCTTGTGTTAGTCATCTGGACAACAAACATTCTCAGACAGCTTTTCTAAACTCTTTTTCACACTTGATTTGAAGCTTTTGTAAGTGTTTTCTTATAAAATTTTATTCATAAACGTTGTTAATTTTTTTTATCTAGTTTACGTGCATACCTTATTTGTTCCATTTGAAGATCACTCTGTAGGTCAAATGTTGTTTAAATCCCAGAAAGGGTCATATAAAAATGATAAACTGTAAAATATATTATATTTTGAAGTTTTTGACCAAGATAGTGGATAGATCATGGTTCTAAATTTTTATGGAGTATTTTTAACATGTGTATATGGTTATTGGTTGAGAATTTGTTTTATTATTAAAGGTTTTGATGAAATATTTTCTTAGATTTAGAAACATAAAAACTAGAAAAGAAAAACAGTTTTCGTTTCTGAGAAAGTTTAAATCTTTTGTGGTTGAAACTTATTCCAATGACTTTAATAATTTTATTGGAGAATCTCAAACCCCTTATATACATGTTAGAATTTTATTTTGAATATATCTAATGTTAGTTTCAAATATACAAAATTTTATACGAAAAGATATTTGGATAGGCAAAAGTGACGATGTTCTTGGTTAAATTCATGTTTTGGTTGATTTTTAACAATGTGATCTTGAGTTTAAAGCATGGACCTCTTTTAGGACACATTTTAAAATCATATATTTTTTGGTTTGCAGATCACATCCTTTTAAATCATGCATCAAAAGGTTGATCAAACCAAGTTAGAAACAAAAATCTATTTTTGAACTTAGAAGAAAAACCAAAAAGTTCGAGAATGATTTTGGTTATTTTGATGACTTTTATGCATTATTCTAACATGATTATTCTTAGGAACATGTTATGAGTATATTAGAAGAAAAATGTTGGTTTAACTATGAGTTTTGAAGTTTGAAAGAATTGCAACAAAATCAATAGAAATAATCATGTAAGTTTCAACCTCTATAGAGTTTTCATAGTTGTGTTTTGTTTTAAATTTTTCTAAATTGATATTGGACTAGATTTAAATGAGGTATGTAAATTTTGATAAGTTTTGGAATTAGATGCAAAATCCATAAGTCAGGAGTAAAATAGTCATTTTTCACGTGTAAATCTAATCTGTAATTCTAATTGTTAGTGATTAAGTTCTAACTTTTAGAAATATTATTTTTCAGTTTCTCGTGATCGCGCTTGAGTTTTCATAAGAAGTGCAAAAATCGAGATAAATTAGCTTTTAAGTTATTATTAGTTTAATATGTATAGGTGATATATAAAAATCACAGTGTATGTATATATATTATCATATGTGCCATGTCAAGTCATTACATATTCATCTATTACATAGAATTTATTTTATCACGAGTTTTTCATCTTTTACACAAGATGTTCTCTCACGTATTACTATGTATTGTAAGTATGTCATATTAAGTATGATATCTGTTACATGTATGTTAAGTCATGTAATATTCATTGTTGCAAGTATATTAAATTAAGTATGTTGTCTATTACATGTTATGTCATGTTATGAAATATTATCCATTATATATTTTGTAATGTTATGAAATATTTCTATCTTAAGTAAGTTATGTTTTTCAAGTTACGTTGAAGTCATCTTGTGTTACGTCAGGATTTTTGTCCTTTCGTATTCAAATTATGTTCTGTCTCGATTACAGTTTGTGTATTCGAAAACAACCTTTTAAGTCATGTCAAGTCAGTTATATTTAGGATACTCACGATATAATCACTATGATTGTTTGAACATTTCTATTTGTAATTCACGCAAGGTACTTCTACTAAAATCATTTTTTATTGTCAAAATTATGTTCAAGTTTAGTTATGCAGATACTCCTGCCGTAATTAACTTGTTTTAAAAAGTATTTTAGAAATGACTCTCAAGTATAAGAGTTGTCAAGTAGTATTAGAAAAGTCTCTAAGTCATTTCCTCAAGGAATTATTAATTTAATTTACAATTTTGTCCGCTACAAAAAATAAAATGAAATTACAACCTTAACCCATCTAAATGGTATTTACAATGGGAATTGATCTTTTGATATTATAAAATACTGTATTTCTTTTGAGTGAGACAGTAAATGGTCATTAAAATTTATGTCAAAAAAGTGAAGCAAATAATGTAACAAACACGAATTTGGAATGGAGGATATTTGATTAACATCTTTTTTTTTTCTAATTCGCCTTGATGCTACTCGAATCCTTCCATGCATTGAGTGGGTTGTGAACGTGCGTTAAATAAATTATAATTATCCTCGCTTGAGAAGCTAAACCACATTCATTAACGTCATCTAATCCAATGTTTCTAAGTGACAAATGGAAAATTATGAAGTCTACATTCTAAGAAACATTTTATCAAACATCTTGTGTGCAAGACTTGAACCAAATATTTTCCATTCTTAAAAGTTAAATCTAATCCCCAAAAATTTACACTCCTCAAAACTATCAAATACAAATAAAATAAGACCAAAATAACGGAAATAAATGACTGCTACAAGACAACTAATGGATTAAATTAGAAGCATCGAATGAATGGAACTAATGGAAACAAATTAACTACTGAACTAAGAGAGGAACTCGAACTGCCAAAACAAACCAGAATATATATACTTGTTGCTAACAATTTGCTGAAATGGATTGAACAAAAAAAGGAACCAAAGTTAAACGTTAGAGTGATCAAACAACAACTGGAAACCAGCCCCAAAGGGATTGATGGATTCAACTAAAACTATTATAAAAATTGAAGCAAAAAATAGGGGCAACTTATTTAAATACTCGTGATGTAATTATTCTTATTGTCAGAGTATTATTAGGTACTCTTAGTGTAAATTATTTTGATTGCTAGGGTACGTGATTTAAAATACTTATGATGAAATTATTCTGATTGTTTGAGTATCTCTAATAGAATGTGTTGGGGGGGAACCATTCTAATTATTCACTATTTTTGATGAGATGACTAGCAGAATCATTTTGATTGTCAAAATTCAAGTCCAAGTTCATGTTAAATAAAGTTTTAGATCAAATTCATGTCAAGTCAAATCTAGTTCAGTTTAAGCAAGTTAAGTTCAATTTACGTTTCAGTTTAAGTTATATCAATTATGTTATATTATGTTTCAAGTTATGTTATGATTACTTATGATTTTGATTATGCATTCATGCTTTTACTGCTATGCATGCATTATTAACCTGTACGAAAAATTTTTGTTAACTTATTAGAATTTATAATTAAATATCACCGTAATAGTCTTAACTAACATTCCTTCCAAAAAGTAGATATTGTTGTAAGACCCAAAAGAAAATCGGGATACAATCAACTGGACATGGTCAATTGAGAGACAGTGCAGTGTCAATATCAATATGGTAGTTAACTTGAATTACTATTTATATTATAGATTTGCATCTCTAGTACTCTTTTGATCATAGCCATTTTGAACTAACGCTATGATCTTAATTGTTTAGTATGTCCTTTTGTATGAAGTATATTTTCAGTATTTTAGTTATTTTCAGTTTGGTGTGTACTATTACTAAAGAAAAAAATTTATTCGCTACATATTAGGAACATTGCATCTTATATGTCATGAACGGGGACACATAACCTTGTGTTGCATGTACCAACGCTTCAGATATCTACCCAATCACAAACGAAATTTTGGGACGTCACACTCATGTCTGGTTGGAGAATAAACCTACCAGCGTTTTTTCGATCATCTTGGAAGATCAATTACTTTGCAATTGTGCTAGTTAATATGAATGAAGTATTTTTCCTTTCAAAAAAGAAAAAAAAGAAAAAAAGAAATAGCCTTCAACCAAACCTCATATTGTTGACTAAAACCAACATAGACAATTTTACCTTCATCTAATTAAATACATTTGCCAAAACTATGTTTGATCAAAATACAGTAATAACAAGAATTTGGCGTTCTTTAATATTTGAAAGAGATTTAATATCTATTGTCACTTGCTAAAAAAATCTACCTCTAAATAGGAGGTTTAGAGATATCCAACATCACCTTGACACGAATAAACCTACCCCAACAAGAGTCATTATCAGTTATATCAACATAATAACATCACATATGGATCTACCAAACTTCTCAATCATTCCTTGAGACATACTAGCAAATGGTAAATTGTGACACTGCCTCCAGAATGATTCATAGCTAAACTGCATTTCCTAAACTAACTCTTCCCATTCATAGTTAACCATACAAACTAAGGATTTGTCAAAAGACCATGGGCAACCATTCAACACTCTTCTTGTATTAGAAACCTCCTTAAATTCAATGAGAAACTTATTAAGGCCAACTTTTTTGAACATTGCCTTACCCTCCACCTACCATACTTGAGTTAAGGTTGATATAAAAATCCTCTATTGTCACATTTGCCAGAGATGACACAGTACATGATACACTTCTTACTTTTAGAGATAGAAGATAAATGTCTACAAAACTTACCTCTATCTCCTATGCTCCTCTTCTGTCAACTTCAACCCATCACGCATTGTTATTAAATCACCAGCTATCACACAACACTCCACAGACTAAAGCCTGAGAGAGAAAATTCTAAATTTACCTGGAAACATAGAAAGAAAAAGTCTCACCTTCACTCAGTGAAAATGAATGAAATATAATTGTTTTATTGAGATTAGTAAAGTTGGCATCAAAAAGTAAAATATATCTTCGATGATGAGAAATAATATTTATAATTGTAAAATTTGCAAGTGGTGTGTAATTTTTTTTAAATAAATAAATATGAGATCCACAAAAAATATTAATTTTTTAATAATGGGTTTTTTTAAATGGAACATGTAGTGTTTGTATACTTTACAATTGTATTTAATGTTATTTGTATTTTAAATATAAAGAGATTCTATAAAAGAATTTATAAATTAATATAATTTTAATATGATATATTAGGTTGTAAAATTATTTTTATTATCAAATAAATTTAATAAAAATTATATTTTCCTTTTGTTTTTGTAAGATCATAACCGTAGCATTCTTGCTCTCTTCCGACATAATAAAGTATTTTTAGAAATAAGATGAGATGAGATAAAATGGAAAAAAAGAATAAAATATTGTTGTAAGATATTTTTTTAATATTAATTTTGTATAAGAATTTGAAAAAATTATATGAGAATTTGAAAAGTTAATTTTTTTTATATTTTATATAAAAATTAAAAAAATTAAATAATAAATTTAAAATATATTTTACATTTTTAATTTGATTATTTTTGATTATATTTTATATAAAAATTAAAAAAATTAAATAATAAATTTAAAATGTATTTTACATTTTTAATTTGAATCTCAAAACAAGCGAAGACTTAGGCCCTATTTAAATTTGAAGATGAGATGAGTTGAAATAAGTTTAGTTTATTTTTTAATATTATTATTATTATTTTAGGATTTGAAAAAGATATATTAAAATTTAAAAAAAATATATTAAAATTTAAAAAATATATATAAAAATATATATTTTTTATAAAAAAAATTATAAAAATATAATAATGAAATAAAATTGAACGAACTCCAAATTAATTTGAAGATTGAAGTTTTGAACGTCGAACACGCTCTGTTACCTGTAGAGGAAAGCGAATATTGTCCGAATGTGATGGCAGTTAGCATTGAGAGAGAAACTGAAACCCAACCCAAAGAACTTCCCCAAATAAACGCGCTCACACTCCCCGCTGAGACGAGAGAGGGAGAAGGAGATGGAGTTTCAGATCTGAAATCAGATCCTCAGGCCAACAAGCAGTTCCCGGCAGGTTCTTGGGAAAATATTTTGACCCAGAATTATATTATGGAGAGGTTCATGGACAACTTACCGCCCATGGATCTGATGCGTTCCGAGAAGATGAGCTTTGTCCAGCTCATCATTCCCCTCGAGTCTTCTCATCGAGCCGTCACTTACCTTGGAGAGCTCGGTCCCCTCCAATTCCGAGACGTAAGTTTTGACTCCGATACCGAGTTTGCTAGATTCCGCATTGGCATTTTTGTCTCTGTTGCTGAGAGATTTGAGGAAGCATGGAATGATGTTTAATTCGAGTGTTAAAGGTTTACGTTGGTTTTTCTTTTTGGGTTCAGTTCGGGTTTTGAGATTCAGCAGAACGGGACTATTGCTTCTCTTTCCTGATTTTCTTTTAATTTATTTCCTTTAAGAAATGGCCGTTATTGAGTAATTGCTGACAAGCATGATATCGGTATAGAGTCTGGCCTTGAGTTTCTTACAGTTGCTGACGCTTGAATTCGAATTAGTCCTAACTAAGTTGCCTTTCTTACATGATAGTCTTAGGACATTGAATTGCAATTTTCCTCTTCTGGCATAAGACTATACAATATTTTCATTTTTTATTTCTTAGTTGCCATTTGTCGCTTAAACTCCAAGTTAGAAAAAATATCCATTGATCAGAATCGATGTTCGTGGGATACTGGAAAACGCAAATTTGAAAGCAATTTTTTAATATTTTGTTTCCTGCCCCGTAAATCTTAACAGTTTTGGGCCTTTAGGAGGTCATGGTCATATTGAAAGGAAATGATGTTCTAATCAGGTAATTAATAATCACATGTACTCCTTCTTGTTTTTTTTTTCTTTTTTCTTTTTTTTTCTTGGCAGTTAAATGCTGACAAAAGCCCTTTCCAACGAATGTTTGTTAATCAGGTATCTTCTTGTTATCAACTATAACTACTACTCATCGAAAAGTTGATAAGAACTACTACTGTAATCTAAATGCTGACTATAAAGTTTTTCTGAAGTAATAGTTTCTTTATTTTTCTAGGCAATTAAAAGATTTGAACATTATTTTAGTTGCATATGTATTATTTGTTTTTTTATCAGCAGTTGCATGATGATTATCTTCTAAAGACATCTGATGCTACCAGTTATGAGTGTGTCGTACAGACAAATTGGTAAATCAGCGAATAGTTTCTGTAAGGCATGCTGGTTTTTTATTTTTTTATTATTGGTAAACAAAAATTTATTGATCATAAAAATGGGCAAAAGCTCGGGTGGGATGCTAGTTTTTACATGCTTATTGTTGATGTTACACTGGTGAACTAGTAGATGTAAGCATCTCAATGCCAGACTTTGGTTTTATAGACTTATTTTTGGTTGATGTTTCCATTATTGTTCAGTTGGATGAAAGAATATACGAAAAATTATTTGAATTTTATAATTTTAAATGGCTCGGGTAAAGTATGTAAAGTGCAATTTTTTTGTGAAGTTTGTGGATTTGAAATGATTTGGTGTTAGGTGTTATTTCCAATTCCTAAGACATGTTTTTGTTGGATGAAAATCCTCAAAGCTCATTCCATCATCTAGCTATGCTAACAATTTTTATTTTTTTTTCCATGTCCCTTGAATTTAAATCCTCAAATAAATATGCAACCTAAGCTAAAATCCTAAAATGTACCTTTGCAAAAAGATTTCGGTGAATTTTTCTCCATGTTTCTTTTTCTGGGATATATACCTCTTGAATTTATGTCTGCAACTAAGTAATTCTGGTGAATTTGCCAAAGTCATTAACCACCTAGATATTATTTCATGTTGTATTTTATATTTGAGAATGATCTTAACTCTACTGACACCTTTTCCAAAGGTGAAGCGGTGTGCAGAGATGTCAAGAAAGCTACGATTCCTTAAGGATCAGATTAGTAAGGCTGGTCTATTATCTTCTGCACGTCCTGTTATGCAACCAGATGTTGAACTGGAAGAATTAGAGGTTATTTTTTTATTATTGTTCCTGGTCCTTTGTATTTTTTATTTATTTTTAGAATAATTCTACATACAACCTTGAAGTGCGTAAATGCCGCATAATTGCTTTAAAAAAGAGTGGAATCCACTATTAAAAAATTAATTTTTTTCATACGGGTCCAATATTTTATTCACTTTTGTCAAAGCGATTATGCAATAGTTGAACAATTCACAGTTGCAAATATCTCTTCTCTTATTTATATTCTTGCTAGTCTTTGCCCTCAGTTATTTTTTTCGGTTCAGTCTGAGCATGCTCTAATTTGAAGGCACTATATGGGTACAACCTAATTTAAGGAATGCTCCCCATACATGTGTATTATATGTTCTTTCTCTGATTCCAGATACAACTTGCGGAGCACGAGAATGAGTTAATTGAGATGAATACTAATAGTGAGAAACTTCGGCAATCATATAATGAGCTCCTAGAGTTCAAGATAGTACTGCAAAAGGTAAATTTATTGGATTACCCATGCACACACATCTCACTTATATATGAACAGAGTAGTAGGTATGTGCTAGGTGATCCTATCCATTGTGGCCTATGCCAGGCTATGTTCAACCTCATTTTTTACTTATATTTCTACTTCAATAAAACAAATAGATGTTTGAGTTTTAAAATTATTGTTAATTATCTTAACAATAATATTTCTGAACTTCACGTGTTCAAGAGAAAAGTAAAAAAATTCCCAACTACTAAGGAAGTTCATATTTAACAACCACCAATTTTGGAATATTCTTCTTAATATAGGGCATTAGTTCTCATTCAATTTCATTATTCTACTGGTTATATCCTAGTCCTATAATCTAAGATCTTTCAATATTCCATCTGATTCCTTAATGATTTTTTGTAACCTCTCCCATTCTGAAAAGCTGTTTTTGCTTTTGAGAAGTCATAATATATGAATTTTACATTTGAAATCTAATGTCAAATGTTTTTTCCCTATCCCTTCTCATATATAGATTTTGTTTGGACAATTTCAGGCAGGCGACTTTCTTGTATCAAGTGGCTCTCATGCAGTTTCAGAAAGAGAATTAGACGAGAATGTATACTCAAATGATGGCTATGTTGAGACAGCATCCCTACTTTAGCAGGTACCTGTTCATTAGGACTCAAAATGCTTGATATGTTGTGTAGAGTAAAAATTATTAATATGGTTGAATTTGTCCTAGTATTTCCTTTGACAGGAGATGAGACCTGGAGTATCAGGCCAATCTGGTTTGAGGTTTATTAGTGGGATTATATCCAAATCCAAGGTTCTTAGATTTGAAAGGATGTTGTTTCGTGCTACGAGGGGAAATATGCTTTTCAATCAGGCACCAGCTGAGATCATGGATCCCGTATCAAGTGAAATGGTTTTCTTCCTTCTCATTACTGTTGATCACTTTGATGTTTGTTGTTCCCCTTAATTCTGTTAGCTGCAATTGAAATTCTTGGTATTTGAATCTTTCTATCCATATCCCTCTTTTACTATCCTGGTTTATTATGTTCATTTTGGAAAGAAGTGAGTGGATCTGCTTGTTCAGCCCTTCTAATTCCTCAGAGTTGACCTTTGCAGGTTGAAAAATCAGTATTTGTAGTCTTTTTTTCAGGTTAGCAAGCAAAATCAAAGATTCTTAAAATTTGCGAAGCGTCTGGGGCAAGCTTCTACCCTGTTCCTGAGGACATAACCAAGCAGAGGCAAATAAATAGAGAAGTAAGTAGGCTGATGAAGATGTTCACTCTATATATCGCCATAATTTGAGAAAAAGTTGGAAACTCATAGTGGCATTCTTGCTGTTTCTTTACCAAGGAAGTCTTTCTTATTCGGTGTCAGTTTTAATTGATTATACCCATTTTATATTCTGTCAAAATATTCAGACCCTCAAGTTTTTATCAAATGATATTATTCAGGATTCTTTTGGAGTTATTTAATTCAGTGGAACTCGACTTTCTTCTTGCCTTAATTATCATCAAGTGTTGATTATATTGGTAATTTTTTACTACTAGTGTATCGGGTATATTAGTTTGGTTAAAAGTTCGAGTGTTTGTTACAGGTTTCATCACGCCTTGATGAATTGGAGGCAACTTTGGATGCAGGGATCTGTCACCGAAATAACGCCCTTGCTTTTATAGGTGTCCACCTGGTGAAATGGATAAGCAAGGTTAGCTTCCAAGCCTTTAGCTACACTTGGATTCAAAATCATCATTAAAGATTTAGAATTTTTATTCGAATTTCCTTATTGTGTTTTACTTTCAACCTTAAAGATATTTTAATACAAAAAGTCTCGAAAGTACTTTTCATCTCACCATCTCCCTCGTTTTTTTGACAAAGAAACGTGAATCAAAACAGCTTTCAGACAAAAAAAAAAATATGACAAATTGTTCTTCTCAGCCATATTTTCAATGGGCTTCACTTGCTTCAAACCTAATTCAAAACCTATTAAAATACTTTTTCAATCTTAACATATTTTCGATAACCCATCACTTTCAAAAAGCCCCACAAAGAGCCTATCTCAAACTTATTCACAAAGATTTCAGAAACTTTCTGAAAATATTTAATCCTATAAACCATTTATGTCCTGTTTGCTGTCAGTAGTAATCCTGTGGAATATGTGAACTGAAATGTGATGACTGCATTAGTATGATTTAGCATTATTGAGGTTCCAGTGACTATTTGACGCTTCCCATACTTTCCCAGGTAAGAAGGGAGAAAGCTGTATATGATACTTATGCTAAATTTTGATGTTACAAAAAAATGTCTCGTTGGAGAGGGATGGTGCCCCATATTTGCAAAACCTCAGGTAACTTGCTTTTATTTCTCATGATATTGATTTCTATTTTTGGTTAAATATATGCTTCCCAGCTACTTTATTTATTTATTTATTTTTTACTTCTTGACAATCTCGCAAGTTTAATTATTTTTATTTTATTTTTTGGAAAAAAATGATTCAACAGCTCCAGGCTGCACTCCAACGTGCAACATTTGATAGCAATTCACAAGTAGGGATAATTTCATGTAATGGATGCTGCGGAATCACCTCCTACATATTTCAGAACCAACAAATTTACAAATGCATTTCAGGAAATTGTGGATGCATATGGGTGAGTAAAAAATGATACTTATCAATGAGGGAGGACCTGAATTTATCTACTATAATTTATACCGGACAGTTCTTTTCCTTTTTGATCTAGACCTAATGATACGATTTGTTTGACAATGTTGCAAGATATCAGGAATCAAACCCGTCGGTTTACACTGTCATTACATTTCCATTTCTTTTTGCTGTGATGTTTGGGGATTGGGGTCATGGAATATGCTTACTGTTGGGAGCTTTAGTTCTTATAGCTCGTGAAAGTAAGCTTGGTACACAGGTATTTTCTTTCATGAGTTTAAACAGAAGGTACTCTTTGAGAAGAAACTATATCTGGCTAGTATTATGAATCATGTCCTTCAGTGAAAGGAAAACTTATTCAAGGTTCAATTTTTTAATCCCTCTCTAGTTTTAGGAATGTTAGAGGCTGATTTGGTCATATTGTGATTCAGTAGTCATACTTATGTTAAAATAATGCTAGTATGCTACAAGCTCAACTGTGATAGTCATAGCCACCACAAGACCATCATCAGCACTGATCTGCACATCTATGGTGCTGCCACTGGTACTGTTCTGCTCAATTTGATTAGAGTTTATTTAATAAAAGAAACAATGTTTCCCATGTGGGTATTAATAACAAGGAAACGTTGTCTCGAGCGCCAAAATTTTCAGGAATGGCCGGCAAATCTTCTGGCTTTGGTGAAGGCACAGTACGGTGAAGGGAGTGGCAGGGTGGTGTCGGGGCTCAATATGGAAACCATGCTTCAGGTTTTGGCGGACATGGAGGTGCAAGTTGGCAGTTGGTGTTTTGAAGTCTGATTACTGGATTATTGAAACGATGTGTTGAGGAGGGGATGAAGAAAGTTTCGGGAATGGGCCAGGAAGAAAATTCTAGTAATGGGCTGGGTCCTGAAGTGGGCTTTCAGATGCCCAATTTTGACTCACGGCCCGTGAGTAAGTGTAAAGGGAAGTGGGTGGATTCTGTCGGGCCCTTGTTGGAAATGCAGGCCCAGCGACCCATCCCGCGGGTCCATCCTGCTTCTCGCCCATCCTACCCACTCAGGCCCAACCTGAGATGAGACAGAAACGCAGATCTCCGGGCGCTAAGATCCCATCGTCGTCGTGCGGTCCCCAACCCCCACCGCCGGCGATGGCTCAGGGAACTTCGTCAATGCTTCTGGTCTCGCCGGAGAGGTTTGGGATGTTGGAAGGTGCGCCGGCAAAGCCTTGCGGCTCTGATCCGATGAGTTTTACCGCCAGGAACCTCATTTTGTCGCCGGAAATTGCACAGAAAAGGCCGTGCGAGGTGGATGGAGATTCTGTTGTCCCTCTGATGTCGCTGGAGTTGCCGGCTGAGCACAGTGTTGAAGATCCTAGCTCGAGCCAAGTTTCCAGTCCTGTTTCGACCTCGGAACATGCACAGACTACGCCGGAACCTTCAATGGAGATGTTTGTCGCTCCTGCGGAGATAGTTTTGCCACCTGCTCGCCGGAGTCTGCAGGGATGCCGTCAGGTTTTTTGGGTGCCTCTGCAAGGGTTGATGGGTCGAATGGGATCCTGTGGGGTCCTGATTTTTCTAATGGCGGTGAGAAGATAATAGGTTCCAGTGAGAAGACTCAAGTTGTGGGGGTTTCTGCAAGGGTGGAGGAGCAATTGCAGGTGGCTGTGTGTGACAGTATGGGTCTAGTGGGGAGGGTGCTGAAGCAACACCTCTGTGCACACTTCCTCCTTGTTTTAACTCTAGGAGCTGTTATTCGGAATGGGTTTTCAAGAAGGTGGAAGAACTACGAGCAATTTTTGGGATTTCCTATGGAAGATATGATGAACAATTCAAGCCCCTCATTGTATCGAGGATGGTCGTTGGAGATCAGCCGCCAAACAAGATAGGGAACTTAAAAGACTTACCTGTTCCATTAATTTTCCATTAATTATGATCTGAAAGAAGGGAGTAGCAAAAGAGGAAGATCGAAAGGGAGGAGCACGTCTTTGTTTCCATGAAGCCTATTTTTTTTTTTTTAATCTTGGAACGTGCGATGGCTTAATGATTGCAATATACGCCTCTGTATCAATTCGTTATTGTAGTTGTGGAAGGTTGACGCGGTGTGTTTTCAAGAAACAAAAATGAGTGTTGTTGATAGAAGATTTGTGCGTAGCTTATGGGGGATGTTCGCATATGGATAGGTCTTACTTGGCCTCTTTGGGGGCTTCAGTGGTGTGTTGTTAATGTGGGATAGGAGAGTCGTTGAGGCAATTGAGGATTGTGTGGGAGAATTCTCGGTAGCTACTCATTTCAAAAATGTGGTGGATGGGTGGAAGTGGGCATATGTTGGCTCTTATAGGCCTAATGTGGATAGAGATAGGGGACGGCTTTGGGAGGAGTTGGCGGGCATATATTCCTTATGGGAAGTGTCGTGGTGTATGGGTGGAGATTATAACATCACGTGCTTTCTTAGCGAGCGGGTGGAGAATTATCGTAATTCAGTGGCCATGGATGAGTTTTCTGAGTTTATTTTTGACCAAGATCTCATGGATCTCACCCTTGTTGGGAGTGAATTCACTTGATCTAACAATCGGATTTGTTCGAGATTGGATAGGTTTCTCATTTCTTCTTCGTGGGAAGCTCATTATCTAAAGGTATGTCAAAAGTGGCTGGCCTGAGTTTGCTCGGATCATTTCCCTATTTTGCTAGATTGTGGAGGGATTCATCAGGGATGCCGTTTATCAAACTAAAGAGGAATCGAGAGAATGCAAGTATTGTGTATCTGATATTCATTAAAAATGAATTCTTACATCAAATAAGCCTTATATACTAGTGTTATAGAAAGTATAAAAAGGCTATAAAAGTGATTACACAATTACACTAAATATTGCCCAAAGCTTACAAACAATACATGTGTAAAATATACATTTATTCTCAATACCGTTCTTTCAAGTTTGAAAACATGTGGCTTGCTGCAATTGGGTTTGTAGAGATGGTGCGGGATCAGTGGTCTTCATATTAGTTATCAGGCACTCCTAGTTTCATTCTTGCAAGTAAATTTAAGGTTTTAAAACAAGACCTTAAGAAGTGGAACTTGGAAGTCTTTGGCCATACTGATAGTCAGAAGTCAGTTCTTTTGGAGGAACTGCAAGAGTTAGAGGAAAGGGAACTTATGGGAGATAACTCAGAGGAAGTAGCCTTGAGAAAGGCTACAATGATGGCTAATTTGGAGAGGATATTGTTGTTGGAAGATACTTCTTGGCAACAAAAATCCAAGGCCTTATAGTTAAAAGAAGGCGATAAATGTACGAAGTTCTTCATAAAGTGACAAGCTCACATCGGCGCACTAATGCTATAGAGCTACTCCACTTAGGCGATCAGGTGCTCTCTTCTCCCTCCAATATTGAAAATCACATTGTTCACTACTATGAGAACCTCCTCAGTGAAACAGCTTGTTGGAGGCCTAAATTTGACGGTTTGCGTTTTGAGACCATTGACTCCCATAGTGTGAACTGTTTGGAGAGACCTTTTGAGGAAGAAGAAATATACAAGGTCATTTTTAGTATGGCCAAGGACAAAGTGCAGAGCCTGGATGGTTTTACAATGGGTTTCTTTCAGATATGTTGGGACGCTGTGAAAGGGGAGGTGTTGTAGGTTTTCAGTGAATTTCATGCTTTCAACAAGTTTGAAAAATGCCTTAACGTGACTTTCATTTCGCTTATCCTTAAGAAACACGGGGCTACGACTATCGAGGAGGTTCGTCCTATTAGTCTGGTTAATAGTGTCTACAAGATTATCTTTAAGGTTCTTGCAAACTGACTCAGTCTAGTGTTGCCTCAATTTATACCCAAGCCTCAGAATGCATTTATTAGGGGAAGACATTTTGGACTCGGTTCTTATTGCAAATGAGTGTTTGGATCATAGAATGAAGGAGGGCACACCAGGCATCCTGTTTAAACTGGATATGGAAAAGACCTATGATCACGTGAATTGAGAATTCCTTTATTACTTGTTAAGGAGGTGTGGTTTTGGTGACAAGTGGATAGCTTGGATCAGATATTGCATTTTCACTGCTCGGTTCTCGGTCCTGGTAAATGGCACACTTGCTTTTTTTTTTTTTTTTTTTACAGTTCCTGAGGCTTGAGGTAAGGAGATTCTCTATCTTCACTTCTATTTATCATTTTTATAGAGGCACTTGGGAAGATGGTGAAGGCTGCTGTTGACAGAGGTCGCTTTTCTGGCTTCCAGGTGGGCCATGATACTAGTGGTCCCATCTCTATCTCACATTTATTATTTGTAGATGATGCTTGCCTCTTTTGTGACGCCAAGGTTACCCAGATCCAGACTCTCCGAGCTCTTTTACTTTGTTTTGAGACAGTGGCGGGACTGAAGGTGAATCTAGAGAAGTCCGAGATGGTAACGGTGGGTATCGTGCCAAACATCAACCGTCTAGCAAGTCTGTTGGATTGTAAGGTGTCTTTGCGACCTATGAAATATTTGGGCCTTCCGTTGGGAGTACCGTTTAAGGCCAGAGCCATTTGGAACGGGGTATTGGAGAAAATTGACACAAGATTGGCTGGATGGAAGCAGATGAAAGCACCAATTCATCTCGGCCTAACTCTTCTCAGAGCAATGTTCTAGGGTTCTCAGAGCAATGTTCTTGAGTTCGACTCTCAATGAAAGCACCAATTTGAGTTGATGATGTCCTCGGTCAAGACACCATACACCCAAGGTTTCTCCTTACTTTGGGTTGCTCCTCAATGATCGAGAAGGACTCCTAGCTTGGTGTTAATCAAGTGGATGATGGTAGGGTTGAAGTGGGGTTAAGGTATATGGAGCAATGGTAGAGTGTTTAGGTGATGAATTGGCTTGGTTGTGGGAGAAATGGGGTCACGGCAATGGGGGCTAGAGGGATGTACGAAAATGAGTTGCTTTGGGAGATTGGATGGCTGATTATGGGACTAGGTTAAGTGTGTATTTCGGCCATGTAGGGGTTTAGGAAAGTGATTTAGGGTTTGGGAATTAATGGAAGATCTTTGGAGATGAAATCTGGAAAATCTGGTGGGTTAATTGTATGGCTGGTTTTGGTGAGTGAAAGGGATTTGATTTGGTTGACTTGGGGAATTGGGGATTTGGTTAATTCAATTAGGGAAGTATTGAATAATCAAATGAGGAAAGAATAATCAGATTTGATGAGGTTGAGGAGAGGATTTTCGAGCTAGGCAAGTTGCCTTAGGTGAATCGGTTTAATTTGGAAAGTGGGGGTGATCGGTTTGGTAAAGTTGGAGGGGTTTGAGGTGGCTGATTTGGGGGAAACTTTCAGACCACGTCCAGGTATGTTTATGGAAGGTTAAGGTCTGATTTGGTGAGGAGAATATTGCAATTTCGTGGTAGGTAAGTTGCCTAACCCGAAATGGTGCAAATCTGGAAAGTGGAAAAACTGTTTTGGCAAGTGTGGTGGCTTGGAAGGAAAGTTTTGGGGCTGGTTTGTGGGGCACGACCAGAGCTCGACCAGGGGTGTTTTAGGGTGATTTAGGTCTGATAATATGATGGAAATAAGGTAAGTAGGGTTAGGGTTTGATGGCTGGTTGGTGGGAAAGCTGGTGGGGCGAAATTGGGCAACACACCTAGCTAGACTTGGTGTTGTTGCCGTGGCTTTGAGTGGGCTGTTTGGGGTTGAAGGATTTCGTGTTTGGGGCAAAGGAAACTTCAAGAAATGAGTATGAACACCCAATAAAATGGATGAACACTCAAGAGAAGGAAGAACACGTCACTCACTCCCAAACTTCAAGTGATCGGCCAACACAACTTATCAACACGTCTCTTTTTCGTTTCTTTTGTTTTCAAGACACTTTCTCACTCACTCTCTAGGGGATTTCGAAATTCACAAATGTTGTGGATTAAGAAATCCTATTGAACACTCACACACTCTTTCTCAAATCCACAAGTGGTGTAGATTTGGCCTCACAAGAACACAAACACACATTCAAGAACACAAACTCACAATCACAAGAACACCAAGAACAAACTACAAGAACAACAAGAATACTCCAAAACCGAAAACACCAAATGAATAAACCTCAAAATACTTTTATAAATCAAATGAAAAACAAGATAGATGTGGATTACTCCTATTCACGAATTGCAAAGAGAAATCCTCTTCAAGGGGATTCACGAATTGCACCCCAAGAAGCCCAAGTGCATGAATGCACCGAATGAAAATCCTAACCACTATTGAGGTTTATTCATTTGGTGTTTCGGTTTTGGAGTGTTCTTGTTGTTCTTGAAGTTTGTTCTTGGTGTTCTTGTAATTGTGAGTTTGTGTTGTTGAGTTTGTGTGTTTGTGTTCTTGTGAGGCCAAATCCACACCACTTGTGGATTTGAGAAAGAGTGTGTGAGTGTTCAAGAGGGTTTCTTAATCCACAATATTTGTGAATTTCGAAATTCCCTAGATAGTGAGTGAGAAAGTGTCTTGAAAATAAAAGAAAAGAAAGAGAAGTGTTGGTGAGTTGTGTTGGCCGATCACTTGAAGTTTGGGAGTGAGTGGTGTGTTCTTCCTTCCCTTGAGTGTTCATCCATTTTCTTGGGTGTTCATACTCTTTTCTTGAAATTCTATTAGCCCCAAACACGAAATCATTCAGCCCCAATAGCCCACACAAGCCAAGGCAACAAACACCAAGTCTACCTAGGTGTGTTGCCCAATTTCATCGCTCTAGCTTTCCCACCAACCAGCCATCAAATCCTAACCCTACTTGCCTTATTTCCATCATATTATCAGACCTAAATCACCCTAAAACACCCCTGGTCGAGCTCTGATCGTACCCCACAAAGCAGCCCCAAAACTTTCTTTCCAAACCACCACACTTGCCAAAACAGTTTTTCCACTTTCCAGATTTGCATCATTTCGGGTTAGGCAACTTTCCTACCACGAAATTGCAATATTCTCTTCACCAAATCAGACCTTAACCTTCCATAAACATACCTGGACGTGGTCTGAAAGTTTTCCCCAATTCAGCCACCTCAAACCCCTCCAAACTTTCCAAACCGATCACCCCCACTTACCAAATTAAACCCATTCAGTTAAGGCAACTTGTCTAGCTCGAAAATCCTTTCCTCCACCTCATCAAATCTGATTATTCTTTCCTCATTTGATTATTCAATACTTTCCTAATTGAATAATACTCATTTGAGAACCCTAGAACATTGCTCTGAGAAGAGTTAGGCCGGCCACTCCAAGTAGTTAGGATTTTCATTCGGTGCTTCATGCACTTGGGCTTCTTGGGGTGCAATTCGTGAATCTCCTTGAAGATGATTTTTCCTTGCAATTCGTGAATAGGAGAATCCACATCTATCTTATTTTTCATTTGATTTATAAAAGTATTTGAGGTTTATTCATTTGGTGTTTCGGTTTTGGAGTGTTCTTGTTGTTCTTGAAGTTTGTTCTTGGTGTTCTTGTGATTGTGAGTTTGTGTTCTTGAGTTTGTGTGTTTGTGTTCTTGTGAGGCCAAATCCACACCACTTGTAGATTTGAGAAAGAGTGTGTGAGTGTTTAAGAGGGTTTCTTAATCTACAATATTTGTGAATTTCGAAATTCCCTAGAGAATGAGTGAGAAAGTGTGGATTTGGCCTCATCCACACTTTATCTTGTTTTTCATCTAAAATGAAAGCCTAAGGGTCCTAAAATGTTTAATGAAAATCCACCTTCACTCCTTCTCTTGAAATAAAGTGACCCAAATACTCCAATTTCCTCTCCATGAACGTACACTTAGATGGGTTGATGGGTCCTCGGTCAAGACACCATACACCCAAAGTTCCTCCTTGCTTCGGGTTGCTCCTCAATGACCGAGAAGGACTCCTAACTTGGTGTTAATCAAGTGGATGATGGTAGGGTTGAAGTGGGGTTAAGGTATATGGAGCAATGGTAGAGTGTTTAGGTGATGAATTGGCTTGGTTGTGGGAGAAATGGGGTCACGGCAATGGGGGCTAGAGGGATGCACGAAAATGAGTTGCTTTGGGGGATTGGATGGCTGATTATGGGACTAGGTTAAGTGTGTATTTCGGCCATGTAGGGGTTTAGGAAAGTGATTTAGGGTTTGAGAATTAATAGAAGATCTTTGGAGATGAAATCTGGAAAATCTGGTGGGTTAATTGTATGGCCGGTTTTGGTGAGTGAAAGGGATTTGATTTGGTTGACTTGGGAAATTTGGGATTTGGTTAATTCAATTAGGGAAGTATTGAATAATCAAATGAGGAAATAATAATCAGATTTGATGAGGTGGAGGAGAGGATTTTCGAGTTAGGCAAGTTGCCTTAGCTGAATCAGTTTAATTTGGAAAGTGGGGGTGATCGGTTTGGTAAAGTTGGAGGGGTTTGAGGTGGCTGATTTGGAGGTAACTTTCAGACCACGTCCAGGTATGTTTATGGAAGGTTAAGGTCTGATTTGGTGAGGAGAATATTGCAATTTCGTGGTAGGTAAGTTGCCTAACCTGAAATGGTGCAAATCTGGAAAGTGGAAAAACTGTTTTGCCAAGTGTGGTGGCTTGGAAGGAAAGTTTTGGGGCTGGTTTGTGGGGCACGACCAGAGCTTGACCAGGGGTGTTTTAGGGTGATTTAGGTCTGATAATATGATGGAAATAAGGCAAGTAGGGTTAGGGTTTGATGGCTGGTTGGTGGGAAAGCTGGTGGGGCGAAATTGGGCAACACACCTAGGTAGATTTGGTGTTTGTTGCCTTGGCTTGTGTGGGCTGTTGGGGGCTGAATGATTTTGTGTTTAGGGCTAATGGAATTTCAAGAAAAGAGTATGAACACCCAAGAAAATGGATGAACACTCAAGGGAAGGAAAAACACGTCACTCACTCTCAAACTTCAAGTGATCGGCCAACACAACTCACCAACACTTCTCTTTTTCTTTTCTTTTCTTTTCAAGGCACTTTCTCACTCACTCTCTAGAGGATTTCGAAATTCACAAATGTTGTGGATTAAGAAACCCTCTTGAACACTCACACACTCTTTCTCAAATCTACAAGTGGTGTGGATTTGGCCTCACAAGAACACAAACACACAAACTCAACAACACAAACTCACAAACTCAAGAACACCAAGAACAAACTTCAAGAACAACAAGAACACTTCAAAACCGAAACACCAAATGAATAAACCTCAAAATATTTTTATAAATCAAATAAAAACAAGATGTGGATTACTCCTATTCACGAATTGCAAAGAGAAATCCTCTTCAAGGGGATTCACGAATTGCACCCCAAGAAGCCCAAGTGCATGAAGCACCGAATAAAAATCCTAACCACTATGGAGTGGCTGGCCTAACTCTTCTTAGAGCAATGTTCTAGGGTTCTCAAATGTTCAATGATTAAAGATTTTTTAAAATGAAAGCCTAAGGGTCCTATTTATAGAGCAAACAAGTTGGAAACTCCCAATGGGTCCCTAATTAAAATAAGCAAATGACTAAAATGTCCTAATGCAATTTAAATAATTAAATAAAATAAATAAAAGATGATAGACGCCCATGTGGTGGTGTGGCCGTGGGTTGCATGTGCCCATGGTGGGCTATGGTGCTGCAAGGTCCACGGGTGGGCATGTCTGCATGGTGTGGTGGTGCGCGGGCATGACTCTGTACAGGGCCAACTGATGGTGGTCATGACAGTGTGCCATGCATGGTCCTGGTGGTAGGCACAAGGTCAAGCCACGTCGCTCGGGGGTGACTCAGTCAGGATGCTCGGGCGGTGGTCCTGCATGGCCCGGGCTGGGTGCCGAGGCGATGTGCATGCATGGCCCAAGCTGATGGTCTGGGCACCGGCTGCATGGCGCTGGTTGGTGCCGCGCGCTGGATGGCATGCATGGTGTGCATGCCACTAGCCTGCTCCACAAGGCATGGGCTGAAGTCATGCGCTGGATGGCATGCATGGTGTGCATGCCACTAGCCTGCTCCGCAAGGCGCGGGCTGGTGCCGTGCGCTGGATGGCGTGCCTGTGAAGACACGTCACTAGCTTCGCTGTGGTGTGATGGGGTGCGCGCATGGCTGTGCGCACTGCATGCGCATGGCCAGTAGCCTCGCTGGGCACCCGCTGCGTGTCAAGGCCTAAGTCAATGCATGCATGCAGGCTAGCCAAGGGACTGACCTGGCCCTCAGGTGGCTGAGTCAAGGCATGATCCTGGACAATCCTCCTAGGGATTCTGACATTCCCCCTCCCTTCAAGCACATCCTTGCCCTCAAGGATCATCTGTGGAACCCTCGACTCTGAGTCATCAACATCAATCCACTGACTCATCTCTAGTAGTGAGCTCCCCTCACGCCTACTCAGTGCATCTGCCACCTTGTTCTCCTTACCTGGCTGATAAATGATCTCATACTCAAAACTAAGAAGTTTCACTAAAAACTTCTGCTGCTCAGGTGTCACAATCTTCTGCTTCATCAGGTGTCTCAGGGCTTGCTGGTTTGTCACAATGGTAAACTTGCAGCCCAAAAGGTAGGGTCGCCATATCTTCACTGCATGCACTATGGCTAGCATATCCCTGGCATATGTGCTCATTGTCTTCTTCATAGGCCCTAAAGCTTTGGAGATAAAAGCTAAGGGTCTCCTCTCCTGTACCAACACTGCCCTTATGCCATCACTACTGGCATCTGTATATACCTCAAAGGGCTTCTCAAAGTTTGGTAGGGCTAGCACCGGTGTTTGAGTCATTGCCCTCTTCAAGTTCTCAAATGCTACTCTGGCATATGGGGTCCACTCAAAGTTATCTTTCTTTAGGAGGGAAGTAAGTGGCTTGGCGATGAGCCCATAATTCTTCACAAACCTTCTATAATAGCCTGTGAGTCCCAATAACCCTCTCAAAGCTGACACATCCTTGGGTAGCGGCCAATCAACCATGGCCTTTATTTTTCTCTGATCCACCTTCACTCCTTCCCCTGAAATAAAGTGACCCAAATACTCCAATTCCCTCTCCATGAACGTACATTTAGATGGTTTGATGAAAAAATGATGTTCCTCTAGGCAAGTTGCCTAGAGGTATGTTGCCTTAGCTCTAGGCAACTTAGAGCTAGGCAAGTTGCCTTAGCTGAATGGGTTTAATTTGGTAAGTGGGGGTGATCGGTTTGGAAAGTTTGGAGGGGTTTGAGGTGGCTGATTTGGGGGAAACTTTCAGACCACGTTCAGGTATGTTTATGGAAGGTTAAGGTCTGATTTGGTGAAAAGAATATTGCAATTTCGTGGTAGGAAAGTTGCCTAACCCGAAATGATGCAAATCTGGAAAGTGGAAAAACTGTTTTGGCAAGTGTGGTGGTTTGGAAGGAAAGTTTTGGGGTTGCATTGTGGGGTACAACCAGAGCTCGACCGGGGGTGTTTTAGGGTGATTGAGGTCTGATAATATAATGGAAATAAGGCAAGTAGGGTTAGGGTTTGATGGCTGGTTGGTGGGAAAGCTGGAGGGGCGAAATTGGGCAACACACCTAGGTAGACTTGGTGTTTGTTGCCTTGGCTTGTGTCGGCTGTTGGGGGCTGAATGATTTTGTGTTTGGGGCTAATGGAACTTCAAGAAAAGAGTATGAACACCCAAGAAAATGGATGAACACTCAAGGGAAGGAAGAACACACCACTCACTCCCAAACTTCAAGTGATCGGCCAACACAACTCACCAACACTTCTCTTTCTTTTCTTTTGTTTTCAAGACACTTTCTCACTCACTCTCTAGGGAATTTCGAAATTCACAAATATTGTGAATTAAGAAACCCTCTTGAACACTCACACACTCTTTCTCAAATCCACAAGTGGTGTGGATTTGGCCTCACAAGAACACAAATACACAAACTCAACAACACAAACTCACAATCACAAGAATACCAAGAACAAACTTCAAGAACAACAAGAGCACCTTGACTAACCTTCCCACTTACTATTAGTGGAACATCTTGTTCATTAGAGATTTCCATTATTGGGAATTATCCACCTTCTCAGACTTCTTCAATTTGTTATACTCTACGGGAAGGCTTTCGATTCAGAGGGACAAATTGAAGTGGCAGTATGATGATCGAAAAAAATGTACAGTTAAGGCTTCCTACAATATCCTGACCTTGGTCCATGGGGATAGTGTGGAAGATGATTCCGTTGTGTCTCATGTGGTACATTTGATCGGAACAGAATGATCGTTGTTTTGAAGACAAGAAGAGCACTATGGCGGAGCTGCATATTTTTTTGTTTACACCTTATTGTTGTGGTTTTCAGCCATTGTTCTTAATAGGATTAATGTCCATGACTTCTTGTCTTCCTTTTCTAGTCATAGAATGTAATTAAGCGTTCTTTTGTATACTTCCTGTGTACATGGGCTATGCCTAATTCATTTCTATTAATAAAATTTATCTTTTACTTATAAACAAAAATTAATAACTTAGAACCGGTTCCCTAGGGGTTGTGTCAAGTTGCAAGGGCCTTGGTCTTGGGGTGTGTCCCTCCCAAGTCTAAGCTTCAAACCCTTGGGTGCAAACAATTTCTAGGGGCCACGACCATCAGTGTAAAGGTTAATGATTTACCTGATCCATGTGATGTGGGTGCATTACACAGGTCTGGGGTTTGACTGGGTAAAAAGACATGTTCCATTTGCATGGCCTCCATGATTCCTCATCCTCAAAAATAACTTAAGAACCACAGCTACAGTAGCAGGAAGGGGAATGCTGTTCTGGAGAATTGTATTACTGGAAAACTATTAATCTTCTCCCACTCTGATGAATGACATCTCTTTTTTGAGAGAAACACTAGAAACTTAATGATATTAGAAAATTTTAATACTGCTAAACCTTTTCCTCAATGAATGAACTTGATGGTGATTTTTCATACTCAAATACGTGAAATATCCATGGTCTTATTATTTTAAGGATATGCAAATTTGCTATAAGAAAACCGAGTGTATTTGAACTAGGAAATTTATGTGTTAACCACGTGAATATCATTTCCTAATTTTATGCGTGCTTCCTGCAGAAACTTGGTAGCTTTATGGAGATGTTAATGGTGGGCGCTATGTACTTCTTTTGATGTCGCTATTTTCCATTTACTGTGGGTTGATTTACAATGAATTCTTCTCCATACCTTATCACATTTTTGGCCCGTCTGCTTATAAATGCCGAGATACCACATGCAGGTATGCGTGGGTGTTGTTTGTTAATATTCTTGTTCTTCAGTCTATATTTTCTAATGCATTTTATCATTGGCATCCTGCCTAAGCGGTCGACTTCTTACATGAAATCTATGTCAAAATTTTTGAATTTGGATCAATCTTGGCCAAAAATCTATCATTGTTAGTTTTGGTTAGCTCTCTCTCTCTCTCTCTCATGGTCAAAGAGTGACCAATCCTTCCGTGCCATGTAAGACCCCACCCTATTTCTGTCGTGCATTCCCACTGGGAGGCCATTTTCTGGCTACTCAGGGATGAAATGTTTCTACTTGTATTTTAATCATTTAGGATTCTCCAAGTTCCGTTGTTTGCATGGGTTCTCTGTTTGGTTCTAAGCTCTTTAAGCTGTTGACAAAGGAGGACCTCTAGGTCCTAAGACTCACTGCAGGGAGTAGGAAGGTAGCTAGAACAATTTTTTTTTGGCGGAGTTAGTATGATTGTGCTGTTGGCCACCATTATTCAGGCAGAAGCAATGTCAAAGTCTGTGAAAACTTCTAATCTCATGAACATGGCATACCCGCTGCAAGGCTCTGCCAATTTCTATGGTAGTAATTTGCCACTACTGATTTGTGATAACGGTTGAGTGGGATTTTTAGTGTTCTGGATGGGAAATGTGGGAAGGGGTGGGTATGTAATAATAAAATTTCTTCTACTTACTAAAAAAGTCTTGCCAAGCTCAACAGAGCATTTTTTCTTATCATTTTTTATTTATTTTAATTATAAAAAATATAGAAGAAAATAATTTTCCATGGTTTCCTTAATAGTTGCTGTGCATCTTATTTTTGTTAGCAACACGCCTTGTAGATTTTTTTCTTGGTTTCTGTGCTTGTGGAGTTAGTTTAATGGTCTGGAAATGCTTTAGTCTTCCCTCTTCTGCTGTTCTCCTAACACCCCCCCCCCCCCCACCTCCCCCCCTTCCCAAAAAAAATGGGAAAATATAATATGAAATATTGGTAGGTAATATATGTTGTAAGTTCTTAATGAGCTGGAAGTGGCCAATGTATGTTGATAAATCTTTTAAGGCTGGCAATTTTTTGGAAAAGAAATGGTGGTGATGGTGGTGGCTAATTTGTTAAGCATAGTACAGGGTGTGTTAACTGTCATGCTGTGGGATCTATTGATGCTGACTTCAATGCTAAATAACCAGATGGTGCCTCTAATTTTATAGTCATCTTTCTCTGTTTCTGACAAATTTTTGTTGAGAGCAAGTCTGAATTTTCATCAGATATTTTGTTGGTTCTTTTACATGGGGATCCGAATTTTTTCTGGTATGTCTCTTGGTTCAATGCTATGAATTGTCAACTGCAGTGCCGTGTAGTTGAATCTTCTACAGGGCTTTTTAAGTACCATGAAGTTCAGTACTGGGAAATTAAGGTAATTTAAGTTTGGTAGCTTCTCAAAGACCGTTAATTTAATAAAAAAGCAAGATTTAATGCTTTTCATATTTGTTTATCATTCAATTTCCTCATATTTATGGTCTATTTTGAAAAGTTATTCTCAATTATTAGGCATCTCATGCATTCGTTTGCATTATCTTTATTTTTTGGTAGCCGCCTCTTGAATTTATGCAAGTCAGCTCTTTTATGCAGTGTGAGTGTGGATGTTCAGAATGTCTTCCACGTACATGTTTGATTATGCAACTGTCTGATTTTGTTTTCAATTATTTTTACCAGTGAAGCAAAAACAACTGGCTTAGTTAAATACCTAGATCCATATCCATTTGGTGCCGATCCCAGTTGGCGTGGAAGTCATTCTGAACTGCCTTTTTTGAATTCTCTGAAAATGAAGATGTCTATTTTGTTGGGCGTGGCCCAGATGAACATGGGAATCATATTAAGTTACTCTAACGCATGCTTTTTTGGCAGTTCGCTGGATATAAGGTCTGCATCCTCTCTCTCTCTCTCTCTTCTAACTTATTTTTCACCTTGTTGATAAGTACCAGTTTGTGCCACAGATCATATTTCTTAACAGCCTTTTCGGGTATCTTTCACTTCTTATCATCATAAAGTGGTGCACTGGTTCTCAGGCAGACCTCTATCATGTAATGATTTACATGTTTCTGAGTCCCACTGAGGATCTTGGTGAGAATCAGATATTTTGGGGCCAAAGACCTCTACAGGCATGATCTCCACTATCTTGTAACTCTGTACTTAATGATTTTTCTGTTTTTCTATATGGTAATTAATCTATACTTTTGCAGATAATATTGTTGCTTTTGGCTATGATTGCAGTTCCATGGATGCTTTTTCCAAAACCTTTTATTTTGAAGAGGCTTCATACAGAGGTGCTATAATTTTCTACTTGCCTTAAATCTATATTCTGCTCAAAAAATTAGCCATCACCCTTCACTTCAGTAAAGATTTCATCATTCTGCTTTCCTAAAAGATTTCTTTTGTCTTTCTAATAGTGGATGTTTTCAACCTGTTTTTTCTTATTGTATCACCAGATCATTCCAATGGTATGTGTAGTAGGCTGGCTCTTGTCAAAATTGTTCTTATGAGCATTTCTTGGTAGTTCAGAAATGTGTATATAAATGGTTATGAAATTCCTTTTTTTTCCCCTATTAGTGAATGGTAATGACATTCCTTTGATGTAAAAGAAGCTTCTTTTACATCCCTCAATTATTGGGCGTATCCCTACGCCCACTTTTGGATTAGATAATTATATCATGCTCCTCGTGTGCACCCAACATCATATGAATATGCTATTATCAAGCAACCAGGAACTCTTTGTCATAAACTTTACATCGGAGTCCTGATGATGTAAAAGTTATTCTTACACCTTTCAACTTCTGGCTAGGTGCTTTCTCTTGTATACATTCCATGTACTTGAACTAGGCCTAATCATCCTTCATCAATAAGGTTTTTGTTTACTTATTAAAAAAAATCTTTTAAATACTGGGCCCATTTCTTCTCCCACTTTTTTATTAGATGCCCACCATTATTTAATATGCCATAGAAGTTAGAACTCTCTCTTTGGGGTTTGGAATTTCCTCTTTGCTTGATTCAATGTAGTAGATTAAAGTATGGGAGTGGTTCTTTTATATAATGGCAATATGTGAATCCGTAAACTTTTGAGGAGCTGCAGGAATGACTTGTTTTACACTAGATTTAAGCATAACGCTAGCTTCAAAGGGGAGTGGGAATCTCGGGAGCAGTTCCAGATAGACAAATAGGATTAGTGGTGAATGTGGGTTTCCAATAGCCTGCCTTGTATTCATCAACCTGTGACTCCTCGTATATGTGTAGTCACCATATGTGGAAAATATGACCTTAAAGGAACTCTCAGTAAAAAAGAAGGAAAATATGTATTTTTGGACACATCTGGTAACTTTATCAGGAGAGTAAAAAGTATATGAAATTTTTTTCTGTCATATTAATTTCACCTTTTAAGCATCCTTGAGTGCTAGAAAAGCTATGAATTCATTTGTGAAGTAAGCTGTCAAATTCAATCTTTATGATCCTTTCCTGATTTGTGGACCTAAAATCTTTTTCATCTAGTATTTTACTCGTTTGTGTCTGTGCAATAGCTGTAATTGAGGGGGGAATTACATTAGGGGCTTGGAAGGGTTGAAAATTGATCTTTCTTCATGATATTGCCAGAGATTTCAAGGTCGGACCTATGGAATACTTCGTACCTCTGAGATGGATCTTGAGGTGGAACCCGATTCTGTAAGGCAACATCATGAGGACTTTAATTTTAGTGAGGTCTTTGTGCACCAAATGATACACTCCATAGAGTTCGTTCTGGGCGCAGTGTCAAATACGGCATCCTATCTCCGACTTTGGGCTTCAAGGTTCAGCCACAATTTTCCTCCCAATTATTTTCTTTCTTCTATATGAGCTGAATTACCTAATTGATATCTATTGCTGCTATTGCAGTTTAGCACACTCACAATTGTCAACCGTTTTCTATGAGAAAGTCCTCCTGCTTGCCTGGGGGTGAGTTTTAACTTTTATAAATGTTGCATGATGCAATATCCTCTTGCCTTGTGGGAACTCGTGGTTGGGGGGAGGGCCGCGCGAGGCTGAAAATCCACCTAAGATTTGGGAGCATGGGGCATGTAAATTAATTTTAAAAAAATGATCTTATATATGCCAATACTTGGTGCATGTGCACTCCTGGGATTAGTCGGAGCTTTGTTATGGGATAACCAGTGCCAATAAAGAAATATGCCAGTACTTGGCTAAAGAGACTTCAGATCTAATTAAGGCCTGATTTATTTGATGAGATAAGATGAGATGATGTGAGATAAAAGTTAAAAAAAAGAATAAAATATTGTTATAATATATATTTTTTAATATTAATTTTGTTTTGAAATTTAAAAAAGTTATTTTGGGATTTGAAAAAGCTGAATTATTTAGATTATTTTATATAAAAAATTGAAATAGTGTAATAATGAATTTGAGATAAGATGGAATGATTTTAGAAAACAAAAAAGGCCTAAGGGTATGTTTGGACACTTGGTCTTAAAATTCTGTGGATAATAGCAAAATAGTTTTTGAGTGAAAATGTTTTCTTCAACTTTATACTATTTTTCTCTCCTTTCCCAAAGTCCAATAAAACATCTTCACTCGAACTAGTTCACTATTATTCACAGAATTTTAGGACAAAATATTATAAAGTTAAAAATTTGTTTGAACATAATTTTTTAATATTTACTTTTGTGTTTGAATAATGGCTAGGTTGATTAGATGAAAAGTTGAAGTTTGGCAATTGAAAAGTATTTTGTGTTTTAAGTGATGTTTGAGAATGAAATTATGATAAGTTTAGAGAATTCTCACTGTCCAAACATGCCCTCTCTAATTCTAAATGCCTTGGTTTTGGGAGTATGTTCCCCCAGGTCTAAGGATGATCAAGCCCTTGGGTGCAAAGGATTTCTTGGGGCCATGTCCCATCAATAAAAAGCTAATGTTACCTGAGTAGTGTGATGTGGTAGCATTACATGGGTCTGGAGTTTAACCGAGTAAAAGACATCATATGTTTGCATGGTATCTGGGGTTCCTTCTCATCAAAGAAAGATCTACATTGCCTCTCCACATTTACTTTGCATCTATGTCCCTAATTGTGCTCCTGAATTCCCTTGGATTAATTAGAACCCTAAGCTATAACATGATCTTTGTCGTTTATTCATTCTCCCAGTTGTTTACAGACCACACATGAAATATGAATTATCATTTAGACAGGAGTGGTTTCCATAATGGAGGTTTCCTTTCCTTGTTGGATGATCAATTTCTTATAACAGTTTCAAAGTAATTTACTGTGCTTTCTTATGGATTTCGACTTGTAAATATATCAGCTTTTGTCAAATTAAGATTTTCAAAATTCAGTTGAAAACTATTGTAACCTATTGTCCTCGCTGCTGGAGTTTTTTCTCTTATGAGTGGGGTTACCATTGAGGATGTTTATGACAGGTATGGCAACCTCGTCAATCGGTTAGTGGGACTAGCAGTGTTTGCCTTTGCTACTGCCTTTATACTACTAATGATGGAAAACTCTCAGTGCTTTTCTTCATGCCCTGCGTCTTCATTGGGTGGAATTTCAAAACAAGTTTTATCACAGTGATGGGTACAAGTTCAGACCTTTCTCTTTTGCCACCTTAACCGAGGATGAGGACTAGTTCATCCACCTATATATATAATTTTGCTTTTAAGTTCTGAAAAAGAGGCTGGACCATCTTCAAAGAAAGAAGCTGCCCAGGTTGGACTTTGATCTTATTTTGGCAGGCAAAAGTTGGTGCTGCTTTTCTCAAAAACTACCTGATTTTGACAGAGAACTACAATATATTGGCATGAAAGGCTTCTGCTTGCAGTGATTACCTTCCTTCAAGAGATATATGTTCTATGTTCTTTTTCACTTGAGATAGATTTTTTTTTCCTCAATTTTAGAGGGCAGGGGGTGTAGATGCCATGTTGTAAAGCGGAGCTCGGATTAGATGTAGAATTTCTTGATTTTGGTTATTCGAGTAGGTAGATTTACAATATTTTATACACACAAAAGCAAATATGGATTTTGCTGGGAATTGAGCCTTTTTACTTTTTGTATTTGTAAGTTTTTTCCAGTGTAATGGCTAACCACAATTTTATAGTATCATTTTTGTAAGATGTATCATTTAGAAACCCTAGATAATTCCATATGCTGCTTTAAGCTTTCAACAAGGTTGAAATTGAAGAAAAATAAATCATAGAAGTTACCATATATTTAAGGTAATAATTCGTGTGTTTTACTGTTGTCTTGTTGAAGCTCTCCACACTGTCACGTTGCTTTCCAATCATATCCAAACTTTGATTCATGGTTTAGAATTCCTTAAAAGATTATGAATGTTCATTTTGCAGGCCCAACATCATTATGTGGTTGTGCAAAAATCCAACTCCGAATTCGAATTCTGCACTGCTGGAGTTGGAGCTTTGATAAAACGGAATTAAAGTTGGGTTTTCTTTTTAATTGGCTAGTCGGAGTTGGAGTTTCTTTTAACAGACTCCACTCCAACTCCGACTCTATCCTCCAACTGTAATTTGTACATATGTTATAAAATTTTGTATTAGTTGTATATTGATTATATATACTCATACAAAAGTACAAAATTTATATAAATAATGTTACATACAGTTGTAGAATATAAATAAAATATAATTATTTAAAAAAAAAGTAGAATTTTCTATTAAAGAATTAATTTTTTTTTTTTTATATGAGTTGCGTATTTACTCCCTTTTTCAAAGGAATTGTGCATTACCTACGTATTGTACGACTAGAAACAATAGTTTTGACTTATATAGATAAATTCAATACTATACTAATATATGTTAATGATTTTATAAATAGATTAATAATTTAATATATCTAAACATCATATTATCATAGTAGTACTACCATCTTGAATCTACCATACATAAGCAAGTATGCTATCATAGTAGTACTATAAATAACCTAAATAATAGTATAATAACAGGTATTGTAAGTCTAGTATAGAAATAGATAAACACTAGTATAAAAATAAGTCTAGTATAATAAGTTAATAACCCAATAATACTATAATATAATAAAATATAGTTAGTGTTATAAATAAAACGTCGGCCGCCGCCCCTATGTCCCACCATTAAATTATGTGAATGACCTCACCACTATTATTTTAAATCTGCATAGTAACTTGTATAGTGACTTGCATAGTGACTTGCATAGTAATTTCAACGCCTATAAATATGAGCTTCAGTTGTAATGAAATTCATAAGAAAATATAGAGAGAGAAAGAAAGTTTCAGTTCTTAAGAGTTTCTTTTCTCTTGCAATAGTAGTAGTTTTCTTTTTAGTTTTATAACACGTTATCAGCACGAAACAAAACGTCGGCCGCCGCCCCTATGTCCCACCACTAAATTATGTGAATGACCCTACCACTATTATTTTAAATCTGCATAGTAACTTGCATAGTGACTTGCATAGTGACTTGCATAGTAATTTCAACGTCTATAAATATGGGCTTCAGTTGTAATGAAATTCATAAGAAAATATAGAGAGAGAAAGAAAGTTTCAGTTCTTAAGAGTTTCTTTTCTCTTGCAATAGTAGTAGTTTTCTTTTTAGTTTTATAACACGTTATCAGCACGAGGTTCTACCGATACTGAAACTAATGGTCTTCTACTTCAAGTAAGTTTTTCAATATATTATTTGTAGTCCTTGAGATAAATATTAAAGGTAATATTGCTGAATATTACTTGATAAAATTTTATTTTTATTCTCATGATAATGTGAATATATTTATTAAATTCACAGATTTATTTTTGTAATATAATGTCAAATATTGAGATTTATTACTATTGACATTTCTGAAAAATATTATTTATCCAGATCCTTGATGAGATCTATTTGGATATGATGATGAACTTGAAAGATACAATCATAGAAGGAATTCATGTGTCCCTGAAGGACCGTGCTGTGTATCTCATGATGAAAGATCATCATACTGTGTGAAATAAATTAAGAGAGTGATATAAGCACCAAAAGATGTAATCCTCTCAAATGATCATTATGATTTATTGCACCTGAAGTTGCAAGATTTTAAGAATGGTATTGAATATTCTGCACTCTTTAAAACCAGCTCAATATTAAAATTATACAGTGAAAATGTCACTGATGATGATATATAAAAGAAGACATTATTTTTCATACCTCGAATGTGCTCCTGCAGTAGCAATATCGAGAGTGAAAGTTCAACAAATATTCTGAACTTTTATTTTGTCTTCCAGTGATTGAGCTAAATAATGAGTTTTTGTTACACCAGTTACGTCCTATTAATGATATCGAATTTACACAATTCCCAGAAGTGAACGGGAACTAAGGGCGTAGACGTGGTAGAAAAATTATAGAAGTATTGGTCCCAAAAGCGACAACACTAAAAATGATAAAAATATATCGTATCACCAGAAGTGATCAAACTCAGAGAAGGGTAAAGGCTCTCAGAATAATTCTTCATAAAAGATGAAAATATTTGTCATAGATGAAATATGACTAAACAGTAGTCACGTACCTGTTGTACGGTCAAGCATTTGATTTATTTATACTAAGTTTTTATATATAAGCTTATTAATATTTCATCATGTTTTGAAATAATGAAATATCGGTGCCTGAAGCACGACAAGAAATTACTTGGGATAAAGTCCTGTTTAAATTTGATCCTCTTAAAAATAAATGTGAACCAGAAGTTCAGAGGATTATTTATCTGCAAAATGTTGCAAATCAATTACATGATGTATTTACTGACACTAAAGGTGTTGTAAAATCATATATTACTGCTGTTAATGCTTAAGCAGGAATTGAAGTCCCTGAAGGACGAGTTGTTAAAACAGAAATAAATGAGTCTAAGATACACCTGAAGCGTTGAAGACTTATTGGTGCACAAGAAAAATAAAAATCGGTGCTCATGAAGAGACCGTATTTTCTGTACAAAATATAATCCTCCTGAAGAGGAAACCTCCTGAAGAGGTAACTCCTGAAGAGGTAACTCCTGAAGAGTGTAACTCCTGAAGAGTATAACTCCTGAAGAGAAAACTCCTGAAGAGTATAAACCTCCTGAAGAGGAACCTCATGTAGAGGTGTTTCATGAAATGTTTTCCCCTGGAGAGGAACAAAGAGATCTCAATACATTTTATGAGTACTGGAAAATTTATGGATAGAAATAAAACTGTTGTCGACAACATATATGATAACACTTGATATTACCAGAAGTAATGAGCCAAAAACCGTCGAAGAATGTCGACGTAGAAATGATTGGCCAAAATGGAAAGCAGTTATTAAAACTGAATTAAACTCGCTAGTGAAGCGAGATGCATTTGGACCTGTTGTCCAAACACCAAAGGGTGTAATATTTGTCAGATATAAGTGAGTATTTATACGAAAGCGTAATGCGAAATGAAATTATGCGGTATAATTTGTCGCACAAGGTTTCCTGTAGAAACCCGAGAGCAATTATGAGGAAACATATTTCCTTGTTATGAATGCAATCACATTCATATTTTTAATCGATTTGGTTATTGCAAAAGGATTAGATATGCAGTTAATGAATGTGGTCACTGCATATTTATAAGCATCATTAGATTATTACGATACTTGAAGCATCTAATCCAAGTACATTTAGGAGTATGTACTTTATAAAGCTTCAAAAATCTTTATATGGGTTAAAGCAATCCGGACACATGTTGTATAATTGAATCAACGAGTATTTATTGAAAGAAGGATTTAAGAATAATCCTATATGTTCATGTGTTTTATCAGAATCTGGATTCGTCATTATTGCAGTTTACGTTGATGATTTACCTTGTTAGAACTCTTGAAAAGATCACAAGGGTTGCTATAAATTCAAGGAATGCATTTGAAAAGGAAAAATCTTATTATTCAATTCATAGATGAGTTACAAGAATTTGAGACTTCTAGCCTCATCTCTCAAATGCATTTGCTTTTCATAAAACAACGTACCATCCTTATCTAAAGGATTAGGCAGTCGAAATGAAGAGGCAAGTAAGGATTTTAAATCCTTATTCTCCTGTTTTAAGTCTGCAATTTTTTTGTCAGACTCTTGAACGAGTCGTTGAAGTACAGAAACCTTCTCGTTAAGCTCCTCAATCTCACGATTTTTTGATTGTAATCGGTTGGAAAATTCAACAATAGAGGAGGAGTATCGGGTGCCGAGAGTCATCAGCTCATAAACAGCTTCACGATCTGATTTATTAGCCAGATCATTTGCTTGCTGCAGCATTGCACTTGCGGAAGATGCAGGATCAACTTGTAATTGAGGTGAAGGATACCTCATATGTTGATTGTGAGAAATAGTAAAAGGAAATTGATGAGCCATTGAAAATTTGTAGAATAAGAATACAAATACAGATGAATTATAGATATGAGAAGAAGATTTGATGCGTACTAAATGAAACTAAAGACGGTTCTTATAGAATTGGAAATAAGAACAAGACAAACCATCATCTCTTCAAATCTCACTTTACAAGATATGCTGGATGCATAATTTCAAAAGCCAGCGAGATTAATTACAGCTATCCCTATTTTCTTGTAAACGCTGAACCTCTGTCGTTAGCTGCTGTTGTTGACTTTGTATCTGAGCTCTTTCTCGTTCCAGCTCTTCTACTCGTGTTTTCAGGTCAAGAGAATACCAGTCTACAAGTTTCTTCAACTCCTTGTTATCTTGTTTTAAATCTTTATTTTTTCTATCTTTAGTTGCAAGCGTTTGATGCAACTCAGATATTTGATTTTTAAGATGATCAACCTCACTCGTTCTCGCCAATAGCCTCTGAGACATGGTTGTAAGAGAGGCAGCATATTGAGCACTGAGGGTTCTTGATGCTGCAACAATTTCAGGATCAGATTTACTAGATAGATATATCTCTGCTCCTATCATGGTGTTTACAGCCTCAGGAGAAAATATAAGTGGTTGAGGTATAAAAGGTTCATGGTTTAAATCTGGAACATTAGAATTTCTATCAGACATAATATTGTTCTGGACGAACAACAACTGAATCTATGAGGAATGCGATATCTTTTTGCTGGAGTAAACCAATGGTAAAATTGGTTATATTTAAAACAACAACCCGAAGCCTTCAAATCTCTTCAAGATCTCGTTTGTCCACAATGTCAAGCGGATTTGATTTTCCGACGAACTGATAATATTAAATCTCAAAACTTTTACAGCTTTTATCATACATAGATGGTTTCCAATATTATTTCCGCCGTATATAAACAAGTTCTTCCTAATAACGCCGAATGAGGGGGAGAAAATTTTACATGAAAATATTATCATACTCTCTCTAATACATTATTTAGTTGGAGATCATGTTTGAATTCTTAACTTGTTATATATACTGAAATCATATTTGCTTATTACTTGAAACACTAACGCATATTATCAAGGGGGAATTTAAGTATTACTGCAGGTATCAGATTTCTATTAAGTTTGTCAACCAGATATTATTTTTCATCTTCAAATCACTCAGAGATTATTGCAATTCATGAAACAAGTCAAGAGTATATTTGGCTGAAATCAATGACTCAACAATTTTATATGAAGATAATGCTACTTGTATCGCTCAAATCAAAGGAGGATATATCAAATATACGATCAAGTGATAATCTGGCAGATTTATTCATGAAGACATCACCAACTGCGACATTCAAGAAAATTGTGCAGAATATTAAAATGTGAAGACTCAAAAACTATTGTCATGCACTTTCCAGGGGGAGTAAAAGTCCTGAAGACTTGTGCTGATTGTACTCTTTTTCCTTCGCTAAGGTTTTATCCCATTGGGTTTTCCTTTGCAAGGTTTTAATGAGGCAATCTTAAAGCACTTGTGGATACATAAAGAGACTGTACTCTTTTTCCTTCGCCATTGGTTTTTCTTCCCACTGGGTTTTTCCTTGGCAAGGTTTTAACGAGGCAGATTCTTTATGGGTGGTCATTCAAGGGGGAGTGTTATAAACAAAATGTCGGCCGCCGCCCCTATGTTCCACCACTAAATTATGTGAATGACTCCACCACTATTATTTTAAATCTGCATAGTGACTTGCATAGTGACTTGCATAGTAATTTCAACGCCTATAAATATGGGCTTCAGTTGTAATGAAATTCATAAGAAAATATAGAGAGAGAAAGAAAATTTCAGTTCTTAAGAGTTTCTTTTCTCTTGCAATAGTAGTAGTTTTCTTTTTAGTTTTATAACAGTTAGACAATAGAAACTAGTCTAGTATAGAGGTAAGTTAGAAATAAGTTAAACACCAGTATAGAGATGAGATTAGTATAATAATTTAATAACACGAAATACTATAGTATAATTATAATGCCCCTACCCAGAGGGTCAGGAAGTTAGATCCTGTCGTCTAGAAATCACATCCCAATAATGTGGATACAACTTTAAATAACACAAGAAGTAATTCTATCATATAAGTTCTCCGACAAAGACAACCAATAATTCCTCCAACATAGATAGTAAAGAATATCTACAAAATATCAACATAGAAATCACACCCCACGGTTGATGCAGAAGCTTCCACATCCAAGTCTGCATTCCATTATTCAATTTGGCATTTGCTCGTCTCTTAAGATGTTATTTGTTAACGACCATAAATTCGTATTGAACCATGGTCAATGCATCATAAATTCATTCACAAGATTTACTCTTTTTTTTTATAAAAAACTTACTATATTCATTAAGAATGGATATTACAACTGGACTTAAAACATACATTACAAGCTTACTATAATATTTATAGCTTTCTAAAATACAAAAATGATTGATATGGTCTAATCCTTGCTACAAACTTCTACAGACCACCATTTGAGAGACATCACAACTCTATCCAAGAAAAAGTGAAAACTAACCCTATACACATTCTATGAAGAAATAAAGGACCCAATCTATGGGCAAAAGTCCAAGAGACATACTCTACGAACCAGAGGTCCTAGAGACTAAGTGTGTGTTTTTTTTTAATTATTATACTAAAACAAAATACATAACAGAAACTAAAAAGATAGAAAAAATGAATTACATCTTAAAAGGACATCGATCCGCATTTCAATCTTGGAAGAAAATAAAAACACCAAAACGAGTGACTGTGACGGAGCATGAGGAACACACATTACTCTTGGAGGATAGTGGACAATCGGGTTCGAAGAGGCTGGTGGTCCTAAACCCAAAAAAGCCGCGTGTGGCGGCTCAAAGGCACCCTTAGAGCTTCAGACCGCAAGTGCAGCCCACGCGCTGCTCCGTTTGGCGCAGTTTTGTCCCTGTATAAAAGATCGGCACCTTGAGAATCCTATGCTGTGGCGCATAGAGGATCATTGACACCAGAGAATAACAGATCGGTCGCTCACCATATCCAACCAAGACCAAAAAACATCCAACTTGTTGGTAAAAACTGCAACCAAACCAGAAAAGAGAAGAAAAAATAGAGAGTGAGAGAAAGATGAGGGGGGTAGAGACGGAGGGAGGACCCAAATCTTGTCCACTAAGGATTGGTTGTTTGATCATCATATCACTAAGTACTATGTTTCTAGTGAGCATTCTAATTAAAAGGAAAGCATTTCCTAATGTTTGGCATCGATCTTTCCTCAAAGGAAATTGAATGCCCACAACGAACCTTACATACAACTGTGTTCCTCATTATGATTGATACCATTAAATTATTATCTAACATTTCAACTTATATGGCATAAAATCTAGTGTAATCCGTTGAAATAAAAGGAATGAGTAGTCCCAGAGTCAAATGACATTTTTATTTTTTCGAAAAAAGAGGAAAGGTACTTTTAATCACGATGTTGTTGTCCTTGGCCTATCCAGGGGCAGTGCATAAAGTCGGGCCGACAATGTATTGCATTAATTTTTGGCCTATGTTGGTGATTGATCCTTTAGAGCATGTTGGGCTTCTTGCTGCTATCTAACTGCCTTGGTCAATCTATGATGAAGTGACTATATTTACCATATCGAAAACATCGTTCAAATACGAGATTGCAAGAGTTGCAGGGACTATTTAGTTAGTTGTCCTACACTGGATGTTGAAACAACGATGTTTCATTCATTTCTCTTCTTACATGATCCTTCATCTTTGATAAAGATGAATCCCAATTGTGTAGACCTCTTCCTTTACTCCTAAAGTTTAGCAATTCTCTTTAGGCCCTGTTCAAACACTATTACCTTGTCAACTAGTTATGAGAAACTATGAATCTGAACGCCTACCACTCACTCGTTTATTCTATGATTCTGACCCTCCTCAAATTTCTAGGCTTTCTCCTCTTCATTAGCATCTCGTAAGTAGTGAAGCGTGACAACTACACAAATCTAGTAGCATGTTGATTCACGATCATAGTCCATTAACCAAATTGGAAAATTCTTTGGCTCTAACATTTCTAACTGCTTTTGGGAAGAAGCATTCAAAGAAGATCTGCTTAAAGTTGGGCCAAATAATGAGAACTGCTATCCCATGAGCTTCCCTAATAGTCCTCTCTACAATTCCCAGATGCTTAGCTTCACTAGTTAGTTTAAAAGTGGAATCCAACACCTTTTGTTTGTCTATACAATTAAGGAACCGGATTATTTTTCATATATTCCAATCCTCCATCATAATTGGGTCACCTCTTTTATCAAATAAAAGTGAGTGCATCCGATTGAACTACTCAATTGTACATCCCCCCTCATTAACTTTGCAGTTATGACTTAGGGGAGTTTGAGTAATCTCGTCCATCACTTTTCGTGCCACCATTCAAATTAATTTAGAAGCGTTTGAGTTGACTTCCCCATCATTATTAGATCCATTCAAATCTGCAAGGTTACAAAAAGGGTTATGAGACAACATCCTAAAAACTAAGCTTGATTAGATGTTTCCAAGAAAATACTCATACAAAAAGCCTATACGTAGATGTAAGTTCGATACCAAACATAAAAGATCTCAATTTCTTATTCTTACACGTTCCTACCCGTATCTTACTAAAACCTACACTAAGCAAAATACAAAACCTTAACTCTCATTAAAAATCACTACCTAAAGTTAAAAAATCTAAACCTTAGTGTTTGCTCAAGCTTACATGCTAAAATCTATAGAATCTAAGACTTTGGATATCATCCCAATGTCTCAAGATTGAAATCTAACTCTAATACCAATTGTAAAGCCTTGTACTCGAAATGTTTGGGAGTTGGTTTCTATTACCTAAAGATCACATATAAAGAATACATCCAAATAGCACAAAAAGCAAGTTTACAATACTTAAAACTCTTTTAATCAAAGTATACAATTTCTCTACAAAGATATCCAAGAACTCCTCCAACATAAATAATAAAGAATATTCCCAAAGTCTCAATAAAAGTCATTAATATTTCAAAATACCACTTAAAGAAAAATAAAAGTAATAACAATTTTCTGAATAAGTCTTGCATGTGCCTGGTTCCTAGCTAAAATGTAAAAGTCATTTGAAAAATAACGAAGATAATTGGATGAGCTATCATTAACTCAAAAGGCAATGAACATATAAGAGTGTGTAAACATGAGCCATTTACAAAATGTACAAATACATAGTTCTCAAGAAAGATAATACTGATATAAAAAGCATTTCATTATAATGATAGTATACGCAAAAGACCGTAGGAAAAAACATACTAAACAACATCATAAACAAGAACATATACCATGTTTACCCTTGTGATAGAATTGTACATGTTTGTAGTTAGCCAAACAGAACATAAATCACTATTTTGTCCTCAAGGAGATAATTCAAAATAGAAGTCATATTTAACAATGTGGTAGGGTTGTACATTCTGCAATAGTCAAGTAGAATCATTAATATGGCCTCTGTACACATTAACTCATAAATCACCAAGTCACAAAAGTGACTATGCTCAAAATAGAAGTTACTACTATGACCTATGGCAAGATCGGAGGCCACTACTATTATCTATGGTAGGGCTTGAGGCCACTATTATTATCATGGCAAGGTTGAAGGCCACTACTATTATCCATGATAGGGCTCAAGGCCACTAATATTATCGTGGTAGGTAGGCGGCCACTACTATTACCCATACTAGGGTCGTAACCAAAGCAGAATAGAATCTTATGCCTTGGGTTTTTTCATATGCAAAATATCATACCATAACATACTACTAAGCAGATAAATATCATATAATCGTATCATATATTTTAGACTCATATTTATATTTTATGCAATAGAGAAATAGAGTTAAAAAATTACCCATTTATGCAATAGTCATGATAAAATGTCAGATTTCAAAGTCATGATAAAACATAGACTAGTGTAAAAAATAATTGAGGTTGTTTTCATAACAAAATATGCATGCTTTCAGAAAATCAATTTCAGATTTAAA
The DNA here is from genome assembly GCA_036898215.1 of Platycarya strobilacea. NCBI lineage: Eukaryota > Viridiplantae > Streptophyta > Magnoliopsida > Fagales > Juglandaceae > Platycarya > Platycarya strobilacea. Next base: position 43,944,460 of record CM072550.1, read on the forward strand.
CAAAGTCTAGCATAGGAGTACGCTTGCCTAACTTTTACATAGTATTATTTAAAACTTGAACCTGAATTGTAGCATAATCACAACCCAAAAAGATATTTGCTAACATGTTAATAACTTGTATACATACAAAACCAACCAACTAACAAAATTGTATGAGCCCATATTAAAGCTTAAATTGGGCTCATAAACCGCCCATAAAGTAATAATCCATCCTGGTGACTTGGGTTTATAACGGCCCATGTATAACATTTATGCATTACTTCAATAAATTGATCAATCTCCTTGTATTTACGATCTACAACCATACTCTCGACTCATTATATCACCAAATCACCATTTTTTTAGTATTCATTCCCTTCTTTGACCGTGACAATATAAGCAAAGGACCCTCTAAATGTCAACCAATCCTAAAATTGATTAACTACAAATCCCAAAATATAACATACAAAACAGGATAAACCCAAACTTCTAACAGGCACAATTACAAGAGTTGTGAATTTAACTATGGTTATGAAAACAATGCTTGAGAGTACCTTAAATAATTTTGGAGTGGCGATCGATCAGATTCAAGGGTGTGCCAGTGTCATCTATTAAAGTTCGCGATTCTATTGGTGGTGGCATGAAGTGGTGGCTTTGGTTACCCTTATCAGTCGCCATGGTTAGTTGGCATGGCGTAGCGTGATGTCGCAAATTGGCGATAGGATAGGTTTGTGGCAGGGGTTAGTTTGGCAACATAGAGGGAGGGAGAGTCAAAATGTGTAAGGGCTATAATAGAGCCTAGAGGTATTTGAGGGAGAAAATAATAAATAAATAAATAATAGGGTTTAAGAAGGGTCAAAACTGGGCTTAAATAGTTAAATTCGAGTTTCGATCTAGTTTAAAAGTTTAAATTCAAATTCCAACAAAGTCGAAGTTAAAATCAGATTCTTTGCATCCCGAGTCCTACTCAATCGATGCTTAAATCTACTTAAATATATATATATATATATATATATGTATATTTTTCATTGCCAAACTTAATCTCATGAGAGTAACTTCTTTCCCTCTTGCATAAAGATGAAAATTACTTTTAGAGCATCTTTGTGTAATACCACACGTTCCCAAACTTTTTAAAATGTTTAAGATTTCTGATAGTTTCATTTTCAAACCTCACTCAAACATAATATACATATCTATTTTTAATTTTAGACTTTTCATCTAACCATTACTCAATCACAAAAATCATTACAATTTTTATCATTTTTTAAAAAATAAGAAAATTTTATATTCAAACAATTTCTTAAATTTATCAATTCACTTTTACAAACTTCAATACAATACTTATTTTAAAAAACATTTATGTTCAAAATTTTCTCTCGAGTAATGTTATACACCATATTTATTTTGTTCAACATTTATTGCATGCTCCTTTATCATTCAATGGTGATGAATGTGCAATATCTTATTTAGTGGAATGGAAGTAAGATATTAGTATGGTGTTTAAATTTTTTTTTTCTCTCATACTCCAAAATCCAATGAAACGTCTTCACTCAAACTATTTTTACTATTATTAACAAAAAATTTATATGATCTAATTTCCAACACATAATGTAAAATGTGACACATTTATTATTTATGATATCCCATATGATAATGATAAAAGTGGATGGTATATGAGATCTCATATTATTTAGAAAAGAAAAATTTTTTCTTTTTATGAAATTTAAATGGAATTCCAATTGTAATATCATTCTTATAATTAATACAGGTCAACACAGATTACAATTGATACATCAATTTCTGATATATCTGCGGCACTGAAAGGAGAATTGATACTTATTAGATCGAGAATGTTTGTTGAATTTGTTGTGCCAGTTCCTCTGCGCTAAGTTGACATTCAATTCCAACCTATTATTAATAAAACACATACCCAACCAATAATATTTAATTAGTTAATTAATTAGCTTCGATAGATATAATTAAAAACAAAGCTGCAGTACTGTTTTTATATAACAAAAATAGATCATTATCCACACTGAAAATAAAATAAGGGACCCATAAAAAAAATAAAATAAAATAAAATAAGTCATGATTGCATTCTTTAAATATATATATTAATATTTATATAAAAAATATATCTTATGGAAGTCAACGTCATTTTTTAAAGGGGTATCATTCCTACATCGATCACATAATATATACAACTTTTTACTTTATTTTTCTCTTTACTAAATTTGTGGTATATGAATAATAAATAAAAGAATAAAACAAGAATAAAACAAAAAAATAATTATATATAATGTGTAGATGATGAAAAGAAATACTTTTGCTAGGGAAATGCTTATTCCACATATGGTGGTCACCTATGGTTACCTATTGAGTTTTTTTATTTTTATTTTTTTATCAAGTAAATATTTTTTAATATATTAATATGTGATTTTTATTTTTATTTGCTGAAAATATTTAATAAGCTTAAAAAAATATTTATAAAAAGATTAAAAAAAAACCCTATTCGGTGACCTAGCCTACATCTGTAGCCCTGTGGGAGTAGTGCGTTGCCACCCCTCTTAAATTATCCCAAAAGTAATATTGATGATGATGGGTGAGGAACGTGTAGCGGGTAGTTGCCAAAAACATGCATGCATTAAATTACTTGATATAGTACTATTTTCGGTATTACAGCATTTATTACGAAATAAAAAAAGGGAAGATAATTGGTTATTTTTATCCTTTTTAAATATATCAGATTATATGTACTATTTTTCTTGTAGTAATTAATGATTAATTTTTTAAGTGTCAAATTCCAGCACATGTATCTTTTGTTTAGATTCACCTTGTACTAGTTTCAGTCAAACATCTCGGTCTGTTCCAATATCGAGGGGTTTGGCTTGTCAATTTCCTTTGGTAAACAGATACATGAATAATAAATACAGCGTTCATCTAAGTCGTCTCCGTCGTTTCTTCTAATTTGTTTGTACACGAATCCTGTATTTTTCAACTTTTCTTTTTTTTTTTTTCAGGGCTATGTCTAAGATTTGGTTTATTTTTACAAATAATTTTATTTTATTTTATTATTTTTATTTTTTAAATTTTTATATAAAATAAAATAAACAATTCAATTTTTTAAATCCAAAATATTTTTTTCAAATTTTAAAATAAAATTAAGATTAGAAAAATATATTATAATAATATATTATTTAATTTTTAACTTTTATCATATCTAATATATCTCATCTTATCTATAAAAACAAATCAAGCCTAAATTACAAATACAAGTATAAGAGAAATATCAAGATTAGATTTGGATTGAGTTAAAATAAAAGTTAAAAATTAATTAGTAAAAAATTATTACAATATTATTTTTATTTTAAAATTTGAACAAATTAATTAAATTATTATATTTTCTATAAAAAATTTTAAAAATAAAATAAAATAAAATAAATGGCTATAGTTTTACCTCAATGGTGAACTCCTTCACTACAGTTTCTTCAATGGTCCTTACGCTTAGATGGAGAATTTGAAGGGGGAGTTGTTCGAGAGCGGCAATTATTTTCAAGGCTTGCCCAGGAATCCGAGGAGATACTGTTTTCAAACTAAGATTTGGACCCGCAAAATTCACCTCCACTTCTGCAATAGGAGACTTGGAATTTGCTGAAAGCTGATTGACAGTACTAGAACTCTCGTTAATGGAGGACAAAGCAGATGAAGAAGATCTCGGAGGTGATGGCTCAGCCATGGCGGTGGCCGGAGAGAGGTAACCTGGTAGGTTCAACCATGGCTTGTATAGGCTGCATGGCTGCGGGGTTCTGGGGCTTACGGCTAGGTTTAGTCTAGGGCTACGTCCAGATGAGGGTCTTGGGCTTGAAACCAGCTTGATCTGCGCCTGCAGCTTAGGGCTCAGGACTTCATGACTCATGTAATTAAGTTTTCGATGCTTCTTATCCTCTAGAGATTTTAGAACTTGATGTATTTCGTTGATGTAATCTATCACCCCTGCAATTGTGGATGCTTGATCTCGGCCCTAATTAAACCATTAATATTAACACAAGAATAATTAGATCATGACAAGATAAATTTATTTTGTTTCTTACGCTAATGTATCACATTAAATTTTAAGTCTAATTGACGTAAATTTATCTTTGTAAATATTTTTTGTAAAGACTTTAGGTTTAGGTTTAGAGTATGCTCTCTCTAAATAAGTTCAAATCTTTTTGGATACAAATAATTTTTAAGGATCATTGAGTCGTAGAATTTTTTTTTCTTAAATTAACTGAAAGGTGCACTTGCAAAAAAATTTCTTATTAATAACCTGTACACTCTCAAAATTAATCAAGATGTTTGTTCCGGACACCCTATATCAAATAATAAAAAAAAAAAAAAACTATTTCTCATAACTTTGCTAGTTTTTATTTTTTATTTTTTATTTTTTCAATCAACTTCTTGGCTAGCTGCATGCATGTAATATATGTAATATGCTTACCCTTTTGACGTAGAAGTGAGGCATGAGTGACCTCAACACCGACAAATTGTCGTTCACTTGCTTCCTCCGGTTACGCTCCACAACAATATGAGACATCCTTTGTTGCTCTTCCGGCCGGTTTTCTTCCTCCGAAGGATTCACCTCAGCTGCCGGCTCAGGCTTCGGCCTTTTGCTTTTTGGTACTGATGTTGTCTCTTGTCTGCCACGTTTCGAAATGTGATGTTCCTGATCAGCTTCATGATTTGTCTTTGGAAGATCATGAAACCCCCCACCACATCTTCTAACCCATTCTCAAAGATGCTGAAAAGATCATCATCATGATCTTGAGGAGCCAAGCAATAATATTTGGTGTCTCCGAATTCATGTTCTTCATAAAAATCAGACAAAATATCATCCATAATTTCCATACTCCGTACTTTAGAGAAGGCGTCCGTACTACTGGAAGGAGTAGGAATAAAGATCAAGCTGGACGCTGATACTGGAGAAGTACTGCAGGTGTGAGATAATACATACATATATATATATATATACATGTGAAGATTCATCAAATATACGTACGTACTACGAGAGGTCAGATGAAAGCTGAGACAAATTAACTACATACAGGAGTGAAGATTATTCATGGAGGCAGAAACGTACCAGTGTTGCCCTCAGAATTCCAGGAATATGTATGTACAAAAATTGAAAATTGTTTTATACGGGAATTGTCATATACACAATGAAATATATAAAAATAAATTTATAAATTAATATACTTTTATAAGATCGGTTAAATTACTTTACAAAAAAATAATTTTACAATATGAAATACTATATCAAACCACGTTAATTTATAAATTTGATTTTGTATAATTTTTTTGTATCTAAAATATTTCTTATTTTATATTAATTGATAGCAGGTACTTCATCAAATTTTTTTAATGAAATTGTGATACAAATTATGATCTAAACTTAATTTAAAATAGCATTATGTCTGATTCCCATCACATGTACGCTACAAGAGAATTGGTTTTTGGAACGAAAGATTTCATCCCAAAAAATCTCTTTTTTGTCTCAAAAAAAATTTTGAGATAAAAAAGTTTCATCTCTAAATTGTTTAAAAAAGCCAGTCTCAAAAGGTTTTTTAAGATGAAATTTGATTTTCATCCCAAAAAAATATTTTAAAGGGTGAAATTGGTGGAGCAAATTCGTAGGCATTCAAATGGACATTCTATTTAGGGCAAAAAACTCTCATCTCAAAAAATTGTGTTTGAATGGAAAAAACCTCTTCAAACAAACACAAAGCCGTTTGAGCGATACTGAAACTCGATTTGATCAACCAAATATATTTGATCCTGTCTTAGCAAATTAAGTATATAATTCGAATAGATAAATTGTGGTTTGAACACAATTGATATAAACAATTGCTACCAATTCGAATATGAAACAATAGTTCGAATGGGCTACTGTACAAATGCTATGTTTGGTTGTTCGAATGTTTGGATTTCTCTCTAGTCGTTCAAATGGTTTTTTTATTTGAATGCAAGGTAAAAACTTATTGCAGATAATTTCTAAATTGCAATTTACCATTTTTCGTATGAATGGTACTTATGACACATAATTGATTGTAATTAAAAATACGATACAAATATTAAATAATGTAATTTAAACATCACATTTGGTCAAATATTCTAGGACAGGATAATAAAAAGATAACTAAAAAAAATAAGTTCTAGAATTGTGATAGTGGTGTCCTATTGATTGCCACTGTTCAAACCTTTTTTGGGATTGAATCTCAAGCTTTTTCTGCATGTTTTTTTCTTATCTCGCCTCTGAATCCGCTACTTGATCTAGTCTAGTTAGCAACTCTTTTTCTTTAGACCTCAAATGTTCTATCTTAAGTCTTACTTTATCTAATTCTCGAGTTTTGTTATTGTTGCCCAGATGACTAACACAAGAGGGGGGTGAATTGAGTTGTATTTAAAAAAATAACAATTATAAATCAAATATATAATATAAAATATAAACAAAATATGAAATAACAATAAATATAAAGAGTAAGGGTAAGAGAGAAGCAAACTCAGTATGCTAACGAGGTTCGGCCCCACTGCCTACGTCCTCACCTCAAGCTACCTCTTGAGGATCCCCAAATCCACTATTCAATCTCCTTTAGGTGGAGATAGAAACCTATTATACCTTTGAGCAGCACCGCTCCAAAGAATCCGTGTAGAACACCCTCTACACTTCCAATCACCTCACACTTGGTGATTTAACTATTTCCCGTGTAGAACACCTTCTACACACATAAGGGTTATACGCACCCTCTTACAAATACAAGAGTTGATAATGGGTAGACTATCAAAGTACACTCCTCAATGAGTGAGATAGAAACAATACAGCGTAAACTATATCTCTCAAAATGAACAAGGGTTAAGACTCAATGCTTAGATAAGAGAGAATGAAAGCTTTGAATGAATGTTGTATGCTCTTGGTATTGTAAATGTGAAGCTCTCAAATGATCTATTTATAGGCATATGAGACTTCATATTCAAATTTAAAAATATTCACATGTCAAAGACATCATTATTTACTTTTCAAAAATTTCAAACCTAATCTTTTTACTTTTTGCATATGACAAAAGGAGCACACTTTACTTTTCAAAATTTTCAAACAAAGACATCTACCTTTTGCATAAGTCAAGAAAAACATCTATCACTTTTGAAAGTATTCAAATAAAACATACACATGTGAAAGATGACAATCAATCATCTTAATATTTTCAAAGTTCAAATCTTTAATCATGTCATGCATATGTGAAAGATGACAATCAATCATCTTAATATTTTCAAAGTTCAAACCTTTAATCATGTCATGCACATGTAAAAGATGACAATCAATCATCTTAATATTTTCAAAATTCAAACCTTTAATTATGTCATGCACATGTGAAAGATGACAATCAATCATCTTTCAAAATTTTCAAATTTAATTTTTAAAATATTCATGCACATGTGGAAAATGTATTTTAATGCTTTATGATAAAATATTAATTTTGAGTCTTAATCCTAATTTCGAATTTTTAAGAGATTTACAATATTATTCTATGATTTTAATGTGAACTTGTTCCCTTCTTGCTCACGCTTGCTTCCTTATGTGTTTGATTCTATTGTGTGGACAACTTGAGCTTGAGACTCCTTTATTCTTTAAATTCATTTGTTATCATCAAAATCCATGTGTAGATTTACACGAAACTTGAAACCTTGAGTTCAACAATCTCTCCCTTTTTGATGATGACAAATACTTGATAGAACCTGAAGTCTGTATTAATACTTAAGTTTCCCCTGAGAATGTGCGTTAGTTTTTCAAGCAAAAATATAAATATAATTCCAATCATATATAATAAGTTTAGCAATTTAAACAATGTTAATGTTCTAGTCTAAAATTTCTCCCCCTTTTGGCATCATTAAAAAGAAATCATAATTAACTCAATAAAATATATTCTTACAATAACCAATAGATAAATAAAACGCTGCGTTAGTAGAGACTGTAGAAAATTCAGTGCGCAGCCACACGTGGTCGACAAAACCTGCAAAGGCTGGAGGCCTAGTTCTGGTAATTCGGTGCGGAAGGAGATTTTTTAAAGAGCCGAATAATTGAAATCACCCGTGCTCGACAAAACCTGCAAAGGCTGGAGGCGTAGCTCTAGCAATTCGGTGCAGAGATTTGATCCGCTTGATGTTGCTGAAAAATGAGATATTATCATGATTTGTAAGCTTGTCTTATTCTTATTTCCGTTTCTATAAGAGCAATCCTTAGTTTTATCTATTTCGCATCAAGATTTCTTCTCATCTTTCCAATTTGCTTGCATTCTCATTCTACAATTTTTCAATAACTCGTAGATTTCCCTTCAGTGCTTCTCTTGATCAAGATTTGATGTATCATTCACCTCAATCTCAATCTATTTCTGCATCTGTCGTGGGTGCCATGAAGCAACAAGAGACTGATTTAGTTAATAAATCAGATCATGATGCTATTTACGAGCTTGTGGGTCTCGAACTCGATACTCATCATCTATCATCGCGTTTTCTGCTTGGTTGCAGTCCAAAACTCGTGAAATTGAGAAGCTTAGCAAGACTGTTTCTGTACTTCAACGACTTGTTTATGAGTCAAACAAAAAAATAGTAGAGTTAAAGCAACAGAATAAGGATTTGAAATCCTTGCTTACCTCTTCATTTCGATTGCCTAATCCTTTAAAAAAGGATGGCATGATGATTTATGAGGAGCAAATGCATTTAAATGATGAGGCTAAACGTCTCAAGTTTCTATAGGTCATTTAAGATAATGAAATAAAAGTATCTAGTAGATATCCATGGCATGCATCATTCCTATTTCTCTTCTAATCATGCATAGTCTGTCTTCTAGTAGGGGTTTTGTGAAAATGTCTGCCAATTGATCATGTGTACTAGTGAATTCTAATACAATATCGCCCTTCTGCATATGATCTTAAAGAAAATGATAGCTAATTTCAATACGTTTGGTCCGAGAATGTTGTATTGGATTCTTTGAAAGATTTATAGCACTTGTATTATCACATTTGATTGGAATATGATTGTACATAAGTTTAAAATGCTCAAGTTGTTGCTTCATGTAAAGAATTTGAGCACAACAACTACCCACAGCAATATATTCTGCTTCAGCAGTAGATAGTGCAACAAAATTTTATTTTTTACTAAACCAGGAAAGTAGTGCACGACCTAAGAAGTGACATGCTCCACTAGTGCTTTTTCGATCTATTTTACAGCCAGCATAATCTGCATCTGTGTAGCTGATTAGATCGAAAGATGTGTCCTTAGGGTACCATAACCCTAAGTTAATTGTACCACTAAGATATCTAAGAATGCGCTTAACTGCAATTAAATGTGATTCTTTTGGAGATGATTGAAAGCGTGCACATAAGCACACACTAAACATAATATCTAGTCTACTGGCTGTCAAATATAATAAGCTACCAATCATACCTCGATATACCTTCGAGTCAACTAGTTTACCGGTTTCATCTTTATCAAGTTTAATGGATGGGCTCATTGGTGTTCCAGTTTCCTTAGCACCTTCCATCCCAAACTTCTTCAGCAATTCCTTAATATATTTCGATTGATTGATGAATGTCCCACTTTTTGCTTGCTTAATTTGCAATCCGAGAAAAAATGTAAGCTCTCCCATCATGCTCATTTCAGATTCTTCCTGCATAGTTTTAGCAAAAACTTGGCACATATTTTCATTAGTAGCACCGAATATTATATCATTAACATAAATCTGAATTAAAAGAATATCATCATTTTCGTATTTAATAAAAAGAGTTATATCAATTTTTCCTCTTGAAAAGCCTTTTTTAATCAAGAAATCACTAAGTCTCTCGTACTACGCTCTAGGAGCTTGTTTGAGTCCATATAGTGCTTTTGTGTGTTTGAAAACATGATTTGGAGAAATATGATTTTCAAAACCTCGAGGTTGCTCAACATATACCTCTTCATTTATAAAACCGTTTAAAAAAGCACTTTTAACATCCATTTGAAAAAGTTTGAAATCTTTATAATAAGCATATGCAAGTAGCATTCGAATAGCTTCTAATCTTGAGACTGGTGCATATGTCTCATCATAATCGATTCCTTCTTCTTGATTGAAACATTGGGCTACAAGTCGAGCCTTATTTCTAGTAATGACTCTGGACTCATCTTTCTTATTTCTAAAAACCCATTTTGTTACAATAATAGTATGATTTTTGGGTTTAGGAACAAGTGTCCAAACATCATTTCTTTCAAATTAATTAAGCTCTTCTTGCATAGCTAGAATTCAAGATTTATCAAGAAGTACTTCATCAATATTTTTAGGTTCAATCTGAGATAGAAAAACAGTATGATTGCAAATATTTCTAAGAGATGATCGAGTGCTTACACCTCGTGAAGGTTCCCCCAGAATTTGTTCCACTGGATGATCTTTCACAAATTTCCACTGTTTGATTGCACCTTGTATTAAATTTTGATGATCTTTCTTGATATCTCCATGTTGGACTTCCTCTATTGTGTTCTCTTTGTTGAGATTGAGACTTTCCGTATTATTTATACCTCATGTTTCTTCATCAATAGATTTCTTGGAGAGTAGAGAATTAGATTCATCAAATACTACATGCATAGATTCTTATACAGTCAAAGTATTTTTATTGAATACTCTATAAGTTTACTATTAGTAGAATACCCGAGAAAGATACCTTCATCAGATTTTGCATCAAACTTGCCTAAATTATCCCTGCCATTTAAAATAAAACATTTGCATCCAAATACATGAAAGTAACCAATGTTGGGCTTTTTCTCATTCCAAAGCTCATAAGGGGTTTTATCTAATTTGGACCTTAGCATAATTCTATTTATAACATAACATGCAGTACTTACCACTTCAGCCCAAAAATAACTAGGCAAGTTGTTCTCATTGAGTATTGTTCTTGCCATCTTTTGAAGAGATCTATTTTTCCTTTCTACTAACCCATTTTGTTGAGGAGTTCGAGGAATAGAAAAATTATGCACAAAACCATTTTCATCACAAAATGTTTCAATATTTTTATTAACAAACTCTTTTCCCCTATCATTTCGGATACTTGAAATAGTATAACCCTTTTCATTTTGAATTCTCTTGCATAATTTGGTAAAAGCATTATGTGCCTCATCTTTATGAGCAAGAAAGATGACCCAAGTATATCTAAAGAAATCATCAACAATAACAAATGCATAATATTTTCTTCTTAAACTTGCAACTCTATTTGGTCCAAAAAGATCCATGTGTATCAGTTGTAGTGGTCTAGTAGTGGAAATATATTTCTTGGTTTTAAAAGAAATTTTTGTTTGTTTACCAAATTGGCATGCATCACAAATTTTGTCTTTAAAAAAATTTGCCTTTAGTAAACCTCTCACAAGATTATTTTTTGAAAGTTTAGAAATAAGTTCCATGTTGGCATGACCTAGTCTTCTATGCCATAACCAATTAGTTTCATTTTGAGCTGAAAAACAAATGACATCTTGTGAGATAATTTTTTCAAAATCAATTGTATAAACATTGTTGTTTCTAAAGGTAATAAAACAAATATTACAATCATGATCATTCAAAATAATGCACTTATCCATTTTGAAAGTAATTGTAAATCTTTTATCATATAATTGATTTATACTCAAAAGATTATGTTTTAGACCTTCAACAAGTAGAACATCTTCAATTATGAGAGAAGACTCATTACCAATTTTACCTATTCCCACGATCTTCCCTTTCGAGTTGTCTCCAAATGTCACGTGTCCTTCTTCTTTAGATCTAAGATCAAAGAACTTAGTCTTGTCTCCCGTCATGTGTCTTGAACATCCACTATCTAAAAATCATTTATTTTTGTTTGTGGAAGACTTCATGCACACCTATAAAAACAATTAAAATGATTTTTCTTGGTACCCAAGTTCTTTGGGTCCTTTATTTATTAGTATTAGAAGAAACAAGATTTTTAGGTACCCATATGGCTCTGATAGTCATTGTATGTTTTCTTCTAATAGGACAAGCAAGATAATTATGACCATTTCTATTACAAAAATTGCAAATAGCATGTGACATATATGAAGAACTTGAGTGATTATAATAGTATCATTTTTTAACAAAATTATTTTTATGAAAAGAATTTTGAATATTGGACTTTGATATAGAAAGATTATCAAAGAAGTTTTTATAAGATTTGTATTTTTGTTTTGGCATATATCCCAAGCCTGCCTTGTCAAAAACACATCTTTGACTACCAAGAAGTTTTTCAAAATTTCTTTTTCCATTCGTAAAGTTTTCAATAATATTTTCTAAATCAGTTTTCTTTTTCTTCAACTCAAGATTTTCATCTTTCAAAACAATACTTTCTTTTCTTAAAATATCATTTTCGTTTGTTAAAGAAAAATTTTTCTTTTTCAAAGCAGTATACTTGATACCCAATTTTTCAAATTCCTCATATACCTCTTCTAAAACATTTTACAATTTTTCATATGAAAGATCTTCAATATTATCAAGATTTGTTACCTCAATGTCATCTTTAACCATAAGACAAAGATTTGCTGATTCTCCATTGCTTGCTTTACTATCTGAGCTACTTGAATCATCATCCTATGTAGCCTTTCATTGCCTTTTTGCCTTTGTTTCGATCTTTCTTTAGTAGAGAACAATCTAATTTGATATGACCAGACTTATTGCATTTATAACAAATTAAAGTGTCATTTTTACCTGAATTTTTCTTAGAAAACTTTTTGAAAGATTTCCTTGGAGGAGTTTTATTTTTCTTTAAGAACTTCTGAATTTTTCTTATTATCATCGCAACTTCTTCATCTTTATTATCATTTTCCTCATCTTCATCACTTTCACTTTCACTTTCAATGTGTACTCATGGGTGATAAGTGACCCGATGAGTTCATTTACTTCGAGCTTCTTGAGGTCTCTAGCTTCAAGAATCGCTGTCACTTTTGATTCCCAACGTTTTGGTAGAGAGTTGAGAATTTTTCTTACTATCTCCACTTTGGAATAAATTTTGCCAAAAGCTGTCAAACTGTTTATGATGTTAGTAAAACGAGTGTGCATACTAGAAATAGATTCATCATCATTCATCTTAAACATTTCATATTCATGAGTAAGAATATAAATTTTTGATTCCTTGACTTGAGAAGTTTCTTCATAAGTAACTTCCAAATTATCCCAAATTTCCTTTGCTGTAGCGCAAGTCATTACTCTATTAAACTCATTACCATTTAGAACATTAAATAATAAATTCATAGCAGTTAAATTCAAAGTATAAAGTCTATCGTCTTTATGATTAAAATCTTCTTCTTCCTTTTTGACCTTTACTCCATCAACTACTTTTGTTGGAATATAAGGTCCATTTACAATGCATTTCCAGATTTCTCGACCTTGAGCCTGAAGAAATATTCTCATTCTAACTTTCCAGAATGAGTAATTGTCTCCGCAAAAGAGTGGAGGCCGACTGCTAGATTGACTTTCACCAAATGAAACTGCAATGTTAGCCATAAGATCTTAACTCAAAAGATAGTTAATCTTATAATAGAGTTCTAGCTCTGATACCAATTGTTGCCCAGATAACTAACACAAGAGCGGGAGTGAATTGAGTTGTATTTAAAAAAATAACAATTATAAATCAAATATATAATATAAAATATAAACAAAATATGAAACAACAATAAATATAAAAAGTAAGGATAAGAGAGAAGCAAACTCAGTATGTTAATGAGGTTCGGCCCCACTATTCAATCTCCTTTAGGTGGAGATAGAAACCTATTACACCTTTGAGCAGCACCGCTCCAAAGAATCCGTGTAGAACACCCTCTACACTTCCAATCATCTCACACTTGGTGATTTAACTATTCTCCGTGTAGAATACCTTCTACACTTCCAATCACCTCACACTTGGTGATTTAACTATTCCCTATGTAGAACACCTTCTACACACACAAGGGTTATACGCACCCTCTTACAAATACAAGAGTTGATAGTGGGTAGACTATCAAAGTACACTCCTCAATGAGTGAGATATAAACAATACAGCGCAAACTATATCTCTCAAATTGAATAAGGGTTAAGGCTCAATACTTAGAGAAGAGAGAATGAAAGCTTTAAATGAATGTTGTATACTCTTGGTGTTGTAAATGTGAAGCTCTCAAATGATCTATTTATAGGCATATAAGACTTCATATTCAAATTTAAAAAGATTCACATGTCAAAAACATCATCATTCACTTTTTAAAAATTTCAAATCTAATTTTTTTACTTTTTGCATATGACAAAAGGAGCACACTTTACTTTTCAAAATTTTCAAATAAAGATATCTACCTTTTACATAAGTCAAGAAAAGCATCTATCACTTTTGAAAATATTCAAATAAAACATGCACATGTAAAAGATGACAATCAATCATCTTAATATTTTCAAAATTCAAACCTTTAATCATGTCATGCACATGTGAAAGATGACAATCAATCATCTTAATATTTTCAAAGTTCAAACCTTTAATTATGTCATGCACTTGTGAAAGATGACAATCAATTATCTTTCAAAATTTTCAAATTTAATTTTCAAAATATTCATGCACATGTGGAAAATGTATTTTAATACTTTATGATAAAATATTAATTTTGAGCCTTAATCCTAATTTCGAATTTTTAAGAGATTTACAATATTATTCTATGATTTAATGTGAACTTATTCCCTTCTTGCTCATGCTTGCTTCCTTGATGTGCTTGATTCTATTGTGTGGACAACTTGAGTTTAAGACTCCTTTATTCTTTGAATTCATTTGTTATCATCAAAATCCATGTGTAGATTTATACGAAACTTGAAATCTTGAATTCAACAGTTATTCAATATAGTTTGAGAAGAGGATGATGATGTCGATGATGACTTTACACAACGTCCTAAACCCCTTAAATATCCAGAATGTGATCCAACAATTTGAGAAAAAAATCTTAGCATCATTGAGAGATAATTCATCAGATGAATCTGCAATAGTTTCCTTAAGTGATATCATCTAGTCCTAGGAAAAAAAAATTTTAAGTTTTTTTATTGGAAAGACTTCATTGTATTGCAATAATAATCAAAGTTATAACTATGACTAATAAATATAAGGAAACTCATATTACAAGCTAAACTACTCATTTGTTTGGACACCTCGACATACAAATTTTTTTATAACAAAACCTACAAAAATTTCAATCTCGATTTGCGGTTTGTCTGAGAATATGACACTCTAAAAATAGAGGTAAACAACCCCCATTCTCCAAAGAATGAGGGAATTACTACCTCCATCCTCCAAATGAAGGAAGGATAGCAAATCCCCATCCTCCAAATAAGGAGCGAGAACAACTAAGGAATAATTCTATTATTTTTTATTACTACCTAACACAAACCAAAAAAAATACCAATATAACATTAAACAAAGAAGATAAGAACAGAAACCATAAAGAAATTGAAATGGAAAAGTTGAAATACGGAGCAAAACATTGTTATAGTGGCACATGAAAAACACACTCCACGATGGGGGTGCCCGAATAGATGATCCTGATAACCCTGTGGGAACTAGACCAAGAAGCATCGCTCGAGGCAATTACAAGTCTCCTTTAGAGATGAAAGCACTCGTGAATGACGATCGCGCGTGTGGAGCCCGCATTACACCTAATGGTGAACTCTTCGGAGGGCTTGTAGACCAGCGGCTGAGAATGCCTTGTGGTGCGCCTGGTGGCTTCAAGCCAACAAAAAAAGATGACCCCACTAACTGGTGCTGGCAGCAGCAAAGAAAACTTGAAAAAATAAAGAAACGAAAACCTACGTCCAAAACCAATGGAAAGGGAAGAAGGTTTGGAGGGGGGAGGGACGGAAGGCAGAGCTGTTCCCCCCCTTCCCCCCCTCCTTTCTGCCATTGTATTCCAAGAAAGGGGTACCTTTAATTTTTCTTACTTTAAAGTTATTATAAGTGAGAGAAATTGTGTTAGACAATAATTGAGTTAAAAAAAGTTTAAACTTACATAATTTGTTTTTGCTTTAGGAGTAGTCCAAACACCATCGCAATTTTTATATATTTTAACATACAATTAGGTCAAATTATAGTCAATAGAACTTTCATCTTGCTACAAAATGAAAATTTATATTAATTGAACTCACATAAAAAAAAGTATATATGTTAATATTTAATGAGATGAGTAAAACGTTACTAATTTTTAGATAAATGATGAAGAGATCAAGAACTCGCATGATGGTATATCATTAAATTTGATCCATTAGCTTTGTTTATAGTTCTCTATTACTTAAAGATAAAAAATAAAAATAAAAAAGACATTATGTCTATGTGTTTAACCCATTGTCAAAGATGCTCAAAAGATCGTCATCATGATCTTGAGAAGCCAAGCAATAGTTGGTATCTCCAAATTCATGTTCTTTATAAAAATTAGACAAAATATATATCATCAATTTCCATACTCCATACTACAAAGAAAGTGTACATGGAAAGATCAAGTTGGACATTGATATTAGAGTAATACTGCAAGTGTGAGATATTGTAATGAACAGTAACTTTCTTATCCATTTGTATACAATCTGTGTTTCAAGATTTGTCCCTTTTCTATCCTTTTATTTTCTTCTTTTGTGTCCATTTAACTGAGGGTATTTTGGGTCTTTGCCCTCCTATATTGTGATATTGTGTCAGTGATATTAGCCCCAAAAGAATTTTAGACTACACAAATCTTTCTCTCATTCTTAGCTTTGTCTCCCTCTTGAGTTCTCTCTCTCAACTCAAACCCCCTCTCTTTTCTCTCTCCACCATCATCTAGCTCTAGAGTGCTATCAAATTTATCAACAAAGATTTTATCTCTCACTAGATTGTGAAACTCGTGCATGTAAAACCCATTTTCGGGTTGAGTGCATGTGTGCGATGGAGAGGAAGTGGATGAGGGAGGCTGGGTTCCATGGTGGGGATTCGTCGAAGGATAGGTAAACTACTGGTGGTGCATGGATGGAGAACCCACCAAACTCGTGCGTGCGACACCCATTTTCGGGTTGAGTGTGTGTGTGCGATGGAGAGGGAAAGGGAGGCTGGGTTCCTTGGTGGGGGTTTGCCGGAAGACAGGTGAGCTATTGGTGGTGCTCGGTGGGGCTAAGGCCAAGTCACGGTGGCACTTGGGTGCATTCGGGTTGTACTTGTGTGTGGCTAAGAAAGGGATTGCCAAGGGCTCCAACAGTGGGGTTTGGTTGCTGGCGTGATGGGGAGTTGCTTGGAGGTGGCAATAGCCAAGGGTGGTCGGTGGTGGGTCTGGGCTGAGCTAAAGGAGAATCGACTAAGGGAGATGAGTGGTCTACTTGTTGCGCACGAAAGAGAGAGAGGGTGGAGGGAGAGAGAGAGAGAGAGAAGGGAATGGGGCTTAAAGTTTCCCTTTTTGGGTATTTGCTGTTTAGGGTTTGGTCTGCAGTAGTTCGATTTGTATTTATGGACTGAATTGTAGCTTTTTTTGGTTCTGTGATTTGCAGATTTGTGAAAAAATAAATATCTTTTTTTTGCATGTTCAATATTGTGGTTGTGTCTTGTTTTGGCATGTAGTGGTTCAATTTGTGTTATGGACTAGGTTGTAATTTTTTTTGGTTCTATGATTTGTAGATTTGTGAAAAAATAGATACTCGTTTTTATTTTTTGCATGTTCAATCTTTTAATTGTGTTTTGTTTTGAATATTTGTTCAGTTTGGATATCTGTCTTGGCTTGTTTGCATCTGTTATCGCACCTTTTGGAGGCTTCCTTATCAATGGTTTCTAAAGTTCCTTTAAAATCAAGGTCAGCCTTTATATTTTCTAAATTTATGCGATTCAATCAAACTTCCAAAATTTTGTTACACACCATTTCCTATATTTCTCCATTTTTCTGCAGGATTTTGGTGAAAGTATACCTGGACATGGTGGAATTACAAATAGAATGGACTACCGGGTAAAGCTTTGATGAAGTTTTGATCCAGCAGATTCCTATGAACCACTAATTGTAGTATCTTTTACATACCTACTAATTATTAGATAACTTTATACACTCATCATCCTTTTCCTTCTAATAAAAAAGAAGAGTGTTTGTTTTTATGACAATTATTCCGTACATGTTGTACCTTTCACTAAACAAATGCATTAATAATGGCCTCACATGTTATTTATGCCTTGCACCTCGATTTTATCAGATATAGAATTGCATTTTGTCGGATTTAACAACCATATAAAATATTACGTACATATATATTAATTTAAAATAAACAAATTATGTAAAAACAAAGCAATAAATAACTCATACTTCTAAATTAATACACTATAAAGCCTTGACATATATAAAAGAATAAATATGTCATAATTAGAACAATATCTTTTAACAAAGAAATTTGAACTTTTTGGAATGTAAGTAATTTCGGCCAATGATAAAAAAACATATTTTGGGATTTAAATTTATTTATGGTAGATTTGTTAATTACTCATAAATATTACTTTTTATTCATATATTCATAATTTTTATCCAATAATTATGATAGTCCAACTATGTGTTGCTTAGTACTTATGTGTTGCTTCTTTTGCTGAACTTATGTCCAGCTAAGATCTATTTTGAACTATTAGTCTTTTTGTAATTATTAAAAAAAAAAAGAATGTAATCATTATGCATCTTCGTACGGTCGTTACTTATTGCTTGAACATAGTATTCTCACAATATTTTTTTCTCATCCAGGAAAAGGTATTTTCAACCATTGGTACTATGGAATTTAACGTTGATGTTTGTTTTGATAAGTTGGATCTTCTTTTGTTTGTTAGCATGCATTATTTTGTTAAAAAATTGTATTTTCTACTCATTAAAACAAATTGATGTAATGAAAAAATCCCTCATTCTGGCGAGGGATTAGGAAGGTAAATTTTATTATTTTTGGCCTTTTTCCATTTTCATACCTATTAGTTGAAGTTGATAAGTTAAAATTTAAGTAAATTGATACAATTATCTTATTGTCCTTTATTTTCTAAATTTCATTTCAAACAAGATTGTAAAGTTGCATTATGAACTTATAGTTTTTGCTGCTCGGTGATATAGTTGAGAAACTTGATTTGGTTTACCTCAAAGTATGATGTGTACTAGATATGTTGTCTTTTGATCATGGTGCCCCCTATTGGAACATCTTATTCACTAGGGATAAGATAATTGTAACCCATCATGCTTTGAGGTACAAATCATGGTGCCCCTGGTGCACATCATGCTTTGAGGTAACCCAAACCAAGTTCCTCAACTATATCACCAAACAACAATGCTATAAAGAATCGGAAAAACCCTCTCCAAGGAGCGGACTCCACACCAAACATTCTGCCAAAACCTAATTCTGGCGCCCTCACCAATTACAAAGCAAACATTATTTTCAAAGCATTGCCACCCCCTACATAAATCTACTTCCACAAACCCACACCATACATCCCCCTCACTGCATTAGTACACCAACCCCCCATGCACTTCCATATTTAGAGGCAATAACTTTCTTCCAAAACGCTTCCCCCTCCACTATAACCATTTTTCTAGTAACACTGTATTGAAAATCTTTAGGTTGTGCACCTCCAATCCTCCGCTTGATACTGGGGAAAAAAAATTTATTCCAATATATAAGATGAAATTTAGTTTCCTCCCCTATGACACTCCATAAAAACGCCTTGAAAAGTTTCTCAAGTCTATTCACCACCTTTGAAGATAATGATAATAAAGATAAGAAATAAGTCAAAAGGTTAGATAAAGTGCTCTTGATTAAGGTGAGCCTCCCTTTGATAAATACAACATTTTCCACCCAACAAACTTTTTCTCTATTTTCTCAATGACCTCATCCCATATAGCTCTAGCTTTAAAAGTTTCCCTCAATGGAAGTCCTAAGTATTTCATAAGCAAAAAAGACACCTAGCAACCCAAGAGATCTGCAAGACTATTGACATTAGGCACTTCAACCACTGCCACCATTTTAGATTTGCCAAGGTTCATTTTAAACCCTAAAATAGCTCCAAAACATAACAAAAGTGCTCAAATAGCTTGGATTTGGCCCTGATCTGTTTCACAAAAAAGAAGAGTATCATCTGCAAATAAAATATGTGAAATTATAATGAGCCATTATTACCATTGCCCATTGAGAATCTAGCTAAATAACTTCCATCAGCAATTGCTTTCACCGTCCGACCAAAAACTTCTATAACAATGACAAAAAGAGAGGGAGACAAAGGGTCCCCTTAACGCAATCCTTGAGAATTGTTAAAAAAACCGCTGGGGTAACATTAACTAACACTGAGAAACGGGCTGTAGTAACACAATGTCAAATCCATGCAATCCACCTAGCACCAAAACCGCATCTCCCCAACATGTAAAAAAGAAAATCCCAACTTACATAGTCATAGGCCTTCTTCATGTCAAGCTTACAAAGAATGCCTGGTCTGCCCTCCTTTAGCCTATGGTCCAGACACTTATTCACAATGAGCACTGAAACAAGTATCTATCTCCCCCAGACAAAGGCATTATGAGGTTTTGAGATGATTTGCCCCATAACCGCTTAATCGATTAGTGAGTACTTTAAAATGATCTTATAAACCCCGCTTACTAAGCTTATAGGGCGGAAGTTCTTAATTTCTAACGCCCTTGGTTTCTTAGGTATAAGGGCCATAAATGTTGCATTGAGACATTTTTCAAACTTCCTAAAAGTATAAAACTTCATAAAAACCTGCATGACATCACTTTTTACAATCTTCTAACAATGTTAAAAGAAACCCATCGAGAAACTATTTGGCTGAGGTGCTTTATCCTTTGTCATGCTGCAAACAACCTTATGATCTCCTATTCTTTAAAAGGTCTTTCTAACCAACTGGCACTCTGCATATCCATAGACCCAAAAGACAAACCATCGAGCTTCGGCCTCCAAAAGGTTGGCTCTATGAGCATGTTCTCATAATAAATCACAATCTGATTTTGTAAGTCATCAGGAGAAGAGACGACAAGGTTACCTAAAATAAGTGTCTCAATAGTATTATTTTCCCTATGTGAGTTAGCCATTTTATGAAAGAACTTAGTCATTTATCTCCTTCTTTTAACCATATAGCCGTGGATTTTTGTCGCCACGAATTTTCCTTTATCAACAAAACCCTTTCCAATGTCTCTTCGAATGAATCCCCCATCAAAATCTATCCCTCCAACTCTCAAATTTCCCTCATTAATGTAGTCGTCTGATTATCAATGCAACCAAAGACTTCCATGTTCCATCACTTAAGGTCATGCTTCAAGGCCCTCAGCTTACCTGGAAGTATGAAACTTGGGGTACCTTCTCAAAAAATCCATATGTGGATAGCCACATATTCTCAAACTTGAAATACCAGCATCCCCTGTGAATCCCTCTGCAATCTAGCAATATGGGAAAGTGATCCGAACATACCCGATCTAAACATTTTTTACACAAGTTCAGTTAATGTGCTTCCCAAGAAGAAAAGACGAGAAACTTGTCAAATCTTGACCACCCCCTATTATTGGACCATGTGAACTCACCACCAACAAGGGAGAGATCCTTAAGATCCATATCAAACAAGAATTCCGCATACTCCTCCATATCCAAAGAGGTACGATGGTTCCTTAATCGCTCACTAGGAAAGTGAGTAATGTTAAAATCATTACCCAAACACCAAGGCACCTCCCATAAGCAATAAACACCCGCAAGTTCTTCCCACAACCTCCTCTTCTCGCTATTTAAATTGGGCTCATAAATGCCTACAAAGGCCCACTTCCACCCATCTATAACATTTTTTAAACGAGAAGCCATCGAGAAAGTCCCAATACCTTCCTCTACCACCTCCATTAGTCTCTTATCCCACATCAAGAGAACACCCCTTGACGCTCCATCAGATGTCAAATAAGACCAACCAACATACGTAAAACCCGCATATATTACAAATAACTCTTCTATCAACAACCCGCAATTTCGTCTCTTGAAAACAAACTATATAGACCTTCCACAACTGCAATAAAGATTTGATGTGTAGGTGCTTATTGCGGTCATTAGGCCCCAAAAACATTCCAAAAAAGAATCTTAGGTTTCATGAAAAATAGTAGGTGCCATTCCCTTCAATCTATCCCTTACAACACTCCCTTCCTTAATATCATAATTTATAGAACAATGAAGTCGCTTAAGCTCCTTGTCTCTCTTAGTGGTTGATATGATTCTGTTATCGTCCACAATGGATGCCTTGAATTGTTCATCAAGGCCTATGCTAGACATCTCAAAAAGTGCTCGAAGCTCCTCCACTTTCTTAAAAAACCAGTTTGGGGGATTTGATGTAGGCGGGAGCATGCATAATGGATCCACTTCTTCCCCATCAATGCACTCCCTTTCAGAAATGACCATTACAATTCCATTTCTTTTGCTTGAAGCTCCTCCTCTTCAGCTTCTTCATGTTCAAAGGTGATACCATTGTAGGGATCAAGGACCCCCAGAACTGCGAATCTATTCTCAATCCATGAAAGTAGCGAATCAGTGTCCCCTGATACTCCATCTGCAAAATCGACACTCCCCGCAATACATGGCACCAAGATCAACGTCGAAGGTTTGTCATTAGCATCTAGATACTTCTTCTGTGTAGGAACCGAAGGGCTAACTTCGACGATGGCGACACACGCAAGAGTAGGAACCCTTGCATCGGTGGATCCAAGCTTCGCTGGACCTTCTAACTCCTCAAACGCTACCGACAAAGCTAATGCGACCTTCGATGAGGTGTCATTGCTGGTGACAACATCGTGAGCCTACTCGTCGATGGGCCTCCATCAAGGCCTAACGTCTTTTTTTTTTCAGGCCAAACTTCCCTTTGTAGACCTTCCCTTGGGCTGAAGCCCATTGGATCCATCCACTTTTGCTTTGCCCTTGGACTAACCATGAGACTGGGCCGCGCCTTTAAGCCCATTTCCCTACATGCTATCTGGTGCTAAGATTAGATCAAGTCGTGAGCCAGAGCTCAAGCCTAAACCCATATCTCCTTCCTCAATCCCCTCGATGCACCGTATCATTTTGTTAACGTTATAAGTTAATTCCTCCATCTTCTGTTTCATTTCAACCAATTCCCTTAAAAAAAATTTCCTTCTTTAGCCCAACAAAAACTCTGCCATCTCCCTCATCTTTCTGCTCACCAACCGAAAACAAATTTATCTTCATAGCATTGCGTTCGTCTTGAGGACGCTCCAGAGCTTCCCTTTAGGTCTTAGACCCTGTAGCTAGCCCAGTTCTTGGCACCGTAGCCCTCACAGCCTCCCTTAACACTACTGCGAGCCTCGACCAACCCATCCCATTCTTGTCACCTGGTATTAGAGTGAAGTTTCGATAACCTCCCTTGCTATACTCTACCAGCGACATGAATAGACCATGAAAATTGAATCAGCGTTGAAATGTGTACCCCATATTTCCATCCCAATGAGCACAATAATAATTCTTCCCCCCAACCTTATTTCTCTCCTCCAAGGATCTTGACAACCACCTGGTGGTTTCCAAACTTAGCCACAAACTTTGAACCACCTTCCTGCCTTTCTCTGTGATGCCCACTGCGTGCCCATCCTTGCTCACCTAAAAAACCTTCAACTCCAAGACGACACGCCTCATTGAGACAGCCTTCTCCAAATAACTTAAAAAATTGATCTTGACGTTAGTGTGGGGGTGGTGTAACAAGGGCAGAAAAAAGATAAAATAATTGTACAAAAAGAAAAGGATAGGAGAGAGAAAGCTAAAAAAAGTTCTAATAAGATAGTATTAAAAGCAAGTTTGGTCTAATAACACAAGTATTTCTTACTATGCCTTGTCGTGGGAAAAGAACTCGTGGCAAAAAGTCCCTTTGTTGTAGTGACCTTATGTCTCATTTTTCTATTATCCATTAGTTTCCTTGTAGTAATTCTAAAGTTCTTAATATCTCAGAGCATGCTGCACCATCAAAGGTGGGCGTTTTGGGCAAGATGGTCTATTTTGATAAACAACATTGGACTTTTAATATCCTTGATACACTAAATGTTTTTAGTTAGATCTATAATCGTGCTCTTTCATGAAACCAATTGATGTGTTTTCCTATACATAAGCATCCTGCAAGAAGCCTGTTGGAGGAAATTAGTCAGACTCAAGTGAGTCCTCTTGCTGTAAAAGATAAGTTGCTTGTTGCTGGAGGGTTCCAAGGAGAACTTATTTGCAAGGTAAGTTGCATCCTCTTCCATAAGCATTTCCTCACAAGGTAACTTATTTAGAGATATTGCAGACTTAAGAAGCATTGGTGTTGTAGTCAGGGACAGAACTAGAATTTCATATTTGGAAGGGCGGTTGACAAAATATATGGTATGTTTAAGTATAAGGATAAATATTTTTTTTTTGCACGTGACTATATAAAAAATAATAATTAAATATTATAAAATTGTATACAAAAAAATACATGTCGATAAATCATCTTATAAGATCATTATCTTTAAGATTTTTGGAGTTTGCTAGAAAAAATTTCAATAAAAATGTTGAAAATATTGTAATTTGGCCAGGGACAATTTAAGTAAAAATTTTGAAAATCTGAATATTGGGAGGGAAATTTTAATTATATAATATTTTAAGTTGTTTGCATACTAAATTAATTTTCTTTTTAAATTAGGAGGAAAAATTATCTTTATATTGGGACATTGATTTTAAAAAACTATATAGTAAAATAAAATTTTAAAAAAATTTGGGAGATCATGTAGATCCGCCCCTAGCTACAGTTACATGTTCATCCATGTAGAGTGCCTTAGAAATCAAGCTCTACGATATATATCAATACGAGATGAAGAAAGCTTCTAAGGTTTACCTATCGGGAAAAATAAAACAAAAACACAATAAAAAAAAATCCAAGATTTGAGAATTTACCAAGCTTCTTGTTAAACGTATGCTAAGCACTGTTATCCAGTGACTACAACCCTTATAAGATTTGTTAAGTTACATTGTGACCAAGCGAAATAACTCGGGGCTAAACTTTCTTTTCAAATATTTTTTTGGTATTTGCAGCATCTAAATTAGCCTAGAGTTAGTTTTTGTTCTGGAATTATGATGATAATGCCATTATCAATGTAGTTGAGATCTATGCTAGTTCCAAGTACTTTTTTTGCCCTTAAATTGGTGTGGAACCATAAACATTCCGAAAAAACAAAAACTAATTAAGTTGTTCTTATTTAATTCTCAGCGGCATAATTCACTTCACTGATTCAAATAATGACTATAGAGTTAGAGACTTTGATAGGGAGAAATTTCAGCTTTCTAACTTATAAGCACTTAATCCCGTTTTTCTTGGGCAGTGAATGTGAGTATTTTAGATTTTTCTTGATGAGTTAAGTCTTTTAGATTGTATCTTTTGGTTGTTTGAGATTGAAGTTGGGGTGAACTGTTCATTTTTAGTTAATATATTTATTTATTACATATAATCCCTTGATATTTATTTGGCATAATTGAATTCATGACATATGCTTTATTCAGCTCATTAAATCAAGTCAACATACTAATTTTGATATCATGATTTTTTTTCCAGATACTGACATAAACTTCTGATAGAAATGAACTATATGGTAGTCTACGCATTTACTTTTTATTATCGTTTATTAAATTATTTTTTATTATTTTTATATAAAAACATATTTCAATTAATTAGGCAACATGTTTTGCACGTTGCTCTCTATTGTGAAAGATGTCAAAGACCATATTGCTGTCAAAGACAAATAACATACTAAAACTAGAAAGACATATGACAAAAACCCAAGTATAGCACACAAGAAAGGAACTTTAGCAAAAGGTACCACAACAGCCATGCAACTAATGGAAATAAGCACAGAGAGCATAAGAGAGTACAATGAAAATACAAGTTATCTAGAATTGTAAATACATAGGACATGTGTCAAATTGTTGTACCTTCATGTAACCCTGAGAGGAGATACTCTTGTCTATATATATAGCCTGTAAAGTCATGCACAAGTCAAGAAAACCAATTAATAAGAATTCAGTTTTGTCTTCCAAGCATTTCATCGAGCATAAGATATTCATCCTAAAAATTTATTCCTCTATAGTATCCAGAGCCTCTTAGACTAACATCTTTTTTTTTAACAAACCAAATGGATTCCATCGACTCATCCTTTATCTTTACTATGCAAAACCCATTTTTTTAATCCATTCCTGCAACTCTCAACTTTGCAAGTCACTTTGTCATTGTAAAATTCACCA
Organism: Platycarya strobilacea; assembly: GCA_036898215.1. Lineage (NCBI taxonomy): Eukaryota > Viridiplantae > Streptophyta > Magnoliopsida > Fagales > Juglandaceae > Platycarya > Platycarya strobilacea. The sequence continues at coordinate 43,970,729 of CM072550.1, forward strand.
TTGACAATTTCCTCTTGTGGAAAGCACAGATGGTTCCCTTCTCAAAGGGCCATCCATTGTTGATCATGTGGATGGCTCGGTTCCCACACCTCCCACTATGATCGACAGTCAACCCAACACTAAATACACTCAATGGTTGTTGCTAGACCTATGTATTCTATCTGCAATCAACTCTTCCTTGTTCGAACCTGTCCTTGCACGAGTCCTTGAATGTGCTACTGCTTGCAAAGTTTGGGATACTTTGAACACGTTATTTGTCTCCCCGTCTTTAGTTCACATTATGCAGACACAATACAAATTTGCCACTCTTAAAAAGGGTCTATCACAGAATACTTTAACAAGATTAAATCACTCTCAGCATCATTGGGTGCAGCTAGTCAGCCATTATCCCCATCTGAGTTTTTGGTTTATCAACTTGAAGGGTCTCGGTAGTTGAGTATGATGCTTTGGTAACCTCTCTTACCACCCGTGCCAATCCTCTTTCCCCACAACAAATTCATAGTTTTCTTGTAAACCATGGGTCTCAGGTATAGCACCAAACCAATACTCTCCTCACCGGTTCTTCTCTTGTTGCCCATCTCACCACTTCCAAACATATGTTGCACTCTCAAGCTCCTAATCGTGGGAGAGGTGCTCGGGGATTCCATGGTCAACATAGAGGAGGACGGAAAAACTCTACCTCCTTCTCCATTCGCCCTGACAATCGCCCTCAATGTCAAGTTTGTAACAAACCACGCCATTTCATGCTATCATAGGTTTGAATAGAGTTATCAATCAGCACCTCCCCTTGCCATATCAACCAGTCTGACCACCATGACTTCCCTATCCTTTTATGTTAATTCTTGGTTTCCCAATACTATTGCATCTCACCATTTTACCTCTAATTTTAACAACCTTAGGTTGGATGCATCGACATATAAGGAATCTAACCAAGTGAGCATTGAAGATGGCTCAACCATGCCTATACAACATTTGGGTTCAGCTCAACTTCACACTCCTTTCGCCAATTTTTTTCTCCCTAAACTTTTGCACATTCCTTCCATGACCAAAAAAAAAATTGCTATTTGTGCATCAGGTTTGTATTGATAATCCAATTTATTTTGAATTTTGCTCTGATTCTTTTATTGTGAAGGCTTTACAAACTCGGGAGATTTTACTTCGGGGTACCATTAACAATGGTTTGTATGCCTTACCTTTGGAGGCCGCTACTTCACCTTTAGAATCGATGTCTCCCCAAGCTTTCATTGGTGAATGAACCTCTCCTTTCCAATGGCATTGTTGGCTAGGACATCCGTCTTCATGCATCACGGCCTTTGTTGTTCGTAACTTTAATTTACCTACTAATTCACATGCACCTGTCAATCATTGCACTGCTTGCTTACAAGCGAAAACGCATGCACTACCACATCCTTTAACACCTTCATGGTCCACAAAACCATTTGAGTTGCTTTTCTTAGATGTGTGAGGTCTAACTCCAACTTTATCCACAAATAGTTGTAGGTTTTATCTTTCCATTGTTGATTATTTCTCTAAGTTTATTTGGTATTTTTCCCTTCAATCAAGATCGGACGTTTGTCAAATCTTTATTGTCTTTTTGCATTATGTGAGTAATTAGCTTTATTTAAATGTAATAGCTGTGCAATTGAACGGGTGCGGTAAATTTCAAACTCTAAAAAAATTCTTCACTTGTTTGGCATTGTACATCGCCTTACATGTCCCTATTCACACAACAAAATGGAACCATTGAGCATCGTCACAAGCACATAGTGGAGACTAGCTTATATCATTTAGCTCAAGCTGATTAGCTCAAGCCTCCACGCCCACACAATATTGGTCCGAGACATTTCAAATATCAGTTTTTTAATTAATCGAATGCCTACACCGGTTTTAAAAAATAAATCTCCCTTTCAAATTCTTTTAGAAAAAATCATGAATACAAGTTTCTTTGCACCTTTCGCACTGCATGTTGGCCAAATTCATGCCCTTTTAATAAACTCAAAATGGACCTTAGATCTTCTCTTTGTGTTTTTATGGGCTATAGTCCCAACCACAAACGGTACAAATGTCTTCATCTTCTAGCGGGCAAACTTTACACTTTTAAGGATGTCATCTTTAACGAAAACCTTTTTCCCTTTGCAACCCATCCCGCTTCCACAACCTCAAATCAACCCACTATTTTACCTCCTTTAAACACCACTCGGCTATCTCTACACCCACTCACTCAAACACATCAACATACTCTAGCCCAACAAGCCCATCCATGCACACTTATGTCACAACAAGCTCCACACTTAAGTCCCAATACACATCTCCACACTTGAGTCCCAATATACAAAGCCCACCTACCCCCATATCCCTTTACCTAGGCTTCATTTTCTAAACTAGAACCTTCCCACATCTCCTACAATAGCAACTTCTTCTTTCTCACTGAAGAGATGCCGCCTACAAACTTGCACCCCATGATTACTTGTGCAAAGATAAATTCTTTGAAGTCCCTCATCTGCATCAATGGAATTGTGCCATGGCCCACACGTAAACCCTCACTTTCATTCACTATTTCAGCACCTACATCGGTTCCTAATGAACCCATTACCTACACTAAGGCATCTTGGTTTTCTGAATAGCGAGAAGCCATGCAATTCTAATTTCATGCCCTTCTTCACAACCATACATGGGACTTAGTTCTTCATCTTATTCCTTTAATGTATTGGGACCCAAATGGATTTTTAAAACAAAATGGAATGCTAATGGCACTCTTCAAAGGTGTAATCATGTCTAGTAGCTAAAGGCTTTTACCAATAAGATGGGATTAACTACAATGAGACCTTCTTACCTGTAGTCAAACCAACTACCATTCGACTTATACTCTCTTTAGCTATCTCCTTTAAATGGCCATTGTAGCAGTTAGACATACAAAATACATTTTGACATGGTAATATGGAGGAAGTTGTTTATATGCAACAACCCCGATATTTTTTTTAATCTTGATTTTCCCCTCCATGTGTGTAAACTAAATACGGCCATTTATGGCCTAAAACAGCCCCTTGGGTCTGGTTTTCCATACTCAACACTAAACTTTTTTATCTTGGCTTTCAAGAATCGAAATCAGATACTTCTCTTTTTCTTTATCATATTGCATCTCATGTTATTTTTATTTTAATCTATGTGAATGATATTATTGTAATTGATTTTAGTGTTCAATTGATTTCTAAATTGATTTCTAATCTTGGCATTTTTTTTTTTTTTGAAAAAACCACCAATATTGTGGTGTGATAACTTGGGAGCAACCTATTTGTTAGTAAATCCAATTTTACATAGGCGCACCAAACTTGTAAAACTAGATTACTACTTTGTGAGGGATCGAGTGGCTACCAAAATTGTCACTATCACATTTGTTTCTAACAAAGATAAATTAGTTCATATCCTCATTAAACCATTATCTACAGCTTGGTTCCTTTTCCTACAATCGAGCCTCATTATTTCTCATGTGCCGCTTCCATCAAGGGGGGCTATTAAGGAAGAAAACAAAGACCATATTGTTGTCAAGATAGAAGAAGACAAAGAGCATATTAAAACGGTCAAGACATACGACAAGGACCAAGATAGAGTACACAAGAAAGGAAATTCAGCAAAAGGTACCACAGCAGCCAAGCAACCAACGGAAATAAGCATAGAGCGCAGAAGCACAAAGAGCAGAACAGAGTACAACGAAAATACAAGTTCTCTAGAATTGTAAATGCGTAAAGTTGTTACACCTTCATATAATTCCGAGAAGAGATACTCTTGTCTATATATATATAGCTTGTAAATTCATGCGAAAGTCATGAAAACTAGTGAATAAGAATTCAGTTTTCTCTTCCAAGCATTTCGTCGAGCACCAGATACTCATCTTGGAAATTTCTTCCTTTACTCTCAACCTAGTGTTTGTATATATATATATATATATATATAATATGTGTGTGTGTGGAGATCAATCAAGCTGGAAAGGATATTGCTAATTAAAAGGTTATAGGAGAGCTAAGATGAAAGGTGAGACGAATCAAATATATACAGAAGTTAATATTATTCGTGGAGGCAGAAACAGTGTTGCCCTCAAAATTCCAAGAATATTTACAAAAAAAAAAAGAGTGATGTTAGGGAGTAGCCAACATCCACTGCATCCATCTCACATGAACAGTGTCGTGAACAGTATACAGCACTGTTCATATGAGATGGATGCAATGGATATTGGCTACTCCCACTCATTTTCAAAAAAAAAAATTGAGAAGTGTTTTTATATTAGTAGCAGGTTCATCAAATTTTTAATGAAATTGTGATGCAAATTATGATTTATAAACTCCATTTACAACAGCTTTATGTCCGATTCCCACCAAGTAGAGTATTATAATTAGTTATCACGTCTGCGTAAAAGATTAATAGTACTGTAGTTATAAAACAATCTCATAAAATAAATTTATTAATTAATATATCTTCATAATATGTAAAATTTATTTATTATAAAATAACTTTATAATTTAATATATTATATTTACATTAATTTATAAATTTATTTTATAATATCTCTCTCATTAAATTCGGTTGAATTCGGAATTGGAATGAAATAAGTTAAAATGAATTTTAAAAATTAAATAAATTATTATTATTATTTTTTGATTTAAAAAATCTGAATTAAAATTTAAAAAAAATTGTATTTAAATTTAAAAAAATTATATGGAAAATTATATTTTATATAAAAAATTTAAAAATATATAATAATAAATTTGAGATCAAGTTCAACTCCTCTCCAAATCTCTCTCCAAATCTAAACGTGGCCCAAATTATTTCACTAAGATTTAGCTCCCCTGCAATTCTTTCTAAAGATAAAAAGAGCAAGAAGTATGTTCAACGACAGAGTTGTATGGACCGATGGGTGAGGTATTAATATGAAAGAATAAAAAAACTAACATTTGGATATATACCGAGACGAGATTATGATATAATTTTAAATGGGAGTTGAAAAAATATTATTTTTTAATATTATTATTATTTTTAAAATAGATTTAGGTGTGATATGAATAGCGAGATGAGATGAAATGAGATGATTTTAAATAAAATGAAAAATATTTTAAAATATCTTTTAATATTATTATTGTTTTAAAATTTTAAACAAAATTAAATAATTTATTATATTTATGTGATAATTTAAAATATTTTAATAATAAAATAAAATGAAATAAAATACTTTTATTATTTAAGCCATTTTTTTCTACAACTCTTTTCAAAAGTAAAAAGAGGGAGAAGTATGTTGGACGACATAAATATACCTATGGACAGATGGGTGAGGTATTAATAATTTAATATGAAGACTAAAAAGAATTGTTTAGACGTAAAATTGAGTTGAGATTAGTTTTGTAAGATTTATATAAGATGAGTTTAAATATATTTAGATATTAAAAACGAGTTTAAATGTATTTATAAAAATTTAAAAATATATAAATTATATATATAAAGAAGTGTTGAATTGAAAAATATTATAGATTTCACATATTAATAAGTTTTGAATTAGGATAAATTAAATAATTTAGAAGTTAAGTATCTGGATAGAGTTAGTTTATATATAATCTCCAAATGAAGATTGTTCAAGCTCATACAGTTAACTTAAAAAAAAATTAAATTATAATAAGGATAATGATAAGATACTATTTTTTACTATCTATTTATTATTCTCTTGTATTTTTTATATATATATATTGTACTTTTTTAATTTTATTTAATAATTAATAAAATAATTATTAATAAAATTATATCTTTTTAAAGTTTTTTTAATGATTAAATATGTTAAAAAAATTCTTTAAAAATTAAAAAAATAAGAAAAATTTTAAATACACTCTAAAAATAGTAGATGAATAATAAAATACCCAATCACTATCTTTTTAATAATATCATAGGACAATTCAAAAAGTTTGTCGCTACGTTCTAGGAAACGAATATATTTTGCGTAAATAGCAAACCACATTGAATCACAACTCTTCGTCAGGGCTGTTGATCATAATTGTAAGCAGAAAGCTGCAATAAGTAGTACTGTTTATTTCAGTCTCGTGATCAGTCGTCATTTCCTGAGTAATGATATGTACAAATTAGGTCCGATTTGGATATAAATGAGATGAAGTATTTTAAATAATAATAAAATTTTTTGAATTAAGATAGCATATGATAGCTTGTTAAAAAATATATAATTAAATAAGGATATTGGATGAAAGAATGTTGACTTCTTAAAATTTAATAAAAGAATGAATCTTATTGATGATTGAGTAATAATTATAAATAACTCTTCTTCTTCCTTTTTGACCTTTACTCCATCAACTATTTTTGTTGGAATATAAGGTCCATTTACAATACATTTCCAGATTTCTCGACCTTGAGTCTGAAGGAATATTCTCATTATAACTTTCCAGAATGAGTAATTGTCTCCGCAAAAGAGTGGAGGCCGACTGCTAGATTGACCTTCACCAAATAAAGCTGCAATATTAGCCATAAGATCTTAACTCAAAAGATAGTTAATCTTATAATAGAGCTATAGCTCTGATACCAATTGTTGCCCAGATGACTAACACAAGAGGTGGGGTGAATTGAGTTGTATTTAAAAAAAAAAAAATTATAAATCAAATATATAATATAAAATATAAACAAAATATGAAACAACAATAAATATAAAGAGTAAGAGTAAGAGAGAAGCAAACTCAGTATGTTAACGAGGTTCGACCTCACTGCCTACGTCCTCGCCTCAAGCTACCCCTTGAGGATCCCTAAATCTACTATTCAATCCCCTTTAGGTGGAGATAGAAACCTATTACACCTTTGAGCAGCACCGCTCCAAAGAATCCGTGTAAAACACCTTCTACACTTCCAATCACCTTACACTTGGTGATTTAACTATTCCCCGTGTAGAACACCTTCTACACTTCCAATTACCTCACACTTGGTGATTTAACTATTCCCCGTGTAGAACACCTTCTACACACACAAGGGTTATACACACTCTTTTACAAATACAAGAGTTGATAGTAGGTAGACTATCAAAGTACACTCAATGAGTGAGATAGAAACAATACAGCGCAACCTATATCTCTCTCAACAAGAACAAGAATTAAAACTCAAAACTTTAGAAAAGAGAGAATGAGAGCTTTGAAGAAATGATGCAAAACTTAGCAATAGATGTGTAAGCTCTTGTTGTGAATTTTGTAAAACTCAAGTGAGCTATTTATAGGTAAATGATTTTTCAATTTCAAATTTGAAAAGATTCCCATGTCAAAAACATCATCATTTACTTTTCAAAAATTTCAAATATAATATTTTTACTTTTTGCATGTGACAAAAGGAGCACATTTTACTTTTCAAAAATTTCAAACATAATCTTTTACTTTTTGCATATGACAAAAGGAGCACACTTTACTTTTCAAAATTTTCAAATAAAGACATCTACCTTTTGCATAAGTCAAGAAAAGCATCCACCACTTTTGAAAATATTCAAATAAAACATGCATATGTGAAAGATGACAATCAATCATCTTAATATTTTCAAAATTTAAATCTTTAATCATGTCATGCACATGTGAAAGATGACAATCAATCATCTTTCAAAATTTTCAAATTTAATTTTCAAAATATTCATGCATATGTGGAAAATGTATTTTAATGTTTTATGATAAAATATTAATTTTGAGCCTTAATCCTAATTTTAAATTTTTAAGAGATTTACAAAATTACTCTATGATTTTAATGTGAACTTATTCTCTTCTTGCTCATGCTTGCTTCCTTGATGTGCTTGATTCTATTGTGTGGATAACTTGAGCTTGAAACTCCTTTATTCTTTGAATTTATTTGTTATCATCAAAATCCATGTGTAGATTTATATGAAACTTGAAACTTTGAGTTCAACACATAAGTACAGATCAAATAAGATAATTTTATCCTATTTTACCATCCAAACTAGTCCTTAATAGATAAGTTTTGGATAAATTCTTTGGAAAAGATAAATTCTGCTTAAATTAATAGTTTTTTTTTTTACTATTGATAGAGTTTACTTTTATATAAAGACTTCACAACTTATATGTTTGGGATATGTATTTATATATACTTTCTTGTCAATAAGGCTTGAAGTATTATATGTATATGTATATTATATATGTATATTATATATGGGGAGAGCTATTATACGTTATCAATTTATTTATTTGGTGTGTCTTGATCTAGTGTAAATTGTATTTTTTTTTATTTTATTTTAAACATGTTTAAATATTTCTAAAAGAAATTAATATACTATTAGTCACTTTCTTAATCAATAAACAAAAACAAATTAAAAAAAATTAAATACATTAACAGTCAAAGTGAAAAAGCATACTAACATTATTCATTATATATATATTATGAAAAATGTATGGTTATAAAGAATTTTTTTTTAAATAAATTCACAAATTGGTATGATTTTATATAAATTATATTAAATTTATAATAAAAATAATTTTATAATTTAATATATTATATTAAATCACATCAATAAATTTATTTTTATAAAATTATATATTAGGAATTATCATTCACAACAGCATTAAAGAGAGAATTGCAGAATATTTTTGGGTGCAGATGTAGTCCTGGCCCGCCAAAATTGTCTGATTGTTTGTGCGAGTTTTTTTTTTTTTTTTTAAATAAACTCGAGCAATTTGAACATGCTAAATTGTTGCCGGTAAGGCTTTATTTAAATAAATCAGGTGGTTATTCCATAGCCCGTTTGATATATGTTTAATTAAATTTGAATTAAATTATTAAAAAAAAATTACTTATAAAAGCAGATACTCATTTGATTAGTAAATGACACATATCAAACAAAATTCAACTCGACTCGTTAAGACTTGTTTATTTATATTCGAGTCAACTCATTAATTCGACTCGATTAAAATTTAATTATATATTGATAAATAAATACATATATATATGTTAATAATATAATCCTATAACTTTTATAATTTAATATGTATATATAATAAATATATTTCATAGTCATATTTTATTATTTGTATAATAATTAATTTATAAAATTTAATAAATATTTGAAACCATATATAAAATACATAAATATTATCGTATTATGTATATTTATTAATAATATATGTAAGCATATAACATATTATTATAATAAATAAATAATAAATAATTAGATATTAAGTATTAATTTTTATTATATTTTTATTTATTTATTTTTAAATTTTACTCAAAAAATTAAAAAAAAAATCGAGCTCAAATTTAAACTGAATTCGTTTGTAAAAAGAGTTCGAATTGAAATTCGAATTACAAATCGATTAAAGAATAAATAAAAATTTCGAATTTAATCTCAAATATTTTAAGTCAAACTGAATTTGATAAATTAAAACACGACTCGATTAGATTAGAATCTAGTTACCTCCCACTCTCTGCATTTACTGTTTGTGGGAGCAAGATATTGTGCATTCTATTATAATTTATATATATATATATATATATATATGGTAGAAATACATCATTAATCTCGCACGCGTTCCAAGAATTACCTCGTGAACTTCATGCCTGCTTTTCCACCACTTCCACCACATTAATGGTTTACATAATTAATTTATTTATTACTTGACAGAAAAACAAGGGGCGAGAAAGTTGTCTGCAATCATGTCTCCTGATTTCATTCATGATGTCCTTAAAAAACAAGATTTCATTCATGCTGATGGCAGGCAGGCAGGCAGGCAGGCAAACAGAGCGTTTTAATAAGTGTTAATTATTTTTAGAATAAATTTATTTATCATTTTATTTTTTAACATTTTATAATATAATATTAAATAATAAATTAATAAGTTAATAAATAAAATATAATAAATAATTTTTAATTATTTAATATCATATTATAAGATAATAAAAAAATAATAAAAAATAAAATAATGAATAATATTACTCTTATTTTTATAGATAAAACAAAATAAAATAAGATAAAAATTAAAAAGATATATTATTATAATATGTTTTTTAAAATTAATTTTATTTTAAAATTTAAAATAATTATTTTAAAATTTAAATATTTTATTTTATTTTATATACAAATTTTAAAAATATATAATAATGAATTTGAGATGAGATGAAATAATTTTAAAAAAATAAATAAACTGGACTTTATTTTCTATAATATTTCTTTGGTTAAATATTAATAATAATTTTACTCATCTTTTCAAAATCACTTACATTTCACTCTTTATTTTTTCTTTATTCTCTTAAAATGATCTATTTCTATTATTTTTCTCTCACTTCTATTTATGTTTTTCTAAAATAAGAAACAGTAAAAATAAAATAAAATAAATCAAAAGAACGATTCAGGATGCGTATAGTTGAGCTCCATCCTAAAATCATCTGTACACATCCTAAAATCGAAAGTTACTAAAATCGAAAGTTATTGTAAAAAATCCGCGGGTGTAATGCATTTTTCTTTCCTTTTTATATTTTATCCCAATAATTTAGCTAAAGATCATTTATAAGAAATCGGATGGAAATGTTGTTAGAAGTGAGTCACATTACCTATTTTTATTTAACATTTATCAATGGTTTAGTTTTTTAGACATGTCTCTTTTTAAAGAGAAGAATGAACTTCAGAAACAAGAATATAAACATGACGAACCTTATAATTATCGATGGTGTTGTAAAAATAAATGCTACAAAGATTTTTTTTAAACAATTTTTGTTTTTTTGTTTTTTGTTTTTTGTTTTTTGTTTTTTGTTTTTTGTTTTTTGTTTTTAGTGGATGGTACAAAATGAGTTCAAAACCTTTTATACATATTTATAACATCTAACATATTTCAAATTCAAATTAAAAAATTATTTAAGATATTATATTTTTAGTTAAATATATGTAGATTATTCCTGCGAATTAGTTGAAGGACTGGATGAAATCTTGTATTCAAATAGGTACACGTTCCACCATCCTTGGTTTTATTAGGGTATTTGCAATGGTTTTATTAAAATTTTCTTTTGAAAAGTATAAATTTACATAATTTTTAAAAAAATTCATCATATTTAATTATTTATGAAAAGAAGAAAGTAGAAAGAAACTAATAAAATGAGAACATTTCATTTTTTTCCACTTGTAAAAGTGATTCTTTAAATTTGAAGAGTTTTAAAATATTATTATTCACAAATAAAAAAAATATTTTTATTCTCTTTTTTCTACTAATAATTAAATATGATCAATTTTTTAAAAAAAGTGTATAAATATATATATTTTTTAAAAGAAAATTTTAGTAAAACCATTATTAATGCTTTTACATAATTTATTTGATAGATAACTTTTAAAATTTAAATCTTACAAATTAAATTATATCTAAATAGTATGTGGTGTAGGACCTTAGGAGAGTATTAAGTAGCAATGTGTTTTTTTTTTCTATTATATTACTACAAAAAAAAAATTATTTATGTATGATGAATTATTTTTAACAAAATAATTATTTTTATCATAAATTATTTATTTCATTACAAATAATTAATGACATATATTTATTTTTGTCGTAGCATACATATTTGCGTTCTAAAGACTCAAAGTGAAAAGGAGATTTATACTCTCGAGTCAATGTGTAGAGTAAGGATGTAGGTGTTGTTTTGAATTCGAAAATGAAAATGAATGTAATTTATTTTTTAATATTATTATTATTTTATAATTTGAAAAAAGTGTATTAAAATTTAAAAAATATATATAAAAAAAATAAAATTAAAATAAATTGAGATAAATTAAATGAATTTTAAATTCACTGAACCGTAATCAGTTCGATACAATTCTTGTATGTCTTTTCATTCGGCATCGCCCCTTTATGTCAAAAGCTTTTCCAACAATCCATTCATTGTCATCTGATTCATCAAGAAAATGTGGGACCACCGGACCATCAATTTGACTCAGCTTCCGACATTTGTTCAACTTTATTAATTTTTTTTTTATTGCATGTTGTAATTGTAATAGGAGTCTTGTTCTCATTCTCATATCGTATATACATAATTTCTTTATTATTATTTTTATTATTTTGTTACGAATGATGAGTAGAAAATTTTAATTAGATTAAAATAATTAAACAAAATAAACAAAATTTAAAACAATAAAAATAAATATGATTTATGGAGATGATGAATAAATATCTCCTTAATTATTGCAAATTTTCCTTAAAAATGGATTTTTTTAGTCCAATTTTTAAAGACTCATTTTCCTACTTGGGACTTAATTTAGAAAGAGAATAAGCTTATATCATCTCATCACAAATTAAACTTCTCCCCGATTCAAAAAGAAAAAAGAGGGTATTCTAACTTCTGCCGAGGATCAGTTTTTTCTTACTTTGACAAGATGGTCTTCTGGCATGTTGTCGAGAAGGTCTTTTGTTTTCTTGTTCCATTGCAAACTGCAATGGAGATTGCAAATATCTCTCATTGATATTAATTAACAAGTATCTCATTGATTTTAGTTAACCAACTTGTATGGAATGTAATTATTATTTTAGATATCAATCAGGTAGCTGTAAAGCATAATAGTCTCCATTCTAGTTATTGACTTGTACATATCAACTAGGTATATATTATATAAATATATATATATATATATATATATATATCACACAACTCATGCAATGAAAGTTGGTACAATTTATACAAATACTCAACGTGTAAACTCTTTATGATATCAAATCATGTTTATTAGTTTGGACGTCCAACAAGACTTATATTTTATGAATATCATTTTCTAATCAGTTTATGATCTTTTACTCATATGGTAGTATTTTTAGATTATACCAACAAAAGTACCTACAAATATGGCCAGCCTATAGAAATCACAATCCATCAACCCATAGGACAAGTATACCCAGGCAATCATAAATACTAATTCTACAAAAATTTAGCAATTACAATGTATATTACCAAACTAATCTCATAGTTTTGGCAATTAAAAAATCGCCGCTCCTCATTCTCTGCAGTGTGAGTTGTTCGACGATATGCTTTAATACAATAGTAACATATTGGGTATTTATTATGATGATTGTTTGTTCAGCGTGAAATAGTATTGGTGCTACTACTTGACCCAGGCAATGAGGTGGTATTATTGTTCGATTTGCTACGAGTTTGTAGACAAACATAAATAAAATACAGACAAATCTATGTAGATATGTAAAATATGTTGATTAATACATTGGGGTTCAGAGTTGTAATATTTTAACATAATAGTAGTTGTCCAACATGAGGCATGCATGAATGGTTACAAAATCATGAACCTTGGTTGCCAATTGGTGGTCATTCGGACTTCACGGATTATCCCATCATATCAATGGCACACTATACCTGAACACTCGTTAATTGAATCCACTCATCACAGCTTAATACTAGACATCTATCCTGAAAACTATCATGATAAAAAGTATATTAAAAAGTATCAAATAAGGTCCCAAACAGACATGGCAGCAACCTCAAACCCAAATTGCACCAAATATGTGAAAATAAGCATAAAAAAAAATTAGCCTAATGTGAGCCCAAAACAGACATGGCAGCAACCTCGAATCCAAATAACACCAAATATGTAAAAATAGACATAAAAAAGTAGCAAATATAGTTCCACAATAGAGATAGTAGCAACCTCAAATTATGGCAGTACCAACAAATAAAAGTAGGCATCAAACAGCAGCAAATATAGTCTCAAAGAGACATGGCAGCAACCACTAGCTCAAACAGCACCAACAAGTGTAAATAGCCATCATAAAGTAGCAAATATAGTCCCAAATAAATATAGAATCATTGGAAAGGCTCAAACAATACCAACAACTGAAAATAAACATCATAAAGTAGTAAATATAATCTCAAAAAGACATGACAGCAACCCCAAATAATGGCAACACCAACAAGTGAAAACAGGCATCATAAAGTAGCAAATATAGTCTCAAAAAGACATGACAGCAATACAAGGGGCCAAACAGAATCAACAAGTAAAAATAAGCATAAAAAAGTAAAAAAATCTTAAATCAAAATAGACATGGCAGCAATGCAATGGCCCAGACATCACCTACAAGTGGAACTATGCATCAAATAGTATCAAATAAAGTCTCAAAGAGACATGGCAGCAACCTTAAGGACCCAAATAGCTTACACAAGTGAAAACTCGCATAAAAAAAGTATCAATTGAGATCCTAAACAGATATAGCAGCACCAACAAGTGAAAATGGGAGAGACATGGCATCAGATAAGGTCCCAAACTTCAATAGCGGCACACACAAGTGAAAATATGCATAAAAGTATTCAATTTAAGTCCAAATAGATATGGTAGCACTAACAAGTTAAAATGGGCATCAATTTAATTTAATCAAATAAAGGTCCCAAACATACATAAAAAACTAATCCCATATGGATACAACGCCACACAACAAAATCAATGGCAATAACATAAAGGTCCCAAAACCAAGAATCTGAAACCCTCAATATACATGAACAACTGGCATCAGTGTGAATGCCACGAATTTGAAAAATCCACCAAGAACATGATATACAAAAAGCATAATTAGCATAATCCTAGAAACCCTAGAGCTGTAGAATCCAAGGAAATGAAAGATCTGATTCCATGAAAGATCAGTAGAAAGAACCATCGAAAACCCTAGATGCCATAGCGATGAGGAACAACTTCTCAAATATCGAATTGGGATGCAAATTGATACACATACACATCAATCCTATGCAAATTAAAGGTTTGCATCTCAACAAATATGTGAAAATAGTTGTAACGAGAGAGAGAGAGAGAGAGAGAGAGAGAGAGAGAGAGAGAGAGAGAGAGAGAGAGAGAGAGAGAGAGAGAGAGAGAGAGAGAGAGAGAGAGAGAGAGAGAGAGAGAGAGGACGAGGTTGAACAGTGGATTAAGGTTCGCTTTTGTCTTACTGGAGACGAGTGCGAGAAAGAAATGAACAAAGATGACCGGCAACAAAGTAAAAAAATCAAAGAAAATCACAAGGCTACACAAGAACGAGAGATAGAGAGAGATAGAGAGAGAGAGAGAGAGAGACGCAGATGTAACGGGAACTCAAAGATGGCGATGTGCAGTAGCCCCCATACATGGGAGGGCACTCTGCAATCTCTCAAATCCTCCCCCATTTTGGGGGAGCGGATGTGGGGGCAAAAATGGGCTAAAACCCATTTTGGCCCCCAAATAATAGGCGGCCCCTTATTATAAGAAGCCCTATGTGGACGCTTTTAGGGAAGGCAATTTTATTACTTTTTTCCTTTTCCATTTTCATACCTATTAGTTGAAGTTGGTAAGTTAAAATTTAAGTGAATTGATACAATTATCTTATTTTCCTTTATTTTCTAAAATTCATTTTAAACAAGATTATTACAAAGTTATCAAGAAAGGGGGTTCATATTAAGGAATTCAAGATCTATGAAATCAACCATTCTTCATTTTCACATTAGGTGAAATTATTCTAATAACATATCTGTTTTCCTTCCTAAATTTATTAATTACTTTCCCATTATTTAAAGTCAGAGAACTTTGTGAAATCAATATTTGTTCGTAAGACTGTTTTACTTCACTTTGGGGATCTCTTTATCGGTGTAATTGGTCAAGTCGGGTTATTCGGGTGGAAGGATCAACCCATATTTTTGCACACCACTTTGTGTACTTATGTCTCATTTTTCTGTTATCCATTGGTCTTCCTTACTTGTAGTAATTCTAAAATTCTCAATGTCCTACGGCATGTTGCACCATTAGAGGTGGGTGTTTTGGGCAAGATGGTTTGTTTGATATACATCACTGGACTTTTATTATCCTTGATGCACTAAATGTTTTTAGTTAGATCTTTAATCATGCTCTTTCATGAAATTAATTAATATGTTTTCCTGTACAGAAGCATGTTGGAAGCTTGTTGGAGGGATTTAGTCAGTCTAAAGTGAGTCTTTTTGCTGTAAAAGATAAGTTTCATGTTGTTGGATAGTTCCAAGGAGAACTTATTTGCAAGGTAAGTTGCATCTTCTTCCATAAGCATTTCCTCACAAGGTATTTAGAGATATTGCAGTCAGGGGTAGAATTAGGATATGATGTTTGGGAGACGGTTGAAAAAATATGTGATATGTATGAGTATAAGTAATATGTGTTTTTTACACGTAAATATATAAAAATAATAACCATACATCATAAAATTGTATACAAAAAATAAATGTTTATAAATCATCTTATTATATATATATTTTTTAAGATTTTCATAATTTACTAGAGACAATTTCAATAAAATTTTTGAAAATCTTGTAATTTTGGGAGAAAATTTCAGTAGAAATTTTGAAAATATGAGTATTGGGAAAGCAATTTTAATTATATAAATCTTTTTTAATTATTTATGTACTACATTAATTTTTTTTAAACTTTAGGGGGACAAATTATCTTTATATTAGTACATTAATTTTTAAAAATTATATAATAAAATTAAATTTTAAAAGATTTTGGGGGGCAGAAACGCCTCCAAAGGACCATATAGGTCTGCCCCTGGCTACAGCTACATGTTCACCCATGTAGAGTGTCTTAGAAATCAAACTCTTCGATATAATATCAATACGAGATGAATAAAGCTTCTAAGCTTTACCTACAAAAAACCAACAAAAAACAAAAAACTTCTAAGAACTAAAAATTCACCAAGCTTCTTGTAAGACGTTTGTTAAGTGTTGTCATCCAGTGACTACAACTTACAAGATTTGCTATGTTGCATTGTGAACAAGCCATACAACTCAGGGCTAGAACTTTCTTTTCAAATACTTTGTGCTGTTTGCAGCATCCAGATCGGCCTGGAGTTAGTTTTTGTTCCAGAACAACTTATGATGATAATGCCCTTATCAATGTAGTTGAGATCTATGCTAGTTCCAAGTACTTTTTTTGCTCTTAAATTGGTGTGGAACCATGAAAATTCCTAAAAAAAAAAACACTCATTGACTTGTTCTCATTTAATTCTCAATGGCGTAATTCACTTCATTACTTCAAATAATGACTGTAGAGTCAGAGACTTTGATATGTATAAATTTCAACTTTCTAACTTCTAAGCACTTAATCCCGTTTTTCTTGGCCAGTGAATGTGAGTATTTTAGATTTTTCTTGATGAGTTAAGTCTTTTAGATTGTATCTTTTGATTGTTTGAGATTGAAGTCGAGGGACGCTATTCATTTTTGGTTAACATATTTATTTGTTACATATAATTCCTTAATATTTATTTGGGCATAATTGAATTCATGACATATGCTTTATTCTACTTATTAAAACAAGTCAACATGCTATTTTTGATGTCATGAATCTTATTTTTTGTCCAGATATTGACACAAACTTATGATAAAAATGAACTATATTCTAGTCTATGCATTTACTTTTTCTTTTCATTTGTTAAGTTATTTTTTAATATTTTTTGAAAAAACTATATTATTTTTATAAAAAAAAAATTGTTTCACTTAATTAGGCAATGTGTTTTGCACATTACTCTCTATTAAGGAAGATGTCAAAGACCATATTGTCGTCAAGACAAAAGAAGACAAAGAACATTTTAAAACTATCAAGACATATGGCGAGAGCCAAAGTAAAGCACACAAGAAAGAAACTTTAGCAAAATGTGGCACAGTAGCCAAGCTACCAATGGAAATAAGCACAAAGAGCAGAACAGAGCACAACGAAAAGATGGCTTGTTATACCTTCATGTAACCCTAAGAAGAGATACTCTTGTATGTATATATATATATATAAACTAGTAAATAAGAATTCAGTTTTCTCTTCCAAGCATTTCGTCGAGCATCGGATATTCATCCTGGGAATTTAATCCTTTATGGTATCCAGAACCTCTTAGACCAATGACTTCTTTTTACAAACCAAATGGTTTCCATCGACTCATCCCTTCTCTCTACTATGCAAAACCCATCTTCTTAACCCATTCCCGCAGCTCTTAACTCCGCAAGTCACTTCGTCACTATAAAACTCACCATTGACAACTTCCTCTTATGGAAAGCATAGATGGCTCCCTTCTTAAAGTGCCATCAATTGTTTGATCATGTGGATGGCTCAATTCACACACCTCCCACCATGATCAATGGTCAGCCCAACACTAAATGCAATCAATGGTTGTTGCTAGACCAAAGTATTTTATCTACAATCAACTCTTCCTTGTGTCAAACCTGTCCTCGCACTGGTCCTTGAATGTGCTATTGCTTACAAAGTCTGGAATACTTTGAACACGTTATTTGTCTCTCAATCCTCAGCTCACGCTATGCAAACACAATAGAAACTTGCCACTTTTAAAAACGGTCATGAGTCCATCACAGAATACTTTAACAAGGTTAAATCACTCTCTGCGTCATTAGGTGCTGCTAGCCAACCGTTATCACCATCTGAGTTTTCGATTTACTTGCTTGCAGGTCTCGGTAGTTGAATATGATGCTTTGGTAACTTCTTACCATCGATGCCGACCCTTTTTCCCCACAACAAATTGATAGTCATCTTTTAAACCATGAGTTTCGGCTATACCAAACCAATACTCTCCTCATTGACTATTCTCTTGCTACCCATCTCACCATTTCCAAACCAACCTTGCACTCTCAAGCTCTTAACAGTGGGAGAGATGCTCGGGGATTTCATGGTCGACGTGGAGAAGGATGGCCAAACTCTACCTCCTTCTCCACTCACCTAGACAATCACCCTCAGTGTCAAGTTTATAACAAACCTGGGCACTTTACCCTTTCATGCTATTATAGGTTTGATCAGAGTTATCACTCAACACCTCCCCCTGCCTTATCGGCCAACCTAACCACCATGGCTTCCCCATACTCTTATGTTAATTCTTGGTTTCCCAATATTGTTGCAACTCATCATTTTACCTCTGATTTAAACAACCTTAAGTTGGATGCATCGACATATCATGGTTCCAACTAAGTGAGTATTGAAGATGGCTCAATCATGCCCATACAACATTTGGGTTCAACTCAACTTCATACTCCTTCCAGCAATTTTATTCTCTCTAAAATTTTGCACCTTCATTCCATAACAAAATATTTGTTATTTGTGCGTCAGATTTGTGCTGATAATTTGGTTTATTTTGAATTTTACTCTGATTCTTTTATTGTGAACGATTTATGAACTAGGGAGATTCTACTTCGGGGTACCATTAACAATGGTTTGTATGCCTTACCTGCAGAGGCCGTTACTTCACCTTTAGAATCGATGTTCTCCCCAAGCTTTCATTGGTAAATGAACCACTCCTTTTCAATAGCATTTTTTATTAGGATATCCATCTCCACACATCATGGCATTTGTTGTTCGTAACTTTAATTTACCTACTAGTTCACATGCACCTGTCAATCATTGCATTGCTTGCTTACAAGCTAAAGCCCATACACTCCCACATCCTTTAACATCTTCACGGTCCACAAAACCATTTGAGTTGCTTTATTTAGATGTAGGGTTTGACTCCAACTTTATCCACAAATAGTTGTAGGTTTTATCTTTCCATTGTTAATGATTTCTCTAAAATACATTTGGTATTTTCTCCTTTAATCAAAATCTGATGTTTGTCAAATCTCTATTGCCTTTTTGCATTATGTGAGTAATTATTTTTCTTGGAATGTAATAGCTGTGAAATTTGACTGAGGCAGTGAATTCTGACCTCTAAAAAGATTCTTTACTCGTTTGGAATTGTACATTGCCTTACATGTTCCCATTCACATGAACAAAATGGAACCATTGAGCATCATCACAGGCACATAGTGGAGACTAGCTTATCTCATTTAGCTTAAGCCTCCATGCCCACACAATATTGGTCTAAGGCGTTTCAAATATCAGTTTTTTTAATTAATCAAATGCCTACACAAGTTTTAAAAAATAAATCTCCCTTTCAAATGCTTTTAAAAAAAATCCTGAATACAAATTTGTTGTTCTTTTGGCATTGCGTGTTGGCCAAATTCATGACCCTTTAATAAACACAAAATGGACCTTCGATCCTCTCTTTGTATTTTTATGGGCTAGTCTCGACCACAAACTGTACAAATGTCTTCATCTTCTATCGGGTCGACTCTACACGTTTAGGGATGTCATCTTTAATGAAAACATTTTTCCCTTTGCAACCCAGCCCGTTTCTACAACCTCAAATCAACCCATTGTTTTACCTGCTTTAAACACCACTCGGCTACCCTAACACCCACTCACACAAACATATCAACATACTCCATCCCAACAAGCCTATCCACGCACACCTATGTCACAACAAGCTCCTATTGACACTCAGCCCTCATCTTCATACTTAAGTCCTAATACACAAAGCCCACCTACCCCACATCCCTTTACCTTGGCTTCATTTTCCGAATCAAAACCTTCCCAAAATTGTAGCTCCCTCCAACCTCTAGCCTTCGATCTTTCTCTTGCGACAACAACTTTGTCTTCCTCAGTTGAAGAGATTCTGCCTATGAACTTGCGCCCCATGATTGCTCATGCAAAGCTAAACTCTTTGAAGCCCCTTCTCTGCACCGATGGAACTGTGCCATGGCCCACACGTAAATACTCACTTTCACTCACTGTTTTCGCACCTACATCAGTTCCTGATGAACCCATCACCTACACTGAGGCATCTCAGTTTTCTGAATGGCGAGAAGCCATGCAATCCGAATTTCATGCCCTTCTTCACAACCACACATGGGACTTAGTTCCCACATCAGATGACTTTAATGTATTGGGACCCAAATGGTTTTTTTTAAATAAAATGGAATTCTGATGAAACTCTTTAGAGGCATAAAGCACGTTTAGCAGCTAAAGTCTTTCACCAACAAGCTGGGCTACAATGAAACCTTCTAACCTGTAGTCAAACCAACAACCATTTGACTTATACTCTCTTTAGTTGTCTCTTTTAATTGGCCACTGTAATAATTCGACATACAAAATATAATTCAATATGATAATTTAGAGGAAGCTGTTATATGCAATAACCCCAAGGTTTTGTTCATTCTGATATTTCCCTCCATGTGTGTAAATTGAATACGGCCATTTATGGCCTAAAACAGGCCCCTCGGGCCTTGTTTTCCATACTCAGCACAAAAAAAATTTCTCTTGGCTTTCAAGAATCGAAATCAGATACTTCTCTTTTTCTTTATCGTAATGCATCTCATATTATTTTTGTTTTAATCTATGTGGATGTCATTATTGTAACTGATTCTAGTATTCAGTTGATTTTTGAATTTATTTCTGATCTTGGCATGTCATTTCCTATTAAAGACTTTGGCCACCTTCATTATTTCTTAGGAATTGGAATTTTTAGAAATAATCAAAGTTTGTACTTATGTCAATCCAAATATGTCTCAAATCTTTTCAACAAAGCAACATGTACAATGCAAAACCTGTTTCCACTCCAATGTTTTCACCCTAAAACTTTTTGAAAAAAAAAATCTTTTGAGGATCCTCATCTATACCGTAGTGTAGTTGGTAGCTTGCAATACTTTATCCTTTACCCGTCTTGACATTTCATTTGCAGTAAAAAATGTTTGTCAGTTTATGCATAATCCTAGAATTCTGTATTGGCAAGCTAATAAATGAATTCTTCATTATCTTCGACAAAACCCTACCTTTGGTCTTCATTTCTCTCCATCCTCCAAAATCATTCTCTCTGCCTTCTCTAATGTTGATTGGGCTAGAAGTCCTGATGACCGAAAATCCACGAGCGAATTCTATATTTTATTTCGTTCTCACTTGGTGTCGTAGGGCTCCAAAAAGCAACATACGGTTGCCCATTCTTCTACTGAAGCAAAATATAAAACCGTAGCCAACACCACTTGTAAACTACGTTGGATTCAAAATCTTTTAAGGGAACTTGACATTTTTGTTTTTTGAAAAACCACCAACATTGTGGTGGGAAAACTTTGGCGCAACCTATTTGTTAGTAAATCCAATTTTACATGCTCGCACCAAACATGTAGAGTATCATCATTAAACCATTATCTACAGCTTGGTTATTTTTCCTCCGATCAAGTCTCAATGTTTCTCATGTGCCTCTTGCATCGAGGAAGGTTATTAAGGATGAAGCCAAATACCATATTACCATCAAGACAGAAGAAGACAAAAAACATATTAAAACTGTCAAGACATACGATAAGGACCAAAATAGAGCACACAAGAAAGGAACTTCAACAAAAGGTACCACATCAACCAAGCATCCAACGGAAATAAGCATAGAGCGGATAAGTACAAATAAAATAATAAAGCACGACGAAAATACGAGTTCTCTAGAATTGTAAATATACAGGACATGTGTCAAATTGTTATATAGACAAGAAATACTCTTGTCCAGATATATATATATATATATATATATATATATATCTTATAAAGTCATGCGAAAGTCAAGAAAACAAGTGCATAAGAATTTAGTTTTCTCTTCTAAGCATTTCGTCGAGCACCGGATACTCATCCTAGTGTGTGTATTTCTCTACTCTCAACCTAGTGTGTGTGTGTGTATATATACATATATATATATATATATATAAAATATGTGTGTGTGTGTGTGTGAAGATCGATCAAGCTGGAAATGATATTGCTAATTAAAAGGAGGTCATAGGAGATCTATGATGAAAGCTAAGACGAATCAAATATATACGGGAGTTAATATTATTCATGGTGGCAGAAACGGTGTTGCCCTCAGAATTCCAAGAATATGTCCAAAAGAAAAAAAAAAAAAGAAAAGTGTTTTATATTAGTAGCAGGTTCATCAAATTTTTAAGGAAATTATGATGCAAATCATGATTTATAAACTCCATTTAAAACAGCTTTATGTCCGATTTCCGCCAAGTAGAATATTATTTTTAGTTATCACGTCTGCATAAAAGATTAAAGGTACTGTAGTCATAAAACAACCTCATAAAATAAATTTATAAATTAATATATCTTCATAATATGTTAAAATTATTTATTATAAAATAACATTATAATTTAATATATTAGATTTAGATTAATTTATAAATTTATTTTATAAAATCCCTCTCGGTGACTAAATTATTTCTCTAAGATTTAGCTCCCCTGCAACTCTTTCTAAAGATAAAAAGACGATCGACAGAGATGCATGGACAGATGGGTGAGGTTAATAAAAGAGAATAAAATAATTAAGTAACATTTGGTTATATACAGAGATGAGATTATGATATAATTTTAAATGAAGTTAAAAAGATATTATTTTTTATTATTATTATTATTTTAAATAAATTCATGTGCAATTTGAATAGTGAGATGGGATGATATAATAAAGTTAAAAATTAAATAAAAAAATTTTTAAAAATTTTTTTATAATATTATTATTATTTAAAATTAAAAAAAATTGAATAGCTTATTATATTTTATGTGATAATTCAAAAGTTAAGAAATTTTAATAAATCTTTTTCTGCAACTCTTTTCAAAGACAAAAGGAGGGAGATGTATATTGGACGTGGCCATAAAAATATCTATTATATTTTGAAAAAAGTTGGGAGTTGGTTGAGCTGACCCTCCCATTAAAAGTAGCCCACCATTCTAAGTGGCGGTAGGTGATACTGTCGGTGTCATCAGGATCAATGGGTTTTGACGACCTCAGCCTTGCGATAGCGACCCACGACGACCTTCGACGAAACATCCGTAGTTTTAAATCCAGAACGGGCCTGTTAGTGTCACTCACCGCCATCGGCAGCGGCGACAACGATTGGACTGTGCCGAATACTCATATAAATTAATCTTCATTTTATTTTTTTATTATGTTTTTTAATATATTTTTTTATTTTTTATTGTGTTTTCTTCATTTTATTTTTTATTGTATTTTTTTCATTTTATTATATTTTTATTGTATTTTTTAATATTTTTTTATTATGTTTATGACAAAAGCAGTC
The DNA here is from genome assembly GCA_036898215.1 of Platycarya strobilacea. NCBI lineage: Eukaryota > Viridiplantae > Streptophyta > Magnoliopsida > Fagales > Juglandaceae > Platycarya > Platycarya strobilacea. Next base: position 43,994,636 of record CM072550.1, read on the forward strand.
TAAAAAGCAGTTGGATTGCTTTTGATGCTAGAGATAGCCCGGTCGATCTCTAGCATCACTCTTATATTTTATGTGATAATTTTAAAAAATTAACAATAAAATGATATGAGATAAAATACTTAAACTATTTAGGCCCTTTTTTTTTCAACTCGTTTCAAAGATAAAAAGAGGGAGAAGTACGTTGGACGACATAAATATACCTATGGACAAGTGGGTGAGGTATTAATAATTTAATATGAAGAATAAAAAAAATTGTTTGTATCTAAAATTGAGTTGAGATGAGTAAATCTTTTTAATAAATAGTAATGAGTTTAGGTAATGAAATAAATTTTGTGGGATTTATATAAGATGAGTTTAGATGTTAAAAATGAGTTTAGATATATTTATAAGAATTTGAAAATATTAGGATTCTAGATATAAATAAGTGTTGAATTGACAAATATTATAGATTTTACATGTAAAAAAGTTTTAAATTAGGATGAATTTAATGATTTGAAAATTGAGTATTTAGATAGAGTTAGTTTACATGTAATTTGTGAATGGAGATTGTTCATACAAGCTCATACAATTAACTTAAAAAAAAACAATTAAATTATAATAAGGATAATGATAAGATTATTATCTTCTTACTATATATTTATTATTCTTTTGTATTTTATATTTTTTTGTATTTTTTATTTAATGATTAAGAAATTAATTATTATTAAAATTCTATCTTTTTAAAGTTTTTTTTAAGATTAAATATGTTAAAAAAATATTTTAAAAATAATAAAAAAAGAAAATTTTAAATGCACTCTAAAAATAGTAGATGAATAATAAAATACCCAATCAGTATATTTTTAATAATATTGTAGGACAATTCAAAAAGTTTGTCGCTACGTTCTTGGAAATGATTAGGGCTGCTTAGATTGGGAAGTGGTTTGAGCTCATCTCAACTCACTTCCATTTCATCATTATATTTTTATAATTTTTTATATAAAACACAAATTTCTATACACATTTTTCAAATTCCAATATACCTTTTTCAAATCTCAATACACCTTTTTCAAATTCCAACACATTTTTTTCAAATTTTAAAATAATAATAATATTAAAAAATAAACCAAACACATCTCAACTCATCTCATCTCCGAATCCAAGCGAGTCCTAAACTTCCCAGCCACCTATTTTGCGTAAATAGCAAACCAGATTGAATCACAACTCTAGGGCCCTAGGCCAGGGTTGTTGATCATAATTGCAAGCACCAAGCTGCAATAAGTAGTACTGTTTATTTCAGTCTCGTGATCAGCCGTCGTTTCCTGAGTAATGATATGTACAAATTAGGTCCGATTTGGATATAAATGAGATGAAGTATTTTAAATAATAATAATTTTTTTTTTTGAATTAAGATAGGATATGATGATCGAAATTTATCATTTTTTATTCTAATAATAAATTATTATAATTTTGATTATTATATTAAATAAGTATATGATTATATTTATGTCGTAGGTTTATTTGAAGTAATTTATTAGTTTCGAATTTCCTAATAAAATTCTAAAATGCAATTCTATTCAATAGTCACAAAATTATCCATTTCTTTGTGAAAATATATTATTTTAATTATGTCTTATTGATTATTCTATTTTAATCACAAATAAATTCTTTTTCACCGTGTGGAACTCTTTTTACCATTTATGTCCAAAAGTAATGGGGTGAATTTGAAAAAAAAAATATATATATATATGAATGAAATAGAAACGAATATATATATATATATATATTCTAGAAATGGATTCGGGAGATGTCCTTCAAGATATAAAGCATTTCCATTTTTATATATGAAAAATTTATTTTTTATATGATTTTTTTAATATTTTAAAATATTTTTTAAAAATATAAAAAATACAATATTATTTAAAAAAATTTATTTAAAAATGATATAAAAAATTGAAAAAAAAAGCAAGACGGAAAACTATCAGAATGATTTTGAACGGGATGAATAGCACTCCCCTTTATATATATATTATAGAAATAAATCACGAACCTCGCACTCGTTTTAGTAACTAGCTGACAGCCGCGGAATTAGAGATTTATTTTTGGGAGGAATTAACGAAAGTTAAAATAAAATATATAAAATATTATTTTATTTTATTTTTATATAATTTTTTAATGTAATATAGAACAATCTAATAATAAGATTTATAATAAAAATAAAATATATTTAATATAATTTATGTATTAAAAAAAGTATATAATATGTCAAGAATATATTATTATAATAAAAATATATTAAAAATACGTTAGAAATTATCTAATTTTTTATTTTTATTTATAATAAAAATATATTATCGTATTATTATTTTATTTTATATTTATATGAGATATATTTTATTTTTAAATTAGCTTAAATTTTGTAGAAGGATGCTAAAATAATTTTTAGAAATAGAATTAATATAAGATTAAATTAATATTATTTTATTAAATTATAAAAAATTAACATTTAAAAAAAATTAACTTTTTTAAAAAGAAAAAAAAGATGGGATACCCTACCCCCAACGTGAGTCCGCAACTGCTGGCTGAGCTTTCATGCATGCTCTTCCACCACATTAATGATTCACTTAATTAATTAATTTAGGCCAGTGCTACGTACACCGCTCCCATTCATCTCGATGCATCCCGCTTCGCTTTTTTATTTTTCAGTTTTTTTACATAATATTTTTAACATTTTAAAATATTTTTTAAAAATAAAAAAAATCACAATATATTTAAAAACATTTATTTAAAAATTATGTAAAAAATAAAACTGAAAAAAAAAACAAGATGCGCCAAGATGAATAAAAACGGGAGAAACAACAATTTTCATTAATTTATTATTTGAAGCGATCGAGAAAGTTGTCTACAATCATAACTTTTGATTGGGTAATACTATATACAGTCGTGAAATTGTAAATGATGTGTAGTCACTTTAACTTTTTTAACAGTAGATCTTACTCTTTTTAAAAACGACTGTATACTATTTGTAATTTCACGACTACATCTATCATTTCTCCTCTTAATTTCATTCATGACAATGGCAAGCATGCAAGCAGAGCATTCACAACTTTCTTTTCCATAATTTTTCTTAGATTTTAGTTTTTAAAAAAAAACACTAAATTTACTCATCTTTTTAAAATCTCTACATTTTATTTTTTATTTTTTCTATTCAAATAATTTTTTTCTATTATTTTTCTCTCGTTTTTATTTATATTAATTTTTAAAATAAAAAACAATAGAAATAAAATAAAATAAATCAAAAGAATTATTGAGGATGTGTGTAGTTGCTCTCCATCCTAAAATCATCTGTACACATCCTAAAATCAAAAGTTATTGTAAGAAATCGGACGGACATGTTCTTAGAAGTGAGTCAAAATTCTAGGACATGCTTTGTACTTCGTGATAATTTTTAAAAGTAATATATTGAATCACATTACTTATTTATATTTAACATTAATGGTTTAGTTTTTGAGACATGCCTTTTTTAAAGAGAAAAATGAACTTCAGAAACAAGAATATAAACATGACGAACTTTATAATGGAAAAAGCTGGAGATCCCGATTTGGATCCCCATGGAGCTTCCCGCTACATTTTTCTAAAAATTTATTTTATAATTAAGTAAATATTTTTAAAAAATGTTGTGATTTTCTTAAAAAAAAATATTTGAAAATATTAAAAAAATCATGTAAAAAAATTATAATTTTTTTTACCTAACAGAATTTCAAATTGGGATGTGTAACATTCTCCTTTTATAATTATCTAAAGATAAATGTGTTTCACAAATATATTTTTTAAACAATATTTGTTTTTTATTTCTTTAGTATATAGTACAAAATGAGTTCAAAACCTTTTATACATATTTACAACATCTAACATATTTCAAATTCAAATTAAAAAATTATTTAAGATGTTATAGTTTTAGTTAAATATATGTAAATTATTCCTGCAAAATGCGTGGTCTTGGATTAATACTTAATTTCAAGTTGAAGGACCGGATGGAATATTGACTCTATAGAATTACTCCTTTGATTTTATTACATCAATTCACTTTAATTTTTTCCAAGTGATGAGCCCTTTTGATGTCACCCATCGATTTTCATCTCTCTTCACTTTCCCATTCTCAACACTCCCTCTCGTTGACACACCACATATACATACATACATATATATATATATATATGTATGTATAATGAATACCTTTTATTAAAAAGTATCTACATCACACATAATTTATATGACATAATTTAATTTAAAAGATAATTTTTAAAAATTAAATTTTACAAATCAAATTATATCCGAATGGCATGTGGTGTCGAACCTTTAGTAGAGTTTTTAGTAACAATAAGAGTTTCAAAACGTATTAACGGGTCATATTTATGTTATATCAGGATATGTACATTACGCCTAAAAGATCAATATAAACACAACCCATTAAGAATTTCGTATTAAAAACTTCAATTCTAACACGACCTGTTAAGATAACATGTTGACATGATACGACATGACCTGTTAAGATCATTTGACACTATATGACACGACACGACATGACATGTTTAAACCCGCAAACTTGCTAGAAACCCATTTGAATTTAACCTAATTGATATTATACAAATATTAAAATTTAAATAATAACTATAAAACATAAAAAAAATAAATTACAAATTACAATTCTAAAATTACAATCCAATAAGCAGTACACTACAAAATATGATAAACATACAAATATAATCCACACATGATAACATATTAAAATTACTTCTCAAACATAATAAATAGCAACGGATTAATCCGTTAATGACTCTTTAAGAAGTGCTTAAATATGATAGGTAAGTGCCTAAGGATATAAAATTAATTTTAAATTAGAAGTTTTTGAAATTTAGATTAAAGGTATAAAGGTAAATTCAAGTTTTTTAACGGATCTTAATAGGTTATAACAAATTAACCCGTTAATGATTCTTTAATATGGTTTATGGAGATAATGAATAACAGATCTCCTTAATTAATACAGATTTTCCTTAATAATGAGTTTTTTTAGTGCATTTTTTAAGTACTCTTTTTCCTACTTAGGGCTTATTTTAGAAGTAAAATAATTTACTATCATCATCTCAAATCAGACTTTTCCCCGATTCAAAAAGAAAAGAGAGGGCCTTCTAGCTTATAATGAGGATCAATTTTTTTCTTTGCTTTGCCAATGTGGTCTTCTGGCTAGTTGTCGACAAGGTCTTTTGTTTTCTTATTCCATCATAATCAGTCCTGCATGCAAGCTATCATGGAAATTGCATATATCTTTCATTGATACTAATTAACAAGTATCTCTCATTGATTTTAGTTAACCGACTTGTATGGATTGTAATTACTTTTCTTTTTATCAATCGGCTAGCTGTATAGCATAATAGTTTCCTTGATTCTAGTTATTGACTTGTATATATATCACACAATTCATGTAATGAAAGTTGGTGCAATTTACACAAATACTCAACGTGTAAACTCTTTAGGGTATTAAGAGCTTCTTTCTCCAACGAGATATATTTTTTCCCTATGGCCTTCCCTACAAAAGTTCAAACACAAACCCCAAATTCCATCAACACTACAAGACAACTATCTTAAATTACCTAGCCCTAATTTTCCTTCATGGAGTGCAACTCTTTCATCTTTATTGCTCAGCTATGATCTTATAGGATTCTTGGTTGAAACTCATCCCTGTCTTGCTCAACCTACTCAAATTGTTGATGATGCCACCATTACTATGTACTCTCACTAGATTCAGAGGGACCAGCTCCTCCTCAAAGGAATTCTTGCCTCTGCTACTGATTCCATCATGCCTCTCACGTCTCAGCCAAAACTTCTTATGATGCCTGGATTTAACTCAATCGCTTGTATGCAAAAAAGTTCAGATTCTGTGTGATGCAACTCAAGGAACATTTGAACTTCCTTCAATGAGGTGACCTACTGCTACTTATCTCCAAGATGTCAAGAGAACCATCAATGAATTAGCTATCATCAATATCCCATTGTTCTTCAATGACATCACTCTCCATGTTCTTTGGGGCCTTGGCCTTAACTATCACCATTGGGTTGCTCCTATCCGCACTTGTGAGACTCCTCTCACATTTTCGGAATTACATGATCTCTTAACCTCCCATTAGGCCTACCGTTAATAGCTTAGAATGTCAACCAAAAACTTGTTGCAACTGACAACCCTACAAATCATTGAGTTTGGAATCGACCTTCCAACAATGGTCAATGTAACTCTGCTTGACCTACTTCTGATAACTCACAAGACTTTGTGCACCAAAATAAACATGTTGGTTCTAAGTCCAAATGCAAGGGCAAATGCTAGTTTTGTAATGAAATTGGTCATTTAGCCTGCTTTTGTCCCAAACACTCAGTTTAACCCACTGTTGTTGCTGCCAATTGTCTTAGTACGAATCAAGCTCAATCTTCCAAATCGCCCATTGCTTTCGAGACTTCTCATCACATCATTTTAGATTTCTCCAATTTAACCATTAACTTTGAGTGTGATGGTGTTGATGAGGTTGCAGTTAGCAATAGTAGATTTTTACCACTCATGTTAGTTCTTTACTTTTTTAATCACCTTATCACATGTTTAAGTTGTATGATACATTATGTGTTCCTGAAATACATAAAATTCTGGTATCTGTAGGTCATTTTACAAAACAAAATAATGTGTTGCTTGAATTTCACCCAAATTTTTTTTCTTGTGAAGGATCGGACAATAGGGGCAACACTTTCTTTTGGTCGATATGAGAACAGGGTCTATCACTCTCTCTACCATCCATTACTTCCCAATCCATTGTTGCTAACATTGATGAGTGCATAATTACGTCCAAAGAATAATATGGTAGTTGTGGCATAGCTTGGGGTGTCAATTTTGTAGGGAGATAGACTATTAGAGAATGAAAAAAAGAACAAAAAAAACTAAAGAAAAATATTAAATGATTAATGAGAAAACAATGATTAATTTATATGCAAAGTAAAATGAAACAAGATAATTAATGTCAAAATAATCTTAGGAGTTTAATAACCATATCACAAGCAATCTACCTATAACAATCCACAAAGTGTGTGTGTGTTCCAAATTATATCCATCTAACTAGAAATTTTGATACATGTAACATCAAGAACATCTCAAGCCAAAAGTTCAACTTTATAACTCACAGATATAAAAGTATCTTTTGCGTGAGAGTTCTCTATGGAGTTAACAATGGCTGTACACACACTCTCATGAGGAATTAGGTAATTATGTTCAAGCAAAAAACAAACATTGATTTTATGATAGAAACATTAACAAATGAAACTTTTACCATCTTTTAAAAAATTTACTTAGGATCAGAACGATCAAAACAAAATATTGTAACATGGCTTGACTAGGGGCTATATGAAGAAAATGATGAAAGTGATTCAAAATCTTTCAAGTACATACCAATGAAATCTTATTAAACATCTTATTGGACCACTTCTCACTTGATGTACTCTTCAACTTTTCAGATTACCGAATAATAATACATTTCATTTCTTTTTCTCTTCTTTTTTCTTTTTTTTCTCTATTCCTTTTTTTGGCAATAATTTAATGAATGATTATGTGTCACTTTGGTATTTTTGCCATTTCTACTTAATCTTGGAATCTTTGCCTTTGAAGCACACTCTATTCAACACTTTGTAGCTCATGTTCTTCCCTTTTTCTTTTTATTTTCTTTTTATTTTTGTCTCTTTTTTTTCACTCATCACAAAAGAAAAAAAATACAAGTTCCACACCTAGTACACACTTGGAAGTAACTTGGAAGTAATAAGGATAGGAAAATCAGTGTATAGGCTATACTCTAACGTAGAGAGATATGAATGATGTGGGTATATAAAAGGAAAAGGCTACATGTGTTTATTGGCTCAAAGTTGGCTACTAAGGATCTATGATAGAAATGATTAGTTTGAAAGGCTCAAACGTTAATTCTAAGTTGACTTTCGTCATATCTTAAGTATATCCACCATCTTACCACAAATCATGTAATGATATTCTCAAAAGAAGTACCAAATTCAATAAATCAATGAAAACTTATCACAATTTTCTGCTTTTGTAAGCTCTCAATTATCTCCCAAAATTCACATGAATATTTAAGTAAAAGAATTTTCTAGCTACATGTTTCAAACTACCATCTTACTACAAAGTTTGGATGAGCACAATAGGGATTTTGTGAGTGTCTTAGCAAAATGATTATGGTGGATTTGATGAATTCACGAAGATGGCTATGAATGAGAATGAGTACACATGTGAAAAGAATGTATGTGTGATGCAAATTAAAAACAAAATTGGTACATGAAAATATGCCAGAGAGTTTCAACAAATGTTTAAATGCCAAACTTGCACCACCACCCCCAACTTAAATGAAACATTGTCCTCAATGTTTAAAAATCAAAATTGAATGAAGAGTACCAAAAATGGTAGAATACACTTGATATGTGACGTGTGCGGCTCGCTAAGCATCAGAGATGGCAAACTAAAATGTCAAAAAGAAACTAACCTGCAAAAGAAAAAAAAACAGCAAACAAAAAGAAAAACAAAACAAAACAAAACAAAACCAAACAAATAATAATAATAATAATAATAACTGCATGGTGTAGTCAAGGTGGATAGATCGAGTCCACAAGCGGAATTTCTTTTATCTCTGGAATTGCACCTCTTGGATCAAAACTAAAATGCTTGTTGGCCCAATAAACTCGATACTCGAGCTCCACAAGTAGGTGGTAAGACTTCAAGTCAACTCTCAGTGTTTCTCCACTTGAAGGAATTTGTTCTTCACTTCTTCATTTGTCTAGCTGTGTTTCTGGTTTAACACCTCGTGTGACACCTGAAATGAATTCCAAATTACTTACTGAATTTACTGCAATGGAAGTAAGAGCACTCTTATTGGATTGGCTAAAACATCCTTCAAAAAGTATATTTTTACATAAATACCAAAAAATAAATGTCATATTTGATCAATTGTGGCATTGAAGTGTGTGGAAAAAGTGTAAAAAGCATTTTTGTGAATAGTAAAACTAAGACAATGGCCAAAAAATTAAAATAATTGCCAAATTTGGAAATTATTTTAGCTTTTTGGCCATTGCCTTAGTTTTGCTATTCACAATACGTATTTTTTGCACTTTTTTCCACACACTTCAATGTCACAATTGATCAAATATGACTTTTATATTTTGATATTTGTGTAAAAATATACTTTTTAAAAGAAGTCTTTTAGCTAATCCAATAAGAGTGCTCTAAAGAATGTAGTTTTTCAGATGACCCACTTAGCTCACCTGACCCAGTTGGATTTCCTACCCATTTCTATCAAGAAAACTGGTCCATGATTAAAGAAAAGGTATATCTATTTATCCAAAAAGTTTTGCAGCATAGTGGCCTTTACATGACATGAATGATACATTTTTTTTTATCACACAAATACCAAAGGTGAAGTAGCCAAAAAAAGTGATAGATTTTAGACACATTAGTTTGTGCAATATGCTCTACAAGATTGTTTTCAAAGTGCTTGCTAATATATTAAAAAAATCTAACCTAAGATTATTTCACCGAACCATAGTGTTTTTGTGCCCAGTTAAATGATTACTGATAACATTCTAGCAGCATATGAAGTTCTTCACTTTATGAACACCAGAATGTTTGGGAAGTTAGTTTTTATAGCTCTTAAGCTTGATATGAGTAAAACTTATGATTATGTAGAATGAAATTTTATTGAAGAAGTTATGCACATACTTGATTTTGACAGAAGATGGATTAGTCTTATGATGAGTTTCATTATATCAATTTGTTACTCCATATTGATTAATGGAGAATCATATGCATCTTTCATACCCTCTAGAGAACTTAGACAAAAAAATTCTCTTTCTCCTTACTTGTTTATTGTGCTTAGAAGTTTTGACCTTTTTACTGACTAATGCAAAAGCTATTGGAGCATCTCAAGGGTACCAATTGGGCATAACAATCTCCACATTAACCACCCACTATTTGCTGATCATAGCCTCTTATTTTGCAAGGCAAAGTCCCTTAAATGGTGTAAGGTACTTCACTTGTTGGAGATCTATGAGAGAGCCTTGGGACATATGCTTAATAAAGAGAAAACCTCCTTATTCTTTGGCAGATCAAAAACTATTGCATTTCATTCCCTTTTGGACACAACCTAGAGTAGAATCTCTAATTGGAAAATCAAAGTATTAGTAGGAGACAAAGAGATTCTTATGAAAGTAGTTCTTCAAGCAATTTCCACTTACTCAATGTGTATTTTTTGTTTTTACTACCTGAGTCTATTGTACATAAGTTGAACATCGTCCTTAAGAGATTATAGTGGGGCAATAATTAGGACCACTCTAAAACCCATTGAGTGAAATGGAGCCAATTAGGTGCAGCAAAAGACTATGGAGGTTTAAGATTTAGGGACTTTAAGAGTTTTAATTTAGCAATGCTTTCAAACCAAAGCTAGAGAATTCTTAATCAGCTTGACTCTTTTCTTTTAATTTTTTTAAAGCAAATTATTTTCCTTAGGAGGATCTCTTAAAGGCAGGGCTAGGATCAAGACATTTTTATGTGTGTAGAAGCATCAAGGTAGGGACAAAGTTGCTAGAAGAAGGATTATACTGTAGAATTGGAAATAACAGAAAAGTGAGGATCTAGAAGGACATGTGGCTGCTGACACCTTATAATCTTAGTATTAAATCTTCCAATTTTACTCTTGGAGAGAAAGCAAAATTGGCAATGCCGCAATGCTGATAGATCCAGATTTAAAATGGTAGAATGAACAACTTCTGCATCAATCATTAACAACTCAGGAAGTCCATAGATCCTAAGGCCTTATTTGGTTAACTAGATGAGATAAAACTATCTCATCTGGCCGGTTTGTACGGATGATAAATTTTTGGCATCTAAATGGTTACAAACTTATTTTATAAAAATTATAAGACTCATTTTATAAAAAGCATAAGACTCGTTTTATAAAAAGTCAAGTGTGACCCACCTATTCATCAAATTTCAAAAAGTCAAATCATTTTATCTCTATTTCATCTATAAATTTTTAAATTCATACCAAACAATTTCTGACTAACCAGTAACAAATAGTATAAAGCATAAAACTCATCTCTAAAAAAGTTAAGTAAGAGCCACATATTCATCAAATCCCAAAAAGTCAAAGCTATCTCATCTCAGCTAACTATCTAAACATATATATTTTTTTACAAACTATCTCATCTCATTTAAACAAATCTCACTACTATTCAAAATATCTCATCTCATTTCATTTGAATTGTGTATCCAAATAGGGCCTAAAAACCCCATTAGTTCAAGAGGTAGAGATGATAAATTGGTTTGATTTTATACCAAAAATAACCAATTTTCTATGAAAAGTGCATATAATCTTCACTGAGAGCTAATTACCAGAAATAAGGCAAGTACTTTAGATGTTAGTAGTAATTCTCGATTCTGCAAATATATTTGGAAAATGAATGTTCTCAATATTTTCAAAATGTTTCTTTGGAAAGCATTTAAAGATGGCATTCCCACTTCTCAAATATGTGCAAGAGGAAGGTTTTGAAAGATAATAAAATGTCTTTTATGCAAATCTCATGCCGAAACAGTAGGGCATGCCTTATGGAGTTGTGTGTAGCTTCTCAAGATGTATGGACCATAAGCTGCAAATAAATTCAGATATTATCTGTCCAAAGTCAATAGTTTTGCAGAAATGTGAAAAGAATTAGTACCAAAACTGAATAAGGAATAATTGGACATGACGCAATGACTACAAAACTGATATGGCATAGAAAGAATTATGTTCTTCATGGTAAAGGGTTTCATCATCCCATCCTAACACTAAAGCTACTGAGGATTACTATTTGTTTTAAAAGGCTCAAGAAAGGAAGTCATCACTAGATATTATTATTCTTCAGATTTCTGCTTGGACTAAGCTACCTATTGATTGGTTTAAAGTGATTTGGGATGCATCATGTGCTCAGTCCATAGGAAGGGTGGAATTGGAGTGATTATTAGGGATATTAGTGGTCAAGTAATTGGATATTGTCGTGAATCTAAGCCCTTGTTTGCTAATTCTTTTATGGCTGAAACTATTGCCCTGCAAGTGTCAATGAACTTTTGTAAGGATACGGGAATCAAAAGGTTGATGTTAGAAGGTTTTTTTTGCAAGTGGTACAATGTGTACAGAAAGATAGGCATGATATGAGCACAGCTGGTCTACTCTTGGAAGACACAAAATTGTTGCTCAATTCAGTTGCTCAATGGTCTATCCATCATATGAAAAGGCTAGCAAATGAAGCAGTAGATTACCTTGCTCAAGATGCTCTTCATCACAAGGAAGTTGTATTTGATGTGGAAGTGATTCCTGATTGTATTAAATCTATTGTTTTACGGGAAGTTTGTAATGTTTGATTGCTTAATAAAGCATCTTTCTTTCAAAAAAAAAAACTTCTCATAAATTTTTTTCCAAATATTAATTAAACGCAAATAAATCTTAATTTTAAATATTCATTTTCTTTTATCTAATTATAACAAATTGTACAAACTTTTAGAAAAAGAATACAAATTTAAAATATAATAATATAAAAAAAATTATATTCTAACCATATTTTAATTTTATAATATTTTTATTCAATATTTTCTTTCTCATTTCTCAAAACTTAATAAAATATTTGAACTCAAATTATTTTATTAATACTTACAAATTATTTTACTATTATTCATAAATTCTCATCTATCTTACTTTCCAAAAGAAATCTCACTACTGAATTAGTATTTGCAATTGAATTATAGTTCAATTGGTGTTTTTTTTAACAAAAGGTGGATGGTATCGTTGGTTCTGATCACTGGCATATATTCTCAAGAATTACATGGAAAAGTTCAAGGAGATTATCATTCGGATCCCTCCCCTGATGCAGAGGACCAAAATGCAAAGGAGAGCAGCAAACATGCTCCTTGGCAGTAGACCTCTGCCAGCAGACAACCAAGGCTAACAGCATAGAATAAGTAATGGAATTGCATACCAGCAGCCTCGTACATGTACATATGGCAAGCTTTGTTACTATAAAGATAGTGACATTTTAGTTATTTGTAATTTTGTCTGTTCATTTCTCAGCTATAGTGAGCTGAGCTTGTATATACATATATATATAGTACAAAGAATTCGATAATAGTTTAATGAAAAGATAATTTCTCTCCTATTTTTCATTCTCATTCATTTCTTAACATGCCATTAGTGCTAGGTTAAACTCACCAATCCTCTGCAATTTTTTTGCATCAATCCACTGCAATATTCTCCTTCTCCTTAACATTCCTCTTTTCATTCCTCCTAACCAAGTTGCGAACACCTTCTCTGCATTTTCCCCTTCTCAAGTTTCTTCGACTTCTCTTCGAACTTTCTTCAAACACCTTCTCCACATCCTCGTCACCTGAACTCTTGCTATGGCAGAAGAAGACCATGCTTCCATCAACAACACTCCATACTCAGAAAACCCAAATAGCCCATTTTACATACACCATAGTGATAACTCTCACACTGTGGTGATTTCTCCACCCTTATCTAGTCCCAACTACTTATCATGGAAGAGATTCTTCACTTTGGCCATATTTATCAAGAACAAACTTGGCTTCCTCGATGGAAGCATCCTAACTCCGACGCACGATGACCCACTTTACATTCCTTGAATGTCTTGCAACAACATCATATTGTCATGAATTCTCAACTCCATCACAAAAGAAATTGCTTCCAATGTTTTCTACATCAGCTTTGCCGAAACCATGTGGGATAAGTTTCACACACGTTTCTCTCAACTAGATTCAGTTTGAATCTATCAATTACAACAACTGGGGACAATCACACAAGGCACTCAATTCGTGAGTGAATATTTTACTCAACTCAATGGAATTTGGGAGGAACTCAACAACTATTGACATGTCCCAGATTATTCATGTGGCTTGTACACTTGTAAGGGCCTTACCGCAGTTGGAGAAGTACAACAAGCAGACTGCGCCTTCAAATTTTTCATGGGTCTCAATGACTCCTATGAGAACATCAGAGGGCAAGTGATATTGATGAGCCCTGTTCCCTCGCTTGAAAAGACTTTCTCTCTAATTTTGCAAGAAGAATGACAGAGACAGTCAAAGATTTCGTTGCTCCCTCCTGCAGAATCCTCAGCTTTAGCAGTGACTCACAATGCCCCATTCAAAAGGAAAGAAAAATAGGAGGTGGTATGCAACCATTGTGGGAAAGTTGGACATGCTCAAGAGAAATGCTATAGGTTAATAGGGTTCCCTCCTAACTTCAAATTCACTAAGCCTAAGCAGGGACATTCCAATATTGCCTTCGCTGGTTCTCACTCAGCAAACCAAGTGCTATCTTTAACACAAGAAAGGGATGCTGTCATGATGCCTCAACTATCACTCACTCAATCTCGAGTTCAAAAACTGGTGGCATTGGTGAATGCTCCATCACAGTAGTCAGCTTCCATTGAGCCAAATGCTTTGCCCAGTACACCTCAACTGAATATGGCAGGTATATGCTTGTCTGCCAGCTCCAATACTTCCATTTCTTTTCTCAATATCATAAGAATCATTTGTCTTCTATGTTGCATGACTCTTCACGACAATCACAGGATACCCATTGGATTATTGACATCAGGGCTACAGACCACATATTTTGTGCCCTAACATACTTACTTCCATCACCTCCACAACATGTGCCTTTTGTTCAATTACCCAATAGCTCTCGAGTAGAGGTTACTTATATTGGAACTATCAAGCTCTCTAAATCCATCACACTCACAGGAGTCTTGTGTGTGCCTTCCTTCTCTTTCTACCTCTTGTCTGTAAGCAAACTCATTTATAATCCATTTCTATGTCTTATTTGCATGGAGAAATTTTGTTTTATATAGGACTTGCTTCATGGAAGACGATTGGTCTAGCTAGGATCCATCGAGGCCTCTACTACCTGCTCACAAGCTCACTTTGTCCCAACCATCTTAAACAAGCTCCCAACAATTTTTTGCTTTCCTCCAACAACCATATTTGTAATGCCTTGAATGGACAAGACTTTGATGTATGGCACCATAGACTTGGTCACTTATCTAGTCAAAGAATGGAACTAATCCATTCCCATTGTTTTGATGTAACCAATCTTAAATATAGTCATTGTACTATCTAGTTCATGGGTAAACAAAAGAGGTTGAAATTTTCTTCAAGTGTGACTTTGACTAATGCTTTTTTTGATCTTATTCATAGTGATATTTAGGGTCCATACCCTCAAGCCTCATTACATGGACATCAATATTTTCTAAACATTGTTGATGATCACAGTCGAATCATATGGGTTTATCTTATGAAATTTAAATTTGAAACCAAATCCATCCTCCAGGCTTTTATTCTCATGGTCAATACTCAATTCAACTCTAAAATCAAACAAATAAGGACTGGCAATGGTCTCGAATTTCACATGCCAGAATTTTATAATTCCCATGGAATATTGTACCAAAATCCATGTGTCTACACACCTCAACAAAATAGAATGGTATAAAGAAAACAGCAACATATTCTTAATGTGGCTAGGGCTCTTTTACTTCAAGCAAATATGCCCACCAAGTTTTGGGGGGATGCTGTTTTAATAGCAACCCATTTGATCAATCGTATCCCTTCACCCCTTCTTGACAACAAGTCCCCTTATGAGAAGTTTTTCTCCTCCAAGCCATCATATCTTCACTTGAGAGTGTTTGGTTGTCTTTGCTTTGTTTCCACCACCAAACGTGATAGAACAAAACTTGATCCAAGGTCCAAAAGTCTCATTTTCATCAGGTATCCAACAAGCATCAAGGGATACAAAGTATATGATCTCACTAACCATACCACTCTTGTATTTCGAGATGCCATATTTGTGGAATCTGAGTTCCCATTTGCAAACACACCTCCTGAAACATTCAATCTCACTATTCCAAAAATCACCTTACCACCACCTCTTCCCAATGTGTACTAGTTTCCAAATACAACTAACTTCATCCCATGATGCCACCATAGAACTTCACTAGACCATCACACCACCATCATCCCCTTCAACTCCACCAGAAAACTTGTAAATAGCACCACCTGATTAATCTCAACCTTTACAACTCACTCAACCCCTTCAACAATCACCTAACCAATCATCTAAACCTTTACAGCTTAGGAGATCTGATAGAATAAAAAACACACCCTCATATATGCATGACTACCATTGCGAACTTGTGCCATCTCTTCATCCTCAATCCATCACAAATTTTCCTACACATCTCAATTCAAATTTGTCATCAGACTCTACTGCACACCCACTCAAAAAACATTTGTCATACTCAAGGCTCTCACCTTCCCACCAAGCATATGCTCTATCTCTCACCCTCATATCTAAACCTAAAACCTTTGAAGAGGCTGCTACGCATGATCATAGGCACAATGCTATTAGTCAAGAACTCAAAGCACTTGAAAACAATGGCACTTGGTCAATCACTCATCTTCCACTTGGCAATAAATCAATCGGCTGCAAGTATGTATTTAAAACTAAGTTGAAATCTGATGGTTTAGTGGATAAACACAAAGTACGGTTGGTGGCAAAGGGGTATACCCAATGTGAGGGGCTTGATTACCAACAAACTTTTGCCTGATAGCAAAAATGACCTTTGTCGGATTATTCCTTATTCTTGGTGCTATACACAGTTGGCATTTAGAACAATTGGATGTTTACAATGCTTTTCTTCGTGGTGATCTTGATAAGGAGATTTACATGGGACTTGCCACCTGGTTTTCAACTTGAGGGGGAGTCTCAACAAAAAAGGAAGAAACTAGATGCAAATTTCACAAGTCCTTGTATGGCTTAAAGCAAGCCACAAGGTAATGGAATAAAAAATTCACACACTCTCTTGTTGTTGCTAGTTTTCACCAATCAAAATCAGATTATTCATTCTTTACTAAAAGTAATTTAGATAGTTTTATTGCACTTTTAGTATATGTGGATGATATTTATGGCGCCCACGACTACCCCTGAAAACTAGAGGGACTCACAATACCGGAATGATGATTACACAAGTCAATCGTCCCCATGACAAGTGCTCTAAGCGAGTGTGTACAATGTGCATATGGTGTACAATTAAAAATTTGTAGCGGACAAATGTAAAGTCATACATTCTAGTACCAGAAATCTAAAATCTATAACCTTAAATCAAAACTCCTTACAGAATTATTACCATTATCCAACTAACCAATAAAAAAAAAAGGTAAAACCTCAAACTCACATTTACAACACTTCAAAGCTTCACTTTTCGAGCGAATCCGATCAAATACTCAAACTCGACTTCTGCAAGAAAAACTACGATTTCATAAAATGGAACCGTAGATGGATTAGATACACTACATGAGATGTGAATCTCAATAAGTAATCAACCAAATACGACTAAGAGTTGAAACACACTCATGACCAGACATCATTTAACCCTCGCTAGTAGAGGGGTCATAAAGTCGGCACGAGAGGGTTACCATATTGTCTGGGCGACAACCCAGAGGATGTCACATCAGTTTATTACGCTCCTGAGTGACCAGAGAAGTTTCACCGAGATAATGTCCCAATACAGCTTGGGGTCGTGATTCACACAATCCATATAATCCGTTTAATTACGCATGTACCATGGTCTCCCCTAGGGACCATCCACATACCCTGGCTCTCTTTGCCATACCACGGGTAACGACCGTGCATGTGACTTTATAACAGACAATACCCAGTTAACCGTGCCCAGCATATACCATAACCAGGCATCCCCTAGTCCCCACCAACAAGGGGTTATGGAGTCGACACAAGAGCGTCATCATCTCATCCAATCCCGTTATCACCTAGTGATAACTTAGGGGACATCACTCAATTTATTACGCTCCTGAGTGATCAAATGAGCTCCACCGGAATAATACCCCATCCCAATTTGGAGTCGTGATACACACACACCCACATGCTTTGATCAAATCACCTCACTCACTTCAGATAAATCAAGCAAGCAAGAAATAATACATATGCATGATGACCAGGTATTTGATGGCATGACAATATTAAACGAGTAAAATTATCCAATCAAACATTTATAAATTCAATTATTGATCCATACATTCAACAGATAATTTTTACAAATATATCCAAGCCCAAACAAATTCCAACTACGGGGTTACCTCATCCTCAATTTCTCAACCTCGGGCCCAACTAACCTACTCTCAAATTTTATTATTAAAGTTATTAAACAGTTTACCAAACACTTCAAAGCTACAATTAAAAATGTTAGCGCATGAATATTATTTTAAACCCTATAGATGAGTTTGGAAAATTACTTACAACGGAATGAGCAATCTGGATTATTGAACACGTGCCAAACCATAATGTCCACAGCGGGATAAAATCATACGTTGATCGCCTCCTGGCACGACAAGCGGCGATTTGGATTTGGGTGCTCGATTTGACATCAAAAGTTAGGAAAATACCCATTGGAGGAAGAGAAACTCATGGCGGTGGTGGTGAGACGGGGTAACCACCAGAAGGTGGCAGATCTACATAAAAATGTGCAACTCATGCATGGGAGAGTGTGAGGGGTGGTGGCTTGGTTGGAAGAGCTGAGCTAAAGGGAGGTCGCCTAAGGTAGGAGGATAAGATGGTGGCGACGGTGACACCGAATGGTGGCCGGAGGCGGCACGAGGTTGCACAACTCATGGGTTGTGAAACCTATTTCATGGGTTTCCTATTTTGGCCAAGGGGAGGGCTACCGATGGTGAGTTAGCTGCCTGAGGTTACAAGGGGTCTATCGGTGGTGGTCGGAGACTAAGGTGGCCGGCGACGGTGTCAAAAAATGGGTGAAAACCCATTAAACCCATTTTCGGGTGTGAGGCCGTGTAAGAGAGGTGGGGCTGTCATGAGGCACACCAACTGTGGGGGAGACTCATCGGCGTTTGGGGGTGGTGCTGGAGCGGCAATGGTATCATAGGGTAGCGCATGACAGTGCGACAAGGGGAAACACCCATTTGAAACCTATCTCGGGTTGAAGGGAGGTGAGAGAAAAAGAAGCTACCATTGGGGTTGGGCTCGCAGAAGGGGTCTCACCGGTAGGTGGCGGTTTCAGTGGAGGGGGCGATGCCATGCCTAGCGGCCGTTGGGCTTGGAGGAAGAAGATCCGACTGGGCTGGGAGAGAGAGAGAGGAAAGAGAAAAATGAGAGAAAGAGAGGAAATAGAAGTGGGGGGGGGGGGGTTTGGGCTTCCTATTGGATATATATAGGCCCCACACTTCAGGGTCTTCAAATTAACAAACGATACATTTAAAACACTAATCTGAAAATATATAAAATTAGTTTAACTTAAAAACACGCAAAGAAATTAAAATAGAATATTATTTCAACTTAACTTCAGTTCATAACATAATATTCTCCATTATTAATTAAAATGATGGAACTTACTAATTATTTAAAAAAATAAAGTCATATATTTAAATCGGATATTTAAAGCGTATTTAAAATCTCACAATACTTTAAATAACTAAAATTAAGATAATAAAAGGATCTTATACAATTATAATATTTTGTAACTCTTTAAAACGCCATCAAACAAAATAGAATAAAAATAATAAGACCTAATAATTTGATAAATTAAAATCAATTAACCAATCTGAAAAGGTCCATTAAAATAAAATGCATATTGAAATAAAATAAAATACAACAAACTAAACTATGATGAAACTAAAACTATTAAACCAAAATAATGATAACCATGAAAATGAAATAAATAATAATAATAAAATGAAATAACTAAAACGCTAAAATTAAAGATCCCCCAATTAGCTCAATCACAATAATAAATAAAATAATAGCAGCAAAATAAAATGAGATAAATAAATTTCAAGTAATAAACAAAATAAACCACTAATAATAATATTAAAGTAAATTAAAACAATCAACAATAAGAATAAAAACATATGTAAAAATACACAAAACCTAGGATCTCACAATATCATCTTGGGAAGCAATAATTTGAATGCTATCAATTTTGTCAAAGTTTACTTGTAAGACAAATTCAAGATCTGAGGCCTGGGAGCCCTCAAATATTTCTTGGGATTGGAGGTTGTAAAATCAAAAGATGGAATCCACATTTTGTCAAAGGAAATATGCCTTGGAGACCATTGAAAGTGCTGGACTACTCAACAACAAGGTTGTGAACACCCCAATGGAAGCAAACCATAAATTGACACACTCATCTGGAGAAACACTCTCGGACATCACTGGCTATCAAAGATTAGTGGGTAAGCTCATCTATTTAAGCACCACTAGACTTGAGATCACATATTTAGTAGGCACTCTTAAACAATTCATGGATAAGCCTACCCACACTCGCCTCCTACAACCCATAGAATACTTAAGTATGTTAAAGGTTCAATAGGACAAAAAATCTTCTCCTCTTCAATTTCATCTCTACACCTCAAGGCATTTAGTAATTCGGATTGGGTATCATGTCCTGAAACTAGGAGGTCTATAATATATTTTTGTGTGTTTATTGTAGATTTATTAATCAATTGGAAATCAAATAAGCAAGTTGTTGTTTCAAGGCCATCGGCTGAAGTAGGATATAGGGCTTTAGCCCAAAAAAACTGTGAGATAATCTGGTTGAGGGCACTTCTGGAAAACTTTAAGATTGAGTACATGCAACCTACCTTGTTATATTGTGACAACCAATCCGAAATATACCTCACTAAGAACTTTATATTCCATGAGAGAACAAAACATCCGAAATATATATGCCCATCTTGAGGGGGACTCTCAAGAATTACATAGAAAAGTTCAAGGAGATTATCACTCGAATCCCTCCCCTGATATATAGCACCAAAATGCAAAGGAGAGCACCAAACATGCTCTTTGGCAGTAGATAACCAAGGCTGATAGCACAAAGCAAGTAATGAAATTGCATACCAACAGCCTCATACGTGTACATACGTCACGATTTGTTGTTGTAAAGATAGTGACATTTTGGTTGTTTGTAATTTTGTCTATTCATTTCTCAGCTATAGTGAGCTGAGTTGAGGTTGTATATATATACATATTGATTGTATAAAGAACTCGATAATAGTTGAATGAGAAGATAATTTCTCTCCTATTTTTCATCCTTGTTCATTTCTGAACATATGTTCTTTCATTGGAAGAGCAAGAAGTAAAAAAAAAATTATACAATATGCCAAAGATGAACATGCGTTCTTAATATGTAACCATGAGATTATGAGCATATTTCGATACTATGAGAATCTTAAACTTTTCATTATTTCATTTTCAAATATCCCTATGATATAAAACGTTTTTTAGTTTTAAATTTTTTATTTAATTATTATCTAATTATTATTCAGACATAAAAATAACTCATCACAACTTTTAATCTTTTATAAGCTTCAAAGCAAAATACAAAAATAAATATAATTTTTAAAAACTTGAAACATAATATATTAAAAAATTGTATCCAATTAGTTTATGATGATATACACACAATATATTTCACAACACATCATGTTTTAAAGTGAGGGAAACTTTATAAATTGATATTACTTTTATAAAATATTTTATTAAACTACCCTTCATTTTAAAACATAGTTATGTAATGTGTTGTAAAAATTGATGTATGTCTATCATTTTTATTTTTATTTTCTTTTTTGAAGGGAAATTGTCATAATTAATTTATCATAGAAACTTATATCCATGGCTAGATATATTATGAGATGTCTTCATATTAGACACGACTTCATAAATCAAAATAATGCATTTGAAAAATACACTATTTTCTTTTCGTAACTAGTCTAGTCTTTACTATTGTTGATAATCTCAATAGACAAACATTCAAGAGACAACACTCTGTTCAAATAGAGATTCGACCTCACTCTTGATAAAAAGAGAAGACTCAACATTTACAAACAAAAATCTAAGAGACAAACCTTTATATATATATATATATATATAATTAACAATAAAGCAATCATAAAGGAAAACAGTAAGATAGTCGCAAAAAATAATGGACAATTTAGACCAACTTCAGTGAACTTTAAAATTTATGAAAATCCGTGAAGACGACACACTAGTCTCTTTTTATATACAAATGTTAGATCTAAAATGTTTGATGGTGACAAATCTGATGACTTGATGCCTATGTCGAGAAGAGTTGCTGGACTGGATGATCCGTGAGAGCCACACAAGGTGAGTTTGTTGTGCATGTCTCTTGATAATCACCAAAAAGTTGTAGATTTGTCTTTGTCGATCTTAAAAAAAGTAATAAAATTAAATAAAATAAATCTTAATAAACAAGGTGAATAAATAAAAGAAAAAATGAGAGAGAGGATAAGGAGGAAAAACAAAGACAAAAGCTCCTCTCTCTCCAACAAAAATTAAATCTAAAATCCTTAATTTTTTTTAAAAAGAGAGAGAATAAGATTCTAGATTTTTCATATGGGAATGCTGTATGATCTTCATCATTATTTTTTATATGATCATGATTTCTTCTTTAAATTCATCAAAGAAAGGTGAATAAATATATAGCATTTATAAGTCTATGATGTCGTAGGTATACCGTACGTATACGTCAATGTTGTTTCTCATTATAATTCGACATGACAAAAACTGAATGCGTAATTAAGGTACAACAATTCATTCACTGCCGGTGGTCCCGGCGGGGTCCCCCAGCAACCTGAGAAGGCGTTACTCAATATTGCATGCAATGTGCATCCCATCCCGGAAAAGCTGCGCTCACTCATTCAATACCAAAATCAACTGACACGAATACATATAATAAATTACTAAAAATAACTGATGTTGCTGCACCTGTCCGTATTTATAATGTCCCTATTTATATAAAAATAATTATAATTTTTATTATTATTATAATTTTATCTCAATTCATTTTATTATTATAAGTTTTTTAAATTCTTATATAAAATATAATTAATTTTTTAATTTCTTGTAATTTTAAAATAATATTATAAAAATATTTTATTCAATTTTTAATTTTTATTTAAAATTATATTATCTTATCTCACCATCCAAACAAAACCTCAAACACATGTATCTTGTAACTAGCTAGACTAACGTAATTGAATGTTTCATATTATAATGAATATATTACAAAAGTAATGCTGGCGACATGGTAATGAAAATATTCCCTCTTGTAAGCCCAAATAACAAGATCATAAGGGACCTAGGGAAAGTGAGGGAGAACCCAATCTGAGTGAACGACCCTCCTCCAAGAAGAATTACTATTTTTTTGCAGAACACTCAAAACATAGCAAAACTAACTCATGAAGCAACCTTTATGCTAGATAGATGAATAATAGGAATGTATGAAACTCGTCGCCCTAACACACCCTAAAAACACTTAGATCTTGAGAACTTGTACGTGTAAGTGGGTGAAAGATGCTGAGTACCCTTGATCTACAATCGGCATGGAGAGACTCAATAATAATCACTCGCAGATAAAAGTGTAGTATGTGAGTTACGTTGTATTAATGATGCCACTTCTTAGACTCTATACCGCATTAATGACACCTTTCAAAAGTCACGTCGCATTAAAGAATTATGATCAAACAACAGTTGAAAGGATATAAGCTCCCTAAAACAAGGTACAAGTTATCTCCCATTGAAAAAGCTTGCATAACAGCTGACTCCTAAGAACGAAAAATCATTTTTACGTCCTTGAGCAAACTACTAAAGAGGTATACAAATTTGAACATTGGAGACCCTCCAGCCTTCACCGGGCTCCCTCCCTCTCTCTTTGTTTTCTTTAGTGTGTAGGTATAAGGACCCAAGTCCCAAGTTGCTGAACCCATCTCAAAGGAAATACGAAAGACAAAATTAATATAGAGTTTTTCATATTTTTCATGATGTGATTTACTTTCTTTTAATAAAATATGTGCATCAGACCTGTACATTTTATAACTATATATATTTTATTCATTATATAATAATAATGGTATTACAACACACTTATAATTAAATATTAAAAAATAATTTTTTTTTCCATGTAGTTTGAATTGTTGCAAGGGCAATATTTTTGAATTAAAGTGAAAAACTATCTGAATGAAAGGGCAATATTTCTTGAGTTTTTGGGTCCATTTGGATACTAGAGTATCTCAGTAAATATTTGAATGGTAATAAAATAATTTGAGTTAAAATATTTTATTAATTTTTGAAAAATAAAAGAGAAAAAATTGAATAAAAAATTTATAAAATTTAATATTATTTTATTATTATTTTTGTTTTGAATTTGAAAGAGTAGTATTGTTTTTTGTGTTTTTTTAAGAGTTTGAAAAAATTGCAATAGTTAAGTAATGATTCCATAAAAAAATTAAAAATTAAAAATTAAAAATTAAAAATTAAAATTAAAAAAATATTTTGCATTTAAATAATGTTTGAATTCAAAAAAAATATATATACGAGAATATATTAGAATTAATACTCAAGAATAGTGCTTCCAAACGGACCTATTAATCATTCCGACTTGAGTCTCTTAGGCATTCACATCGATGACCAAATTTCTTCCTAAATTTTAGTTAAAAATCATTTTCCCTAAATTTCTTTCTAAATCTTACTTCTTTACAAAACCTCCTACATTTTACTTTTTATTATTTCTCTGTTCTTTCATTATTATTTTTTCCTCTCACCTTCCTTTACAATTAACTATTCACTATTTTATCCTTTTTCTTATGTTGTGAACTGTTACTATCTAGTGAACATTTTAAATATATATATATAAATTATTTTTTGCGGGTATGATACTATTTCAAAATTATATATTTTAAAGAATACTATAATTTTTTGACAAAATTCATCTTTTCCAACAATAATATTTTGTTACGGTTAGATTTTAAAAATTAGTAGGGAATTGAAATATATAATTAAATTCAGAATAAAGAAATCTCAAAAATATATATGATTATTAGGGATTTAGAATCGTACATAGCACTGTGGAAATGTATGTTTGTCAATTAAAATTAGTTAAATTCTTTAGTAAAAATAACTTTATTTAATATTATTGAAAGATATAAACGTATTAGCTACCTCACGTAAACAAAAATCAGAAAGTTTGATTTTTATGATATAGTTTATAGTTTGGATAAAAGAGTAAAACAATAAATATCTGACAAAAAAAAAATGAACAGAATGATTTAGCCATGCTACTGTAACAATTCTAAACAGAAAAGTTAATTTAGAGAACCGGATATGTAGCTCATATGCAATCTTAGAGAATTGATATTGGATATATCAAAATTTTTCTTTAAAATTTGATAAAAAGTATAAGTTTGATAAAAAGTTAATACCTCTATATCTATAATTTCATATTAAATTTATCATCATTAGATTCATTAAAATAATAATATAATATACAATTTATAAAATCAACAAACGTATATCTAATTTATTCATCCAATAAACATATTAAAAGATAATAAAAAAATATTTTTATGAGTGAAATAGTAATTATTTAAATATGAAGGATGATGTTAAAGTACTGTAACTCAAAATTTAAGTTGATGGATTTTGATTAATCTAATATAAAATTATTTTAAGTAGACCCATCAAATTTACATTCGATGAATTTAATGATGGATTCAATGCCACTACTCTTACTTCTCCCTACCAACAAAAGATTCTTGAAAAATATGAAAGACAAATATTGATTAAACATCAAGTGTGGACGTTGGTAAAACTTTAAGATATATATTAGAGTTGACTGTCATTCATGGTACATAAATTTAAAGATAACAAAATTCTATATGTAGTACTTTTGCATAGTCTTACATACTTTACTAATGTAATTGGCTGCATCAATTTTTTGTAATATAAAAAATAATTGTTTTAACCAATTCCATCAAAAAGGTGTGCAAGAAATACGTAAAAGTTACTGGCTATATATAACAGAATTGGTAAGATAAAGTGGCTATAAATAGTTTCAAGACCCACCTCTGGCATTTTCACCAATGGCATCATCTTCCCCATTTTCTACGTTCTGATACTTGTAAAGACAAGAGCACAGCAAATAGTAGCCAAAGTTGAGAACTCCCACCACAACTAAAGCCCAATATACATTATCAACCCTTCCACCATTCAAATTATCTGGTAGCCATCCAGTTACCCTCCGAACAAGATCAATCAATGCAGTGCTTAGATAGAAAGAAATAGCTATGATCAATGAAATCATTGCAGTTGATGTTGTTTTCAGGGACTTGGGGAATTCTTGATAATATAATGCAACTTGTCCTGGAAAATGGAATGCCTCTCCAATGCCAACCAAAGCTAGTTGTGGAAACAACCACAAGGCCGACATGGGTACTATGGAACCGGGCCGGTCTTGGAGGTGGTGGGCTTGGGCTATTCGGAGTCGTTTCCATTCCATCACTGCTGACGTGGCCATGCTTAAAATGTTGAG
The DNA here is from genome assembly GCA_036898215.1 of Platycarya strobilacea. Lineage (NCBI taxonomy): Eukaryota > Viridiplantae > Streptophyta > Magnoliopsida > Fagales > Juglandaceae > Platycarya > Platycarya strobilacea. The sequence goes on from CM072550.1 coordinate 44,021,150, forward strand.
TATGTGGCCTATCCCTATTCGTTGGAGTGGCGTCGGAGATGAACGAGTCAACTTCTGCCACATAGGACATAAGAAACGATCGATAACGGTGAGAGAAATTGAGGTGGAGATTAGGACCAAGACTAGGATAGACCCAGCTGGGATTTGGAAGTGAGGCCCAATGTGACGGTCCATGAGTAAAGCTTGAAGGACTGTCAAGCTCGCCTGGATTCCTATTGGAGTACCTAAGAAAATACTGCTTGACCATAATGGAAATATTCTCATCAGGGTTTTGAGAGCTTCTACTTGTTGAATTGTGCATATCCTCCAAGGTTTTGCAATTGAACCATCCAATTCATTAACATCTCCGTGTGTCTTAAATGCTGCTCGGTTGAGAAACCTGCATCAAAAATAGTGTATTTGAACTAGTAATGAAACTTCTGAAATCAAATGGCCTCCCTCCACATGCTTGAGTAGATATCATGATGTCATTAGAAATGAAATATTAATGTATTGATTATGTTCCTATATTAATAGAGCTTATGTGTTTAGTTGATTTAATGGACATTTGCAGTATCCTATACTGAACATAAAAGTAGAAGAAGTTTTTACTCTTTATAATGATCTTAATAGATTCTCAACTATATTAGTGATTAGTTCTTTTAGAGTATATGTTTAGATGTATGGGTTGGGCCTCCATTGGAGCATTACGAACATAACCTCAATTATAATTAAGCTGAAATTAACCAAAAAAAAAAAATCAAACACAAACTTCCATTACTTCCATTATGTAGTCCAATACAACCACCACCACTAACAACTATTTATATATATATATATATATATTGCAGGTGTTCAACCACCACCACCACCAGCAGTTTGTGATGGCATGTTGACCAATGTGATAGATAAGAGGTTGGAGATAATAGTGTTCCACTGAGGCATAAGCCTGCAAGTGTGGATAAGGAGAGAGAGGAAATGTTGTTGGGGAATAGTGTTATGTTAATCATGAAAAGCATGGAAACCAATTTTAAGGCCCTCTTTGAATAGTGAAATGAGATGAGATTATATGAGATGATTTTATAAAAAAGTTAAAAGTTAATAAAATGTTGTTAAAATATTATTTTTTAATATTATTATTTTATAATTTAAAAAAGTTCAATTGTTTATTATATTTTATATGTAAATTTAAAAAAGTTGTACAATGAAACCATGATATAAAATGAGATGAGGTAAAAGTGTTTTTGTATCGACCTTCTCTTATATATGTTGGAGAAGTGGGAAAGCATATTGCACTTGTTATCAATCCAAAAGGACTAAAAAACAAAATAATCTAAGTAATTTTGGTAACTTAAGAAAACATTTGTCAATAGATTTCTCTTAATCAACCATACTAGTAGTCCTACTCTCCATCCTGAATTTTTTTTTTTTTATGCTGTTTCATTAGTAATTGATCTTGTTACTATTAATGAAATTCTATTTAAAATGTCATGTCATATTAGCGGCCAGTAAGATCAATATGATCATGAAGAATTCAATGCAGAAAAGACATGGCCAGTTTTTTAATAAAATATTTGTTAGTTTTCAGATATTTTTTTCATCTATATGGAATTACAAATGCTATTAGAAAGACCCTACATTTATATTATATTCAAGTTTTGGGTTTACTTCTTTAAATTTTTTCTGCATTATGAGGTTATTTCTATTTAATTTTTTGGATGGTGGCAATAGGAATGGATTTTTAATAGCGTTTTTCAGGGGAAGGGAGTTGAGCATAGAGTATTTTTTCTAAATTTCATCAAAGTGAGAGGAGAAATTTTATAAATTTCCAAAGCTTTGGGAACCAAATGTACATATAGACGAAGGTTGGGTCTACATATGTATTAATGGTACACATCATGGCCTATATAGCAGTTCCATACTATTTTTGGACATTGTAGCATGCGCAATTAATTAGAAGCAATTTGCTAGGATCCTTTCACTCTTTAAAGGCCGGGTCCTCACTACAAGAAAAACAAACATTTGTGATAGATTATTTGTGACAACAATGACTATTTATAACAAAAACAGACTCATTTTAATAAAAAATTGTCAAATTTGATAAAAAATAATTCACCACAAATAAGCAATTTTCTTATAATGCTTAAGAATGATGAGAGCGATATGACTTTCTTATTTGTACATGATCATAATAATACATTATATTTTATCCGTTTAGAATCGGACAAAGAAGAGGAAAAGCCACGTCTGTTCTATGAAATCAAGTTTGAGGTATAGTTTAGATCCAATCCTTACATCTATCAAAAACATGTTTTGTTACTTATTCTTTCCATTTTCTAAGCTAAATTAGAATGGTTTCTAACATATAATGATGATTTGAAGACAAAACAAATATTGCACATGTAGCGCCGTTTGAATAATGAGATGAGATGAAATAAATCGAGATAGTTTGTTTCATCTCATCTCTGTATCCAAATCGACTCTTAATAATTCAAAACTTCCTACCTAAAGCTCTTTTTGGGGATTGTGACTATTTCTGTGATGGATCCATCTTTTCCATAGTAGTAATCCTCGATTCTGGAGGAGAGCTGCACTTTCCTTTTCCGAATAGTGGCAACAATAACCTGAACCAAACTTGTGAATGGGCTTCCTAGAGGTTTATCATGAATGTAAAATCGATTTCCCAATAGCAAAAAGGCCAAACCAATGAAGTTAGTGATGGCACTGAGTCCAAACCCCAGTCTCCAACTCACATTATCCTCAATATACACAATGGCTGTGGTGCTTATTGCAGAAGCAGTGTAAAAAGCAAAGAAATACCAGTTGAAGAAAATCCCTTGATCCTTTGGCTTATCATATTGGTTTGCTCCCATTGTTGCTAGGGTAAAACGTGTGCCTCCCACCCCTATACATCCCAGTGCTAAACCTGTGTATAGCACTGAGTATTGGACTTTTGAGGGTGGTGTACTGCAGAGGCTGATGCTTGATGATCCAATATTTTCACAATTAAGAGGTCTCAAGGAATCGACTGTTGCTGTTAATGCTAAAAGAATTATGCCCTGAAATGGTGAAAATAGTTTTGTGAGGCCGGAGAGCATGCTTTACTGATGAAATCAGTGTCAGGTGCTTAAAGACTAGATCGATGATTTGTGTGTGGAAAAATTAAAACTAGTTCTGCCCTTTTAATCATGTTATTACTCTTCTTCGTTTTCTATGTTCTTGAGTAGAATATCCAGTTGGGGCAAGTCTACGTTAAGATATAAAATAAGTTATAAAATCTACTTTTTTTTATCATTAGTTTAAATTTTTTAGAGAAATGGTAATTTTACATAATATTAGAATAGAGATCTTAAGTTTAAATTCTAACTCTACATTCTATCATATTTAATTAATTCTATTTGTTGGACTTATTTATTGATAGAAAGTCTGATCTATAAATGAAAAAGAGTATTAAGATATAAAATATATAATATATTTATATTTTTTCATTAAATTAAATTTTTGAGATAAATAATAATCTTATGAATTATAATCCTGCTTTCTATTACAGATCTAAAAAAGCATTTGTGGGTTACGACATCGAATGTCATAAAAGACTTGAATGTGTATTCCTTACATTAACCAACAGATTTTATGGGATTGACAACTTAGGATGTTACGATTGTTGTTAAAATTAGAAGTCATGAATTCAAGTCGTGGGAGCATCATCATGATAGGGATTGTAGGGGGTATATCCACAATATCTACTCACGACCCTTCTTAAAATAGGTTTATAGAGTGTTATGTCGAATTTCAAAACAGATTTTAAATAGTCTTAGTTTTAGCTGAATTTGCCAATGCACTATGTAACATATTATATGTTGAAAGAACAAAAAAACACATACACATCTTTATATATATAAAGTGGCTATCTAATAGAAAATTTTATTTTAACGAAACTTTTTTTTTTTGTTAACACTTTCTATTCATTTTTGTTAAAATAAATACTGTATTTAATGAGAAATATTATTTTAAATACAATCCATTAATTCCATTAATCACCAAAGTAATATTCTTGACATTAAATTTAATTATACCACTTCAATTTTCTATAATGATAAATTTTTCATTTAAAACTTTTTTATGTAAAATAAATATAGAATAATAATAATAATAATATAGAATAACATAGTAATAGTATAGAATATATAACAATATATATAAATAAATCATTCATAACAATATAACAATACAATCCTCACTTAGAGATGTTAATTTACACGTTAGAGAGTTTAATTTTATTCACGAAAATTTATTCCTATTATATGATTAATAATTTCATTCTTTAAAAATTATTTTATAATTTTAAAATGAATGTATTATTTATTTATTTTTTGAAATGATAAATATACGGTATATATAATTAACTATAATTATATTAAATTGATAATAATAGACAATAAATATAATTAATATATTATATATGTTTGATATTTAATCAAAATATATATGATCTAATAAATTTACATATTTAAAATTAAAATTTCAGGTTATAAATTATAATATAAAATTCTTTTATATAAATTATAAACTACATAATTTATTTATTTTTTTAAATTATATTATTTTTTAAAAATAATCACATAATTAAAAAAACTGTGGATGGTTCAAGTTTATGTAAATTTAGAAAAATTCAAAAACTAAAAACATAGGTATTTTAATGTCCGCTCTTTTAAATTTATGCAAAATGACGCAAATATTAGATCATCGTCTTAGAATTATAAAAATATAATATTTTGAACGAATCTTTTATTAAAAATTCAATCAAAATTATCTCAAACAAATTTGATAAATCTATAGGTTATATTTATTTATGATACTATTTTATTATTTTTATTAATATTTTTTTTATAATATATGAAAACCTATAAATATTTATCATCCATTTAATTATGAATAATCTTCTAATTTTTGTTAGAAACTAAACTAGATAAACGTGCTTTACACATTAATTTTATCTAGTATATATATATATATATAAAATATAAATCCAAAATTCAATATATGTATAACTTCTAATATATTTAATTATGATATAAAAACCAAAGTTTTAAATGGGGTATTATGAGAGAGAGAGAGAGAGAGAGAGAGAGAGAGAGAGAGAGAGAGAGAGAGAGAGAGAGAGAGAGAGAGAGTGTGTGTGTGTGTGTATTACCAGCAAAGAGATGAAGGCTGAGATTGAGGCAACGAAGAAAGAACCAAAAAAAGAGTCGGCAATAATGGCTCCGACGACAGGAAACAGATTGATGCAGCCATTGACAATGTTTGATATTTGAGCAGCATTTATGCTTTTCACATTAAATTCCTGAATGAGATACACAATCAAGTTTGCCTGCCATCCTCCAGCTGCCAGCGTCAACCCCACAAAAGCCCCTGCTTAATTAAAACACAGACAATAAACACATATATGTACTTGTCCAAAACATTGTGTCTGTGTCTGTATGAGAGAGAGAGAGAGAGAGAGAGAGAGAGAGAGATGCGTACCAGCGATGAAGGGGAAGGTGATCCATCCACCTCTTTTCCTACCGGAGTTTGGAATGGGGAATTCTGATCTGCCATTCATTTTAGTGCTGGCCAGTCCACTGTATTTCTTCAAGTGGATGCCCTTTTTTATAAAATGCTAACTAAAGTGCATATATATGCCAATATTTCATGCCTGGCCTACCATATTTTTCCAAATTTTATATGCATGTTTATAGAATTATGTAATTGTAGGTTGATGCATGGATGTTGAAATCTACCTACTAATCAGTAATCATGATTGATCCCACCCAACTTGGCATGCGAAGAATGGCACCAAAATTTGCCAATGCAGACAGAGTATCTAGGCCAATATGATTTAAACTTAATTAAACCACGAGATTTTGGAGTGTATTGGCAGCTTATGAAAGGGCCAAAATATTCATGAATATAATAACAGCTGCAAAAAAGTCATGACCATCTCAGAACCCCAGAAACCAAATTAAGATGCCAGTCTGAGTCAGCAAATGATTTTTCTATCCATTTGTCCCAAAGATTTTTTACTTTAGTGGGAAAAACCGTAGGGGTAGGCGCAAATTAAATGGTAAGAAACTTCATGTCCAAGCTGGCTGTGCACCAATCGAGACCTTCAGTGCTAATAAAAAGTAAACTTTATTTCAGGTTGTTGGTCAAGGATGCCTGCCAAATAAAAAAAAAAAACAAGAGCTTGTAGCATAATATCTTGATTGTTAATTTAATTAATGGGATCTAAGCATAAATTACTAAATAATAATAGTAAAAAAAATTATAAAAATTTTGGTGGCTTGGAGCACAAAATTATCAAAAAAGAAGTAAAAACTTAGAATGCAGAATATGATAAATGTTACGACTACAAAGAAATTTCATAAAAATATACTCGCAAAATAAAAACATAGTTGATATTAATTGATCTATTTACATATATAAAAAGGTAAGAAAGTGCACCATGTCTTTCTCTTTACTTCAGTTACACTATTTAGAAGATAAAAAGGTATTATTACATTGGAAATTGGCACAAATTTTTTATTTTTTATTTTTTATTTTTTATTTTTGTCAAAAAAAAATTATTTATTATTTTTTAATAAACAACATAAAGGATTGAATTGCATTAACCTATGGATAAACATTGCTTTCAAGCAACGCATGAGGGATTATTTAAATATATAGGTTTCTAGCTAATTGAAAGCAGATAAAATACCCATATGCAAAGCTTCAGAACTTGAAATTGCATGTTTCTCCTAGCATATATCACTCTTTTTTAAGGACCGAATTGAAATTGCCATACACAATGTCTATTAATTTGTTTAGTTATAATTTTATTTCTGATCCTGTCAAGGAACAAGAATAATTTAGCTCGGAACTCCAATATTAATTTATTTCTTCTTCCCCTTTTTTTAACCTTATATATTTATAAAAACTGATAAATATTAAATTAATAACATTATAAGAACTGATAATGATATGATTTTCAATTTATTCTTTGTGTTATAAAACTAAAATAAAAATTACTATTATAAGATAAAAATATTTAGAATTACTATTATTCAAGAACTAAATTTTCTCTCTTTTCTTTTCTTTTCTTTATTCCTTCTCTGATTTTTTTTGCATATATAAATGTTCTCAAACTCTCTTTATATAGAGAGTTTGAGGACAGGGAAGGAAAAGAGTGATCATACAATAGTCATTTACAATAATAATGCACGGGACAAGTGAGGGGAGGGATACACTACCCCTTTACAACTTTTTATACAACACTCTCTCTTTAATGACCATCCATAAAAAAATCTGCCTTATTAAAACTTTGCTAAGGAAAAATCCACTAGGAAGAAAAATCAATGGCGAAAGAAAAAGAGTACAGTATTCTTATATACTACCAAGTACTTTAAGATTGTCTCATTAAAATATTGCAGAGGAAAATTCAGTGGGACAAAACCTCAGCGAAGAAAAAATAGTACAATCAGTACAAGTTTTCAGGACATTTACTCTCCCTGAAAAGTGCATGACAATAAATCTTCGAGTTTTCACATTCCAATATTTTGCACAATCTTCTTGAATATCACAGTTGGTATGTTTTTGTGAATAAATTTATCAGATTATCACTTGATCATATCTTTGATATATTTACCTCTGATATAAGCAGTATTATCTTCATATAAAATTATTGGGCTGTCATTGATTATAGGAATACCATATTTTTTTTGAATATATAAAATCACTAATCTCAGTCAAATATACTCTAAACTTATTTCATGAATTGCAATGATCTCTAAGTGATTTGAAAATGTGAAAGATAATACCTGGTTGACAGACTTAATAGAAATCTAAGATCTGTAGTAATACTTAAACTACCCCTATTAATATGCGTTAGTGTTTCAAGTAATAAGCAAATATGATTTTAGCATATATAATAAGGTTAATAATTCAAATATAATTTTCATCTAAATAATGTATTAGAGAGAACATGATAATATTCTCATTTAAAATTTTATCCCCCTCATTCAGTATTATTAAGGAGAATCAAATCCGCTTGACATTGTTGAGATCTAATTTTATCGGTTCGGCGGAAAATCAAATTCGCTTGACATTGTTGACAAACGAGATCTTGAAAATATTTAAAAATTTCGGGTTGCTATTTAAATATAACCATTTTACCATTGGTTTACTCCAGCAAAAAAATCTCACATTCTTCATAAATCCAGTTGTTATTCATCCAGAACGAAATCATGTTTGATAGAAATTCTTTTGTTAATGTCCCAGATCTAAACCATGAACCTTTTATACCTCAATCAATCATCTTTTCTCCTGAGGCTGTAAATACCATGATAGGAGCAGAGATATATCTTTCTAGTAAAACTGATCTTGAAATTGTTGCAGTATCAAGAACTCTCAGTGCTCAATATACTGACTGCATCTCTTACAACCATGTCTCAGAGGTTACTGGCGAAAACGAGTGAGATTGATCATCTTAAAAACCAAATATTCGAATTGCATTAAATGCTTGCAACTAAAGATAGAAAAAATAAAAATTAAAGACAAAAAAACAAGGAGCTGAAGAAATTTGTAAACTGGTATTCTCGTGATCTGAAAACATAAATAGAAGAGATAGAACGAGAGAAAGCTCAAATATAAAGTCAACAACAGTAGCTAATGGCAGAAATTCAACGTTTACAAGAAAATAGCTGCAATTAATCTCACTGACTTTTGAAATTCATCCAGCATATCTTGTAATCTTGACTAAGTGAGATTTGAAGAGATGATAGTTTGTTTTATTCTTATTTTCATCTCTATAAGAACCATCTTTAGTTTCATTTAGTACGCATCAAATCTTTTTCTCATATCTATAATTCATTTGCATTTGCATTCTTATTCAACAAATTTTTAATAGCTCATTAGTTTCCTTTTAATATTTCTCATGATCAACATATGAGGTATCATTCACCTCAGTTATAAGTTGTTCTTACATCTTACGCAAGTGTCATGTTGCACGTATTATAAAATTAAAATTAAAAACACTATTGTAAGATAAAAAAAAAATTAGAATTATTATTATTTAAAAACTAAATTTTTTCTCTTTTTCTTTTCTTCTGTTTTTGATTTTTTTTTGTTTTTTTTTGTAAATATAAACATTCTCAAATTCACTTTTTGAGGACGGAAAAAAGAAAGAGTGATCATACAATAGTCATTTACAATAATAATACAAGAGAAAATGATAATGGGAACATACACTACACCTTTACGACCTTTTATATAACACTTTGAAAAATATTGATAGATCAACTTAATTGAATAAAAAAAAATTCTTTGCAATAATATGTACTGGACCACGAAGTACTACGTTATACTGTGCGTGCCGAATGCCACTACCTACTACTTTTGACTCTGCTAGCTCCACCATCATCTTTTCAAAATGCAACCATAACCATAGCTCCATCCTACCAATAATTATACATATACCAATATCCAAAATAAATAAAAATAAAAACACAAAAGATCAGGCTGATATGTTTGCAAAAAAGTTTCATCTTCATCCCGTCTCACCTAATTTCATCCCATCTCAATTTTCTTCTCAAATATTATTCAAGTACAATACTTAGAAACTAATTACTACAATTTTCTAAATTTTAAAAAAAAAATCAATTTTTTTTAATTTTAAAATAAAAATTTTATTCTAATAATATTTTAATTTAATTTTTTCACTCTTTTTCTAAAATTTAAAAAATAACTAATTCAAACTGTGTCACTACTATTAATAAATTACTATCTTATTATTATTCATAATAAATTACTATCTTATTGTCATTCATAAAATTTTCAATGTTATCTCATTTTCCAAACATTCCCTCGATTGAAAGTGTGGAAAAGTGTGGAAAAAAATAGCTCACTTGAAAAGTAGAGATCGAAAGCTTTGTATTGCTGCTAGGTAGTCCAAGATCAAAGTACTCACAGGATAATTACGAAAGTGCTGACCTTAATTATTTTTAAACATCGTCTCAAAATGATAGAGACGCAACTATTTTATAATTTTTATGCAACTTTTTAATAAAATATTATTTATTGAATTTATGTAACTTCGTTTGACTTTGAGTCATGGCATATAATTTTAGATTTTTGTTAATCGTCATTCCTGAACCACACATTACATTTCTTTTTATTTTTTATTTTTTATTTTTTATTTTTTATTTTTTTTAAACTTTATTTTAATTTTTTTAATTTTATTCATCTTAAATTAATTAAAATTTTCTATTCGTCATCCACCCATCACACTTTTGACAAGAAAAAGAAAATTATAAAATACTATGTGACGTATATTATAAGAATCATGAATAAATATTTCGTAATTATTGTGTTTTTCCCCGGACCACCATTGATAGTAGGAGCCACTCAGGACAGGCTATTCCATCACGCCACTTGGGCAATACTCTGTAATGAAGAAGATCTTGAAAAAAGAATTTTAAAGTAGAATTTTTTGAAAAGATGAAAAAAAATACTGAATTAAAAAAATTAATCAACTCCATAAAAAAATATTAAAAATAGTAAATAGATATTATGTCATTATTAATTCTAAGAGTATCTCACATAATAATTATTTGAGGTACACTTTTCTGACTTTTAATAATATTTTTTTTTGTCATTATTAATTTAATATATAATTTAAAATTATAAATGGCAAATTTGATTTTCAAGTATTTATGATATTTCTTTATATAATTCTTTGAAGAGGCAGCCACTTTTTTCCAAATGTGTAGATTGTTTATAAAACTTTATTGATGATTATAATTTCTTAATTCTAGGGCTCGATTAAATATTAACAATATCTCAAAATATTTGTGAATAATGTTAAAATAGCTTGAATTGAATTGGGTTCTCAAGCGGGTCCCAAGAGTCTAAAGCACATATTATAAAATCAGATTTGATCAAATTCTTTCTAATAATAAGTTGATTATTAGTTGAAAACTTGGTATAAAATCTTAATCAATAATTTTACTTTACAAAACAATGGGAATTATTTCTAATTTTAAAATCTTAAACAATAATTTTAGTTTTTAAAATATAACAAACCTCAATTAAAATTCTAACCTTACGCGCGCCCCGGAACCTATTGACCCGGCCCTGGATCCACTTGTGGTAATTACTATCATTAGCAAAATGCATACTTCTTAAGACACGGACAGGTGTGTATAAATTAACGAGTCTTAGGTTCATAAGATATAGCGTATCACATCTAATTAGTAGTTTTTGTAAGCTCGAAAACTTTTATATTTTGCTCTTCTTTTTTAGTGTTTTCAATCTTTCTTTTATTATTTTAATTTTTATTTATTTATTGGTTTTTCAGTTTTTAAAGTTATACGTGACAAACATGCATGAGACATGTGGACTATGCAGTTTTCATTTATTGGTGTACTAGCGAAAATCTTGTCGAATTGATTAATTTGATAAATTATACTACAACTTCTCATTTAGTTCTCAATATTATAGTGCCCACTACAATATATATATATATATATATATATATAAAGTATGTATATTTATCTCATCATGTTCTAGGTCCTAATGCATGAACAGAGACTCTTAAGAGATATTTTTTCTAGCTAGAAAAGTAGATAGCAATGCTAGGAGAAGGAGATGATCTAAATCTCATATTAATGTGTTGGCAGAAGTTTGGCATTCTTGTGTATGCAAGTTCGATTGTACAAGTGAAATATTTAGTAGATTTTCACCTTCGAACATGGTGAAAATCTGCATAGGCCACTCAAAAGAGTTCAAGCAATATTAATGCATATTTGTCGTGTAAAATGTTTAAGGCAACGTTTAGATGTTTAGATAAGTGAACTGAGTTGTAAATGATAGTATTTTGTGGATGCTATTGAGATGGGTTTAACTTTTTTAGATTAAGATGAATTTAACTTTTTAGATTGAAATGTATGAAATAGGTTGAGATGGGCTTAACCTTTTTATAGAAAGTTAAAAAAGTAATAGGTTCATCAATGACTGATTTGAGATATATTAAATTTAGCTCAAACAAGCAAACACAATCTAATCAATGCTTTTCAAATATCAATGATGTTTATAAATTATTATTTTTTTAGTATATAATGTATGTATTTGTTGAGTATTGAATTTATTTTTGTTATTACATTTTAACCCACTAGATAGTAGGGGTCTTCATCCGGGCCTAGTTGTACCCGGCCCGGTTTAAAATTTTATTTATTTCTTAACATTTTTTTTAAATGTTTAAGAAAATTTTGAATCCGAGTTCCGGATTTGGGAATCAGGGTTCCGGATTTGGGAATCCGGAACCCGGATGAACACCCCTACTAGATAGTAATATTGATTGCAAGTCTACAAGCCAAGATGATGCTTTAATTACTATTTATGGTACAATAGGGATCTTAGTGTGATGTTCTAGATTGATGACTTTAAGTTTAAATCATTTAAGTTTCTTTTTGAATTGTAACCACAAGATACAATATTGTAATAGTTGATCAATAATTTAGGTTGCTTAGGCTTTTGGTTTGCAATTTTTTATGGTAACTTGAACTATAAGCAAGAAATTTCTTTACTCTCTAAAATGGGGTGTTAGAATTCTCAACTGCTTAGGGTTTAACGTGCTTAAACCAATATCCCTATACCTCTACAAAGAGGAAAGGAAAACATTCAAGACACTATGAAAATGACTTTTCAACGAAAGGGGAAAAAAAAAACTTTGGAGTTAGCTAAATGGTAAGACTTTTGCTCATGGTAGAATACTCTCTCCAGGTCTAAGGTTCCAAACTTTGGGTGTAAACAATTTCTATGAGCTATCGGATTGGGAGAGTTTTTAAATTATCCACAATGCATGTGCAGAAAAGTTCGAGATTAGTAGGAACTTTGTTACGGATACCCTGCCAAATAAAAGAGAAACATTCATATGAATGTTGACAGAGTTAATAAAGTTGAGTAACGTGAAAAGTTTCCCAAAAATGACTTTCGGTAGCTTAATTAGTTTGTACTTATAATGATTTCATATATAATTTAGTAAGTATTATTATTAGCGTAGTTATATAGCTTACAAAAAATTTATTTATTACTATCTAATTTCATGATCAGCAGGTTGTTGGGTCTTTTCTTGGTTGATCCTTATTTTATGGGTGTCTGATTTAACAGTTAAAATTTGAGAGATTTACAGAGACTTTATGGAAACATCTACAAGAAGTTATTTTGGGAAAATGAATTTGATTGTCAGAGCACCGGAAGATACCCGATCACAAACGGAGTGTGTGGTTGTGGAATGTTTAGTTCATTAAGCAAAGATAGAAGACATGAGAGTAATTCGGAGGTTGGGTTAGCAATGGCTCAATACTTGACTTTGATGCTAGATCGAGAGACCGTTTTCTGCTTTCGAAAGCTCTACAAAATGATGCTAGAGCAAAGAAATGCTTGTCAATAGATGATCAACAATCAAAAAGGAATAAGAAGGTATAATTTACTGGATGCCATATTGAAATGAAAAATTCTGGCCGAAAGCCGGAACGAAACAAATTTAAAATTATGGTACAAAATCAACATGTAGCTTGTGGATTTGATGTGGATCCTGTTTAAGCTCACAACGGGCTTATTCAAAAGCCAGACATAATTTATAAGTAAAATTTTGATTGGCAAATTCCTTACAAGTAAAGTTTATAAGGAAAGCATTTTTCACGTCCAATCGATGGTTGTGCCAATTGGCAGAGAGCGCGCGGAAAAGAACAGTACGGATGGCAATGAGCTCGATAACTCGGGTGAATGAATAATACACAAGAATTTGGATGTTGGCTATGAATCTAATAGGACAGAACAAAACAATAGGAAACTTTTACTAAAGCTGACTTGAACCGAATTCAATCCACTATACAAAATAGAGATTAAGCACATCAAAGAAGTAATTAAGGTACAAGCACATCTAAGGGAAATTCAGAGTTGAGGGGTGGAAAAAAAAACCCGCCATAGTGGAATGACCTCAAAATTAAATCTGGAGGCCAGGTACAGCCGATGGGCAGTCATTTCTATAATATCAGCACACAACAAAGTAGAATAATTTACACTGACAGTAGCAATGGTTTGATCACGATGACTTGCAGGCTAAGAAGATTATGAGATTAAACCAAAGAAAAACTTTTTTTCATTTATGCATACTCAGGATTGAATGCTAAGGCCTCCTGGTAAATCATATCCTTAATTTGCTCCTCTTCCAATAGTTGCTCAAAGTCAAAGGAAAATGGCTCTGTGCAGACAGGTTCATCAGCTATGTCATGCAGTCTTTCAAAGTAAGGATGGGCCAATGCTTCTTCAACTGTGCATAGACAACATATTAACTATTGGAGAAAGGTACATTTAAGGAAAATTTGAAATTAAACTCAATATTTAACTTTGAAGCATGTCTTCTGCCCAACACAGATTCAATTCCACATATGACAAAAAAAAATCCACATATGAAGCATTAATGGTGGCAAGCACTAAAATCCCCACTGATTTAGAGATAAAAGCATGTCTATAAATGTATTCCATGACATGTGAATAAACCTTGCAGAGTGAAATTAGAAGAAAGAGACTTCTGAACGTGTTCCATGACAGTATGAAAAACGAAGGTTCAATAACTGAGGGACTTAAAATCACAACTTCTACTGCCTTTTCTAAGTGATCAAAGGTTAGCTATTCAGTGCTAGACGTCTGACATCACGATAGTAGATGGAGAGAGTAGACCAGATAGCATAGCTTCCCATACACTAACAACACACAAACAACTCATAAACTCTATTTTACAAAATGTACATGAAATCCATTACAATCTACAAATTTTAATAGGTACAGCTTGCGGTTTCTTCACGAGAAACAATTAGGTTAGACTTTCATCGTATTAAAACTTTTAACTTGTCTGCTAAAATTTCTTGATTACTTCGGACCAATCCTAAAAGTAATTAATGAAGAGTCCACTTCTAAACAACAGATAACTCATCAAAACTGAATTCAATACAAGTGTTTGGTTCACTAGTCACCTAATTCAACTGCTTCTCATTGAACACACGACTGTCAGAAACATTATTTTGATTGCTCGAATTCTCTGTGTTCACATCATTGACACATGGTTTATTATGCTAATAGTGCTCTTGACAGTTCCATGGTGAGTTGGTGACAACATTCTATTCAAGAGTGACATATTACTACAAATCTCATGCTATGATTCATTGGTCGTGAACAAATATTAAACTGAAAACAAACAGTTTTTAATGTTACGTCCAAACTATTAATGATCAACTGCGTGATAATTTATATGCCTTAGAATGCCCAACTTGGTTTTGGAAGTAAGTTTGAAGTAGGCAGTGAAACTCAATGTGATGATTGCTTTCTCTTTTTTAAGTTGATTGATGAACAACTTTCATATCAACATGATACAATAATTACAAATTAATAAATTTCATCTGACCAGCAAAGCAAAAAAATGACCAAATCAGGATGGTAAAATTACCAGTGATTCTTTTAGCCGGATCAAATGTCAACATTTTCTCCATGAGATCAATGGCCAGCGGATTAACATGTGGGAAAACACTGAGTAATGGCTGTCGAGGGTGTGGGGGCTGTTGGCGAATATATCTTTTTGTATCCTCATTCCGAACAAACCAAAGATCGGACTCAGTTGGCATCCCAAGGAGCTAGAAAAAATAAAAACATATTTAAGGCATAAATAAGAGCATGCATAAGCATATATCAAGCAGAGACCAATTTAAAAGAATTCATTAATAATATTTAATTCATTCCAATAACACAAGAAAGCAAAAGGAAATACTAGTAAGGAGTCTATTGCTAATATAAGTAATTAGAACTCTTGGAATTAATCACTAAACACAGTAATGTACAATAACATATGACAAAATAAATAGTCAACTCATTGAAGCAACTAATATACTATAACATATGACAAACAAATAGCCAACTCATGAAAGCAAAAAAACAAAAACAAAAACAAAAAAAAACAAAAACAAAAAACAAAGGCAATGAAGGTCAGCTATATATTTAAAAGAGTTGTGTAAATTAAAAGCATGATCAGCTTGAAAGAGTTTCCATATTTTTCATTTCTTCTCATACTTATTTGCATCTGTGGAATGCCATGTAGAAAACCAGAACAGGAAATTTGTTTCAATAAGTATCTTAAGTTATATTATTTCTTCTCATAGAGGTTGAGCACTAAACAAACCCTTACAACAAAGAACTGAAGTTGAAATTGCTTTTCTTAGTATATGTCCATCCCGACTTGCTTGCTCTTTTTATTCCTTACCTCTATCAACAAGCGCATCTGATGCGCTTGATCTCTGCCTGGAAACAAAGGCTTTCTATTCATAAGCTCCATAAAGATGCAACCCACAGACCACACATCAATGGCAGCAGTGTAATCTGAAGAGTTCAACAGTAGCTCAGGCGCCCTGTACCATCTCGTGACAACATATTCAGTCATAAACTCATTCTCTGCAGTCGGACGAGCAAGACCAAAATCACAAATCTTCAGGTCACAATTTGCATTCAATAAGAGGTTGCTGGGTTTTAAGTCTCTATGAATAACATTTGCAGAATGTATAAACTTCAGTCCTCGAAGGATCTGATACAAGAAGTACTGCAAAACATCATTGCCATCATAAACTAATGTCAGTTCCAAAATAAATATTACCAATAAAAAGAAGAGCATAGTTTAGAAAGTCAAGTCAAGCCTCAAGGTGCTATACAATTGTGAGACTCAAAAGCAAGGCATGGTACCTGAGAGTGCTCCTCTGATAAGCTTTGATTGGAGCGAATTATTTGGTGAAGATCAGTATCCATAAGTTCCGAGGCAATGTAGACATCTGTAAATTCTCTCCGTAAAGGAGGAGGAACAACATCTCTTATACCTATGACCTGTATTACATGCGGGTGATTCTACTTCACAAATCCGACTATAACACAAGAGTCATATATTGAATCTATTAAAGTCCAAATCCAAGATGAATGTTTCTTAAGCCTTCCTCTTCTGGAAAATAAAAATAAAAATGTTTTCTTAAATATTAGAAAAGTAAAATACTTCAACTTTCTTTTGCTACAATGGAACTTATTAACAAAAGCAATGCTCTCCGTTCCATTTATTAGAGCAAGAGGAATGCTATTTATAATCTTTTAATTATCATCATTTCATCGTGCAATCATTTTACATCAAGAAAAGATCAAAGGGTAATTAATAAGAGATAATTGACATCATTTTTCAATAAAGCCAAACACTCTTAATAAATAAGAAGTTTAGAATCTGTGGAAGTTTCTTTTCTAATTTTAATTACTAAATTCATGGATAATCAGAGATGATTTGCTATCATAAAACAAGATTAAAAAAAACACCCCTAAATAGTAAGTATTAGCACAAGGGCCCAAAACTCATACCACATCAGAGTTAAGTTTTACTCTTCAAAAATGAGTCAGACAAAGATGGACTTATGTTTTAGCTTTTTCTAGAATCAGCCAACAACTTGAATGAAATTGAAGATTTTCTTTCCATTTGTTCCTTACATTTTCATGATCGAAATGCCGAAGCAGCTTAATCTCCCTGAGCGTACGCTTGGCGTCCATGTGGTTATCGAACGCGTTCGCTATTTTCTTCATGGCGACCATCTCGTTCGTCTCCGAATTCAACACCGAGCTTCAAAAAAGTCAACCACCGAAAATACAGTTAAGGTACATCCAAAACCAAAACCCATCAAAGCAAAACCAGCAGACAAAAAAAAAACCCAAATCTGATCGAGTACCAGACGATTCCGTACGCGCCGCGACCGATAGGCATGATGGGAGGGCGGTACTTGGCCGTGATCTCGAAGAGGTTCCCGAAGATGTTGTGCTGAAAAAACAGACCTCCTTGCGTTGGAACCGCCGGAAAATCCCCTAACTGACCGGCTGCAGAACTGTGGTTGGCGTCAGCCATTTCTCTCTCTCTCTCTCTCTCTCTCTAACAGAAGCTTTCTCGCTCCGTACAGTGTGAAGAACAAGTTGAGAACGAAGAATTTAAAGGGAGACACAGAGAAAGGATTTAAACGGAGAAGAACAGCATGAGGATCAGAACCTCAGTGCTTTTCCGTTTGGTCTAAGTTCGGAATTGATGCAGGAAGGTGACGGGAAACGAGACAGAGAAGTGAGAGAATGCAAAAGTGGTGACCCCAAACGCGGTTGGACAGGCATCGGAGGGCTGAGATTCCAGCCGCCTCTCATCAATGGTTCATATTTGTTCTATTTTTCCAACCGTCATTGGGTTCGGATAACTTAAAAGTCAACAAAACCACGCACGAATTTAAAATTTTTAACTAAACTATCTATAACTTTTTAACGATTTTCTTCAGAATTTTGTTTGACGTGTCATTAAATAATAGCTTCACATATAAAATATAATAAATATTTTCCTATTATTTAATCCAACATAATAAAATAATATGGATGATGGATAACATATAACATTGCGCAATTCAGTTAACTAATAACTATAAAAAAAAATTGGCATTATTTTTCAAGATATTTTGTTTTTTAATTTTCAAATAAAAAATAATATTATATTTCAACTTATAATATTTTTTATTCATTTTTTCTCTCTCGCTTCTTAAAATTTCTTATACCCATTTAGTAAAAATATTTCATCTCGTCTCATCTCATTTTTCTTTATTATTATAAATTTTTTTAATTTTTAGACATATATAAAAAATAATTAACTTTTTAAAATCTAAAATAAGAATAATAATAATAATAATAATAATAAAGACAATTCTACATACAATCTAAAAAATTAAACTTATTTACAATCCAAATAATAAACAAATAAAAAAAATTCTCATTTTAAAATAAAATTAATTAAAATATTCTCATTTTCAAATAAAAAATTTCAAAATTTTAAAAAATTTATTTTATTTAATCATAAAACGTAAGCGTTTTAATGTGAATTACAATACAATATATAAATATGGACGGTATGAAAAATTATTCTATTAAAAAATAATATTTTACTCAACTTTTATATAAAATTATTCTATCTTATCTTACTATCCAAATCACACCTACTCAAACTAATTCACTATTATTTACAAATTATTTTATTACTATTTATAAAATTTTCATATTATCACATTCCTCAATCATGACATTAACCTCCATTTATTTCTAAATGTATTATTTTTTTGGTTAATGAAAAAATCTATCTTATTCTTAATATGCTATCATTATTATTTATAATATTTTCAAGCTTTTTAGAAAAAAATAATAATAATTCTGAATTTAATAAAATAGTATTTAAAATAGTCACATCATATGATTAATTACTGACAAATTAGGTAAGAGAGCGTTCATCTATTTTTTTTTTTTTTTTTAATCAAAGATTTAAAAATAATGAAGTCAACTTAATTCGTGTTCATAACAAGATTTTTCTGCTTTTTATAATTCGTTTGTTGAAAAGATTGACAACTGAGAAATATTCATTTAAAAGATGGTTGGATTAAGAGAAGATTATATATATTCTTTCTAAAGAGCTGCGTGGAATTTGTTAGTGCCCAATTGTAATAAAAGATCGTTTGATGATATGTGGAGAATTTATACGAACCACCGGATTTAATTAATGTTGTTATTTAATGAGCCACTTGCGTTTTTAATAGATGAGTTGGGCTCAATTATTGGAGCGGAGCATTAAGGTTCGATTTGTTGGAACAGGGTTTTTTTGGTAAAAAAACAAAAAATAGATTTCTCTGTTGGCCGGCAGAATTTTTTAAATCTCAATCGTTTTTTTTAAATTTAATTACTTATTATATTTTAAAAGAAAAACTGTAATTGATTTTGAGAGAGTTTTCAATCATTTAAATATAATTTAGTTTAAATAAAAGTTAAAATATGTTGATCCTATTTCATAGCGTTTAAATGATAAAAAGTCTTCAACATGAGGCATATCTGAAAAAATTACAAAAAAGAAAAAAAAAACATAGCGTGGAAAAAGGATAATTAATTTTGAAATTTTTTGATGATTAAAATAAATACAGACGTTAGTCAAGAGGAGGTCGAGATTGTCGTTGACAATCTCTCATGTGCTTTTGCCTTTGATAATTTTTTTTTTTTGCTTGGTCACATCCATTGAGTTGAAAATAAACATGAGATATTATAAGAAAAAACAGATATTTGAGATATTTTATTAAAATTAAAATGATTATTTGTAATAAAAAAAATTATTTCCATCATATAATATCACAAATGATTTTTTTGTAATAAATAATTTTTTGATTGTAATTAAAATATCATAAATATTTATTTTTTTATAATAAAAGTTTTTTCAACTTGTTCCCACGTGTGATTACCATTAATTATTATGATCATTTTAATGAATTAAAGGTAAGAGTATAAGACATATAATCTAAACTGGATACCTAACATCATGCAGCTTCAACCCATTTCGTACTTTACCCATATAATAATAAAATAAAATAAAATAAAATAGGGAAGGAAATAGAGCCAAACAAAAGCATGATAAGGTTATCCAATATATGGGTTAAACCCACTCAAGATATACATAATCCTTATTTTCCATAACTTAGTACATATTTTGGATTGCAATAAGGAATTTCATTTATAACTTTAAGACTTTAAACTTATAGTTTAAGTAATAAATTTTATTATTAAAAACATTTATTTATTGTTTGTTAATTATATATTTAAAACACTTACAAATATATTATATTTATTTGAAAATAAATTTCAAAATTTTTTTTAATATAGAAATGACGATGATTTTATTTTTAAAAAGTATTACCATTATCCTTAAAAGAATGGTGGTTAAAATTAAAAAAGAACACAAAGATAATGGTTTAAAGTTGATATGATGAAGTCTCAACTAGCTAACTTGAAATGGACATTAAATTAGTCTAAATGATAAAAAAATAAAAAATAAAAGCTTTGAAGTCTTTTTAAAAAGATGTTCATGATTAAGCATGTAGTATGTACATGGGTGTATATGCATGTTTTCTTCAATTCCATCATATTGAAAGATCGAAACAAAGAAGTGAAGGACGTGATGTTGGGTAGGGTTGCCGCGTCACCGAAGCAACCCCATGCATTACGCAAAGCCACCAAAGGGTACTCCAATGGTCTTCGGATTGACCAACTCCAACCAAACTCAATTCAAAGATTTTACAAAGTGGGAGCGTTTTCCTCAACTCAATTAATAGTACTGTTGTTTTTGTTTATTACAAGTTCTAAAATCATTTGTCCTGTCTTAGATGAACATGATTATGCAGTCGAAAAAAAAATTATATTTATAAATTGGGGCTTAGGATGTATTAATAGTACTAAATGATTCGTAAGATAATTTAATTATCTTGCAAACAAAATCCTATCAAATACATTAGTATTGTGCATAAGGATGTATTCGCAACCCATTTAAAAATAGAAAGGTTTTATAAAATGACAAGTGCTACAGGCGCACAAGAATCCAACAAAAGAATTCCATAAACTGATGTGGTATAAGTGCCACATCATTGTTTTTTTTCGAAAATGAATAGTCTTTGTCCTTCTCCCCATCGTCTTCATCCTGCCCACCGAAACCAATCATCAGGTGAAAATCTAAACAGTCGAGCACTGTTTTAGGCGTTTAATGCGAGAGAAAAATTTTCCATTTGATTTCTAGCCTTCTTTCTTTATTCCAGTTGAAATTTCAATTGTACTTTCCAACTGTGCTTTCCAATTTAAACTATGCACAATTGAAATTTCTCTGATTCAAAGGACTGGAAATTCCCAACCTTTTCTTTATTCCAATCCTTTCTTATTCGTTCAATGTGAGAGAAAATCTCTCTTTTCTTTAGTTTCTTCAACCTCCTATTAATTTCTTAATTTTTTGGGTTTGTAAAGCTTGAAAAGGGAAAAACATGGTGATTCCAAGAAAGAGCTTTCATCATTATCTTCCATTAATCCCAATTCCTTAAGAAGGATTTTTTAGAGGATTTCCCTTTTAAGGAGAAGGGAAATGAACAAAATGAACTAGCCATTGTAGTTGTTATGAACCAGGAAATAATATGAGAAAATAAATGGTAGTTCAAGGCGCCAGACCCTCCAAATGTGCTCTCGGCAATTGACACTGAAGATGATAATTCATTCATGAAATAGCGGCCTTAAATAAGCATTACAATTTGAAAGTTAAATAACAATAAATAACCCACTTTCACACGACTGGTGCATTAACAGAATACTGACCCACTACAAACATGGCCCATTATAGACTAAAGACTCAGACTCAACCCAACTGAAAGAAATACATAATTAACCAAAATTACCCCTTAACAAATTAAACAATACCATGACTAATGTAGCCTTCACAACACTTGGATAATTTGAGCGTGTAACACAGCCCCACCCTTCAGAAGAACTCACCCACGAGTTCGGGATATGTCTCTCGAAACATCTTTGCGTCCATCCAGGTTGCATCCTCTAGGTTAGCTCCCTTCCATTGAATCAACAAATCAACCCCAGCTCGATTCTCCTTTTTCTTAAGCCTTCAATCTATTACTTTCTCTAGTTCGGGGGTCAGTGTACCGTCTTCCATCACTATCAACAATCTAGGGTTAGGGTTTACCTAGGTTCCTATCTTCTTTTTTAGGCATGATATGTGGAATACTAGGTAGATCTTGGATCCTTCAGGTAAATCTAACTTGTGGGCGACTTTTCCAATCCTTTAAATGATTTGGAAAGACCCAAAGTACCTTGGAGAAAGCTTCAAGCTTTTCCTCACTGCAACTGTCATTTGTCTATAGGGTTTCAACCTCAAATAAATCCAATCCCCTACATTATACTCTATTCCTGTTCTCTTTTTGTCAGCATAATGCTTCATTCGGGTTTGAACTTCTTACAGGTTTTCTCGTGCTAGGGTGAGGATGAAGTCTCAACTTCGCATTTTGTCTGCCACTGCTTGTACTGTTGTAGGAGCCTTGGTGGTTCTTGTCCATACACTACCTCAAAGGGGGTAAACCCTATAGAAGAATGCTCTGAGGTATTGTATGTCTATTTGGCAGAGGCTATCCAACTAGCCCAATCTTTTGGCCTATCACTTGTGAAGCATCTAAGATATCTTTCTAACCATTTATTCATCACTTCCATCTAGCCATCAGTTTGGGGATGATATGCCAAGCTCATTAGCAGTGTAGTCTCACTTAATTTGAAAATTTCTTTCCAAAAATGGCTTGTAAATATTGCATCTCTATCACTAACTATGCTTTGTGGTATGCCATGCAATTTAAATATGTTTTCCATGAATGCCCTTGCAATTGTTACTGCTATGTATGGGTGTGCCAGTGGTATGAAATGACTGTATTTACAAAATTAGTCCACTATCACCATGATAACACTATATCCTTTAGATAGAGGCAACCCCTCTATGAAATCCTTGCTAATATCCACACATGCTTTGTTTGGGAGTGGCATAAGTTTTAGGATCCCTGCTGGCTTGAGGTTCTCTGTTTTGTTTCTTTAGCATACCTCACATTCTCTTTTGTATTTTCTAATATCCTTTCTCATACTGTGCCAAAAGAGTTCCTTCTTGATCTTGGAGTGCGTCCTTAGTGATCAAGTATGTCCTCCCATAGAACTATTGTGGAATTGTTGCATGATCTACTCCTGCTATTCCTTGAGAGTTCTCAAGTGCAACCTCCCTTTATAAAACAAAAACCCTCCTCAGAGTTGGTACTTGAGAGGGTCAAGACTCCCTTGTTGATGGTGATCATGAAGTAATGCCTCAACTAGGGATTTTGTAGATGGAGCCCTTCCCACCAATTAGCTATAACCATGATGATGGCCTTAGCTTCTCCATGATCAGCGAGGTTTACTTTTGGTTCTAGATGATTTGACAATCTAGAGAGAGCATCTGCTCCCTTGTTTCCTTTTCCACTACGATATTCCACACTAAAATTAAAGCCTAACAGCTTTGCAATCCACTTTTGCTAAAAAGATGTTCCAATCTTTTGCTCCAAAAGATGTTTTAGGGCCTGCTAGTAAGTCCTAACTTTGAATTTGTACCCTAATAGATAGTGCCTCCATTTTCTAATTGCTAACATCAAGGCTAATAGTTCCTTTTCATAAGTGGATAAAAATAAATTTTTACCTTTCAATGTTTGGCTTAGGTAAGCTAGAGTTCTTCTTTCTTGCATGAGAACAGCTCCTAAACCATTTCCAAATGCATCACACTCTACTACAAACATCTTTGAGAAGTCTGGTAATCCGAGGACAAGGGGAGTCACCATGGCTATCTTCAATGCTGCAAAAACTTGACTGGCCTCTTCACTTTATTGAAAAGAATTCTTCTTGAGTAAGGCAGTCAGGGGGCTGCAATACTCCCATATCCCTCACAAACTTCCTGTAATAACTTATTAAACCCAAAACTCCCCTTAGAGCTCTAGGATTTTTAGGTTTAGGCCATTCCATAGTTTTGAATTTCATTTCATACCGTATCGGCAAGTACATGCTGTACTAGAACAGTGGCCAGTACAAAAATTGGGTATGTCTCGTACCGGCCGGTATTTCGGTCGTACTGGCCATGTGTACCAAATTTCAGGATTTTTTTTCATTTCTTGCTATTTTTTTATCCTAATTTAGACTAGATTATTTACATATATATTTATATATATAATTTATTCATATATTGACTATTATTTTAAAATATATTTTTTATATGTATAATTTTTTATGTATAAACTATTTCGAAACAGTATTGGTACCAAAATATTTCATTCCAGTACTTTGACCGGTATGCTCACCAGTACAGTATTCAAAACATTGGGCCATTCCATTATAGGTATAATTTTAAGTGGATTTTCTTTGACTCCTTCCTTGGAAATAACATGGCCCAGCTACTCTACGTCTTGGTATTCAAAGACACATTTTGAGGCCTTTTCATATAATTGGTGCTGTCTCAAAACTTCTAGGATAGCCTTAAGATGCTCTACATGCTTCTTCACAAATTTACTGTATACAAGTATGTCATCAAAAAAGACTAATACAAATTTCCTGAGATATGACCTAAAAATCTCATTCATCACTAAAAACTTATAATGCCCCTCATGTGTACGAAAGGTAGTTTTGGGCACATCCTTAGGCTTCATCCTGAGTTGATGGTAGCTTGATTGTAAATCAAGTTTAGAAAATAATTTAGCACCATCTAGCTCATCCAATAATTCATCTATGTTAGGAATGGGAAACTTATCTTTAATAGTGTCCTTGTTTAGAGCTTGATAATCAATGCACATGCGCCAACTTTCATCAGCTTTTCTCACCAAAAGAACTGGTGAAGAATATAGACTTTGACTTGGTTGTATGATACCTGCCTGCAGCATTTCCCCAACCAATCTCTCAATTTCTTCCTTCTGGTAATAATGGTATCGATATGGTCTAACACATATTGGCTTGGCTGCTTCCTAAAGCTGAATCTAGTGATTGTGACTCCTGGGAGGTGAGAGTCCACTAGGTTCAGCAAACATTGTTTTGTAACCATTCAAAACAGTTTGTATGTCAGGCTCTACTGGTGCCCCTCCTGGTTTGTCACTGATTTCCATGATCAGCGCCTTCCCCTCCATACGGAAGGAAGCAATTTCCAACTTGTGATCCTCCAGAGTCTCAAAGTATTTGAAGAATTGATGTGCCTTTAAGATCCACTCATTCAAATCTCCTCCATCAAAGCAAGGAAAATCCAATCAAAGAGATCAAGCTTGAATTCCACTATTTCCCTCAAACAGAGAACTAGTATTTACTTTAATGTTGTTTGAATTCCCTTCCCCTGAGTTGAGTTTGGTTGTAATTTGTACCAAGCTATCATAGCTTGATGCCAAATTGTGGAGTTGTTGTAATACCTATTCAATTAGCATCCCATGCATGCTTGGACTGTTCCTCTTTAAGTGCAACGGTCTCCCAATGCAGGTTTTGTACTATTTCCAATAATTGTGATAAGCGGGTTCCATCTACCATGTAGCAGGAACGCAGCTGTAATACCACATTGTTATGAACCAGGAAATAATCTGAGAAAATAAATGCCACTTCGAGGTGCCAGACGCTCCAAATGTGCTCTCGGCAATTGACACTGAAGATGACAATTCATTCATGAAATAGAGGCCTCAAATAGGCATTACAATTTGGAAGTTAAATAACAATAATTAACCCACTTTCACATGGACTGGTGCATTAACAGATAACTAACCCACTACAAACATGGCCCATTACAGACTAAGGACTTGGACTTAACCCAATTGAAAGAAATACATAAATAACCAAAATTACCCCTTAACAAATTAAACAATACCATGACTAATGTAGCCCTTACAATACTTAGGCCTTATTTGTTTTAAGAGATGAGATGAGATAAAAGCTAAAAAAAGAATAAAATATTGTTGTAATATATTTCTTTAATATTAATTTTTTTTTGATATTTGAAAAACTAGTTTTGAAATTTGAAAAAGTTAAATTTTTTATTATATTTTGTATAGAACTATGAAAAAGTGTAATGATGAGTTTAAGAAGAGTTTGGAGTTTATGGTTTTATCTCCCAAAGAAAACCAAGCCTTAGATAATTTGGGTGTGTAACAGCGGTTCAATGAAACTAGAAGAAACAACAGATACCATGGCATTTGAATGGCGTGTAATATGCAATGATCTATTTGTTTAACTTGTGTTTCAAAAAAGAAGAATTGGGAAGAGATAAATACAAAGAAGAAAGAGAATGGGGGAGGGGGAAGGAGAAAAATAAAAGCTAGAAATATCGAAAAGGAGGGGGGGAAGAGAGAGGTGGTGGAAGGAGATCAAATAAAAACTTGACACCTCATTTTAAGAGATTTATTTGTGGTTTTAGCATTTTCCTTTTATAAAGTTAGGTTTCTTCAATGTGATATAGTACCTCTTCTTTATTATCATGATTTGAATGAAAAATAATTATAGAAAAGAGATACATGAATTCTCTCTCAAATCAAATGGAAAGTAATTTTTTTTGTAAAGGGATTAAATGGTAAGTATTAAGTCAACATTTACATTTAATTCTATTAGGTAACATGAGATGTTGGTAGAATAATGATTGAAAAATTAATTGATATTAGGTATGAGAGAGTAGCATTGAATACAATACTCATTTCTCGAGCTTTTGGCTAGTAAACGTCTTTATTGATGATTCTTACTCTGTTATTACAAAAGTAACAACTGTGTTGTACTTAAAGAATGACCCATATTTATATGAAAAAATCTACACAATCTCCACACACCATACTTTTTTTTAATCAAATATTTGATATATAACTAATGAATAAAAAAATTAAATTAGTTTAAAAAGAACAAATTCAAAATAAAAATATTAAAAAATAAAAAAAATAATAGTGTATGAAAGTTAGAAAGTTGTGTAGAAGTGCTCTATATATATATATATATGCACAATTATATCTTTTGCCTTTGTATACTAGTGGAAGAATATACAACAACTAATTGACATCAAAAATGTCTTTTTGCTTTGAAAAATTGTTTGAAAATGTGTTTATATGCCAGGGCCTTGATCAGTTTATTAATCATTATCTTCCTCATCATGTTTGTAAATTGAATAAACCATAAGGTATTGATCTTCATCAGATAATTTGATCAATTCCCCTCATTTCTACTTGGATTATTGTTGTAGAATATCTTGTCCATTTTTACTGTCATCAACTGCATGGTTCCTTGATGCTTCTACTGATAATATTTTATATATTATACCTTGATTTGTATCATACTCAAAGCTTTTCATGAAGTACTACACATCGATCATGTTCTTGGCCATGCTCACATGCATGCCCAAGTGCAAACCCCTTCTATATACTCCATCAACAATACACCAACAAGTCCATCTCTATTATAATCTCTTATTCTGATCTTGCTCAACACCTGTGCAATAATTTGTAGATATATAATTGACCTATTTCATGTAGCCAGCTACTGAAGAATCCTTCAATGTATATGTGGATTGCATATATGATAAGTTAGGGATGCACCTTTTTTTTTTTCAACCAGTATTTACTCGTATGCATTTTTTGGTGCAAATTGGGTTGGCTGCCCCCATATAAGGTTTCTATGAATGGCTCAAGTACTGGGGCCAAGTATAGAACTGTACATGGCTTTTAAAGTAAATTACTTGGTCAACTTTCTTATATTTTGTGATCTTGGTGTTACCATGTCATCTCCTCCAACCCTTTACTACAATTAATTATGTTCTCTTTACATTATGAAAATGAACCCTTGTCTTTCATGTATGCAAAAAACACATTAAAATTGATTATTACTATGTTCAAGAGCGTATTGCCCTTGACATCTTGTAAACTTAGGCCTAATTTGATTAGTAAAATATTTTCAACTCATCTTATCTTATCTCAACATCCAAATGTACTTTTCAAACACAAATACATTTTAATTTTAAATTTTAAACTTTTAACTTTTAACTTTCTTAAATAATCATTACAATATTCTCAAACTTTTAAACAAAAAAAAAAAACTTTTTTAAATCCCAAAATAAAAATAATATTTTAATTTTATAATACTTTTATTCAATTTTTTTTCTCTCATTTTCCAAACTCCATAAAATATATTAACTCAAACAATTACACTACTATTTACAAACAATTTCACTAATATTCACATTCACAGATCATCTCATCTTACTATCTAAATGATATCTTATTATGTGTACGTCCTTCTCATCTTAACTTTCACATGTATTTACCAAACCCTTGATCTCTATCAGTTTTGAGACTTATATCGCAGCTCCTTAATGCAAGAAAAAAGGAGGGGGAGGGGGGAGGGAGGCATATGAAAAAGCTAACTCTTTTAAGCTTGGCAACTTGATTATAGTTGTTAAGGCGTCTTTTGTAACCACCAGCTCTGTTTGCATCGAGTTCTTGAAGAAGAGAATAACAACCTAGTTGGATGTGTCTGTGACACCTCTGATACCAAAGTCAGGATATATTTTGTATTGGAGAAAAGTGAGAAAGAGTAGATAGTCAATTCAGAGTGATTAACCTCCTTTTATTATCGGTTTTATGTGATTTATATTCTCCTCATCGAGGTCTTATCTGCTCAGAGTACCATAATGCAATCTCTTGTTGGCTGTAGGATCCTTAGTAAGGATTCCAGGCTTGCGCTCCATGCCAACGCATTTATTTGACATCACTTTTTGTGCATTACTTGGGCCAAGGCCTTCTCCTCACTATATCAAGATGGATTAGATGCTCCAATTCTAGGCCAAAAGACGATACAGGCACATGCCTGGTCTTATGAGAGGAGGAATATCAATTCTTACTGTGTGAGCAGTGGGAATTATTATTTATGTCCCTTGATATTTAAATGCCCCATAGTTGTTGCTTGTAGTAGTTCACACTCCTATGCCTAGGGTAGCATGCCAAAATCTATATCCCACGTTCAATCTTGTGGTAAGAGCTATGGTCCTTGTTTCTGGCATGCACCTTGTTTGACACTTGTCAACTTTCCATTAGAAACTATCCAATCAGTTCAGTAGACCCTATTTTTAGGTCAACAACCTTTCCCTTCCCGTATTGCCATCTTCTTTTATTTCCATTGTTCATGCACTTTTCCTTTCCTCGTTCTTCTTTCTTGTCCTTCAACATGCTTAAACCCTTGGAATGACCCCTAAAAAGGCTTCATGCCTCCCTTCTTGGGAATCACATCTACCCATCCTAGAGCACCCTTCCAAATTTGAGATGCACGTCACACTATGCTTTCTAGTATTACGGAGGGTACCAATTGACTACATCCGTCTCACTTAAATCTGAACATCGTCCATGCCTCGTTTAGGATATCAAACTACATTAATCTAGAGGTGCCAATAACCCATCAAGGTGTCGTGGATTCAAAGGGGTTTGCCGAAAATGTGGATCTATAACCCATGATGTCTTGGAACGGGGTGCAACTCCCTTTTTGCCGCCATGTTCAAGACATTTTAGATTTCATCGAGCTAGCCCCTATACAACTTCACCTTGATGCCTAGAGGATACTAATGTCTTGCTACATTGTTTGGTGCAAGGTGTTGCGTGATGGGGTGAAGAATATTGTTGAACCCAAGGTTTCAAGTTTCGTGGAATTATAAATCTACACATGGATTTTGATGATAACAAATGAATTCAAAGAATAAAGGAGTCTCAAGCTCAAGTTGTTCACACAATAGAATCAAGCACATCAAGGAATCAAATATGAGCAAAAAGGGAACAAGTTCACATTAAAATCATAGAGTAATGTTGTAAATCTCTTAAAAATTCGAAATTAGGATTAAGATTCAAAATTAATATTTTATCATAAAGCATTAAAATAAATTTTCCACATATGCATGAATATTTTGAAAATTAAATTTGAAAATTTTGAAAGATGATTGATTGTCATCTTTCACATGTGCATGACATGATTAAAGGTTTGAATTTTGAAAATATTAAGATGATTGATTGTCATCTTTCACATGTGCATGTTTTATTTGAATATTTTCAAAAGTGATAGATACTTTTCTTGACTTATGCAAAAGGTAGATGTCTTTATTTGAAAATTTTGAAAAGTAAAGTGTGCTCCTTTTATCATATGCAAAAAGTAAAAGATTAGATTTGAAATTTTTGAAAAGAAAAGTGTGCTCCTTTTGTCACATGCAAAATGTAAAAAGATTAGATTTGAAATTTTTGAAAAGTGAATGATGATGTCTTTGATATACGAATCTTTTCAAATTTAAAATTGAAGACTCATTTGCCTATAAATAGCTCACTTGAGTTTTGCAAAAATCACAACAAGAGCTTATACATCTATTGCTAAGTTTTGCATTATTTTTTCAAAGCTCTCATTCTCTCTTTTCTAAAATTTTGAGCCTTAATTCTTGTTCTTATTGAGAGAGATATAGGTTGCGCTGTATTATTTCTATCTCACTTGTTGAGGAGTGTATTTTGATAGTCTACCCACTATCAACTCTTGTATTTGTAAGAGGGTGCATATAACACTTGTGTGTGTAGAAGGTGTTCTACACGAGGAATAGTTAAATCACCAAGTGTGAAGTGATTGGAAGTGTAGAGGGTATTCTACACGGATTCTTTAGAGCGCTGCTGCTCAAAAGTGTAATAGATTTCTATCTCCACCTAAAGGAGATTGACTAGTGAATTCAGGATCTTCAAGGGGTAGCTTGAGGCGATGACGTAGGCAGTGGGGCTGAACCTCGTAAAAATACTGAGTTTGCTTTCTCTTACCCTACTCTTTACATTTCTTACTACTTTACATTCTATTTATATTTTATATTGTGTATTTGATTAATAAGTGTTAATTTTTATAATATAATCCAATTCACCCACCCTCTTGTGTTAGTCATCTGGGCAACAAATATCATGACCTGACGGCTAGGGAATCTTTCCATATGCACCAAAGGGTGATGAGCGTAACGTGTGTAATTTTAGGTCCAGACCTAAATTTCGGGTTGCTAGCATTGAAAACCGCTTATCTGGTATCAAGGATTGGTTCAAAAAGTGGTTGATTAAAAGTTCTTGGTTCGAGCTGTGTGGAGGGTCATCCTTGATGACAAGGAGTTCACAATAAACTTGTCTACTTTTGAGTGAGTTCGCATCAAGAAGGTTTATGTCTGGGTAAAGAGGCACCAAGAAGAGCTCTAGAGTGTGGCCTTATTGATGAGATTAAACATTGAATAGTTTATAGTAATGCCAGATCGGTCGAGGGTTTATGTCCCCTACTTCCTGAGGGAGGGCTTCAATTTTCGTAGTGAGAAAAGGTCTTGCAATTCGGTGATGGAGAAGGGAAAAAGGGGATGCGTTGAAGCCACACGAGGGTTGCCGGCCCCCAACAATAGTTAGGGGAGAGGGGGGTGAGCGGCGAAGGGCTTCCTCACAACTAGAAAGCTTGAACCAATCCTCATGCAGTACTCTGCTTGTCGTGATGGCAGGGACATCACCCCATCTGACATTACAGGCAGAGCGTACGAGAAAGGCAACAATACAATGTGACCCGTCCTCGCTAGATGATGTCTAGGATCTTATAAAACAATCAAACCAATTTCGTATTGACGATTAGGCTCAATTTCCCATAGCTTGTAGGTCACTTTGGCACAATGTCGAGCGATCAAGACCAGCCTATGACGTCTGGTCATGCAGAGTAGGAACTCAACATGGCCTTATTTTGAGGGCTCTGAAGGGACACCTTTGGTCGAAGCTATAGCCGAGTTGGCATGCACAACTAGGTGCATGTTTCCCTTTATATATATATAACCCTAATCTCAAGATTTTTGTGGGTTTTTATGTTCTTAAAAGCCCTTCAAATATATAACTAATGCATAACATGTAGCTTTTCGATTAAGAGTTTACACCTTAGCTTAAAAATATTCAGATCAATTCATAATCTTTTCATTGAAATCTCTCAATACAGTCAATCTTTTGGAATGCCCATAAGGATCAATATAACACTCGTTCTAAGGATACTGAATTAATTACGTGAATGTAACGACAAATGTTTGGATATATATAGTACTACTACTAATGCAACTGATCTCTATATAAGCATTAATCATGGTATTTGCATATATATATATATATGTAATGCTCTTTCCGAAATTGAGAGATTATACATTTTTAGTTGAGTTGGTGTTGTCAGGTTTATCATGCCAGCTTCTTTTCACTAATTTTTTTTTCTTGTATTTGCTTCATCCAATGCTAGTTATAAATTTGATAAAAATAATTAAATGATGACTGTAATTTCTAAAAAGAAGGTTATTATCCCATGAAAATAGTTATCCTTAAAAGGAAAAAACGTTCTCTAGGTGTGCTATTTTCCATATATGGATATCATTTTCAAGTGGTATTTCCCCCCCACCATTACTCTTTAGTGGTGGTGGGCATCTCATTCAAATGGATAGTTATATTATAGACCCATTTCCAAGGATTCGTGTATAGCTTCCCATCCTCCCCCTTTATCCTAGTACTTACATATTATCAACAATATGATAAGAAAAAAAAATCAAATTGACAAATCCCTTCAACTATTTTTCTAATATTCAACATGATAACTAGTATCCCAAAACAACATTCATCAAAAACCGTCCAAGAATAGTAAATCGAATTTAGGGTTCAAAAATCCTTGCAAGACTTTCCTGCAATAGAATTTGATATAAGAACACTCATGTCAAGTTTCAAATTCGTGGCTAATATGTTTAAGTTTTATACTTCTCCCTCTTATTGAGGTAAGTGAGCCTAGGCCTGTGGGCTGTGGGCAATAGCAGAGCTATTAAGGGGCAGGGGGCCAGTTAATAGGATTGATTTATTTTTTAAAACATATTAATCATATATACATATTAGATTTGGAAAAATATATATTAATTTTTTTTATAATTTATAGGATAATATTAATATCATCTTGTATTGGCCCCTTCTCTAAAAAATACATATCATATAAAATAATATAATATAATAACATAATGACACGTTTTTACTATAGATAAAAATAAAAAAAGATATTAGATGATTGTTAGCCTACAATTCTGCTTGTAGATGTTTCTATCCTCTATTTTCATTTTCCAAAGTATTAGAAATTATATAAAAATAGAAAAAGTAATATTTTATATATTTTATTTTAGTTTTGTTTGGCCCTCTCCTAAAGCAAAATCCTAGCTACGCCACTGCCTGTGGGATTGATTATTGTGAGCACCTTATACAAATTAAAAAGAAAAAAAAAGAAAATATCATGTCAACAAAATTATAAAGTCACTACAAATGCTATATAACACAAAATTTTAAAGAAAAACTACATAAATTAGGTTTAAATTAGGCAAGAAATTAGGAACATATAGGGATTCGATTCCTTAGGGCTCTATAAATGGAAAACATTTCTCATGACCTAATGCAACCAAATCATAGTAATGAAAAACGAAATTACGAAAATGGTTGTACTATGTACAAAGAATGAGGGCCATCTAGCGGTAGTTAGAGAGAGTGAGAGAGAGAAAGATTGAGCCTAAAATAGTGAAAGAGAAACTCACCGGTGTTAGCAAGAAGATGGCGGTGCCAATAATCGAAAACCACTATGTGAAGTTGTGAGAGAGAAAGAGAGAGAGAGAGAGAGAGAGAGAGAGAGAGAGTATATTGCGGGGCGAGAAGATGGGGAATTAGGCGAGGTAACTTTAGGTTTTCTTATTGTGTATGAGTTATTATGGCAAATTAGATGTCACTATAATAAACAAATTATGGAAAAGAAACTCCTATTTTACGATGAACTTAATTGTGGTGACTAAACTGTGATAATCTGAATTTTTAGGTGTCCTTTTTAATTTTTGTGTTTGGCATAGTTATGTTTCTTTAATATTATTTTAAGAAATCTTTGGAGCCTTTTGGAAATATATATATTTCCTATGAAACTTTTGTTGGTATTAAGCCTATATGTATTGGATGAAAAATATTTGGGAAATACCTAGATATTGGAAAAAAAATCATTGGAGACACTAAGTATGATGAAAAGATATGGATTTTAAATATTCAAGAAGATATTTAGAAATTGAAGGAAAATTGACAAAAGAAGTCAAGTGATACAAATAAAGAATATACCACATGATGCACTTGGATTGGCTAATCTCGAGTAGGTTCAACGTATTTTAGTAATTCAAGAATAACTTTCCCATAAGATCTCCAAATTAGGTGATTCAAGATGGTGTAGAAATCCAAGAGAGATATCTACAACCTTTATGTTTTGAGTTCTAAGAGATACAGACTTAATCAAGGGTAAAACCAGGTGTGAAGTGGACGCATATGAACTGAATTTAGGTAGTAGCCGACTTTGTCATGTTTCATCTTGAAAATCTATATAATTAATCTATTAGTTTGACATGTGTATAGACACTTAGCAAATTGGGAAGTTCTGGTTTGGAAATCCAAAGAGATAATGCTTAGGAACAAGAGTTAGGCAAGGTGGCAAAAGGAAGTTAAGGGAAGCAAGAAAGGAATATACCATATGATGAAATTGAATTAGATAACTCTCGGACAGTTTCAATGTTCTTTGGTATTTTGGGCATAAATTCCTCATAAGATTTCCAAATGAGGTGATTTAAAATTCTATAGAACACCAAGAGATAGATCTAACACTTTCATGTTTTGAGTTTTAATAGATATGGGCTTAATCAAGGAAAAATCTGGCTTGAAGTTGGCTCATCTGAAATGGATCCAAGTGATAGCCGAAAATTATTTTGTCTTATTTCAATATATTTTCAAAGATAAGGATGATGATGTGAAGTTTGCATAATTTTGTTAGTATCTACACTAAGAGAACTAGATTATATATATATATATATATTTAGAAAATCAAAGGAAAAAAACCAATGGAAGAGGAGTTTTTGTTGTTTTAAGTAAAAAATATTTGAAGAATATTCTTAGATGGATGGGGCATACAGATTGGCTATTTTGGTAGGGCCATAGATTGACTTTTCCTTTGTTTTTCTTACCATGTTTAGTATGCTTTTTTTGATACCTCTCAGCAAAAGAGACCCTAAGCCCTCTCCCTTTTCTTCCTTTCACTCCTTACACTCTAAACAATCCTTTTACTTTTCTAGACGTGGGATCTTCCAAGAAACCAAGTAGCATCTCTTCAATAGATTTCATTGCTAAACTTTGGAAAAACTAGTAAGTGCACAACTTTAACATTGTTTATATATTTTATAATTTGTTAATTAAGGTGCTATTTGTTATTTGATTGTTGAATGAATATATGTTATTTGGTGACTCATAAGTAGTATAAATAATACTTTCTTATTATTGGAAATTGATTGGTAAGTGTTGATAAGTAATTAGCTCTTAATTTCCTTATGTTTATTTGAGATAATGACTTAAGACTTAGTTTAGGAATTTATTTAGAAAATCTATGTTAAAAAGCTTAAGAAAAGATATTAAGAATTTAATTAGAAAATTTGTAAGTACATTTATAACTTACTCTTAGTATTTGTTTGTATATGAAGAGTTAACATGTTGAAAGATATTTCATTGGAATGCCTAATGCATTCATAGTAAATGTTATTTTTGTGCTAAGTTGATTTTAGTAGGAATTAATTGATAAAAATGGAGAAAAAGTATTCTAAGGAGTAAGGATTTACTTTAGTAAATTGTGGATTAAGAATTGAATGAGGATATGTGATGATGAAAGGACAATAAATGGAAGCTAAGAATTTATATGGTTTCAGCTTTGGTGAAATACCTTAGGGTATTATTAATTTTACCTTTTTAGATGGAGGATATGATAATTAAATTAAGTTAGTGAGTGATTTGAAGAGAATTTCATGGATTAATTCTTTTGAAGAGTAGTGGAAGAATGAAGATCATTTGGTAGTGAAATGATTATTTTGGGATAAGGAAGAAATTTAAGAAAAAAATAGATTTATTGAGGAAAGGGTGATTCGGCTATGACTGAAATTAGTATATGTATGAAATTTTCATGACATGTTAAGAAGAAAGTAAAATTAAGTTTAAGAAGGAGAAGAGAAAATTGGAATTTACATGTATAAGTCATGACTCAAACCTACATCTATTAAGACTGAAGATAAATGTTTCTCTTAAGTTTATATGTTGATATTTTTATTGTTTCTAAGTGACTTTTCTAAGTTACTATATGCGAGTTATACAGTGAGAATGCAAGTTTTATATGGCATATGACCCATGAGTAAGTAGCATGAATGAAAGCCTAAAAGTATATGCATATTCAATTATGCCACCAAATCATATGTTTTAAGTTATGAACCATGCACAAGTAAGGTCAAGTGGGCATGCATGATCTTTTATGGTACAAACCACATATTTTAAGATCTCATGGTTTTCAAAAGAAAAGAAGAAAAGAATACGAAGAAAATAAGGAAATAATAGAAGTCTTGTCATGACAGGAAAAATGATACGTAACTCTCGTAAGACTGACGTGCCGACGGGGAGGACGATATGTAACTGTTGTCAAATGATAAGAAGTCATGTCAGAGCAGGGACGAAGATACGTAACACTCGTACGACTGACTTGACTAGCGGAGATAACGATATATAATGTCCACTACAATAAGAATGTTTATGTCATAACGGAGATGGCGATACATAACGCCCATATGACCGAAATGAATTGGCGATGAAAACAATACATAATTGCCACTATAATAAGTATGTTATGTAATGACAGGTACAACGATACGTAATGCCCGTACGACTAAAATGAATATGATAAGGCTCGCCACGACAGGGACGATGATATGTAACGCTTGGGCAATTGGTGAGAATATAAACTCGGCAAGGCCATTGATACATAACGACTGTCGAGATTCAAAAATAGTGACATGGCCCAACTACAAGTAATAATAATGGAGAATGAGAACATAAAAGAACAAAAATTTCAAGAAATATATTTTCATACATTATGAAAAGTTTGCACCAATTTCTATGAAAAATTTTCTTATAAAAATATGTACGTTTTGAAGGGATGCATAGGTCAAGCATAAGTCATGCATAAAGTCATATATTTATGCAAGCATATGTTATTTGTGTATATGGTATATGCCTTTGTTATGTTGGATGTGTACTTACTAAAATTTCTTAAGAATCTCACTCTTTTAATTTTATCTAGCATTCCTTAAGGAATGATAGACTTTATTGTAGGAATAGGTGACTCAACATGAGACCTAGATGTCGTCGGAGGTTCTGAGATACTTTGAGAGTCCTACAGAATACTTCCCCTTCTGTAAATTGATCACTTACGTATGTGACCAAATGAGATAGCCAAATTATAAGGAAGTTAGAAACAAACTCCCAAGGGTGGTAAAAGGAGTAGTTGGATATGATATATTATGTATATGTCTTGAGATAATTGGAATGATGTAAATATTTGATACTCTCTAAGGAAATGAATGATAAATTATGGGTTTCTAGTTAAGTTTTGCCATGTGATCATTGATGCAAAAAGTTAGATCTCTTTGTATTTATTGGAAATTTACCTCATTCCGTTGCGATTTACACTGCATTTAGCTAATAAGTTTAAGTGTATGCATGCTACTTTCATGTTTATAAATGGTAGGTAGTCTTGGGTTACTTATCCTGACATTTCAGTTTACGTTTTATTCTAGATGTTAATCGGAGTGTCACATTAATCCCCCTTAACAAACATTTGTAACGATGACTATTTTGTAATGACGATAGTTGAATTGCGTAATATGCATTATTTGTGACTGTTTTATTTTGACGAATAAAATTTGTCAAAAAGTGTACCATGTTTCAGCGACTTTATTAGTTGACACAAAGAAATAAACCAAACAATAAAGAGAATACCTGGAGAAGCCTTGTATAATCAACCATCTAATTATACTTTGCCTTGTCAGCATCAAGGTTTTTACTTGTGCATTTACCACACCCAATATATGTGCTTTAATTGTTTAAAAAAAATGAAAAAAAAAACCTTGCCTTCACCAAACACAGATTTGCCTCTTACAATTTGCCCCTCTTTCCATTACCCAAACTTCCCCCTCATTCCAACAACAACAGCAAGATGCTATGATGCAGACGACAAGATAGCACGAGATCCACTAGTGCACGACTTGCTATGATCCCAAATTGACTAAGTATGAAATTGATTAGTGGTTTATAAGCCCCGAGGCACCTTTTCCTTGTAAGCCAATTTTCAAATGTGAGTTTTACCTAATGAGTTATTATGATATTAGAGCCACCCCATATCTAAGGTCATGTTGCAACGATTGCAATCGTGTAGTACGGGGGTAATGCCGGCATGGCAGTGTTAGTCCAGAGTTAGAAAAGACCTAATGCACAGCCAGTTCGTGTGGGCATGGGGACCGCCGTGGATGTCGGTTGCGAAGCATGGTGGTTATTATGATCCCACATTGATTAAGTATGGGATTGATTAGTGGTTTATAAGCCCCTAGGCACCCTCCCCTTGTAAGCTAATTTTTTAGGGTGAGTTTTACCTAATGAGTTCTTAACGTGACCAACAGCAAGACAATACGAGAAAGTCTGGAGGACGGCAACTAGTGGTGGAGCCACATATGCCTGGCCCTCCCAAAAAAATTTTAAAATTTAAAATAGCTCTTTAAATTTTTTTTA
This sequence comes from Platycarya strobilacea, assembly GCA_036898215.1. NCBI lineage: Eukaryota > Viridiplantae > Streptophyta > Magnoliopsida > Fagales > Juglandaceae > Platycarya > Platycarya strobilacea. Next base: position 44,060,299 of record CM072550.1, read on the forward strand.
ATATTCAAAACAGTCTCTAAATCTTATTTATAATGTCTTATATATAGAAATTGCCCCCCCCCCCAAAAAAAAGATTTATAATTTCTTTATTCCCATATGCTTTCTAAAATTTTATAAAATCTTAATATAGATAAAAATATCTCTCTCTAATTTTTTTCTCTATAACTCTTAGAATTTGTATAATTTTTATATATTATCTATTTTTTAGGATGTGGCCACACGAAAATTATATTAAATAATAAACTATTAACATTTATCCCAATTTTATATTATATACTATTGAGTTTCTTAATACAAAATCCAAACTGAAAACCAAAAAAATCATTTAAAATTGATGATTTATATGAAAAATAGTAGAGATATTGGTTTATCTTCTAAACCTCTTTGAGTACGGAGAAATTTAATTAAGGTCTCATTTGTAGTATTCTATACTTGATATAACACTGAAATAGATATATTTTACATTAAATTTGATCAACTAGCTTAAATATTAGAATGAAAAAATGGCATTTTAAAAGATAATTTGATAATATCTACGACAAAAATAATTTCTGAATATTTCATATTCACAAAAATAATAATAGATTAATATTTCTCTCTAAAATAAACAATAAGTCGTGTGTTTTTACATTATTTAACAAATTATTGCAATTTAATTTTATATATACTTTATAATTTTGTAATTTTTTTGAAAAGTTGTTATGAGAAGTTATTTTCTAAAACTTTCTCTTGGAGACCAAAACTAGACAGCCTAGATTTTAACACTATAATGCTGATAGATGTTGATTAGCTGGAGAGGGGATTTGAAGAAGATGGAATTTTATATGTTGTAAAATGTATAGACAAGGATAAGGCACCAGGTCCAAATGGCTCTCCTATGGTATTTTTTCAAGCTTGTTAGGGTGTTGTTGGAGTTGATTTTTTTAAGGTATTTGCTGAGTTTCACTCGCATATGAGTTTTGAGAAGAGCTTGAATGTGACTTTCATTACTCTTATTCCGAAAAAGGTAGGGTGGTGGAGATGGGAGATTTCAAGCCTATTAGCTTGGTGAATTGCGTTTATAAAGTTATCTCATCAAAGGTGTTGTCCAATCGTTTGAGTAGGGTGATGGAGAGGACTATTTTACCCTCTCAAAACGTTTTCGCGAGTGGAAGACAGATTTTAGATTATATTTTGATTGCAAATGAATGTTTGGAGAATAGGCTTAAAATGGAGAAAGCTGGTATCTTTATTAAATTAGATATGGAAAAAACTTATAATCATGTAAGTTGGGATTTTCTTGATTATTTGTTGAGGAGATGGACTTGGTGCTAAATGATGCTCGTGGATAAAGTATTGTGTGTAGACTCCTAAATTCTCAATATTGGTGAATGGAGAACCGGTTGATTTTTTAGTAGTTCTCATGGTTTGAGGCAAGGTGATCCCATTTCCCCTATCTTTTTATTATAATTATGGATGCTATAAGCAGAATGATTGATAGGACAGTGGAGAGTGATTTAATGTCCAACTTTGTGGTGTAGAGCGAGACAAGGAATTGTTTGAGGATCTCTCATTTATTTTTTACCAATGATTCTCTAATTTTTAATGATCCTGATCTAGAAAATCTATGTGCTTTAAGAGCACTTTTCTTGTGTTTTGGAGCTGTCTTGGGGTTGAAAATAAATTTGTCAAAGTCTAAAATTGTTCTAGTGGGTGATGTTCAAAATATTTCAATTTTGGCTAACTTGTCAGGGTGCAGAATTTCTTCACTACCTTTGATGTATCTTGGGCTTCCTTTGGGCGCATCTTTTAAAGCTGTTAATATTTGGGATGGGGTTATAGAAAAAATTGATAGGAAGTTGGCTGGGTGGAAATAGATTTACTTGTCTAAGGGGGCAAGAGTTACTCTTATTAAAAGTACTTTATTAAATCGTCCCACCTATTTTCTTTCTCTTTTTCCCTCCCAACTAATGTTAAAAAGAGAATTTGAATTGTATTTTGGAACTTTTAATGGAAGGTATAGGTGAGGAAAAAAAGCTTCACTTGGTTAGTTGGAAGAAAGTTTATCAACCGGTTAGTTGTGGGGGTTTGAAAACTAAAGATTTGAGGAGTCCTTCTTGAGAAATGGCTTTGGAAATATCAATTGAAAAGTAAAACTCTTTGAAAAAATGTGATAGATGCATTATATGGTAGTGAGTGGGGGGAGGTTGGTGTTCTAAAGAGTATAGTGGAGCTTATGGGGTAAATTTGTGGAAATTTATTAGAAAATGATGTGATTCTTTTGCAAAAAAAAAAAAAAAAGATTAAAGGTGGGTGATGGGAAGAGAATTCTTTTTTGGCATAACCATCAGTATGTGGATTTAGTTTTAAAAGTATAATTTTCAGCCCTTTTCAGAATTGAAAGGGACTAGCATGCTGCAATTTCTGATTCTTATTATTGAGGTAATAATAATATTGATTGGAATGTTGTTTTCAAGAGGGACGTTAATGATTAGAAAGTGGATGAAGTTCAAATATTGATAGCCATGCTTTATAGTTCAAAACGGTTGGTAGGAAAAGAGGATAGCATAGTGTAGACTCTTGATATAAATTAACATTTTTCAGTTTCTTCTTTTTATAAAACTTTGTCCAGCCATAATTCTTGTGTCTTTCCTTCGAAAAATATTTGGAAAGTGAAAGTCCCTCACAAAATTGTTTTTTTCTATTGGGTGGCATCATGGAGCAAGATGTTGACAACCGATAACCTTAGAAGAAGGGGTATGTTCTTTGTTGATTGGTGTGTTTTGTGCAAAATAAATGAGAAATTTGTTAACCATCTATTCCTTCATCGTAAAGTGGCAAGATTCTTGTGATATGAAATTTTGTGTTGAACTAGTTTTTAATGGTTATGCTTAAAGATGTGGTGGATTTATTAGCTGGGTGGATTTGATTTAAGAATTGCAAGAAGGCGGAAACCGTTTGGAAAATGATTCCTCCTTGTTTTATGTGATGCTTATGGCTTGAAAGAAATAGAAGATGCTTTGAAGACAGAGCACTCTTTGCATGATCTTAGGGGTTTCTTCTTGAGCACTTTGGGTTCTTGAGTTAAATCATTACAATTTTGTAATGGTTGATAATTTTCATATTTTGTTTTAGAGTTTTGGGAGTTTTTTTTTTTTTGTTTGGAGGAAGTAAGTATTTTCTTTTGTATATATCCTGTGTACTAAGGCTTCTGTCTATTTCTTTAGAATAAAATCTTTTATTACTTATTAAAAAAAATGGTTTTGTAATTTTTTTGCGTTTTACATAAATATCTCATGTGATAAAAGTTAGCCTCTCTAAAAAAAATTGTTGTTCTACCACTGACGACAACTCGACGACAGCAAGTTTAAATTTTTTAAAGTTTGGTTTCTCACATGGCGATAGTGGCGGAGCCACATTCGGGCATAGCCCCCCTCCCCCGTGGCCCCACCCCTTTTCTAGAAAAAAAAAAGTTAAAAAAAAAACAAATGTTTTTTTAAAGAAAAAAAATATGTTGATTTTTTATGATTTAATAAGATAATATTAATTTGATATTCAATTGGCCCATTTCTAAAATTATCTTGGGCCCATTTCATAAATTTAATCTAATTTAAAAATAAAATATATCTCGTATAAAATAAAATAGTATAATAATATGATGAGATATTCTTTTTATAAAGAAAAATAAAAATAAAAAAGAAGTTGAATATTTTTTAACATATTTTTAATATATTTTTATTATGATGATATATTTTTAACATATTATATATTTTTTTAATACATAAATTATATCAAAAGTATTTTATTTTTATTATAAATTTTACTCTCAAAATATTATATACCTCAAAAATATATATATAAATAAAATAAAAAATATTTTATATATTTTAATTTAATTTTTCTTGCCCTCCAATAAATTCCAGACTCGGCCTCTCCATGACGGGATTGTCTCGCATCAGAACTCTTTTTTTTTGTTTTTTGTTTTTTTTTTATTCTTTCTCGGTTTGGGGGAAGTTTTCTCCTCGCAACAGAGGTTTTTTAAGGACTGCTTGGATTGGAAAGTGGGTTGAACTCATCTCAACTCACTTCCATTTCATCATTATATTTTTATAATTTTTTATACAAAACACAAATTTCTATACACCTTTTTTAAATCTCAATACACCTTTTTCAAATTCCAATACACTTTTTCTAAATTCTAAAATAATAATAATATTAAAAAATAAACCAAACTCACATCAACTCATCTCATCTCTTAATCCAAGCAGGCCTTAGTTTCACATGAGCCACATCATGCTTTCATTCTTTTCATAAAAGCTTTTTAGCATTTTTAGCATCTTCTTTTTTTTTTAATCCTCGCTTTGGGGCAATCGCCTCTCTCATTCCCTACAATCAACATGTAGACTCTGAAGTCTGAACTGCACTACCCTCCAGCTTGCTACGAGTCTTCCCTGCTGGCAGTATGTTACCATTGCTATTCCCTCTTTAGGTGCTTTTCTGGGCCCCGTTTGGTGACTGTAGCGTAGGCTATGTAGGTTCCACCTGACGCTTCTCTGTTGTTTCATTTTCTGGTTTGCTCCGTTTGGTATCAATAAAATTACAGTCCAATCACTGACGTGCGATGGCAAAATTGCATGAAACTCTAAAACCCATTTTGTCAATCCCGTTTTCTCGTTTAGACTATTCTATGTACATGAAGATGCTGCAGGTTTGCATGGACGCAAAGGCTGAAAGATGCGGTCGTTTGATTCATAACCAACTAATAACTAGTGGGTTTGATTCAAATGTACACTTAAATACAAAACTGATAATATTCTATTCGAAATTTGGCCACATGGACACGGCTCGTAACTTGTTCGATAGAATGCGTGAAAGAAATTTAGTGTCCTGGACTGCTATGCTTTCTGGGTTTACACAAAATGGGTATTATGAAAATGCTTTGATGATGTTTTCGGCAATGTGTGGAGTGGGTGTCAAGGCCAACCAGTTTACCTATGCGAGTGTGTTGAAGGCGTGTACTAGTATGAGGTGTTTGGAGGTGGGGTTGCAAGTACATGGCTGCATACACAAGAGTAGGTTTGTGGACAATTTATTTGTGCAGAGTGCATTGGTTGACTTGCACTCGAAATGTGGGGAAATGGAAGACGCTTGCAAGTGCTTCGAGATGATGGCAGAGAGGGATATAGTTTCTTGGAATGCAATGATTGGTGGATATGCTGTTCAGGGATTTGCTGATGAGTCACTTCAAATGTTTCGTTCAATGATGAGAGAAGGTGTAGCATTTTCCTTCAAACATCTAGATTTCATTTTTTTTTCTAATTGTATTCTTCTTTATCTTTGTGATGTTGAGATTACATGCATTCCTTTTTATGTTCTGAAGCAGACACATATTATAACACTCTAGTGATTGTCTTTATGTTTGGTTGCGTTGGATCTGATCAAGAACGTTATAAAGTAGATAGTTTTTTTGGGAAAACTAAAGTCTGATGGAGACTAGTTGAAATGTATTTTGTTGAAGAGATATCTCGATTAAATTCAACTGAACCATACAATTTCTAAGAAATACATTGTTGAGTGCAAATCCAAATATTAAAAAGAACAAGAAAATTAATTGAATAGACTTGAGTTGATGGTCAATATGCCCTTAGTTTCTGTTTTGAGGAAGAAGGAAAATACATTCAGGAAGACATTATAGAAAATCCATCTCTCTCTCTCTCTCTCATAATCATCTCTGAAAATCCCAACACTTGCTTGCATTCATGTTAGTGGTAAAATTTTCCTTTTACCATTTCAGCATCTATACAACTTGGCTGGAGAGAGGTATTCACTTGTTTTTTTTTTTTTTTACTTTTTCCTTTCTCTCTTTTAACTTAATTAATGCTTTCAGCCCATAATTTTTGTATTTGTTTGTTATTTTTATTTTTGGGTGGGTGGGTGGGTTTTTTTTTTTTTTTTGGGGGGGGGGGGGGGGGGGGTGGCAGTGAGGGGAGAGGAGGGAGGGGTTTCACCACTTTGAGGATCGATCGTGTAAAATTGTTGAGTCTTGTCTTTTTTTTCTGCATTATCGTCTTAAGACTTGCTACCCTATCTTCTGGCATATTCTCTTCATAATCTAATTCTGCTCCATGTTGTGTTCCTACATAAATATCCTTTAGTGAAAAGGTCTATCAATTGGTTAGTCTCTTTATAACCTATTTAAAGCAAAAAACAAAAGCCCTCTCTGCCGAATGATACCATCGACATGCATGGAATTCAGACAAGTCTAAAGCACTTCTTCTATAGTTTAATCACTACATACTCTCTTAATGGTATTTGAATGAACCTTAATATATTATTTGGACAATATCCTGAACAACAGTTTTCCTCTTTCTTTTAAATTTACTAGGAAGAATTTTCTTTCTGTAAACTTTTTTTGTAGTCTTCTGTTGTAGGTTTTGATACCTTTATTTGATGTTTCCCTATTAAATCTTAATAGGACTGATTCCTGATGGATTCACCTTGGGAAGTGTCTTGAGAGCCTGTGCTAATCACAGTAGTCTCCTGAAGATCAACCTGACACATGGGTTAATTATCCATTTGGGTTTTGGATCACATAATGCTTTGATTGGATCATTGATTGGTGCTTATGCAAAATGTGGAAAAGTTGGAAGTGCTTATAATTTATACAAGAGTTTGCCAACTAAAGATATTATATCTTGTACTTCACTGATAGTTGGATTTGCACACGAAGCTAACCATAGCGGAGATGCCCTGAGACTCTTCAAGGAAGTAATTCAAATGCACATTGAAATGGATGAGGTTATATTTTGCTCCATGCTTAATATATGTGCAAATATATCATCACTAAGCTTTGGAAGACAAGTCCATGCTGTTGTTTCAAAAGTTCAGTCCTGTTATGATGTGGCCATGGGCAATGCCCTTGTTGATATGTATGCAAAATGTGGAGGAATTGATGATGCAAAGCATGCTTTTGATGACATGGAGGAGAAAAATGTGATTTCATGGACGTCATTGATTGCTGGATATGGGAAACATGGCTTTGGACATAAAGCATTTGCACTTTATAAGAAGATGGAACACGAAGGGTTAAGGCCGAATGATGTTACATTCTTGACTCTTCTCTTTGCTTGTAGCCATAGTGGATTGACTGGTGAAGGATCAGAATGCTTTAATAGTATGGTAAAAAAGTACAATATTTCGCCTAAAGTGGAGCATCTCTCTTGTATAATAGATCTCTTTGCACGTGGAGGCCAATTAGAAGATGCCTATAATTTGATATGTGAGATGAAAATCAAACCTAATGCTTCGATTTGGGGTGCCATTCTTGGGGCATCTAGCACCTATTATAATTTATCAATTGGGGAAATAGCAGCCAATAATCTTTTCAAAATGGATCCAAAGAATTCAGTTAACTATGTTGTTTTAGCTAGCTTATATGCTGCATGCGGCCAATGGGACAATGCCTCCAAGATGTGGAATTTGGTAAAAGATAAAGGTTTAAAGAAAGATCCCGGATACAGTCTTTTACAAGCTACAAAGAAGGAAATTGCACTTTTGAAGCATAGTTGAAAGTGGAGAACTGTCTCATTTATTGCCCTTGGGGAGATGGGGAGATAGTGAAACCTCATGCAGAACAGATGGTTCATATGCTGAGGTCATAAAGGAGTAGGGGAGAATGCACAAGATCGCAGACTTTTGGTCCATTGATGCATTCTTAGTTCACAGTCTTGTCGTCAACATTCAGGTACTTGATAGGAATTTTTATTTCCAAGTCCTTTTGTATGATTTCATGTTGATATCATTCACCAAATGAGTGAAAGTGGTTTTCAAGTGCTAAAAAGTCTCAGTTTTTATGCATGTATAAAATCTGACCCCTTAAGTTTATGCAGGATTATTCTTGGTGTCATGCTCCAAATGACTAAAAAGAGTGTTCAAAAGCTGAATGGCTTCATGTGAGTTTTTGAAATATGAGCCTTAAAGCTTTTTGTTATCAATACTTATGCCTGAAGTATATATAATATTTTGGAAAATATGTGAAAGCAAAGAAGCTTGGAGCTTTTGAGCAAGTCCAAAGCTTGAGCATATCATATTTATCCCTTGAAATCCATTTGGTGTCTAGACGTAGCTTAAAATCTCGCAGGTTGGACTTCCCATCTTCAGTGCCTCAACTACTGCTTCCCAGTTATAGTTGAGGAGTTTAGAGTTTAGTTCTTATGCAGGCTGGGATTTTAGACTCTGTTTAAATCCCTTTTGCAGATCCTTTGAGTTCTCGTGCTGTCTATTGATGCTAACTTCTCTTCTATCTGAGTCTTCTGTCCTCCTCTGTGAACTAACATGCTACTACTATTCTTCATAAGCCCCAACGCCACACTGATTCTAGCTTTATCAAGGTTTTGTTTTTCTGATTTCAGTCAATTGGGTCTGTTCTTTTCCTCAACCATTAGATATTGAATTCATATTTTGTCCTACTTCCACTGCAAATGAGTGCACTATCTCTCTGGATCTATCGGACCTTTAGGTGCATATTTTGTGGATTTTTTTTTTTTTTTTTTTGGCCTTTATTTATCTGTTCACATGTGAATATAGGAGTCGCTGGGTGATTTCTTGTCAAGCACCAAAGCAACATTTAGCTTCAGCATTCCTATAACGGGTCTGACAAGGTCAGTAATATGCAGTTTATCGAAATAAAGTTGGTAAATCTATAAAAAAAATAAAAATAAAAATAAAAAAAGCATACTAAGTTTTGCTAGAATATTGTTTGGCTTTTTATTTCCATGTATACTAAAACTTGGGTTTACCTCTAAATGAGCAGTTGCGGCAATATTTTTTGTCAGATGAGGACAGTGGAAACTTCTATAGCGAGCCAAAAGGATCCAAGCAATGAACATCAAGGCATTTGGAACCGTTACCAGATTGGTAAATGGGAATTGAATCATGCAGCTGATCAAAAATCATTCGTTGTGAGCGAAAAGATTGTTGTTGTAGTAAGCCAGCATTGTCATTATCGTTTAGATGGTAAAATGAATTTTAATTCATTTTAGATAATTTTAGATAAAAGTTGAATAAAATATTATTTATTATTATTTTTTAATTTTAAAAAATTAAATTATTTATTATATTATATATGAAATTTTGAAAAAATTTTAATAATAATATAAAATAAGATAAGATAAAACCGTTTCGTAGTAAAACTAGTTCTAATTTGATTCCTAGGAGGGTCCCTGAACTTAAGAGGTCAGGCAGACTTTTCTATATATATTGGATGATCACTAGGAGAAGGCGTCGACTAAGGGGAAGAGAGAAGAATGCTTCCCGATGGATGAAAAATATCTCAAGCGCAAAACATATTGGAATAAAGGCAAGAAGGTGCCTCAATCAAACCTTTAGATGATTAGGGAGACCACGTTCTGGTCATCTAAACATATGTTTTTCTGATGGTGTCATCTAGTCCATTCTTTCAACCATCATCTTTTTCTTCTCCTATTGGGGTGTGGCATCAAGTGATTGTAAAATTATTTTCTATTTTCACTTATTTGTCAGCCATTTGATGCCACATAGAAAAATGATAATTAAAATGAACGATGAATAACATTTTTCAATCAGGAAAGAAAGGGAGCAAGGATGTATAGTCTCAATTGCTTGAAAAAGTAATTTCTATTGATGCAGGAAATATATATATATATATTTATATATATACATTTTTCTTGTGAAGCATATTTGATATATTATAGCATAGTATATATCAATCACATCGTCCTTTGTTTCTGCTGAACCCATCTCCCCATTTTCATTGTCATTATCTTCCTTTTCTTGTTGGCACGATGCTTAGCAGCAATTCTTAACTTCCTCTTGGCATTGCGCATTGGATTGACAACAGCCATAATCTTTTCTTCCTGTTTTCTCTTATCCCGTTTCGCCTTGAGGTTCTTCCTGATCTCGCTGTACACTTGTACGAAGTTTTGGATGCCTATAGTATTCTTTATAGTTTCACGAACTTCTTCCGCCAAGTGCTTTATGTCATCTGCAGAATAAGTTAATGCCCGTTACATACAAACTACTCTAAACAGATTCCATGAGAAAATCTTTAGGATCATGAGATTGAGCAAACTATCTATCCGCTATAGGGAAAACTTAATTGCTATGATAATATATTATGAATGAAAATTCATGCAGTTCCAATAATCTCGACGGATGATGTAGCATCATATTACTTCACCACCAACAAAATAGCACAAGCAAAGACTGAAAAAGGATTCATGAAATTAAATGAAACTGTTAATAGTGTGGAAACCAAACTCACCAGGGATCACTTTCCCAGAAAATCCTTCACAAACTTTATATAGGGGCAGCAGGATTTCGGGTACATAATGTAGGCAATCGTCCCAACTGATTTCTGATGATATTTTCGAAAAACAATTGAATACAATTTTCATCTGCATAAAGCAGTTAAAATATCATTAGTAGCATGCATTTCAAGAGTGAAATGTTTCTGAAGAGGCATTTGAATCGTTAAGGAATTTTCGAAGAATATCTTCAACAAGCCTAACAAACTTTACGCTACCACCTCTGGAAAACAAACCTGAACAGCCTCCATCTGAAGGGCAATCTTTCCCATTCTTTTGAGCAAATAAGAAATGATCGCACGTCGGATATTTTTGGATTGGCCAGGATCCTTTTGATAACTTATGCCAGATGTAAGAGACAAAAAGACACTTTTTCCTTTTCTTGAATCCAGCAGTTGGAAAGCTTCAAGAAAACGAACTTGCTCGTGCTGTTCAAGGGTAGACCAGAACTCCATCTCTGCCATCAAAGAATTCATTCCACAAATTGTGAAGACAAGATTTTGTGTTATAAGATCTGTGGAAGAATCATCGAGTTGTGTCTTCAGTTGGCAGCAGAGGGAAACAGCTATCATAAAAAGTCTACTTGGCTTCATAAGAAAATAAGCTCGTAATGATTTTTCTTCATTTTCTTTGGGTGCTTCTAATGCACTGGCAAAGTACAAGGCCATCAGGCGACTGGATATGTTGTGCAACCACGTGTGTGGGTGCAAAAGCAACTCACAGATTGCCTCCCAAATATCCTGAAAAGAGAATTTATTTATTTTTAAACATAAAGGAAATGAGAACCAATGAAATTCAAAATTTAAAAAAAATAAAACAAATAATTCAAAAAACCCATCAAGAAATTCAAACAAAATGCAATTCAATAAAGCTAACATAAATCAAAGCAACTCTCTTGTCGCCAGCCACATCCACAGAACATCATACATATCCAATTATACAATAAAATTGTTTTAAAACAACAACACTAATCTAAAGACTAACAAGTGGTCACAACAGATACTAGTCATATAGAAGTTGACCATGACTAGATCTGTTGGAGGACTAAGAATTTGTGTGACTATAGAACCAACAGGGAAACTGACAGAACTTTATTCTGAAAGACAAAAGATGCAATACAATTTAGATTTTAACACTAACAATACCAACCAATAAGTCTAAAATCATTCATAACACATATTGTGTTTGACAACAGTTTGGAAGAACGAAACTCCCACATTCCTTTCCCAATTGAAGGTTTGACTTGGTGATTCAGTGCTTTCCGACGGTATTTACACCAATAAAAAATGGAAAATGTCAACAACGTATTAAAAACTCTCACCCTACTACTCTCACTGGCCACTGCCCACACATCTGGGGCCAACTGCAGTAAACGATCATTGGACCTACTAAGTTGAAACAATAAGAAACTATTGATAATTTGTAAGAACCAAAAACAAAGCTCCAAGTAAAGAAGGCATACCTCAAGATCACTTTGAAAGCACAAATCAGGGAACTGATGCAGCATCTTCTCCAGCATAACAAGGGAATAGTATGCCTCTCTCCAGAAAGCAATAGTAGGCTCCACAGAGAAATCTAGTTGCCTACAAGTGACAGCACCAATGGCAAACTGCAAACTTTTTCTTGTCACCGGCAATACTCTATTAATATGGCTTTCAAATCCTTTCTTCATGACCTCAACCAGAAATCCCAGGACCTGTGATAGAGACCACAACACAGAATCTTAATAAACAGAAAAAACAGATTAAAAGAGAAGTTACAGCTATTAGGATTTCTATCGAGATTTGAGGTATATACTTCTTGATAATTGGGTTTCGAAGATCCCATCTGTGATCCCCCCATATTGAGTGATGAATTAGGTGGTGTATTGGATACCACATAGCTTGGAAGGGAGAAGTTATTGCATACTAATTCATTTAAAGTTTTTATACAACTGATTATTACATACTAATTAGTGGAAATATTCCAACCTTCTCAACAAAATAATAATTTGCAATTGAGCTGAACCGAGCTGAAGTTCGACTTGTGTGCTTTGTTTGGCTTGAGCTCAAGTCAAGCTTGATCTCAAGTCACTTGAGCTTAGTTATTATCAATCGATCCAAGTTTGAATAAGAGCCCTTAAGTTCAAACCACAATTAATGTTATCAAGTCCAGCTCAAGCATCCACTAATCAGCTTGACTCAGCTTGATCGCACCCCTTGGTGGCCGGAATTACAATCAATGAAGGTGAGTAATGCTCTCAAATCATAGTTTCTACCATAGAATGTAATTTAGAAAATAATACCTGTGCAGCAGCACTCCACAGTTGCTGTGTCTCTTCCGAATACCAAGATAATGTGTACTCAAGAATTGAATGGAGTGCATGTGAGCTTACACACCCAATGAGCTTCTTTATAGCTGCCCCCGTCATGGAACGAACCCTACTATCATGATCATTGGCTAAGCAAACCACCAAATGTACAAATAACGTCTGTGATTGCTCGTCCACATTTTTTCTTGGAAATTTGACAATGATTGCATGAAGCATTTCAAGCACAGCTTCTCTTCCAGTTGAATGCTCATATCTGCAAGAGTTATTTAGTCCCTTTAGAACACGAGAATTCTTAATCCAATTTTTTTTTATCAGTAAATAATAATTTTATTGTTGATGGAAATTAGGCTTTTCTCATCCAAAATTTGACGTCAAATTCTTACCTTAGATTTGAAAGCAGAAAATCTAGATGTTGCTGCAGTCGTTTCACAGATAGCTGATAATCAAGTAAAAATTGCAATAAGATTTGACTGCATTTCTTGCGAATTGAATCCACTTGACTAGTCACCATCAATTCACCAACTTGAGTTACAAGATCATATATCTCAGCAACCACAAGCTTGCGGCTAATAATTGCCTTCAATAGTGAAAGGGCAAGACTGGAAGGATTTTTTTCAATATCAACAAACAGGGGAAGCTGAATTAAATGGTGCAACTGATCTGATGAAAGGGTGATTCTGGTGCTCCGTAGAAGCACAGCCAACAATCTCAGGCATGACTGCATTAGAAGACTACTGGAAGTTACCGAATTCTGTGCAATAGTCAAGACTGCTTCCTTTATTTTATCAGCTTGGGATTCAAGGGATGGTAAAGGCAGCCTTACCAATGGAGTGAGGCAACTAAGGGATGCAGATAAAATGTCTTCATACTTAGAATCCAAGCAGCTGACAAGAAGCATGACAAAAGGATCCAGCATTGATAACCCGTGTTCACATTTTCCCAGTTTCAAACTTTTGATACGTTTGTGCAATATCCTGAGAGCAAACACAATAATAAGATGAGAAGATGCATTGAGAATCCGGCCCAAAGTTACTCTTTTTCCACGCGAGTCATTTCTATGATGTTTCTTTGCCTCTGTCACTAATGAATGTTCACCCTGACCATTTTCATCTTTAATACCATCTTCAATAAGGCCATATAAAAATATGAATAGGTCAGTCTCATCTACAGATGGATTACGATCAATACCAACCGCTATGTGATTTAACATCCTTTCAAACTCAGTTTTAACTTTTGGTGTCAACTGCTTTTGCAAATGTGTTGTAACATGTGAAAGAAGCTTCAAGGCATGGGTTTTGAATGTTATGCATTCGGCTAGCAATTCCAAGGTTTTCAAGGATTTCCGTGTCTTAGTTTCTTTCATTTTTGAAGCAATCTTTTCCACCTCTTTTTGCTCAGCAACATCTCCAAGAATATCATTCTCTACTACAAAGAGAAGATCTTCCAAACAGTAATCCAACTTCCCAATAACAGGAACTAAAAGAGACTTGGACAAGATGAAATTGAGTGTGTAACCCAATACATGCAGCTCGTATCCTCGTTTCAAGGTAGCTCGCAAGACCTTGACAATAAACTGCAGGTATTCCAGCCCAAGCTCCTTCAAACAAGCAGCCAAAGCAGACCTAGCTTCATCACGTATGCTTTCCAAACGATTCTTTAAAAAGTTCGAAATGCGATGAATGATACTTGGAAGCAATGAGTCCATTATGTCCTCAGGAAGTAATTTTAGTAGTTTCAGAGCAGCCAAACTGATGTTCACATTGACCTTATCAGAATCCGAATTTAGTAGCTTCTGCATCTTTGGGAGCACTGTTTTACTAAGGGATGCTTGTATCTCAGTTACCATAGTAGTACTGCACTTCTGTAAAATAGCTGAAGAACCCCTACTAATAGTCTCATCACCAGTAGCATTCTCCAAAGTTCCATTCAATTTTTGGCTGTTACTAATTTCTGAAAAATGAAAATTATCCAATATAGCGCAAGTAAGTCTCAAAAAGAGCTTTTGCTTGTCAGGATTCTTCGTCACCCCTTGAAGGCATCTAATTAATAATCCATAGTATGAATTCCATTCCACAATACCAGAAATTGAAGCTAGGGCCTCTATGCATGCAGCTCTAACATTTTCTCCTTTTCCTTCTTGTGTATCAAACAACATACTAAAAAAGAGAGGCACGAAGACCTTATTTATAATTCCCTGAAACAATAACAGCATATTAAATTCAGTAGCTTGGCAGTAGAGTTGGAACAAGTGAGAACAAGAAGCAAAATAATTTTTTTTTTTTTCTTGATAAGTAAACAATTGTATTGATAGAATAGGCCAAGCCCAAGTACACAAGATGGATACAAGAAGTCAAGACCTAACTAGGTCCGCAAAATAATATAATTACCTGTGACATGTTGACCGTACTGATAACATTTCCAAAACGAGACAATGCCCTTGCTCTCCTGTGTCTCTGAAAGAACAATGTGGACATATCAGATTACACAAGTACCTTGTCAAATGTATTCATTCAGCTCCAGTTGCTCGGAAAAAAAACTAATGATGGAAATGGATCTTAATGCCTATATCAAACCGATAGATTTTGTTCCAAATAGAAACAATCTAGACAAGAAAGATGAATCTCTTAATGTTGGAATATAGCAATGCAAAAATTACCATCATTGTGTCAAGTCCTTTCAATTCTAAAGAGATGTTTATTACAGAGAATCTAAGACATAAAAAACTCTAGTATTTTTTTCAGATAAATAAATAGCTCTAATAATATATGTAAAACATGAAATGAGTAGTGATCTAAAAATGATAACCATAGAAACATGTCAAGCCTTAAAATGATGACTATAGAAACATGTGAAGTCTTAAGCAGGATAAAACACAGAAAACTCACTTGTAAATGAACAATATTGTTGAAAAAATCGACTTCAGCATCCTTACTGCACAGAGCCCTCAATGAAGTAAGATTTTCTACTTCTGGAAGTTTCAACACCATTTCTCGTAGTAAATCTATCCATTCCTGAAACCAAATCAGTCTAGAATAAAAACCATGCCAATTCAAGAGAGTTCACTTTTTGCATTTTCAGTTAAATAATTTAGTTTTTTATATATATAAGTAGTTAAATCATTTAGTTATAGAATCATTCAAAAATACTTTTTATTATTTAGACTAGGAGAAAATAAGAGAGTTTAATTTATTGAATTTTATTACATCATGCATACATGCAGCAACATAAACATATATGTTAGGTAAGCATGTCTCTCTCTCGGTCTTTAAGGATATATTAAGTAGTGATAATTTATTATCAAGTCATATAAGATGGCAATGGGGACTGTGTACCTTCTTGACAGTAGTTTCTCTGCTCAAAGTAACCCCCATATGTTTCAAAAGGAACTTGTTTATTATACGATGAATAGATGCTCTTGTCCAACAACCATTATCATGTATGATCAACTTAGAAGTCATTTCTTGCTGACCTTTTCCATCTTGGCAAATAATCAGGGCAGAAAATTCAACAAACGAGAGCAATGACCTATAAGCACTATGCCTTAGGATCAATTCTTCAGAAGACATGTCATATACACAATGTGATAAAATGACCAATGCATGATCCTCATGAATTGTATAGAAGAAATTGACGCAAATCTTTTCATAAGCATTTATTATAGTGTCATAATCAAGGCCACCCAATTCAGCAGCAGAAGTTGCATTCAAGTCACGAACAAGTTTTGCCTGCATTCCAATCACAAAATAAGAAAACAGAGACAATTGGGATTCAGAAATCAATGAGGATCAATCAGAAAAAATACTCAGATACAATACCATGGACAGGATGGTAGGATCAGCTTCCGCAAGAGAATCAAGAAGATGACAAATAGACAGGCGCATCTCCAATTCAACAGAAGCAAGTAGTGGGGAAACTGCTGTAAGAACCTTTTTAGTACTGTTGCTTCCTAATGCTGGAACAATTTCTCTAATGACTTGCACAGCTTCAGAACACAGATCTGCAAAAAATTAAAGATTTTCAAAGAACAAGCAAAGATTGATGACAGTAACTGCCAAAATTTAAATTTCCAGAGTTATACTCACGAGAAACTTTAGCTCTCTTCACTATGAATGGGAGCAAGACATCTACAAATTTTCTTGCTAGCAATGGGTCCTTTATATACTTCGATAATAACTTGAAAATTTTGATGTCCCTCTCCCCAGGACATTTGACCAATTTCCTGGTACAGAAAAACAACGTCATAAAGGGGACTTTCCGATCTGGGCAAGTCTAAAAAAGGACTGCATCAAAAAGAAGTTTCTCTTTTTTCCCAGAAATACTAATTTAAAAGATTAAACCTCTTCATATACACATAAGATATATTTGGAGTGGCAGGTGCTGACTCCAACGAGCTCACAGAATTTGTTTTGAAATAGAATTGTAAAATTATCACTAACTAGAATCATAAACTGACTTAATTACAAAGAAGACCATATATACCTCTTTGTTGCACTATCACTTTGAAAAAGGCAATGCAAGCTGCAGATAAGTGCCTCAATGTTTGGAAGTAAAACTCTTTTTGTACTAGCATCTTCATCACCCAGCTCGCTATCAAGATTCAACAGGTTCTCAACGAACTTAAGAACACATGAGACAATAGCTTCAGAAGCTGACTTAATACTCAGCATTGAAAATATATCATGAACAAGATTCTTTTCCCTACTCAAGAGTGATACAAGCCTGTGGCTTCTACTCATAGCAACAAAGCAAGAGAACAGCGAACTTGGTTTCTCACTGCTGGAACCCTCCTGTTTGAAACCATCAACTAAAGGTTTCACAGATGTAAAGAATAGGTTCCAGAACTCACAACCAAATTCGTGATCTTCGTACTTGTCAAGGAAAAGAGAGATGACTTTCAGGCATAGAGACCTTAAATCTTTGAACTGCTTCACAGTGCTGCTTGTCTGCATGTTGGCTTTTCATCAGTAAGTTGCCATATAATCATCTATAACTGAACTAAAAGAAGTACAGGATTTCCCTTATAACATGTAAGGCAGAAATAAAATGTATTGGATTTGAGGATGCTGTTCTGAAAATTGGTAAGAAGCAAGCAACTAAACTCAAACAAGATAACCAAATGTAGGGAAGATAAGAAGCTTCTGTAGTAAAGGGGACAATTATAATAACAATATTTGTGGTTGATGAGTAAAAATTAAAATATTGTAACAGCATATTTTCGATTAGGGTAGTCATTATCAATCAACTATAACAACAGTGATGTTAAAAACATCAATTAAGCATTAAGCATGACAAATGCAGTACCGTGACATGACTTGCTGGTTCACTGTCTTTATAGAGTAAAGTTAGGTCAGCACCAGAATACTCATCGCATGAGGATAATCCATTGCACTTTGCAGCATCAATTCTTGATGTGCAGCTTCCCAATACCCGAACAACACATCCCATTAAGAGATCAAGAAAAGGTCTGATGTGGAATTCATCAAAAACTCCAAGAATATCTTCAATCACATGCATAAAACCATATCGCTTCTTCCAAGACAGGGCTGTTATATTATCCACGGTGAAATACTTTAAGAAACTAAATCCTTGAAATTGATCCATAGAATTTTCGGGGGAACTATCAGTATCTTCTGAACTAATTTGCAATGACTTTATTAACAATGCAAAGAAAAGTGGAAGCTCCATAACATCAAGTTCAGCAATGAAACCAAGAACTGCCTTTCTGTGATGAACACTTGCATTCTGCATAAAAAGTGACATTATACTAGGTAATTAAGGATGTGATAATGAAAATTTAGGAAGAAAAGGTGAAGTAGAAAACCCTGCAGATGTAAACAAATTAGTACAAAAGAATAATTATCATATAATTCAACTTGCATATACCTTTCGAGAGGCAAGTGCCTTCAATTTCCTAACTTTTGGCATTAGAAGGCGGATAACTATAGGCACAACAAAAGGTCTGTGCTGTTCTTCAATTAAATTAGATTCTTTTGACAAACTCCAAGTAGTCAGTTCTTCTCGCAAATTTTTAACACTAATCAAGTTCCTCAGATGCTGATCATAGTGAAGCAAGAAATCCTCCTTCCAAATTAGCAGGCAATCAAGAACCTTCATCTGTATTTCAGCATCATTTTCATCCAGAAGCCTAACAGAAACATCAAAATATTTAAGTGAAGTAAATAAGAACTCACTGCACTCAACGGAGACTAAAAAAAGAAAAGAACTACTAGTGGAACAAGAATAGATAAGCCCCAAGTAAGAAATACAACATGCCATCCAAACACTGCACCAACCTATTTTGCAGAACTTCTCTAAGAAATTGACTCTGATAAAAAGACCTAGGGTTGCGCATTATTTTCAGCAAGTTTAACCATTCCTTAAGGACACCCTTCCACTCTCTGCCTTTACAAGCACTTGAATTGAATACTCCCACACTGCAATACCAAATGAAAAAGGCAAACCAACTTTTAATGAGATAGTTCACTTGAACCTTTACAAGCACATGAAGTTGGCAAGTAAGCATCACCAACAAAAGACACAAGATCCAGCAGAACGCTACCTCATAAGATCATTGAGATTATAGCCCAGAAACTTTAAGAACAAAGATATAAACTGTTGAGAATGGGATTCGGCAACATTTGGAATCTTTTGCAAGGATTGGAGCAACAAGGATGATACTGTTGCATATGGGGTGCTATCTGATTCCGGACTAACAAACGAATAAAAATTCTGTACAAGATCTGGAAATTAAAACCACATCAAAAGAATAAACTTCCAACGGGTTTCAAGGAAGATAAACTAAGATAATAATAGCTTTGTTGCTCTAAAGCATGCGCCATAGACCAGGCCCTAAGTCAAGATAAGCACTATCACTAGATCAAATTAAACAAACTAATAAATTATCATAGCGAAAAACTAAGGCCTTGTTCACTTTCACAAAACATTTCACCTATCTCATCTCATTATCACAACTTTCTCAAATTCCTACGTAATAAAATGAATAATTTAACTTTTTCAAATCTCAAAACAAAAATAATATTAAGAAATATATACTAATAATATTTTATTCAACTTTCAACTTTTATCTCAACTCATCTTATTTCATCTGTGAAAACAAACAAGGCCTGAAGTCAGGTTTCCAGTGGGTAAGGGTGCTACTAAAGTCACACCCAGGGAGAGAAGCCACTTTTGGTTGCCCCCTCCTTCCCTTTTATTTTGCTCATAAAAAAATTACAATAGCAAGAGTACTGTTGTGACATACCACTTAACTCATCATGTAACTTGGAGTTCCCACAGTCTTGTTCTTTAGATGTATGAAATATCGATTGGTACTGCTCAAGACAAGAAATAAATTCATCCCATACAACTCGAACATGCTGGCTCAACAAAACTGCAAGGCATTCCAATGCCGGATTCCAAAGATAGCTAAAGCGGTTATTCAATACACCAATTGTCCCATTTAAGATGAGGGGCACATAAGCTCGAGGTACCCTGCCAGCAGTAAGACCCATCTGTATTCTGGAAATCCATAGGATAACTTTCCGGCTTGTAGAAATTGAAAGCGAAGTTTCCTCGATTGAGAGAAGCAACTGGAGAACCTGATATTTGAAGGAAAATCAACCCAAGATTTCATAGTCAGAGCAGGTGTCAAACAACAGGAGCAGCAAGAACATAGAGAAACATACATTAATGCCCTGACTATCCACATGGGATCCCTGAGCAACTTCAGATTTTGTTTCCTTCCCAACTGCTTGATCATTTGTAGAATCTAGAGAGCTCAGAGGTTCATAGTGGCACAATACTCTAAGAGTTGAAAAGCGTATCCCCTTGTTAGAGTGGCGCAAATTATCAGCAAATATCATTACTGCATCCACAGCCTTCTCCACAGAAAGTTCTGGATGATACTTCCTATTGCTACTGCATGCTTCCGCTGTAGGCCTGAGATTTTACAGTAGCAGAAAGTTAAAAGCAGAGTTTTTAAACTTAGAAAAGAACCTATAGATATTAAAATTGGCCAATAATAAGAAACAAACTCATGATGTATGTAACAATTGACATACAGGTCAACTAACCCATAGACAATATCCAAATAATCAGCCACAGCAGACAATACTCGTGCAGATGATACGTATCTTTTTGCCAGATTCAAAAATTTGCTTGTTTCTTCAGGCTGGGATTCTTTACCATGTTGTGATTTGTTATAAGAACTCAAAGCAGCACCAATTACACTTTGCCATGTTTGTTTAGGAACACCTGCTATGGAGTCTGGAAAAATAACAAAGATTAACACAATGATGAGTCTCCTTAAGTGCATGAACTCTTTATGCAAAAAACCAAGAGAGACATATTATATACTGTCATTACGAAGACATGGGAAAGTGATACCAGGGTTCAAAGTGAGCGACAAATTACATCCAAATGATAGAGAAGGTTTCATACTTGCTTCAAGCATCAGTAGCCGATCAAGTGCATCAATCAAATCTATTAAATAGGATGACATCTCTGGGATATCAATCATATGGGGATAGCAGCTAATCATTCCCCACAGCAAAGCTAACTCAGTCTCATGAATATGACTTGATGATGGATCCCCACGCACAATGTCATTTATTGCCCCAATCCAATAGCAGATAGCTTCCTGCAAAAAACTCTGAATCTTTGAAGATACTTCTCCAGATGTGCTGCCTGAGAAGTTGGACCCTTGCACTTTTGTTTCCATTATTTCACAGAAGGACAGTAATAGAAATATAACCTCTTCTTTTGAAGTCTCTATCAAATCACTCAACGCACTGAAAGCCCAATCAGAAAGGTCAAGACCATCCCAGAAAACAAACCATATAGCATACCAGAAGTTTTCTTTATATATAAGTATATATCGCATAACAGAAATAACAAACATATAACATTACCTCAAGATGTTTACTCTGAAAATATATAATATGCAAGGGTCCTTTTGTAGTAGTTCTCTAATAAAATTCAGCAAGCTGCAATGTAAGCCTAACCAATGTCAAAACTATTTTTCTTATACAAGTAAAAATGTTGAATGGGGAAAAAAAAGGGAGAAACTACGTGCCAGACAAGCATGTTTTACCTTGAGTTCATTGACCTAAATACAGGAGCCCATTGCAATGAACAGTCAGAGATGGCTGGCATGTCATTTTTATTGTGGAGGCCATTCAGAATACATAACATCAATTCCAGAATCTTATCAACAGCCTTGGTTTGATGCTTCTCTGCCTTCATAATGCCAGAAGACATGACAATATTTTGCATAAGAAACCCCGCATGTTCAAGCAATGACCGGTAATCTGTTCAACATCATAGCAGTTTCACTCAGAATTTAAGAACTACATAAATATGCAGCAAGCAAATGTATATAATAAAAGGTGTGGCTGTACAACAGCCCAAGCTCAGCTAAAGAGCAGTTCGGCAAAATCATGCTCACGAAATCAGCTCCAATCAATGTCTAACTAGAAAACCAAATCTAATTGAGCTCAACTAAAAAACATTTTTATGAAAAGAACATTTTAGATATTTTTCTGATCATATTTGAGATTATTCACATGGACTTACACCTGAACTTGAGCAGTAGACCAGCTTGTTTACAGCAGTTCCCAAAAAGAAAACAGTAAATCCAGATAATTTATAACTCACCATAAACCATTTGCCCGTTATGAATCTGAACGATGGAAATAAGTAGCGACAGGAGGTTACTTAAATGCAAAATGGATCCACCAATTACACAGTTAGTAATTTCTCTATACAAGTATTTCAACATAAAATCCAACTCCTTTGCATCTATATCCTCACAGAGTCTTTGAAACGCAGAAATAACAACTTCAAGAACAGCCTCTGAACCTGCACAGAGGAAGACATGGAGAGGCTTAGAACCAGGAGCTTCTGAAGGTATCACAACCCATAGAGCAAGTTAAATTTCAACTAAAGTTAGTAAACAGGTTAATGCAGTATACATGTATTACAACTGGAGGATAAGAAGAATTTAGAATTTCATCGTGAAGACTCAGAACCAGATTAGGCAATAACAGAGAGAATGCAGGAAACCAAGGAAAATCACTCAATAGAGGAAGATCAATCATCTACCAAAACTTCCCAGATAACTACACTGACACTATTATAGTTCCACTCACAATTTATACTCTCATCTCAATCACTCCAAAACACATTAATTGTGCAAATGATCGAACATTCTACTCCACAAGGCACATATGTTGCTAACAAGAGCTAATTTATGATCATGCTAAGACCACAATAATCTCTCTCCAAATCAATAACTAAGTAACATTAGAGAAATTTGCTCAAAAAGGACTCCAAAAGTAAAGTGAGTTGCCTTATCTATCACAGCTTTGTTTAGACCATGAGACATTTTTAACCGCAGTGGTATATAACAAGTAGTTACAACCACTAAATAAGATGGCATCCGTACTTCTACAAAGCAGTAGTATCTTCTAATTTCACTTCAACAAACACATCAATCACCTCTCTTTTATCAAAACATAATCGAAAATCTGAAAATCTTTAAAGACCAAATCTCTCATACACCTAGTTTGTTCAAACTTGAGTGAATAAAACCCTACTCCATAAATTTGACAACTCAACTAAAATAAGAATCAACCCTCAATTAAGGGGAATCAACTCCCTAATCTTTCATCAACTACTCAGAGATGAAACTATTCTTGTCTAATCATAAACACCGCTCTCCACCACTTAGTGATCCTATATAATTTTCAACTGCTTCTGTCCAAGTTTTTTTTACAAATAATAAAGTTTTATTAGAAAGCGCAGAAGGTGTGACCAAAGTATATAAGGTATATACAAGAGAGGTACCTATCCTTTATTTTTACAAGTAAAAATATATTAATATCAATAGGCATAACCATATACACTGAATGTATACAATAGAGAACACATAGCCCAAAAAAGAGAGCCCCTAATGAACATCGCCCAAGAGGGAGAAATTAAAAACCTATCCTATATACACCAAGCTCTATTGGGACAAAACACACCTCCCCAAAGCAAAGCAAGTCCCTATAACTACCCCAACCCTTTTGTTTCCCAAACAATTAATGCTCCACCCGAATGATCCTACAAGGACTAAGGAAGGCTTTATGCCTTTCCTGTAGTCCTCCCTGACTTGTACTATCTACCTCTGTGTCGGAGTTGATTACACAAGACGCTTTAACTCCTTGTTCTTCTTGAATCTTGATTTTGTTTCAAACAAGTGACCTGCCTCATTTGCAGTGAGTAGAGCTGTGAATTGGTCTTCATATTTAAACTTTGTAACTTCACAAAAGACTTGATCATCCCGCCCTTAATTTATTCTTTAAAGCCTTTAGTTAGCAGGCCAAATTAAAGCTAGGAGTTTCTTGGAAATTGCAGGATGACCACCACTTAGGGCTGTACAGAAACCAATGGTACCAACCGTCGCCAACGCGAACTTGCCACCAAAGCCCGGAACTAGCCGAAACCAGTAGAGAACCAGTCAGCTAGTAGTATCAATTTAATGAAACTGACGTCGGCCGGTTTGATCCCGGTCTAAACCAAGCCCAAACCACTGATCCAGCTGATAATATATCCCTTATGTAAAACGATATCGTTTCACATAAGTGAGTGAAACAGCATCTTTTTACACCTACCATTTACAAAAGAAATTAAAAATTAAAAAGGGTTTAGTACACCAAACGGTGTCATTTGGGTTTAGGGTTTAATACATTGTTTGGAAGATTGTACCTCTATGTTTAATGTGGTGCATTTGGAATGAGAGGAACGGTTGCTATTTTGATAATTGGGAACATTCCCTGGGAGGGTTCAAGGACAACTTCTTTCATACATTGTTACTATGGGCTTCAGCTATTGTATTGAACAGGACTAGTTTTAATTACCTATGCCGTTTTTCAGAATGCTTAGCTTGTAATCAAGTTCATCTCTTGTATGCTTCTTGTGTATTTAGGCCTTGCCTAATTATGTGGATCAATAAAATTCTTCTCACTTATCTAAAACAAATGTTTAATACACTCGTGTCCTCCCTCCCCTCCCTCTTCTTCTCCCCCAATTGAATTTCTCTCATAAGCTCTCTCACCTCTCTTATGCACAACCGCCGCCGCAAGTCTCCTCTCTCATGTCGCGCAGCCACTCCCTCCAACAGCCGACAGCGTCCATTCAAACCAGCCGAAACTAACCTCCCCCTTTCCCTTCCTCCATTAACCTCTCGTCCGTCTCTCATCTCACCGAGCTCTCTCATCTTGCCACTAGTGGAAAAATTAGTACTTCGAATGCTTTATTGTATTGAATTTTGTCTTGCGGGTTTCTTGGTGTCTAGTGATGACAAGCATATCCATTTTTTTTGTCTGGTGATGGCCGACCCCCAAACCGCCAAAACAATCGGTACCAACCACCGAATTCCAGCCTGTTCTCTTTCTCCCTGTCAGCCAGTTTCAGTCGGTACCAGCATCTTAAAAACATGTCGCTGCGGTTTCAGTTTTGGACCAAAACTGCACTAATACGTTCAGGTTTTCAGCCCAACCACCACCATCTAACCCGTCAACAAAACATTACCCAATCCCCTAAACTGTTATATAACACCTTAGGACTTATCAAAAATATAACACCTTAGGACTTGTACTTATCTTATTTACTCTAAAGAAGTCATCATGCACGTCAAAAATCAAATGCGTTTTAAATAGCTACCAAATCCTTAAACTCAGGTTTCTGTTTACAGATAGAATAACTAATGACAGCCAATCAGTTGGATGCTTAGTGAGCATGATAAGGCCAGAATTAGAAATCAAATGAGTTTTTCAAAACACAAGGTCAAAACAGAGTTTCAAAAGTGGAGTAAAAGTGGTGCAAAGTATACAGAGATCCCCTCACACACCCAAATACAGGAACATACATGTGTGGATAGATATTAGACTAATTAAGATTCTGCTGCACAACTGTAAACTGACATTCCATAAAAAAGTATCTGAAGTGGAGTTTACACTATAATCAATTCAAAAAATGTCTTCCATTGGGTGCATCTTTTAAGGCAAGGTCTATTTGGCATACTATCAATAGAGAAGGTGAAGCATCGACAGGCTGGATAGAAAGAAATTATAACTAAACTCATACACACGTGCAACGTAAGTATGCGTCTCTCTATAGCATCATCTTTACCATTGTAAATCACATGGATTATATTTTACACAATAATCAATTATAACATGATAGAATCATATCATACTTAGGGAAGAAACAAAAGTAAATTGTTGAAAGTATTCATGGGATTATGAATATTATAAATTCACAATAAAATAGACCAGTGAAATAGATGCAAGAAATTTCATTTCTCAATACCCAATATTGCACTGTCCATCAATAGCCGCGATACTCGGTCTGCTCTTGAATGGAACCTTGATGAGGCCCCTCTCATGATATAACATAGTAAAGCACTGACACCAAGTTTTCTTGTAGGCAATGGTTTCTTCACAACTTCACTCATTATCCTTTTAATACCTGTTAAAATCCCACACAAACCCCATCAATAATCCTCAAAATAACTCAAATCTAAGTGATTGCAGCTCTGGCTATGCTATATACCAACAATATGAGGTCATCTACATGCATACTATTTACCAATTTGGGGCACAGTCCTTCCAAAAATATAAAAGCCGAGAAAGGTAATCCACATGCATACCATTTACCAATCTACAACAGTCAAGGAACAAAAGGAGATATACACATGCCATCCGTTCATTCAGCCTACAATAAAAGTTAAATCAACCAACCCTGCTCCAACTCCTTGATGTCATAGCTGCACCAATGTGCTGCAATAGCTTGGCACATGTGCAAAACTATGCAAGCCACACACACACACACATACACGAATGAAGAACAAGGCCGGGTAGATGAAAAAACGAAGTGAGGTTAAGCATCATGAAAATTATTAGATAAAATCAACTCGTCATTCATATGGTACCTGGATCCAAAAAATAAAAATAAAAAAACATTCTAGAAGTACTGTCACCATATGAAAAGAATGTATCAACATGAAAATTGGTTGCACCACATCTGAAAACTCTTGAAAATGACCATGTTGTGCACAAGAAAAAAAAAAGGCCACAGAAGATGCAATGAACACACTGTCCAGAAATATAATTAACCAATAATTTTATTCCAAACCACATTGCACAGAAAAGGAAAAATATGACCTACACCAACTGGTTATGTAGCTATGAACCAACTCAAATGCATACTAATTACTGTTGACCGATTGGTTTAAAATCTCATTAGGGCACGATATGTGACCAGCCCTTGAAAACAGCTTTCCCAACATTGTTTAGCCTCCCGTTGTAAGGATGCATCCGTAGCAGAACTTTTGCAGATATCCGAGAATGGACCCTAATGGAATCACTTTTATTAGAGCAGCAAATGGCTGATAAGCGGACCTTGGAGGTCAAGTCTATATGCACTCTTCCCCCAATATGGCCCCATTTCCCCTGAATAGAGATTTGGGAAAATAAGTCACCATCAAGAAGCATTATTTATTTGGTTGGCAACGTCATGGAAGATAAGATCTAAAGGTAGATAGCTTGTGGAAGAAGGAAGTCATAGTAATGGACTGGTGTTGTAAATGCCCGAAAGGTGGTGAAAGCATCAATCATCTCCTGCTTTACTGTGAAGTGGCTAGGGATTTATGGGCATCAATATTTCGTTGTATTAGAATTAAGTAGGTAATGACCTCAAACAATAGTAGATTTAATGGCTTCTGATGAAGTCCCATTAGTAGCCATATAAATTTAGTAGTTTGAAAAATGCTATTTTATGTTAGATATGGTACATTTGGCAAGAACATAATGCTCAAACTTTTGAAGATTGGGAGGATAGCATTTGAGCTAAGAGTCATTATGCTAATTTCCTTTTATGTTTGGATGACAGCATACAATATTTTCCCTCATCTAGCTTTTTAGATTTATGAAATTGCATTCAATAGTGTGCTTTCTACAAAAGCGCATGCAATAGTAAATTCACCCGCAAAGATCTTGAATTTTTCCACTTCTCTTCTTCTATCCCACATCCACTATACCCCTTCCAAACACCCAATTGAATCCAAGCAACACAAATCTACATGTTCGCTACTCCACTGTATCATATTGGGAGGCATGTTCTTCACTCTTGAGAGCCTTAATCCCTTCTTACGACTTCAACTTGCACTACACCCTTTACATCATAATTTTTTTTTATAAGTAAAATTTCATTAATCAAAGGGGAGGCAAAAGCCAATTACAAAAGATCTCATAGCCTAGCAAGACAGCAAAGAAATCATAAAGATCCATGCCATTAAAATCCAAGACAATGGTCCAAGCACACAAAGTTCTATAAAAGAAAGCTATCAGCTCCTCTCATGATCTCTCCTCTTCAAAAGTCTCCTTGTTGCGTTCCTGCCAAAGACACCACAAGATACAAATGGGAATCATCTTCCACACAATTTTGATCTGTCACCTACCACGCAAGGATGACCAACACGCCAAAGTTGCCACCACTATCTCCGGCATGACCCAAGCTAAATTCAATCTACTAAAAATCTCATCCCACAGAGCCCTAACTATCTCGCAATGTAAAAGAAGGTGATTCACTGACTCGCTCTCACATCATAATTAACGGAAAAAGTGAACCTCTTTAACTCTCTTTGATGTTTGAGAAAGATATAAAGCCACAAGTCTCTTTCTTGATTCTATTTGCTTAAATAGCAACAAGCACTTCCATGAGCTCCTCCTCACCCTTCACATGAAACTCCATCACATGACATAAAGTTTTTATTTCTCTCCATACCCAATCAAAGATTCCCAACCTCCCACTCTCCAAAGGATAGACCTAACAAGAGGCTCACAACCCAACCCACCACAAGGACAAGGATTGACAAGGTTAAGACTTAATTCTAACATGTGTAAGGGTTGTGAGCAGGTATCCCACCCATCCGCCCTAACAAACACAAGCAAATCAGCAGCCACCTTCTTCCTTTCTCTTTTCCCACTTACTATTCTATTTCTTCCTCTTCTTCCCCTTCCACTACCCCTTCTCCATTTGCTTTTCTCCTTTCCCTTTCTCTTCATCTTTTTTCTTCATAGAAATAGACCCATGGTAGAGAGTATCTACCTAGAGAAGACACATGACCACGACTATTGGTCTGGAGCTTCGAATCTTTTGGAAAAGTCACCACTGAGGATATCAACCAGTTCACTCTTAGTTTTCCAATAGAAAATGGCCAACAGCCCCCTAGGGAAGGAACTTGGTGACATGAATCACTAGCACCCCCCCCCCCCAAAAAAAAAACTTGGCTTCTATGAACAAATTGACTTATCACCCTATTGGAAAAGACAAGTGCTTTGATACCAAAACTGAATTTGAAGACCATTGTATAATATATTTGCAAAAAAAAGGCACGGAAACGTGGTTACCTCGGACGAGAATCATAAGAAATCCTTGAACCATAAATAAATGGTTATTATAAGTTTTCCCTCACAATGATATCGCTACCAACACCATGCCATTTACAAACATATAATTTCAATAATTTAGTTATTCACACAAGTCCTTACTAGAAACCACATCAAAAAGTTCCCTAGTTCCCAAACAAGAAACTCACAAGGATACAACAAAATAACAATAATGACTGCAGAAATCAATTGAGCAATAATTCAAAGATAAGAAAAAAAATATATCCATGTAAGTAAAACCAAAGAATTACCGATCAAAAAAAAACCAAAGAATGGATTCCCCGAATACAAAAATAAATAATAAAGAATGATCATACCATACTGCAACTGCTCATCTGTCGCATTCCTAAGTAAGAATGATAATGCCTCTGCCATAAATTCTTGAACATAATCCTTCGGATAAAATCTTAGTTTTACCGTCACCCTGACAAAATTTGAGAAAAATATATGAGCAAATATCTTAGCTCATGCATAGGTAAATATATATATGAATGGCAGCCTCTTGCACCTAGCTAATACAATAACACGAATGATATTTGAGAAAACATATACCATCTCATTGTTCTAGAAAAATCGGAACAAGTATCAGCTAATACCTAATATTAACAGTATAGAAATATACCCCTTAAGATCATAAAATAATTTGTTTAGTCTTTTTATATATTCATCTGTTCAATTTACCTAATAGTTCAATTCAAACTTAATTTCCATTTCAAGTACTTATTCTGGTGATGACTCGTGATGAAAACTTTTTTATCAGTAAACAAGAATTTTACCGATGATACATGGGACATATACAAGAACAACACCCAAGCATGAGTGTCGAGAAATGCAAAAAAAATCGTCGCCTTTCAAGCCATCGAAATCTACTACAATCAACCAATTGAATAAAGTATTCAAAAAAGAGATCTAAATTCAACCATTGACCACTCATGATCCTTTATTTTATATAGATAATCAAGAAGTTCTATTCATAGAAATAGGCACAACGTGAGTACACAGGGAGTGTACATGACAAGCTCCTATATAGAGTTTACAATCGAAAGAAGAAAACTGTGGACATTTAGTCCATAACAAACAAGTGCCCCAACCCATGAGAACAATGATTTAAAAAAGAAAACTTTAAGCTCGTCCATTGTTCTCTCCCGATCTTCAAAGCACCTAGCATTTCACTCCTGCCATATGCACCAACACATACATATAAGAACCATTCTCCAAATGGCTGCCACTTGTGAGTTACCGTGAAGACCTCTCCAGCTTGCAAGAAAATCCACCATTTGCCCATGACAATCCCATTCTCATGAAAAAATATCCCACATGGTCCTGGCCATCTCACGATAAAAAGTAAATGATCCATTGATTATCCGTTTTCCTTGCACATATAGCACTAGTCTAACACCATAAGCCAACATTTCCTTAGGTTATGTGGTGAGAATCTTGTTCGATGACACTATCCACACAAAGAAAGCTGCTTTTGGAGGAGCTTTTGTTTGCCAAATACTTTTCCATGGGAACTTAGTCATGCCATTCGATGGGACTTAGTAGACCGCTCACGATCCATATAGAAAACTAATAAATATTTTTTTTTATAGGTGAAAACTAATAAATAATTTTTTAGAGTCATGTGCTATATATCTTTTGATGCATAGTAAACCAGACCAGCATTCTGAGAAAATGGAGCCTGGAAAAAAAATTAAAAGACAAAACAATTTGGAGACCTAAAACTATCTTCTTTTTTTAGTGGGTGGGTTAATACTCAAACTAGCTCCTTCTGTCTTTTGTTTGATTTAAAGATTTTGGGGCAGATTTTTCATTCTCATATACCATAGCATATAAATGCAGTTTACATAATCATTATAATTATGATTCCATTACCTATAACCTCTCCATTTTGCAAGTGAGAGATTTTTCAGTAATTGCAAAAGAAGACAAATAGACTGACAAAAGAAATCGGACTGTGACAGCATGACCATGGTGGAAGGGGCAGTGCTAGCAATAGCAACAAATATGTCACAAAAGAAATCAGAATGATGTTGCTGGATTAGAAACATATCAGCTAGACAAAATATCAAAATAGCTACCAATTACCTAGACCCCAAAACTACCAAATACAGAAACATGATACGTTTTTGTTTCAAAATGGGAGGTTTCTCTGCAAAGCAAAATATACCTGTTTTGCTCTAACATAAATCTCAAATATTGTTGCACGAACAGTTTGCTTTCACAGGATCGTCAAAACAAAATTAATAAAATTCCTAAAGCAGCATTCAAAAGTACTTACTTGAGCACATAAACAAGGTCTCGTATCAAATACTTCTGCAAATACATCATAATATATGACCACGATATAAATATCTGCATGTCAACAGCCACACTTGGAAAAGTTTAGATTGAGATTGAGGAAGCTATTTGAAAAAATTGGAAACAGAAAAAATATTGACAACTAAAGAACACCAAAGAAACCATGGCTTGGACCTGTTCAATAATCTCTGGCTCCCTATCAGCACCACTTTGTAGGAGAGACGCTAAAGAATCAGCAATCCTTGGCAGAAAGCTGCCAAAGACCA
This sequence comes from Platycarya strobilacea, assembly GCA_036898215.1. Classification (NCBI taxonomy): domain Eukaryota; kingdom Viridiplantae; phylum Streptophyta; class Magnoliopsida; order Fagales; family Juglandaceae; genus Platycarya; species Platycarya strobilacea. The sequence goes on from CM072550.1 coordinate 44,091,992, forward strand.
CATACATGAGAAACAAGTCATAAATGCAAAAAACTGTAAAGACATGGCATACGCAAAGAATATGATAGCCTGACAAGAAATTTAAGAGGGTGTGAGGCTGGCTAATGCATCTCCAACAATAATAGAGGCTAATTGCTCATTGTGTACAATGTTAATAAGTGCAGAAAATAGCAACCAATAGTGCAGGATTCTACGAATGGTAGCCCCCAAGAATAATTTACTAAAAAAAAAAAGCATGAGAATTAACCCCAAAAAGAAGGAACTCACGGAATAAAATCCAACAAGAGATCTCTAGATAGAGCAGCAATTAACCTGCATGAGCATAATTTGGAACTCTCAACATATCTAATGTTAAAGAAGAAAAGCATAAATAACTCATAAACAAACGAACAAATTAAAACAATACAAATTAAAACTTAAAAATTCCATCTTAAATCCCTAAACTCTTCTATGGTTCATTGTCGCTCTTGATCGATCAAAATACAAATTATACATATTCTACAGTTATTCTATGATCACAATATCAATTTATTATTATATCAGTTACAGCTTGCAAGGATTTGTACCAGGCTTAGGAGCCAGAAACAAAAGTTAGTCGACATTCAGATACCTACATAAACTGATAGCATTGATTGCTAAAACCTCATCAAAGAAGTATCATATCCCTCATTCCTGACCCTCTTCTAATTACTTTCCCTGGCATGATGTTATTGGTACAAGGATAACCCAAGTTAATAACCAAGATACACTACAGAGCCAGATTCAGCTTATTATTGATTGATTTACATTAAAATGTGCCTATATAAAAAATTTTAAAAAGACCATAAAGAAACACAAGCGACAGAATACCAAACAGGCATAAGAATCGTTTTACTAGAAGCTTGCGAATCTTTTTTTCTGAGTGTACGCCTCCATGACTTCCTTCAATCGGTTTCAAACTCTAACTAGGTATTTCTCTTGTACACAATTTGTGACTCGGGTCATGCCTAATGTTGCTATCAATAAAACTTCCCTTCAATTACTCATAAAAACAAAATACATTTTTCTGAAACAGAAGCATTACAATAAAACAACACAAGCTTCAATATATGTTTATTATACCCTATGGCCCACATAAATATCCAAAGATCAGTAAAGAAGGGATTATGAATTAGGCTAACATACCTAAGAATAGGCTCCAGAGATAGCCTTGCTTTCATATGTAAATTTGAGAGAAGTTTCGACACTATTATCTCCTTGTGCAATAGAACCAAAGGTAATGTTTGTACCAAGGGCATTATTTCCACATAAAATGAAATAAAATCCTCAGCAGTATTCAATTCCTGCACGTGATAATGCAATCAAAACCGAATACTTGGTTTTTTTTTGGGGGGGGGGGGGGGGGGGGGAGGAGAGAGAGAGAGAGAGAAGCGAAGAAAGAGGCAAGGCATACCCTCCATTCTATGAGGCAGTCCCGAAAAAAGGAGGAGCCCTCCGATGGCTCGGGTTTCACTTCATCAAGACTTCTATAAACATCGATTTCTATCTCTTCTACCCTCTGAGAGAACGTCTTGAACTGCACCCCACACAAAAGCGCACACACAAAAACCAATTTAGTTTATGTTTATACTTAATTAAAAAATAAAAAATAAAGCCATCCGATGAGTATTTCAAATGGAAAACGATATTTTCTTTCCATAGAATTCCATTTTTGTTTATGAGGTTTAGGGTTTAACTATTTTTGTTAAGGGTTTAAGGACTTACGACAAAACGGCGACGCCCAGGGGATTTGTTGAGGGACTTCACAGCCTGAGCATGCGATGGCATCGCCATTACTTAGGGTTGCAGTTTCACAGACGTCCTTCTTCTTCTTCTTCTTCTTCTTTCTTATCAAGACTCAAGAGCATGGAACTCAAGAAACCCTAGCTCACGTGTGGGGAGGGAACTCGAGATATAAAGGGAACTGAAGTGTGGTAGGGACCTTCGAGTTTGATGATCTATGGAGGCAAAGTTTGGGTTTTTAGGACTTCAGTGGCAAGGGGCTCGAAGTGGTTCTCCGTCGAATGAAGGAGTTCGCGCGTTGGGGGAGTTTAAGCTTCAGAAATTCGAAACGGCACGATCCCAATATTGACCTATAAACCAACTCTACTACTCACGCTTCTTCGGTTAACGCATCCAACAAATTCCCAGTCCAACTTGTTAGAAGAAAACGGATAGAGCTACAAGTCGTTTATGTAAAGTTTATTGTATAGAACTGCCGTTTGGTATTTTTGTATTATTTCATTCTTTTATTCATTTACTTTACAGCTGTAAGCACCTTTACGATTAGTTAGTTTTGCTTTTCATCCTGTATATAGGCTACGGCCTTAACCTTTTGATACAGTGTGGAATATACTGGAAATTCCCGAGCTCCACTGTTGCTCTGTTTTTGCTTGTCGCCATTTTCCTTTTTCACTTAACACAACTAGGCAAGCCATCGGGCATCGAGTAAGTAAATAATGGCTGGGCCAGTTATGTAAAGGTACCGTTTGAGTCTACTAAAACGGTGCAGTTTTATCTTATCTTCAGAAGTTAGTTACAAGGGGCTTTTATGTATTTTCGATTTCAGTCAGTTAAGTATCACGCCTGAGTGAACTGTCTATTCATTCTGGAACATTTTTCAACTGTAATCTGGTTTTCTTACAGAGGAATTGGAGTACTCAAATACCCCAAAGCGTATGATTAATTGAGGCCTTTTCATCAATGTTTGTATGTTGTTCTTCACTATTTTCTGCATTAATTCCTGCATATTATTGTGCAACCCATCGGCACTCTTGCAAAGTGGTGTTCTAATTCTAAAGTGCCTCGAGTGATTTCAACGAAGAGAGTCTTGATTTGTGTCACCGTTCTGATTTAGGATTTATGGTAGAGAAATACTTTGGGACGGAGCCTTTCTATGTGTGTGAAATATCGGAGCCCAATGAGTAAATGCTTCGTAAAGCCTAAAGGAGATGTGAAAAATTGGGACACATCGTGAACTCCCATCTAGGGGTATTAATATGTTACACGATCTGTTAATTCAATACGAACATGACATGATAATAGCGAGTTAGAGTTTAGTCTTAATGAGTTTCAGATCAAAACGAATTGACCTGTTACGACACAATTGTTTGATAGGTTGATAATGGGTCCACTCGTTTTGACCTGCTAATACGTTAAAAAAATTATAATTACAAGTATATCTTTACATTTAAAAGTAAAACTATTAGAATCTTAATTTCATTATTTTTATTATTTAAATTGTGATTTATACTTGTAGTTAGTGTTATAATTTTTATAGATATTGTGATTTTAACATTTATATAAAATTATACTAAGTTTAATTAAGTCAAACGGGTTAATTTCGGACATATTTAACATATTTATATAAACAGGTTGAAACGTATCATATTTTGTTGTGTTAATTTATTTCGTAATATTCACTAATGGATCTTAATGAATTAACTTGATACGATACGTTATATTAACGGGCCATATTAGAATTTGAGATTTTGACACGATAAAGTTAACTGGTCGGATTAGAATTGACCTATATAGTATAATATAATATTTTCACACGACACAAACACAATCTGTTAACAAAATTTGACACCCCTACCCTCATCCCCTTCCCTCTCTCTGTTCAAATTACTTGTATTGGGCCGAAGTTTGTTTTGAGCCAAGAGTCCAATATTGATTATGTTGGTCTTATTAATACGTTTAGCCTTTTATTTGCGTTGGCCCATAGCCATGTGACGTCTGTTGCACGCCTGACAGCAATATCTTGTAGCAGATTATTCTGGAATGTTAATACAATTTTGGCTCATTTGAATTGAAAAATAATCTTAACTTATCTCACCTCATTTTATTTCACCATTATAATTTTCTCAAATTTCTACATAAAATATAATAAATAGTTTAATTTTTTCAAATCACAAAAAACTAATAATATTAAAATATGAGATTTTAATAATATTTTATTTAATTTTTAATTTTCGTCTCATCTTAACTCATTATTCAAACAGCATTATGGTGGGTTTGGCAAGCAAAGTACTCTTAGGTCTTCTCAAAATATTCCACTACTATTTATTATTTTATTATTATTTTTTACTTATTTTTTAATATTATTCATTACTTTTTACTACTATTCTACATTTTATTATTAGTTTTTCATTAATTTTTTTTATTACAATTCATAGTTCTTCTCAATACTTCTTCCTATCCAAACTCAGCTGAACTTTTTTCCTTCTTTTCTCTTTGGCTAGGTTTGGAAAAAGTACTATCAAATATTCACAAATACTGTTTACTACTATTCATTACTTTATTATTACTTTTTATCTATTTTTATTACTATTAATTATTTTTCATTACTATTTAATATTTTATTATTATTTTTAATTTACTTTTTACTACTATTTACAAATATTATCAACATCCAATCGTAATTAAGGCTACGTTTGGATGTCAATAAATTTTGAGAATACTTGTGAATAGTTTGAGTAGAAAGTGAAAAAAGTTTGGTAGGTCTTATTGAGAGTGTTTTAAGTTGTTTAAATGTGTAGAATATTTTGAGAATATTTTGAAATAGATAATATTATAAAAATTGTGGGTCCCATTAATATTTTATATTTTAAAATATTAATATTTTATTTGAAAGAAATTATAAAAAAAAGATTTTGAAACGGCAAAACGCAAGAATCTCAAAACGTCGAAGGCTTGCATGTACGCGTGGAAGACGACGACGGCATTGCTGGAGCTGAGATTTTAGGGGGTTGGTTGCCAGCATGAGTGGAGTCCGGTGAAAGAGCGATGTTGCCAGTGGTGGCTGGCGATGGGTCGAACAAAACCCATAAACGTCGAAACTCATTTTTGACGTTGGATTGCGTGCGGGAGATGACGATGGTGGTGACCGGCGGTAAAATCATCTGCAATGGTTCGCTGACACGAGAGGATGCCGGTTATGCCGACGGTGTCGCCAGTGGTGGCCAGCAATTGGTCATATATTGAGGTCACTCTGAGGGGTTGAAGATCACTGTAGCAAAAATAATAATAATAATAAAATATTATTTGAAACGGGAAAGTGGGAAATATATGGATTTTGTGTGTTTGAAAGACTTTAAAGTATTTGGAAACAAATTAATCTCAGTCGTACAAGAAGCATCCAAAATACTTGAAGATTCATTGACATCCAAACCTGGCCTTAACCTTTTTTCTGAAAAGAACTCTCCTCGAGTAGAGCAATCTATTCTCTCATTTCATTTCTAGAGATTTGTTATAAGAACTCTCCTCGAATAGAGCAATCTATTCTCTCATTTCATTTCTAGAGATTTGTTATAATTTGTTGTGGGGAAGGCTATGGGGATGCAGTGTAGAAGGGAAGTTTTCATTTTTAGGAAGAGGATTTTGGTCGTAGTTGCTATTGGCACGAAGGATGAGTAATGTGAAGAAAATAGGAGATTTGGGTTAAGGTTTTGAAGTATGAAGAGTAATTATTCCTAACTTCAAAATCTTAGCTTAATGTTCTCTTTCACATTATTTCTTGAGTAAGGTTCATTATTAATAATTTAGTTTTTTCATGCAGATCTCATACTTACTCATTTTGTTTCAAAATGATTACGTAGTGCTTGCGCACTCATGATTGCAAATATTATTTTACTAAATTTTTTTTATTTATGATTTATATATTTTTTTCAACAACTAAATCTAATTGCTAGAATTTAGTATTTATTATTAACAATTATTATTTCACTGACATCTAATTATACTAGTATAATATGAGTAGTATCTAACTTATTAGTGAGATTGGCTTAGTATGGTATAATTAGTTTCAATTAACTTGTTATACAAAACTTATTTCTATACTTAGTAGTGTCTAATTTATTTCTATATTACTTATAATGTAATGTCTAACTCCATATTATTGTACTAGTATCTAACTTATTTTTATACTTAATTATGTATGTTATTGATAGTATGATGTTTATATATAATACATTATTAGTTTATTCATATCATAGCTTATTTACATTATTTTATAATAATTAACACATACTAATATATTATTAAAGTTAACTATAGTTTATATAAATTCTAGACTTCCATATGAGTATATTAATATGATCAATAATTCTTCCGCATATAAGCAATTTGGCACACAAAAGTGGTGTGGTAGAACACCATGTCTGCACCTACTATAGTTAAAAACAAAAAGAAAGAAACCGTTCTTTTAGGGGCAGTCAACCCACGCAAACAGTAAACAATCGGCTATGCCACCTTAGCCGTTACATTAAAAAAAAAAAGAGGAAGAAATGCGGGAAAGAGAAATCTGAAACATGGGTTTTGCCTTGTTCTTCAAGCAGACGGAACGTCGAAACCCATCTCGCGTTTGTGTGAGATGAGGCTTATTTTTCGAACAAAGATTTCGAGCTTGTAAACATTGTGATTTGCTTTCGTATATTTTTGTGTGGTCGTCCTTTTCGTGTGTTCTTCACACTGAGCCTTGAAAAGAAGAAACTGTTGTGCACAAATAATACTATCCAGAATCACACAAGACGATATTTAAGTGGTTCAACAATTTACCTACATTCATTGGTGCCAAATTCAATATATTTGTATGGGATTACAACTATACAAACAAATCTCATGTTCCTCTTTAATTTGCACACTCCACTTCTAACACCACCGCACTGCTTTCCTACATCAGAGCTCTCCTTTTATAGGAGAGATTTTACAAAATGCAGCAACTAATTCTGACTATGTGGGATGGTAGGTGAAGGGTGGTAGGAATGGTAGGTGGTGCATCCATGGTGGATTGTAGCAATAGTAGATTGTACCACCAATGTTGGATGGTGCAGCCATTCTAGAACATTCACACTTATGCATTCATACAAGGTGGCTATTTTCAATAATCACCCCCTCCACCGAAGTGTGCCATACTAGGCTGCTTACAAGCTGATTCATTCTTCAAATGAATGCACCTCCTTCTTTGACGTGAGAGAATTCTGCTAACAAATGCGCCATAAGACACCAAATGCACCCAAAAATGCCAACACACCCGAGAAGCTCAGCAACTTACAATATTGATCAATTCCAAGTAGTATTGGAACTTGATCCCTACGACGACTTTCGTCAACATATCTACTGGATTATCTTCAGTGCCAATCTTCTAAAGTAATATGTCCTCTTATTCTAATATTTCACGTACAAAGTGAAATTGGACATCGATATATTTTGTTTGAGAGTGATACACTTGATTCTTGGTCAGGTGAATTGCACTTTGACTGTCATAGTAAACGATAACCTCTTATTGTTTAAAGCCCAAATTTGTTACTAGTCCCTGTAACCAAATTGATTCTTTTACAACTTCTGTTACAGCCATATACTCAGCCTCTTTGGAAGATAGTGCAATCGTAGACTGCAAATTCGATTGCCAACTAACTGGTGCTCCAGACATAGTGAACACATATCCAGTTAACTATCAATCGCTATTTGTCAAGATCACCAGCATAGTCTGAGTCAACGTATCCAGTTACTAGATTATCTTCATTCTTCTCGAACGTCAAACCAATATCTATGGTCCCTAGAATATACCGTAGAATCCATTTAGCCATATGCCAGTGTTTCTTTCCAGAATTATGCATATAACAACTAACCAATCGGACGACCTAGGAGATATTAGGTCGTGTACATACTATGGCATACATTAGGCTACCAACAACACTTGCATATGGGACGCTCATCATGTAGTCCCGCTTTTCATCATATTTATGAGACTACAATGCACTGAGCTCAAAATATAGGGCCATTGGAGTACTCACCAGCTTCGACTTTGAGTCCATGTTGAAACATTGCAATACTCTCTTTAGATATTGCTTCTGAGTAAGGTGAACTGCACATTTTATCCCATCTCTGCTCATCTTCATCCCCAATATTCTCCGTGCTTCTCCTAGATCTTTCATTTCAAACTCATGACTCAATTGAGTTTTCAAACGATTTATCTTCACCTTGCTTTTACATTCAATCAACATATCATCTCCATATAAAAGCAAATAAATGAAAGATCCATCTGAAAGTTTTCTGAAATATACACAATGATCGTATTGGCAACGAGTATATTTAAGGTCCATCATAAAGCGATCAAATCGTTTGTACCATTACCGAGATAACTGCTTCAATCCATAGAGAGACTTCTTTAGCCTGCAAGTGGTTAGGATCTCACCCCCTTTAGCTGGTAGGGCATATGTCACAAAGTCTACATAATGTGTCGGTACACGTTTATCTCGTCTCGGCATGTTGGTTGCTATTGATTTAATTTGACTTGGAGGTACTGTGACTGGACTATCAACCTCCTCTTGTCTGTCTTCTCTTAAATCATTTGGAGTAATAAACTCTACCTTCTGTGAATCACCGAGTGTTTCTCTATCATAGCTGCCTTCACTGGAATCTTTATACTTATGTGACTTAAGCATCTCATATTTATTAAATATAACATCTCTACTGATGATTACCTTCTTAAACTCTATGCACCAGAGTCTATACCCTTTTACACCAGAACTAAAGCTCAAGAATCTTGCTTTCTTGGCTCTAGGATCAAGCTTCCTTTTTTTAGCATGATAGTAAGCAGGACATCCAAAAACGTGTAAAGAGTCATAATTAGTAGTATGTGTACCTTTCCATATTTCAATGGGTGTTTTTTTGCCATTGACAGCTACGGGTAGTCTGTTGACGAGGTGATAGGCATATGTCACAGCTTCAGCCTAAAATTTCTTACTGAATCCAGCATCTAGTAACATATATCGTACTTTCTTTAGTAAAGTACGACTCATCCGTTCTGCCACATCGTTTTACTATGGTGTTCTTCGTACCGTGAAGTATCTGACTATTCTTTCTCTCTGACATACTTCCATGAAAGGGTCTAGAGTACACTCTCCTCCATTATCTGATCTAAGCCGCTTAATTTTTCTACCGATCTGAGTCACAATCATCTTCTTCCAAATAAGAAAGATGTTCAGCACTTCATTTTTATTCTTCATTGTATACACCCACACACGACGAGAATAATCATCTACAAAAGTTACAAACCAATGCTTACCTCCCAAAGATGCAATTTTGGTAGGTCCCCAAATATCAGAGTATACATAATCAAGTATCTCTTGTGTATTGTGAACAGCGATTTCGAACTTGATCCGCGTCTGCTTCCCCAATACACAGTGCTCACAGAAAGACAATTTACCAGTCTTTGCACCTTTGAGTAAACCTTGCTTTACAAGTGTTTACAAAACTTTTTTTCCAGCGTGTCCCAAACGCATATGCCAAAGTTTGATAGTGTCTGCATCAATCTCATCTAGCTTTTCATAACCTATAGAAGCTCTTCCAACAACAGTACTTACTTGCAAGAAGTACAAGTTTCCTCGCCCCAAACCCTTCATAGCCACCTGAACTTCCATTACCACTTTAAGAGTTCTATCTTCAATAGTGATTCTGAATCCTTTTGAATTTAGAGATCCTAATGAGATAAGATTTTTCTGCAAGTCGAAAACGAACCGAACTTCGGTCAAAGTCCTGACAGTTCCATCACGCAACTTCAAACGAATGTTCCCTATCCCCCGAGTCTTATAGACACTATTGTTGCCCATAAGTACTGTTCCACCTTCAATTTCTGTGAAATCAGTAAACCAGTCCCGATTTGGACACATATGATAGGTACATCCAGAATCTAAAATCCAAAATCCATTCATCGGAATGATAAATGAATGATGAACCTGTCAAAGCAACGTCTAGATCTTCATCTCTGTTTGTGACATTGGCTGTGATGGTTTGATTCTTCTGTTGTCCCTTCAATTTGGGACAATCATTCTTCCAGTGTCCTTTGTTGTGACAATAAGAACACTCATCTTTGGCGAGTTTTCTGCCGATTGATGAACCACGTGATGTGGCCCGAGTTTTCGATTGAAAACTTTTCTTCTTTCCTGGATACCTTGACTATGGTCTTTCTCTTGGTGTCAATGTTTCACTTGATATATCTAGTTATACCTGCTTATCTTTTCTACGATACTCATTGCTAATCAGAGAACTAAATACATCGTCAAAACTAATTTTTTCATTCACATACAATAGTGTGGTAACTAAATGATCATATGTATCGGGTAATGAATTTAACAACAGTAAAGCTTTATCTTCATCTTAGATTTCAACATCTAAATTTAATAAGTCAGCAAGAATCTGATTGTAACTATTCAAATGTTCAGACATACTAATACTTTCACGAAATTGGAATTTGAATAGTTTTTTCTTCAAATGCAAACGGCTCTCAATACTCTTCTTCATGAACTTATCTTCCAATTTCTTCCAAAAATCCTTTACATTTATTTCTCTCATGACAAAATACTTTATATGTTTGGTAAGATACAAACGGATTGTACTACAAGTTTGGGTATTAAGCTTCCTCCAATCCTTTTCCTTCATTTCGTTGGGTTTTTCTTCCAACGCCATATCCAACTCTTGTTGAATCAAAACACCCATCACTTCACATTGCCACATACCAAAGTTAGAAGTTCTATCGAACTTCTCAACTTCAAACTTGGCATTTGAAACTGTGGACCTACGCTCTAAATTGCTGGCATTTGCAGAGTTTCTATCTTCCCCAACACATTCTATATTAATTTAAAAATTTTAGAAGAGAAATTTCAAAATTCAAACCATATAGATGAGTTTGGAATGATCCAAATAGTTGGAAAGTACTATTTGACCGTCGAGATCGGATTCCAAATGGCTTAGATCAAATCCAAAATCAGATCTGGAATTAGGACGGTCCAGATCTGTCTGGCGCGTGTGATACACGTGCGGGAGTATAGCGATTAGGGGGCGCGTGGGCGAGTATCGTTCACGCGCGGAGGTGAGATGTGCGACTGGGGGCGCATGAGGCGCGTGGGTTTCCTGCGCAGAACCTGCGTAGAGCGCGTGAAGGCGCATGGGCGCGTGGGACTCACGCGTAGAATGGATTCTGGGCACGTGAAGGCGCGTGGTGAGCATGGGAGCGTGTGTTTCACGCGTCTTCAACCTAGGACATGCATGGGGGCACGTGGCGTGTGTTTTTCAGCCGTATTCAATCTCCAGCTGCGAGTGGGGCGAATGGGTACACGCTCTGACTTTCTACAGGCGCATATGGGCTCCTCCGACGTCTGTTTTCGATTCCGTTTGCGCCTACGGATTTGTCTCAATGCAAGGAATAGCCTGAGGTTGTCAAAAATTAATCTTGACCAACTTGATTTATGAACAGCGCGAACCAAAGCGCTGATACCAATTGTTGCGCACAAACAATACTATTTAGAATCACACAAGATGATATTTAAGTAGTTCAACAATTTTTTTTACGTTCACTAGTGTCAAATTTAATATATTTGTATGGGATTACAAATATACAAATAAGTCTCACGTTACTCTCTAATTTTCACACTATACTTTTAACACCATCGCACTGATTTCTTACATTAAAGCTCTCCATTTATAGGAGAGGTTTTACAAAATGTAACAACTAATTCTGACTATGTGGGATGGTAGGTGAAGAGTAGTAGGAATGGTGGGTGGTACAGCTATGGTGGACTGCAGCAATAGTAGACTGCACCAATGGTGGACGGTGCAGCCATTTTAGAACATTCACATTTATGCATTCACACAAGGTGGCTATTTTCAACAGAAACTAAATCTGCAAGTCATCTTTATCTTTGATATCGTCTATTTTCAAACTAGGTAGATATGTCCTTGTCAGAACAGTTGGTGCAAACTGGTAAGAGCTTCAGATGGGTCTTATTCTTTGTGTGGGTCCTCTTCATATGGATGGGTGTTCTTCCCAGACATGGAGCCATCATAATTTCCAAGCAATTGGCTTTTACTGCTCTTGGTTTGTATTCTTTTTTTACAATATGAGAAACAAACAGTTTGCTTGTAAAATTTTAATTTGTTTTGATAGTTTTGATGATACCTACCTAGTGAACTGTCTAGGAAGCACAGAGGAAGAGTGAGCGTGAAAGAGGGGGCATAAGAAGAAGTCGAAAGAATAATGGAGTTTTGAACTGTTGGGACAGACAGTGAAATTGGGTGAGAGAGAGTTATGAATTCCCATATCTCCTTATTACAATTTTCTTAAGCCAAGACTTGTGGGTATCTCCGGCCCATTGGTAGTTTCGTTAAATTTAATAACAGCCATCCAAAAAATTATATGGAAAATAAATAATTGTTTCATACAAGAGAATGAGAATGGGGAAGATGAAGGAGGGAGAATAGGAGCAAGGATGTGCCGTTTCATCCAAGCCCAAAACGCATCATTTCATTTCCATGTATGCACCATTTGTGCATGCCACTTGTCTCCAATATTTTTTGAAAGAAAATAAATAACGAAAGGGAAAAGGTCACAACCAGATGGGGTGCTAATTTAATTTTACACCATCCAATACAATCTTGCCACATAAGAGGAGAAACAAATTTTAATTTACATTCACTTACACTTGATTATATCATTATTTTTCTCTTCCTCCTCTTTTCTCTCTATCTCCTTCCCAAGCCCCACTCAGTTTCTGCAACTCCTCCCCCTTCTTCTCTCGCTCTCTCTCTAGTGCTCTGTCTCTCCCTGTCGGCAAGGTGATTTGTGCTCCACAAGCAATCTAGAGCATGATTCAGAACCACCAAACTCTTACTTCCACCAACACTAGCACCTGTAATGTCCTTAATCTGCATGCTAATTTCCTTCAGTTTGGACGCCCACTACTTCATGTTGGCTTGCATCTAATTATGATTTTGCATCTGGCTGATTTTTCGTGTAGCAAATTTCATACCTTGTATAGAAGCCCTAGAAGAAGAAGAAGAAGAACGAGACGAAGACGAAGGGGAAATGGCAATTGCATGAACTAGAGTGTATGTCGATGACTATTTAAAGTGTTTTCAGATCTCAGTATAAATTTTATAAAAATTTCGATGATTATTATTTTCATGTTGTGGTGGATTTCTTACTGAGTCATCGACTTATTTTAGTTTATTTCCTATTTTTAACCACCCGAGAGAGAAAAATGATTAGTATGAGCAGTTAGACCAAGAATATATTGAACAATTATTAAAATTTTAAGAAATTTTAGAAATTAGTGCTTTATAACACAAGTTTATATTCAGTTATTTCAATAAATGTTTTAGAAAGACATTTTTTAAACTTCAGTTTTATAAAATAAATGCTATTCAATTTTATTATAAAAATAAGATTCTCGTATTAGATTAAAAGTTTTAGAAAATTTATATAGTATTCCTTAACCTACGGGAATGGAGTTTAAATTTAACTAAATTTAGCAATCTGTTCTATGAGGATAGACAAATGCTGAAAGGACTTTTGGATTGGGAATCGGGGTCAGTTTCAATTTAGGAAACTTAAATAGAGAGGATTTTTGGAAAAGAAAATTTGAATTAGAGATCATTTTGATAATGATTATGAAGTCAAGAGTCTAACTTAAAAACAATTATTTGTTCTGGTAGATAACATTATTTTAATAATAATAATAATAGTTTATAAAAATTTTAATCCTATTTGTTTTTTGGTCGGAATGTTACATTTCTACTATGCTTCCATTGGATGCCAACAACTTTTCTATTTCTAACTATAGTATCTAGGAGTTGCCCGAGCTCTTTTTCGTCTGTGTATATGCAGTATACTCCCAATGTATCTTGATGTTGTCCAAGTAAAATCTCATCTTACCAAAACTAAAACATATTAACAGGTTCAAGAAGTGTTGGGTGAGATGGGTAACCCGCAATACATGGTGTTATTTCGAAAGCTGCTAAAATGCAGCTCCTGTATGCAGTTGACAAAGTGATCCTCAATAACAACTGGTTGCAAAAAGCCACTTGTTGGAGGAATGGTTACTTGTCTAAAGTATAATAAAGGAGGTCATTATTAATTATTTTTGAATGCCAGGAAGTCCTCTTCAACCCATCATTGAAACGCCGCGTTTAATTTATGAGCTACCTGGCATGCCAGCTTGAGTTCGTGCGCGATTCGTCTGCTAAATAAACTGAGTCTACAGTTTTTCTATGATCAAATATATCAAAATGCATTTATCAACAAGAATATAGCCGCTGAAACTCAAGTTATAAAATAGTTTAATTATAATTTAACACTTGGTAATATATACTAATATATTTATTCAATTAAACTAAGTAAATGTAAAGTATAATATGCTTTTACAGATTTTTGCAAAAGTCTAAATGAGAGAAATTAGCCCACATACTGAACAAAATTAAAACACAACTTGTCATAGCAATTGAGGGCAGGACGTAATTACTCAAAAAGTTCCTTCAAGAGGCATTTTACGGAAAGGCAATGATCAGAAGTGGGTTGGAGGGCACTTAGGCCATATCAAAACAGTTCTACCACGGGGGGGCTTATTGGAAAAAGATGTTAAACTGAGGAAGTCATGATGAGAAGAGAAGGAGGATTTAGGCGTGGGCTTACCAAAATGGCCGTGAGAGGTAGAAGGGTGTGTGATAAAAAGGATAATTATGTTGTTTTTAATATTATTAAAATAGTGGATTAAGTGAATTTTATTTGTTAAATGATGTGTTTTAAGTGATAATGTGATTAATAATTTTTGACAAATGAAATAACTTTCTTACCCCTAAAGTGTAGTCCAATGGGAAAGATAACTAATATTCGGTCTCGGGCCATTGCAGATTTGGCCGAAATACATAACTGCCCAGTGAAATTAAATGAATGAAGGCTACAGATTTAAGACCCAAAATTGAGGCCCATGGTTGAAGCTTCTATGCAGAGAGCTGACTAGGAGGTTGGACTTTTGTTGGCTCAGTAAAAGGCGCCCAAGGCCTCAACTCAAAAGCAACAAAATATCTATGCTTGAAAGGGGTCAGGCAAAACCAACGAAGTCTCGAGAACCAGGGGAAAAAAAGGCAGAATCAAGATACTAAAAGGGATGACGGTTAGAGGAAAGAGAATGAAAGATGGAAGGGGATAACATGAGTGGAATGCAAAAGGAAAAATGGACTGATTTTTCTATTTTAGATTGTTTATTTTCTTTATTCTCTTGCTTTTAACATTTTGGTTCTAGGGTTTTGTATGGGTTTTTAAATCATCTCTACTGAGATTATTTTTTTAATTTTTCTTATTAGGGTTGTAGGATTTTGGTATTTATTCATCCTCTTGTTTGATTGATGGTCGCTATGAACTTTTATGTCCATTTATGAGTTAGATTTGTCTAAATACTGTTGGTTTTGGTTATTCTTGACCTATTGTAGACTCAGTGCAAAACAACTCTTGAATTAATCAAGGATCATCCAACCCTAGAGCCTTAGACCAAAGATGGATGCTAACTCAATGAGGGTTTTTCTTACTTTTGGTTGTGAGTTGTGATTGAATGCTTAATAATGTTTAAGAGTTGTGTTCTTGATTAAATCAACCCGAGCAGTCCACCTAATGACCTTAATCGCAAGGGTGAGAAACCTTAACCTTGCAATCCTAGTATCTGTTTCTCTGAGAATAATAATCTCTATCCATATTAATTTTCTGATGTAATTCAAGTTATTTGCTCTACTATCTTTTTACTCTTGTGGTTTTAGTCGGATTTATAAAAAGGGTAACCAAACCAGTATTTTCTTAATCTTTGCAAAAATTCCAAACAACCCCTCACTCTTTTTGCGAGTTCATCCCACATATAGTAAATAACTAGTGTTTATAATTTCACTTGAATTTTCTTGTACAACTTTTCACTTGGAATTATTTCATTTTTTTCTACTTTCATGTCTTTATATATGAGTTTTTGCTAGATAGTTATCAAGTTAAGGTTGTCCTTGTGAAAATGATCTTGGTAACTCCCCTTATTTTATGAAATTTATTTTTATACTTGGAAGCACTTTTTGGAACCAACCAATATCCCCGATCAATGGGTTCTAGGCAGCTTGGGTGGTGCTCTAACATTGCCTATGGTCAACAGTGTGTTGATGAAAAAACGAACGGTCTGTTGTTTATTGTCAATGGAGGGAGAAACGATAGACAAGATGTATATGGGATCTACACATGTCGTGGGGGAAGAAAGCTTACCAATGGATGATGGTATAGTAAAGTTTAAGAAGACGATGGCATTATAGCCACCAATTTCGGGACCTAAGATCATTTTTTTTGCTTTGTCTTATGTATTTTTTTAACACCTTGAAATCTTTTTTTTTTTTAAAAACCACAAGATCATTAAAAAATTATCAAGACCCACAATTAGTGTTTGTAGTCTTTCCATTTCTTCCCAACTTCTTTAGTAGCAATCTTTTGAATGTATACAATTTTTCATTAGGAACTTTTTGCCCTATAGTTCAAATAAAATTACACAAGTATGTGTCTTGCTTTCTAACCAACTTTTCAAATATACCTATTTAGTTAATAACAATGGTTTAATATAAATTCTATTTCATTATAAGATTCCACGCTTCTTACTTTATGGTTGCAGGCACAAATCTCCAATCCTTGTAAATTATTAGAACCATTTTATTAATGCTTGCTATTAGGAGTATAACCGGTCTAGTTCGATTCGATTTTTATCAAAATATAGAACTGAATTGTTACCATCAATTTTGCCAATGCAAAACTAATTATGCCCCAATTACTTCCTAAAATCAGTAGTATCGGTTTTATCAGTTCTAATTCAGTTCCAATTTCAATATTTTGATTTTAATAAATTGCAACATTTAAAACAATTTTTTTTAAAAAAAAACACAGGTTTAAAAATCTATTTCTTTTTATAAAAATTGTATTTTATTACAAAAAAATTTTTTTACTGAAAAAAAAAATTGTTATATAAAAAAAATCTATAATAAAAAATTACTATAAAAAAAACTGTTATATAAAATAAAATCAACAATAAAAAACTAGTTTAAAAAATATGCTTTATATGTGATTTTTTAGTATAGTGCTTTATATACTAGTTTATACAGATTTAAAGTATATTAGTAATACTCATATAGTCAAGGACAGAATTAAGATTTAACGTTTGGGAGATGATCGACAAAGTATATAGTATATGTAAGTATAAGTAATGTATATTTTTTGTACGTGATTATATATAAAAATAATAGTCATATGTCATAAAATTGTATACAAAAAATACAGGTCTATAAATCATATTATAAATAAATTTTTTTGAAATTTTTGTAGTTTGCTAGAAATCATTATAAAAAGAAAATAAAATAATCAAACGCACTTCTACTTGAACCTCTTACATGGAACTTGGGTATATGTGTTTTCTTTCTTTTTAAATAAACTTGGGTATAGGTGTTGGTATGGGTATATCATATGGATATCTGAACTCATCACATATATAGTAAATCTTATAATTTGGTTTAGATAAATTTTTAAACATTAAAATCAACGTTCACACTATTTATTAAAAAATAAAAGCGTAGTCGAAGCCTTAACTCAGTTCTAAGCGGCTAAAGCCCATATGATTTGTAAAAGAGCATTTATAATTCAATCAATTCCCGGCCCAATTGCATCAAGATCATCAAACGGTAATGCTATTTTTGAAAGAGTAGTGTTACATGTATTTACATTTTTTACTTACAAGACTCATTTGGTTAGTTTTCTTTTGAAATTCAAATTTTAAAATTGAAATTTTATGATTTTCAACATATCAATAATTGACATGTGGAAATGTAAGTTTTTTGTAAGTTTTTCTTAAGTACATTTAGCATTCTTCTTTTTAAAAACAATGTCTAGAATCTTTGTTCCCACTTCCCAATTTATATTTTTGATATGAAACGGTCTTATTACCTGTTGAAAGCAGAGCTATAAAGCAGAGATGGGCCAGTGGCAACGCAAAGAAGAGCTCCAAGCCTCCAAGTTTCCAACGGCAATGCACTAGGCTACAGCCTATAGCAATGTTTGAGACCAAGCTCCGAGGACTAAGATCACCAAGCTCCGGATACCCGCAAACGATGAGACTCATTTTGTTCTCTGATTTCGCAATCGCAACAAACAATAAAACTCCGAATTTTTTTTAGAGGCAAGTCCTATGGTGCTGAAAGTAGGGTTATTTTTTTGTAAGGAATACCAAATTAAGATGGTTACTTCTTTTAAGTTTTCTTTAGAATTTTGTGCGAAGTTGTATCTTGGTGATTCTGAGTCCTGATAGTTGAAATTCTTTAATATTAAAGGTTCTAATGTCTTTAACATAGAAGTAGTTTTTAAGATTGTGAAATATTCTTTTCATTTTTCAGTAGTGGCATTCAAGTCTCAAGGTTTACGTTGTATATGGTGCCAACACACAATATAAGAGTAGGCCTGTTCATCCGGGTCGAGTTGTTCCCAGCCCGGTTTGAAATTTTATTTATTTTTTAATACTTTTAATTTTTTTTTTTTTAAGTTTAAGGAAATCTCGAATCCGAGTTCCGGACTTGAGATGAACACCCCTATATAAGAGAACTTAACCCTCAGCCCTGTGGGTAATGAGCCAATGGGTAATGACTAATGCATAAAAAGAAATTTGTATCATGTTGGGTAGGGGGCTAGTTTCAGTTTGGAGGGCCAAGTTTAGTAAAACTTTTATAAGTAGAAGAAAAAATAGAATAATTTACATATTATATGAAGTTTAAAAAAAATAGGGGTGGCAGCCCCCTAAGATACATGTAGTTCCGCCCCTAAATATAATATTAGATAGTTAGTATTATTATAAATATTAGTATTTGTTAAATGTTATTGAGCTTAAATTATTATAACTATATTATTATTAGTAGTATAGTGATAGTATTAGTATTGTAATAATCCAATAATGTATTATGTACTTATAAAAAAAATGAGAATTTATTAGGAAATCAAAATTTAGTAACACTTTTAAAGTGTTTTTCTTTCTTTTTTGGTTCTTACTTATTGTGATAAAATTTTATTAATATTTATTATGCTTAAAGCATATGATCAATTGAATTTTCATGTTTAAAATTAAACTTTTATTTTATAAATATTATAACATTATTTATATATAATTATAATTTATATTATCAAATATAAAAATTATATATAATACAAAAACATATCATATATATAATATTTAAAAAATAATTTAATATATAGGTAATAGGACCGTCCCGATCTAAAAATTGCCCAAAACAGAAATCGAACTCATACTTACCAGTTTTGTATTTCTAGAAACCGGTCTCGGACCGAACCGTTTCATAACCAGTTTAACTGGTGTGGGCCAATTTTTTTGTTTGGACCAGTCCAGGTCAATTTTTCAATTTTACGATTTTTTCGTACACCCCTACTCGCTATCAGGACACCAAACCTTACCACCTTTGAGTCTTACTTTTTGATGGGTTGATTAAGACTATTGAGCTTCATATCAATTCGTGCCCCTTTTGAAAAATATCAAATATTATGAATCAAGTGCAATGGCCTCTTTACTCTATCTCAATTACTATTTGAATAAATGGATTTAGTGATATTATTGCTACTTTGTAAATATGTATTCATAGTCAAATAAATAAGAAGTCAAAAAAACAAAAACGTGCTAATAATGACAACAAAACGATCTCCAATTTCAAACCACAAGCCTCCATTTTTTGCTTGCAATTGTGGTGCTATCGTTATAGATCTGCATAGTTAGGTCCCCTCTATGTATGTGTGGATACTTGGCCTCCCATTTATATTGATATAGAATGTTGGGGCCCTTTCTATGAGGACAATGATGATTAGAAATGACAATATATAGAAAGGGATGGCTCCACCATCCTATCAATGGAAGGGGACGACCTATCGACAGGGTAATGAATGGGCCATTCTATCAAGATATAGGTACATTGCATCTCATTATGGACAATTGGTACTAAAGCATTGAGGGAGATAGAAAGGAAAAATGTATCTTTCTTGAAGATTCAAAGTGGTGCATTAGGAGGTGGTGCAAGGCGACTTGGTCATCGTTTTCTGAGTAGGTTGGCAATGCAACTGAGTTGGGTGGTGCAAGCTAGACCAACTTTGTTTGGTGCTTGTCAATATGAAGCTCTAGGTAGTTGTTTGCTCAGTGTGTAGAAATATGGGTGTAAAGACTTGAAATGAGTCATTTCTTTTACATAAAGTAATGACGTCCAACAACAATGGAGGAAACATGGGTGACATGTAGTAGGGATGGTTGGATATTAATGGTGGTTTGTGTTGTCAACCGGTGACAATGGAGATGGACATGAAGCGAGAGATAAAGAAGAAAGCAGAACAAAGACAATAGAGCAAAGAGAGGTCTACCTATAACAACGTCAGCCCGGATGGACAAGGTAGCACATCAAGTGGCTTCGAGGGGGGGCTGCAACCATTTTGTTGCAAAGAGAAGAGGGAGATCAAGGGTACAGAAAGGGAGGTGGGGGGAAATTGAAAAAGCATTTAGGGGCATGTGTTAGACCTTGCATTTCAACTCAATATTTTTGTTTTTTATTTTAATCGAAGTGGGCTAGGTTCTAAGATAGATTGGGCAAGGACTTGCTTGGAAAAATGTTTCATTAACTATGTAATGAAATAACACCTTTTTGGGATCTCAACTACGTCATTCCATTATAAATCTAATTATATGATATAGATATATATATATATATATACACATATTCATGGGCTGGGTGGATAGGAAAAATCCTAGGCAGGCTTGGGTCCAACCTAGGCCTTGTCCCTTGACCTTTCCTAAGGTGCATGAGGATGCCTACATACCTGCACACGAGGGATGAATGCCTCTACCTACCTAGAGAGGAACTGGACAGGCTAGCAAGATATAGGTGGTTGTGCACCAAAAATTTGGGATTTCAAATGTGAAACCCCAAAAGTTTTTAGTGAGCACTTTTTTTTAATCGAAGTAGGCTAAGTTCTAATATAGACTTGGCATAGACTTGCCTGAAAAAAGTTTTCATAACTATGTAATGAAACAACATCTTTTTGGGATACCCAAACTATGTCATTCCTAAATCTAATATTATATATATATATTTATTTATTTATTTATTCATGGGTTGGGTGGATAAGGAAAATCTTGTGAGGGCTTGGGCCCAGTTCAGGCCCTATCCTTTGCTTTCACAAGGTCCATGCAGATGCTTGCACACCTACACATAAGGGACGGATGCCGCCACCTGCTTGGGGAGGGACTGGACAAGCTAGCAGGATGTAGGTGGTTGTGCACCAAAAATTTAGGTTTTCAAATTTGAAACCCCAAATGTTTTTAGTTAGTACCACTCGTTAGAAATAATTGTATTCAGTGAGAAAAATAACCTCAAAAAATTTCTCCTCCTCCCACAAAAGGGTTCCTCCATTTATAGTTCATTTTAAGGTTTTAAATTTGCTTAATAATTTTAGATTTTAAAACATATTCTTAATATTATTTCTTAATAGATTAGTTGATGCATAATCAAAATGACATGTGTAGGCTTTTGATTGTAGAATGCACCATATTTATAACTAAACAAATTCATGGAGTGAATTGTTCACTAGTTCTTAACATCTAAATATTAATTTTGCAAAAAGTAAAAACCTGTAGAATTTTTTTAAGAGTAATTTTACTCACAATCAGATATATGTAAATGATATGCAATCTACTGACTGGCATCACGCCACGTCAGTAGTTATTTAAAAATAAAAATAAAAAATTGAATGAAAAAGCAAAAGTGCGCCTTCCGCCTTATTCCCTCCTCTGATTGAAAAGCAAAAAGTGGACCTACGTCTCGTCTTCAACCTCCGTCTTGTTCCCTGCTAACCATCTAGCTTCCTTTCAAAGTTGGTCTGTTGAGCGAAAAGTTCTTCAACAAGTTTCCTAAGATTAAGCTTTGAGAAAATGCCAACCAGAATTTGAATTAAGTCCACCCAAAACCTCCAGTTGGATGATCCAATTTTAAAAAATAATGAAAATTCAATAGAAAATACTAATAAATTGCATTCTTCCCATGGCTCTAGTTTTTAATGAAAAGAAATCCGACTTCTTATGATTTCGTATTTTTCATTTTCACACTTCTTACACTTTCACTTATGAAAAACAAAACCTTCTTCCACTTTCAAAACGAAAACAATAAAACCAAATATTTTGCTCCACATTTTCTACTCAACCAAACAAAACGTTAACCTAGAGAATTTATTGATAAGATGGAGTAGGACTTAACTCTAAAATTCGAAAAAGCACATTCCATGAAGAAATGTCTTTTCTAATGCCATGCAAATGGAGGGCATGAAAGCAACAATCTGTAAAAGGATTTGTTTCTCACGACTTAAATCGAAATGAGGTGGGAAAATCATTTACAGAGCAAAAACGGTTGAAGATGAAGTTTGGCTTTTTCTCTCTCTTGATCCTGCGTTTTGTTTTATTTTTTATTTTTTATTTTTTAAATAACATCGACTAGTCGTTTACATATAATCAACCACGTTTTGCCTTACATGTATGGGGTGAGTCCTTATGTCTTGTTACAAAGTGGAAATCTTTTTAAAACTGTTTTACTGATTTGTGGAGGGACTTAACTCATCGACTTGATTCTCAATAATTAGAACAAGTTGCAATTGTGATGTATAAACTCTAGACTCATAGAAATAAATGGGTATTTAATCAAAGGTTTCAAACTCCTAGTGTTCTCTTCAAGTCTGCTATGGATGATATAGCAATTTTTAAGAAAGTGCTTCAATTACAGTAAAGTCATCACCCCAGGAGGCACCTTGGGGACAACGTGTTAGCAGTATACATTCTCTGCCTACACCTGATCCCTTCTTTAAATTGAAATTTGATGCTGCTTTTGTCTCTACAAATAGGCTTACTGGAATTGATATTATTATCAGAGATTGTAATGGTGAAGTGCATGTCGTTTTAGCAACCTCTAGATCACATGTATCCTCTGTTTTCCAAGCAAAGTGTTATGCTTTGCTTCGAGGAATTTATTTATGTCAAGAGTTGGGTCTTCAGCATATGATCATTATTATCGTTTATGTGTTTTTCATATTTAAAAGTCTGTATTGTACCTTTATGTAATTTTGCATTATGTCCTGTTATGTAATTTTACATTACAAAGTTGATAAGCAGATTAGCTTAGCTTATATGTCTAAGTCAGTTACATAATGTGTATAAATAGATGCATTGTGCATTCATTTGATAATAAGATTTTGAGGCATATTCACAAAAATGTGTGAATTTGATATGGTATCAGTTTAGGTGAGATCCTTATGCATGCTTCATTAGATTTCTCTTTCACCTTCTCTCTCCAACTTTCTCATTTCTCCTTCGCAATTCTCGCGATTTTTGTTCCTTGATTTCATCATGATTTCTTCCATGATTTCTTCACGAGATTTGTTCAATTATTTCCTTCGTAACAGTTATGTGCCTTCTTCGAGTAATTTTTTATTTTGATTTCATTTTTGCCTCAGACCGAACCCTAGGTCTTCAATTTCGTTCGACTTTGTTCAATTTCTCTTGATAATCTGTTTATTTTGAGTCTATTTGAAGATTTAGCTTGTTTCCTTGAGTTAAATATTTTTCTCCTTAGCTTGAACGATTCTCATGCCTTTGAACAAATCTTTCTCTAATCCTATGGCTGAAGCTTCGAGTCCTTATTTTCTTCATTCAAGTGATAATCCAGGAATTAATCTCGTCACACAAGTTCTCAATAATGAGAACTACCACTCATGGTCCTGATCGATGATAGCACTCAGCAAAGAACAAGTTAGGTTTTGTGGATAGCTCCATCCCCAAACCTTTGAACTCATCAGATCATTTTCCTGCATCTTGGAATTTGTGCAATAATATGGTAATATCGTGGATCCTTAGCTCTGTCTCTTTTGATATTTCTGCAAGTATTTTGTTTAATCAATACTGCACAAGAGATCTAGAATGATCTCAAGAAGCATTTTTTTCAAAAACATAGACCATGCATTTTTCAATTACAGAAGTCAATCTCGACCTTATCTCAAGGTCAAATGTATGTTAGTGCATACTTTACTAAATTGAAAAAACTTTGTGATGATTTGATTCACTATAAACCTATTCCGGTTTGCACCTATGGAGCTATTAGAACTCTCAGTTTATATGTTCAACAGAACGCATTATTCAATTCCTTGTTGGATTGAATGAATCATATGCATCGGCTAGAGCTCAAATACTCTTGATGGAGCCCTTGCCTCCTTTTAACAAGGTGGTTAGCCTTGTTTTACAAGAGGAACAACAGCGTAAGATATCAGTTCTCCCTATTGCACTAATTGAAAGTTATGCTTTTGTTGTTAATGTTAACCAATTTGTGAAGCCTATTTTTAGAAAGGAACGTCCTATATGCAAGCATTGTGGTATTGTAGGACACGTGATTAAGAAGTGCTTTAAGCTCTATGAATATCCTTCTGGATATAAATCCAAGCCGAGACAACAGTCAATGGCTAATCAAGTTGTCTCTTTAATTGAGTCTCAATATCAATAGTTATTAGTTATGCTTCCATCACATGATTTTGTTCCATTATAGCACATTGTTAATGCTCTCTCATCTAATCCACATGTTGGTATAAATTGTTTTAGTTCTCATTTTTTATCTATTTTTTCATCTACTTACTGTGTACCTCATAATATTCATTCATCTATTTGGATTCTTGATTTTGGAGCCACAAATCATATGGGTCCATCTATCTAATTTTTTCCACTTATATTCATGTTCTTAACACTTCAGTTAAGCTTCCTAATGATCAAAGTGTCACTTTCACTCATATTGAGACTGTCTGCATCTCTAATGACTTAATTCTTAAAAACGTTTTTTGTACTCTTGTTTTTTCCTTCAAATTAATTTATGCTAGTAAGTTAACTTATAATCTAACCTGGTGTTTTTTTTTCTGACTTTGTCTTTATACTAGACCTGAATCATTAGAAGCTAATTGAAGTGGGTAGGCACAAGGAGGCCTCTATTTCCTGCAAGAATCAGGCTTTTCAGCTATTTCCAAATTTGTACCCTCTTTTCCCTTAGCTAAATAATCTCTTAATTGTTTCAAAACATCAAAAACTGTCTTATTTGATCTTTGGCATCGTAAATTAGGTCATCCTTATCTTTCAAGGATGAAATTGTTACTTAATAC
This sequence comes from Platycarya strobilacea, assembly GCA_036898215.1. NCBI lineage: Eukaryota > Viridiplantae > Streptophyta > Magnoliopsida > Fagales > Juglandaceae > Platycarya > Platycarya strobilacea. The sequence continues at coordinate 44,117,070 of CM072550.1, forward strand.
TGTTTCATGCATTAATGTTGTAGAATCTGAATTTCCATGTCTTGTATGCACCTTAGCAAAAAAATTGTCTTTTCCTACTAGTTCTCATATTTCAAAATTGCCTTTTGAATTGATTCATTGTGATGTGTGGGGTCCATATTCTATTTCTACAGTTGAAGGTCACAGATTGTTTTTAACAATTGTTGATGATTGTATACGGGCTACATGGATTTATCTTTTAAAATGCAAACATGAAGTTGCTACCCTTATTCTTCAATTTTCAAGCTTGTCAACACTCAGTTTAACACAAAAATCAAAAAAATTCCTACTTATCATGGTACTGAATTTTCTTTAAATTATTTCCTTTAAGTCTAAATGTGTTATTCATCATTTCATTTGTGTTGAAACTTTTTAACAAAATTTTGTTGTTGAGCGTAAACATCAACATTTTCTAAATATGTCTCGGGTCTTAATGTTCCAATTTGGTCTTCCACTTATTTTTTAGGGTGATGCACTTATTATAGTCACACATATTATAAATAGACTACCTACACCTGTTCTAGGTAATAAATCATCTTATGAGTTACTTTTTCATTCACCTCTCACTTATGAACACCTTAGAACATGTGGTTGTCTTTGTTTTGCTTCATCTTTTTTAAGATCATGCTCCAAATTTGATCATAGAGTACGACAGTACATTTTTCTTGGTTATCAATCTAGTATAAAAGGTTACAAATTATTAAACCTAAATACCAATACTACCTTTGTCTAAAGAATTGTAATTTTTCATAAGAGCATTTTTCCCTATAAACATTCCATTCCATTACGATTTACTTCTTCAAACCCTTCCAATACAATGCATTTTAATAATAATATTTCATTACCTATTTCAATATCAACTTTTGATCAATTTAATGTGACTTCAACTGTCATGAACAAGCTCAGCCTTTAGATACAGCTTCCCATACCATTAGGGAAGCTGTTCACACCTTAGAAACATCACAAATAGGCCCTTCCCCACCATCACATAACTGTACAGCTCCTAAATTTTTTTTTTCCAGATTCCCCACCAAGTCCTCTTCCAGAAAATTCTATCTAGCCCCTTCCAAGAAATTTTGAAAATTCTATCCAGCCTCTTGTTTCAGTCCGTATGTCCTCTAGAGTTAGAGGAACACTTTGTTTTTTGCATAATTATTATTGCAACTCCCTTGGTACTCACTCTATATCAAATTCCATAAGTTCTTCTATACCAGCAAGTATTTCTTATGACATTCATTCTTTTCATTCTTACCAAAAATTATCTTCTAAATACAATTCATTTGCTCTAGTCGTTATTGCAGATATAGAGTCTTAGTTTTATCATTAGGCGGTTAAGCATTCTCATTGGAAAAATATTATGGCTACCAAGATTGTAGCTTTAGAACAATAACACTTACACTGTTGTTTCATTACCCCTAAGAAACCTATTTGATGCAAATGGATTTATAAGATCAAGTAAAAAGTTGATGGGTCTATTGAGTGTTACAAAACGCGTTTGGTTGCCAAGGGTTGCACTCAATGTGAGGATTTGGACTAATCTGAAACTTTTTCTCATGTAGCAAAAATGGCTACTGTTCGTACTCTTCTTTCTATAGCATCTGTTCAGAAGTGGTCTTTAGTCCAACTTGATACGAATAACAATTTTCTACATTAGATTTTATTTGAGGAAGTTTATATGGTTCTTCCTCCCAAATTTAACATTAAGGGGGAGATTAAAGTATACAAGTTGAATAAATCTTTTTATAGTTTGAAACAAGCCTCTCATCAGTAATTGTCCAAGTTTTCCAATACCCTCATTGAACTTGGTCTTATCCAATCTAAAGCTGATTATTCTCTATTTACTATTTCCAAATGGGAGTCTTTTAATGCACTAGTTGTATACGTAGATGACATTCTCATTGCTAGTAATGATCTTCATACTGTTGATAAATTGAAGACATTATTAGATAGTAAATTCAAACTAAAAGATCTTGGTCAATTAAAATACTTCCTTGGTTTGGAAGTTGCAAGATCTCCACAAGACATTTCTTTGTGTTAAAGAAAGTATACCTTGAAAATTTTACAAGATGTTGGATTTCTTGGAGTGAAACCTTCATCTTTTCCCATGGAGCAAAATTTAAAACTTAATAGAAATTCTGGTGATTTGTTGAAAGATGCTACTATGTTTAGACGATTAATTGCGATATTATTGTATTTAAACATTATACGGCCAGATTTAACCTTCTTTGTGCATCGGCTTAGTCAATATATGGATAAGTTTCATGAGCCTCATTTGCAAGCAGCTTATCATATATTGCAATATGTTAAATCTAATCCAAGCAATAGATTATTTTTTCCAGCCAAATTTTCTCTTCAAGTCAAGGCTTTCACATATTCAGATTGAAGTTCTTGCTCATATACTCAAAAACTCACTACTGGGTATTGTGTTTTTCTTATAAATTTTTTGGTCTCATGGAAATCTAAGAAACAAAAAACAGTATCTAAATCATCTGTAAAAGCCAAATATCGGTCTATGATTACAACTACTTGTGAAAGTTTGGCTTCTAACCTTACTGTTAGATTTTCGAATTTCTTATACTAATGGTATTCATTTATTTTGTAATAGTACAACTGTCCTTCATATTGTAACAAATTTTGTTTTTCATGAACGCAAAAAGCGTATTGAACTTGATTGTCACTTTGTAAGGAATAAACCTCAAGATAGAGTTATTCAGACTTTTCATGTTGCTTCCTAGCATCAACTTGTTGATGTTCTCATCAAAGAATTGAGATTTCAAAAATTTCTACTTTGATAGCTATGATGAGTTTATTTTATTTACTCTCTCCATCTTAAGAGGGAGTATTACAGTTTATGTATTTTTTATATTTAAAAGCTTGTATTGTATCTTTATGTAATTTTACATTACATCCTATCATGTAATTTTACATTACAAAGTTGATAGGCAGATTAGCTTAGCTTATATCTAAGTTGGTTACATAGTGTGTATAAATAAATGTACTGTGCATTTGTTTAAAAATAAGATTTTGAGGCATTATTCACAAACACGTGTGAATTTGATAGAAGGTGATACCTGACAATATTCTGGGTTCTGACATGCATAGCTCATGGAATGGTCAATTAATTGAAGATATATATATATATATGTTTCCTTCCATCAAGTAATCCTCATTGGCAACTCAAGTTTACAAAGCGAGAGGGCAATCAGGTTTGCCCATGCAACTGCTCAATTTGGAAGATATGTAAACTCTGAAACTGTACGGATGGAGGAAGGTCCAGGGGATGTTATGTCTATTAATTGGGACATAGCTTGTATTGACTCTTTTGATCATTGAATGGATGTCTTCTTTCAAAAAAAATAAAAAAGAATCTCTTTTTTAAAACGATCAGAATCCCAAATGGTATGCCGAGAATAACCCTACTCTTAAATTTCCATTAATTCCAAACAGAAAGGAGATAGGTGGTAATTGGCTAGGAAAATGCTACCACGCACCATAGTTTTGATACCTCATTTTGACTCTTTTTTTTTTCTTTATTTATTAATTAAGTGATTATTAGTGTATTGATTTTTTTAATATTTTTTAAAGATATTTTAAAATAATAAAAAATATGAATAATTAAAAAATAAAAAAAAAAACCCCTAATTTTAAGCTAGCAATCAGTTGGAGTGGAGTAGCACCGCTCAACTGGCTAAGGCCCATATTAAACTTGTAGTGGCCTTGTGCTAAAACATAAACAAGGAGAAGTTGAATGCTCAAGCAGCTCAAAGCTCCTCAGTCCAGCCTACAGACTACATATTCAGCTTTACTACAGATTTGGGCTCCCAATTGTTTCAGGCCCAGTTTGATTTGAATGATGAGATTAAATAAGTTGATATGAGTTTTGTAAATTAAATAAAATATTATTAGAATATTATTTTTTTATTTTATTATTATTTTGAGATTTAAAAAAATTGAATTATTTATTATATTTTATATGATAATTTTGAGATGAGTTGTTCAATCAAAACGGAGCCTCACTCACTAATATTTGTGTTTTCATTCTAAAGTTAAAACTCACGTCATAAAAACTTAAGAAAGCAATATGTGTTAGGTTTAAAACTAATCTTATACAAAAGAAATTATATTTTGACTTGATTTAATATAATAAGTCATATTTATTGTATAATAAAAAAGTTTACAATTTGATAGATCATATTGAATCATGTTATTATGTAAACTTTATAAGATTCCAAATGAATGGAGTCGAAAATGAACAGTCCGATGTCTAACCCGAGTTCAATTAACATATTTTGGACTAATTTAAACAAGTCCTAGAAAAGAGGGTATGTAACATTTTAAACAAGTCCTGACCCGAGTTCAATTAACATATTTTGTAGAAGCAATAATTAGTGCAATGCTTTTAATTGATCTCAAGCACCTTTTAAGATATCTCACTTGTTTTCACAATTTTTTTCAATTCATCTTATCATTTCATTTAATTATTATAATTTTATTATATTTTTACATAAATTAAAATAAACAATTTAGTTCTTTCAAATTTTAACAATAATATTACAAATTTTGTGGCTTTCTTCTGATATCCTATGTCCAAAGGATCTAAAATTAAGGTGTTTGGTTATGCATATGAGATATGTTATGATTTTCTACCCGAGTTCTTTTAGACTTAGAAAAATATCACAGATTCAGTTTATGAAAAACTTTATGAATAGAACAAGATCGTGACAAGAAAATAAAGCAGCATGTAAGAAATCAAAATAACAGAAAGCAGTAAGGAAGAAAAGGAAGAAACAACACCAAGATTACGTGGTTCGACCCTAACGGTCTACATCCACGGCAGGAACGGCTTCAATGCTTTTATTGATCATCAACCTTCACAGAGAAGCCTCAGTACAATTCTTCACCGTTCCTTCTGTTCAAATCAGTGTTTAAAAAACCACTGATTCTATCACAGAACGAACCCTAGAAAAAAAAACCCTAGAGAACTCTCTCAAAATCGCCTCTCTCTCAGTCTCGGATTACAGCAGCAGATCACCAAAATGAAATTAGGGCAACAGTTCCCATCTTAAGCATATATATATATATACAAAATCAGATGACAACACGTGTCATAAATCGAACGGGCCAGAGAGACAGTGGAATCCAGCTAGCGGCATCACGAGATCAGCACATGACTCAGCTGTGCACAGATCCGAGTTCCCTTGCCATCACAGGTGTCACCAAGCCAGCCATTGGATCAGAAGAAGATTAATTAAATGAATGACACAATCGGTAATATAAATTACAAGATATAATGAAAAATTTATAAATAATAATGAGATAATTTGTAAATAATTTTAAAATAATTTGAGTGAATAGTATTAAAATAATTTGAATTAAAATGTTTTATGAGGTTGGGATAAATGAGAGAGAGAAAATTGAATAAAACTATTAAAGTTAAAAAATTGTTATAATATAACTATTTGATATATTTTTGTTTTGGAATTAAAAAAAAAAAGAATTATTTTTAATATTTTATTAAACGTTTAAGAAATTTTTAATGATTAAATAATGATTAGATTAAAATGTTAAAAATTAAAATTGAAAATATTTATATTTTAATAGTATTTAGATATTAAGATGAGATAAGATGATTAAGGTTACGTTTAGATGTTAAGTTGAGATAGTAAAATAAGTTTTATAGGGTCAACTTAAATTAAATTTAAATATATTTAGATATTAAGACAAATTTAAATGTATTTATGAGAATTTGAAAAATGTAGTAGATTTCGATATAAAAAAAATTTAAAATTGAAAAAAAATTTAAATCTTATGTGTAAGAGGTTTTAAATAGTTAAAATAAATTAAATAAATTGATAATTAAATATTTAAATATTAAATTAAATTTAAAATTAAATGAGATTAAGTTGAATTAGATGAATTTAACAACAAAACGGAGCCCGACCATATGCGCAACCAAACGGGTGAGCGGTGTACGTGGATCAAAAAATGGTAGAGGTGCAATTATGCGAAATTGAGAATGACATATAAAATGGTGGCTACTATTCATGAGCAGTGAACAGTGCTTCCGTGCCATCATTTTCCTATCCTGTCGGGGAGCTTTTGGCCTCCTTAAAAACCAGATCTCTGGCCACTCTCGAAAGCATCTAAAGAAAAAGTACTGTATATCTTCAAGGTGGGAGGCCTCTTTTGGTTTAATTCCACCTCACCAACCCTAGTAACAGTAGCAATAAATAAACAAAGACAGAACTAGAAGGGTAGACAAACACAAAAAAACAAACACAAAAGTGACCCCTCACCATCTATTTTTGGGTGTCTCATTCATTGCCACACATTATATTGTTATTTTTAAGAATTCCACAAAACATCTCGACGTCAAATGAAACCTCACCACTCAAAAAGAAAAAGCCCCCAACCCTTGAGATAGTGGCAACTATGCCCACACCTAACCCAAAGCCAACAAAAAAACAAAGTGGGATCCATTCATATTAGGGCTACGTTTGGTTTCGAAAAAGAGTCAAATTCGTCTTAATTCATTTTAAATTTATTATTATATTTTTTAAATTTTTATATAAAATATTATTTTTAATACAATTTTTTCAAATTTTAAAATATTTTTTTTTAAATTTCAATTCAATTTTTTTAAATATCAAAATAATAATAATAATATTTTATTAAAATTTTAAAATTCTACCTCAATTTATCTCATTTTAATTTTGAATTTAAGCGGACGCTTATCTTATATTAAAGGAGGAGTCATAAAATTGCAACTGTGTGCTAGGGACCACCACGTGTTCAAAAAACCCATACGAGAGATCTAAGGTTCGATCTTCTTCTGCGCTTTCAATCATGAGGGTGAGAAAGAGAGAGTTTATGTTCATTTCATGGGAGAATTATGGTAAAGTCTACATTGGAGGAGAGGAACTTTAGTTGTAGAAAGTAGAAGGCAAAAAGTACCTCATTTAGGACTGATTTGGATAGGGGTGCTTATATCTTGTCTTCAAGTCCAAAATTCATAAATTTAAATTTTTTTTTATCTAATTATTATTTAATTATTATAAATTTTAAAATAAAACATAAAAATAATTTAATTTTTTCAAATATCAAAATAAAAATTATATTAAAAAATTATATTCTAACAATATTTTAATTTTATAATATTTATATTTAACTTTCTCTCTCTTTTACAAAAATCTCATTAAACATTTTAATTCAAATTATTTCTAACACATCTCATCTCAATCCAAATATCTCATTATTATACACAAAATATCTCAACTCATCTTATTTTAATTTACCATCTAAATCAAACTTTAGTACTACTATAACAGTACACGTAGTGAGTTTTCTCATGTTTTTATGATAAAAAAAAATGCTACTTTATCTTATATTTTGTTCTCTCAATTTGATTACTCGTGTATTTTTTTACTAAGTGATGCTGGGGTTTGGTCCCGTTGCCCCTAGTATAAAAAACATCCCTCTATAAAAATATAATGAAAAAATTGTAAAAAATACATTATAAAATAAAATTTAGAAAACACAATAAAAAAAATAAAATGAAAATGATTTTACGTATGGGTAGGTAGGCATACTGCCTCAATCCAGCCCCCGCCGCCGTCGGCCACCGGGAGCGACACCGCCAACAGACCCATTTCGAATTTAAGACTGCCGGGAGAAGGTGGGAGGTCGCCGATGGTCGCTGTTGTAGAGGTTAGGTCACTGAAGGGAGAAGTCTTGATGGCATGGGCAGTGTCCAGAGGCGGAACTAGAGTTTAGTGTTTGGAGGGCGATGTATAAGCATAAAATTATATAAATAAAATACATATCTATAAATTATCTTATAAAATAAATTTTCTTAAGATTTTTATAGTTTGCTAATTATAGACCATTATAAACAAAAAGAAAATGAAACCATTGTTCTTTCTTTCGATGGGATATGAGGAAATTAAAAATAAAAAAAGTAAAAAAAATATTGGGAGAATAATTTTAATAAAAATTTTAAAAATTTGAATATTGAGGGGGATAATTTTAATTATATAAAGAAAAATTTTAATTTTTTACATACTAAATGAACATTTTTAAAAAGTTTGGAAGGGCAGTAGTCCTCCAAAGACATGAGTAGTTCTGCCTCTGACAGTGTCATTGTCGGTGGTCAGTAACCACGAAGACTAATTTTATTTGGCCCATGGTATTCTTTTTTCACCTAGATAGTTAAGAAAGTAATTGTTAATAAATTAATTTATAAAAAAATACTTAAAGATGCATAAAAGTATTTGAAAAAAAATTAATCAATTGTGCAATACATCGGGGGCACACCCCGCGCGCGTTACATAGCGGACGGTTGAAATAGCATTGTCCTTTTTTTGCCATCCCCATTTCTACAAAATATACCTAAGCTTTGAGCATCTCATCTAGGTAGAGGTTGAATAAAAACCATATTCCAACTTAATTTAAGAAGCTGATTAGTACAAGTACTTGTAAGTTGTAACCATCTTTTTTTCCCCCTCGTCAAGTTAAGCATTATATACATAAATGAAGCGGTTACAACTTCCAATGATATCAGATTTAGTGGGACAAGAGTCCTTAACAGTTGTCTAAAAATAAAGAAATAAATAAATCATCACTAAAAATAAAAATAATAAAGTAGATTATCTCGCCAAAATATTGGCTCCAACCCATTCTCTAGGGGTGAACACCCGACCCGATCCGACCCGACCCGCTACTATTGTTTCCGACCCGACCAACTACTGCACTCTGCCGTTAAACAGATAGGCCGTTTGGCCTATTACTCTTCCGATATCTTTATTGGGTACCCATTCCGTATATTGTTTTTTTTAAAGCACAATTACTTTAAAGTTTAGATGTAATTGCTTAAAAGTAAAAAGTAAAATTGACCGATTTCCCATAAATCATTCATCAAAAAGCCTTTACCAATACATCGGATTAATACTCTGTTTCACATAACTTGAACAAATAATAACAAATAATATCAAATATATCCAAATTAAGTTCAAAAACAGAATTCAACATGTTGGGTAGAAGGAAATGAGAAAAGGGTACCAAACCCAAAACACAAGTAGTCCCAATATCTCCTGACCCCTATTGAGCATATTTCTCTTAGAAAAAAGCAAAGAAAATTGCAAGATATAGAAAAAATAGAGAAGGGAGTAGAAGCACTAGGTTCCATAGAATTCAGCTGCAAAATAAATAAATAAAAGATTTAGTAAATTAAAAAGTTATAAATAATTGGATAAACAGATTCTCTCATTCAAGTGTGTGAACGTATCACATATCAGGAAGCATATGCAAACTGAGTTTGTTTAGTGATTAACAGCAAGTGTTTGCAAATGCTCTGTGCTCAAAAGCTTGTCTTAAGCCCATTTTGGATTAAAAAAAATTGGTTCAGTGGCTACATTAAAGTATATTATATAAATACATTGTTAGACGTTCTCTGCACATATTTGAAAAGAGTGCTTTTCAAACGAAAAATAGAAGAAGCCACGCTAAGTGCAATATGTTCCTAAGATGATCCAACATTGAAGTCGAGATGGAATGTTAAAGACATCCAAAGTTCACAAATAAAAATGGAGAATTTAGGTGATGAAACTGGTTTGCAGGATAAATAAAATAGTTCAGTACATTATTCGTGGCCCTCTGACAGAATACTGAGGATTTCTAGAATGTGTTAAGAAGCAGAGCTGCATGGAAACTAGTTTTTGTTCACAGGACTACTAATAGTACTGTTATACACACGGCATCCAGATTTACCATATTAGGGACATAAATCTTGTTTACATACTACGAATAGCAGAGCATAAATCGAGAATGGCGAGCACAAACCTAATTATCACATTACATATGATCATTAATTATCACATTACATATATTTCACTAATACATATTTCACTAATATTTCAAATACCACTCTTATATATGTTTTAAGGTGGTTTCTTCAGTGACCCGATAGCATTATTATATTTCACTAATGATCACATTACATGTATTTCAAATACCAAGAGCCAATAATGGAAGTTTCAAATACTGCAGATGAAAAAAAGACAAAACCAGAAAAACAATTAAACAAGATATCAGATGCAGATGACTTTGTTATATAAGCCAACATTCAAACAACTCTGAGTCCCCTTCCTTGAAGATCCAATTTGCACATCATGACACTTAGATAGGACTAACACCATTAGATAATAAGCTGGTATCTATGAAAGAAAAATAGTAGTTATTTAGAAATAAACAAACCCCATCGATTTATTCTCCAAAAAAAATCAAAATCGAACACATGGTCCTGAAAGAAAATTCCCAAGAAAACACAAAAAACTCATTAACAGAAATACACGTACGAAATTAGATGAATCAAAATACCACTAGACCAAAAGAAACGACCTGTAACGATGGCAGTGACACCAGTTCCATCAATTCCTTGGATAACTTGCTCTGCTTTGGAACAGGCTGAGAACCCGGATGGCCCTTTCCAACCAAAAATTCCCATTTTCTTGCCGGGTAATATTACAAACAAGAACAAGCTCACCGAGGTTCAAGGACTGAATAAGTCCATACAGATTCACAGACACTCCAGACTAATTTTGAAAGAAAACCTAAATTAACAGCATGATAACAATTTACCTGCTTAGCGGCGACAAGGAGCTGCGAGGGAGCGAGTGAGAGTTTGAGAGATGCGACAATAAGAAACCGGCGAGAGAGAGATGAGAACAATCAGCGTGAGAGATGAGAAAGAGGGCAAATCGAAGATGAGCAAAATCGCAAGAGTATCTGGTATGGGGTATTCAGATCAATGTTTGCATATAGAATTATAGGGTATTTTACTCGTTTGAAAAGCAGTAACGGGTTGCGGGTATCGGAATTTCAGAATCAAGTGTTTCCATTAACATGTTTAGCGGGTCGATAATTTCGGGTCAGTTCGGGTCGATAGGATGGACGGTAACGGGTAGCGGGTATTTTGTTCACCCCTACCATTCTCACAAGAGAAAGCCGCTTCAAACAATTTTAATAGTATGATTAATAGATTATAAATTTATAACTAAAAGTCACAATTGAGGGGGTACGTAAGCTGTAGCATTTTACTAATTTGGTCCAATTATAGGAAACTATCACCATCTCATCTTGATCATTAGTTAGGAAAAGTAAGAACATAGGAGAATTGCAATTTAAAGATGACCTGAGGCTGATACACTGACAAATGACCAACACCGACCACACGTGCCACACTAAGAAACAAAGAAGCATACATATTTAAAAGATCCAAAGTTACTAATGCCGAAAGTGCCACACGTGACGGCATGAGACTCTCAAAAGCACGACAACACGTAAGACCCATGTGCACAGTAAGTCGCACATGAGTCACAAGTGCTACTCAGTTAGATAAATTTCTCCTACTGTCCAATAAATTGACGGTTGTGGAATCCAATGAAGGGGTGCTTGGCAGTTGAAGATGGCTAGTATGCAGATAAGAACATCTAGGTATTATCATCGAAAAATTAAAATAAAAAGCAAAAAAAATCCTAGAACCAGCAGTTAGACAAACTGAGGGGGAGGAGACGAAGCTCCAACCCCTCTGGCAGGGACGCTCTAATAGCTGCCGAGGGAGGATGAGAACAAGTAGAAAGAAATTGAGACTAGAGAGAAATGGGGGTAGCCGTTACAAAACAAGTGCTCGAAACCATCTACTATATGATGAATCTACAATGTTTCCATCTTTTCTTTTTTATGTTTTAGGATTTCTTGAAAGGTTGAGTGATAAACGCTTTTCTGAACATTCCATTGTTTTAGAAGAATATCATTACATCAAACCAGCAGTCTTGGATTTTTAATCTTGTTAATTGATTCGTAGATCCAAGCTGAAGCAGCATCCTATTGATACTCATTCCGATTATTACTTTATAAAATATCACTTATATAAAAAAAACTTAAATATTGATCGGATGATTAGTTAAGATGAAAGTTTAAAATTGAATAAAATATTATTAAATATTAATTTTAATATTATTATTATTTTGTAATTTGAAAAAATATATATAAATAATTGAAAAAATTATATAAATTAGATTAAATGAGTTGATATTATTTTTATATTTAAATTGTACTTAAACTAATAAAACAAGATAGATTTCTATTATATAATTTATATGTTAAAAAATAGCTCAAATTAAAAAAAAAAAAAAAAAAGGTTCTCGTGTATCACGAAAAGTCACTATTTATCATAAAAAAATTACCACTTGCCAGGTAGAAGTAAAAGGCTATAATTCATATAGACAAAGAAGATGATGAGATGGTGAATCCTTATCCAGATGGGGGGTGAATAGTGGGTGGTTGAGATGAAGGAATGAGAGGGCCACACCCATATTGGACCAGTGATACTACTAATCTAACAGCAGTGTCGCCCCCACCCTGAGTCCTGACATTGTTGTGTCATATTCGGACACATCGACAATGGTTTCCAATGCAAAGTGTTTTGTCAACTACAATGCAATAAAACCTATGTATGGTACTTAATTTTTGTTTTCGCATGTATGGTACTTTAATGGATAGAAGGAAAATATTCTAGTATTAAATAAATTATATAAAAATTATCTCATAAATTTAATATAATTTATTGACCTAAATATTTTTTCATTGTGCCTATTGATTTAATAATAGCTATTTGAAGGAGTTGAGTTTGAATGTTTGATCGAGTGTTTTTGTTGAAAAAACAGTAAATTTCTTCTTGTTTAACACCTAATGTGAGGCTTACTCATAGATAGGGGTGCGGTCCGACTCCGACGATGTCGAAATTTGGAATTTCTGACTCCGACAATCATTGAAGTCAAAAAATCGTTCTGACTCCGACTCCGAAATGTAGTCAGAGTCCGAATCCAAACAATCCTGAATTCCGATCAGAGTCCCGATCGAAATTCGGAACTCTGAACTCTGATCGGAATGCCGAGTTCGGCATGGGCCAAATTAAACTCATTCTGAAACCAAATGGCTCCAATTGGGCCATACTTATTCCAAATGAACTCAATTGAGCTCATTTTTTAATTAAGTTATCACAACTATTGATCTATTCAGATTTCATCGTTATTTAGTCTTAAACAATTAAACAAAAATACAAATTAGTAATTACAATGCTAATTGCTAAGCCTAATACTAATAGCATAATACAAAAAATAGTTCAGGACTCCAGACTTTTAATACAAAAAATAATACAAAATATAAATTAAATTATTAAATCATTCACTATCATTGATTCAATAGGACTCGAATCGATGTTACAAAAAAAAAATTACTGCAGCAAAATAGTTTGTTATTAGAACTTCTATGAACTCGTACCTGAGATTAAGATAAAATTAAAATATATTATTATAAAAAAAAATTAAAATTAACCAAACATAAAACAAGTAACCATAAATTAGAAAAAAAATACACGCAACCGTTAATTGCTTCATCAGTCATCAGCAAGTATGGTAGGATTGATAACTAGATCTGTGAAATCATAAACAATATAAATTTAAATTTAAATAGATTTATGAAATTATAAAAAAGATAATTGAAATAATTTAATAATGATATAAACTTTGTTACTTTAATCATTTAAAAAGAAGTAAATTAATTAATTTAATTTTACCTGACTTAAGTTTGTAACTCACAGCATTGATGACAATGCTATCTAGTCCAGTAGGTACATCACTAAGCTAGTTTTGTATGCAAATGAGGGCCTCCACAGTTGACGGTGACAATAAACTCCGGTAGACATCCAACACTCGACCTCCAGTGCTAAATGCCGACTCAGATGCAATCGTAGTGATAGGAACGGCTAGCACGTCTCGAGCAATACGAGAGAGAATCGGGTACTTGATGGAATTATCCCTCTACCAAATCAAGATCTGAAACTCCTCACTAGGCTCCTCGACCTCTACCAGTAAATACCGCTCAATCTTATTTGTACACTGCAGTGGATTTCTTGTTGATCGTGCATGAAACGACGTCATAATGTTGAAACATCGGGATCAACTGGCTGCACCGGCCTGACTCAAATGGGCATCTATAGCTAGTCTTGAGCTCAAACTCGAACGTGAGGTACCTACGGCTGCTGAGAATAAAGCAGGACTACTGGCGCTGTAGTGGGTGTACAACTCGTTCAAATCTTTCTTAAGCGCTATGATAAACGTCGTTGCCTTCATTGTCCCGAGAACCTTCGTTGCCCACCATTCTACCACCGCCAATTTCAATCGAGGGTTGAGGATCGACGCTACGAATAATAATCTATTTATCTTCTCAACTTGCTCTCAATATTTATCGTATTTGGACTGCATGTGTAATGTCATACCAGAAAACAATATGCTCGGGTCAACACAACCTTCTTTCAAGTAGTGGTGTAATATGGAGATCTCGCTAAACCACATATTTGCCGTCGCATATGCGGATCTAGAAACCTGCATCGTGATGTCATAAAAGATCTGTAAAAAGCTGACAAACTCGGATACATGTTGCCGATCTATGTTGTTTGGTGGACCGAGCCCCCTTTCATCAAGCTCCAGCAGGGCAAACCTCAGACCTCCATCCTCAATTTTCAACCGTTCAAATGTCTTATGGTACTTTAGTGTCACATCCAACATCAGATATGTAGAGTTCCATCAAGTGGGAACATCCAGGCACAACATTTTTGAAGATTCAATCCCAATCTGTTCTACTATTGCCTTAAACTTCTGCAGCCTTTGGGGAGAAGCCATCTCGTACCGCACAATGTTGCGGATTTTTTTGATAGAGTCGTCCACATTTTCCATCCTCTTAACTGTTTCATCATTGAAAAATATCTAATTATCATAATAATATAAAAAATGGTACTATTTTCAAAGACTTTAATTATAAAAATATTAAAATATAAAATACAAAATCAAAACCAGAATGGCTCACCAACAATAAGGTTGATTATATGAGCAGTGTATCGAATGTGGATATACTGGTGATTTTTAACCACATCTTCTCTCGCCCTCGTAATTCTGATAAACCATTCGATGGAGGTCTTATTGGCATCGGCATTGTCAACTGTAATACATAATATTTTTTGGATGCCCTAATCAACTAGACAATCATCCATCTCTGCTCCTATTGATGCACCCTTATGGTCAACTATTTTTTTAAATCCAATAATCTTTTTTTTAAGATTCCATTCACTATCAATGTAGTATGTTGTGGTACACATGTATGAGGTATTCTGTACAGACGTTCGTGTGTCGGTCGTAAATGACACCCTCTGACTAGTGGTGGCGAACATCTTCTATATTTCTACCTTTTCGCTCAGATGCATCTTCATACAATCTTGCATCACTGTATAACGGGATGAGATTGAAAATTTTGGTTCAAGCAGCTTCACAAAATAACAGAACCCTTCATTGTCAATCGTGGTAAAGGGATATCATCCTTTATAATCATCATCGCAAGCGCCTCACGGAACATCTTTTCATTGTATTGAGGGACCATTAGGTTCCTTATCTGTGTCCCTATCCCATCAGTGGCTGTAGAAGTCTCGTAGCTAAGATTAGTCTGAGACCCACCTGCGTCTGCGTTTGATAATTTATTATGAGCATTAGTCTTAAATGGATATTAAATGGGATTAAATATACAAAATTAAGTAGCATAGAAAACAAGATACTAACCTCTTGACGCCATCCCCTTCGCTATTTGGTAGCGCTTGCAACTGTTCGGATATGTTGAAAGGCAAGAAATGCCTTACCTTTTTGAATGACACCCAACTCGAGCGCCACAATGATTGCACTCAGCCTGTGGATTTTGGGGATCCCCACCCTCAACCTTCACAAAATGTTTTCATGTCCACGATTTTTTTTTATTTGATCGTGGACGGGGTGGCCTCGCAGCTACAGGGTGTACTAGTACATCCGGATCTTGAACCGGATTGTCCCCAAAACCCATATCCTCCTCCTCCATAAACTGATCGGGATCTTCGACTTCCAATTTTATATCGACTGGAAGTGAAAATTCACTGCTAACACACGAGATTTGTGCTCGAGTGAAGGGTAGCCGACTATGACTCATAGCTGCCACTTGGAGCGCCGAATGAGTCTTAGCATCCGGATTCGGAATATCATGTGAAGTCGGAATCCCAATAGCACTGCATGAGGGATCCATTTGTTTGTAGACTTGAAATTCAAGTATAAGAATATAAAAAATGTTAGTAAAGACTAAAAATTATAATGTTATAGTATAACAAAATACAATATTAGATCCTTGATGTTAATGACTGTAAATGCTTCAGTTTATTCTTAGTCAGTGAGTTTAGTCTTATAAGAAGTATACAATAATAAATTAAAAATTAGAAATAACATTTGTCCTTAAGTGATATTTATACCATGCATCTTCAAACAAGAAAAGCAGGTACAACGACTCCCCTAATTTACATATATATATATATATATTAGTTTGTGCTGTTAATCGTGGAATTATTCCGGCAACATATGCATTTCTACGGTCTACCAATCTCTTTTTCTTTAAGAGTTATTCTTGACAGAGTATTCTAGAAGTGGCCAGAAAAGCAATAGACAAAAGTTAAAAACGAAAAGATTTAGAATAAATTAATATGTGTGAAAGCATATTACAGCTCACTTTTGTTTTTTTTAATTCAATCATACCTTGAACACTTTAACATGGGATGCGTTCAGACAGGAATCCAAATAAAAAGCTCTTAATTGTCTCCATTAACAACTAACCTGTAAACTCTTCTTTGCATGCATGGAGAATTCTAAAAAGAGAGTTTAATTTTTTAGATATTACTACTGTACTTGTCTATCTCTATTTTTTTAAGAAAACGTTTTACATGGTTTTTATTTTCATGCATGATTCGTCCCAAATTTCTGATATATACTAAATAAGTAATGCTACATAATATAGATTTGTATATCAATTCGTGTATCAACACATGTTTAGTATTAGTTATTTTCGTAAAATTTAATTTTCTAATCAATCATATTAAATTAATATGTGTATTAGTTTGCAAAATTACTTACCATTAGATTTTTCTATATCCAAATGAAAGACTCATAACATAAGACAGACAAAATTTGAGAGATAGAGAGACAAAGGTGATAATTACAATACTTGCAAAACCTAAGTGCTAGCTCCAAATTACATGTTTTTCTCAATGACATTTCATCAAACACATTTCACACACAAAGACTACCAACTGATACAATAGCTTTATCGAACAAAAGTCCAATTTTTCAATTTCCACAATATAACAGCACATACAAATTACAATCTAACCAAATCAAAGAAATAAATTTTAATAACACCTTTAATTAACATAACACTTTTTATTAGTTTTAATTAAAGTCTCTGTTGCTCATATGAATAACACAAGAGGGGGTGTGAATTGAGTTATATTAAAAAATTAACAATTATAAATCAAATACATAATATAAAGTATAAACAAAATACGAAACAACAGGAAATATAAAAAGTAAGGGTAAGAAGAAGCAAACTCAGTATTTTAACGAGATTCAGCCCCACTGCCTATGTTTTCGCCTCCAGCTACCCCTTGAGGATCTCAAATTCACTATTCAATCTCTTTCATGTGGAAATAAAAATCTATTACACTTTTGAGTAACACTGCTACAAAGAATCCGTGTAGAACACTCTCTACACTTGCAATCACCTCACACTTGGTTATTTAACTATTCCCTGTGTAGAACACTTTCTACACACACAAGAGTTATACGCACCCTCTTACAAATACAAGAGCTGATAGTGGGTAGATTATCAGAGTGCACTCGTTAATGAGTGAAATAAGAATAATACAACGCAAACTTTCAAAATGAATAAGGATTAAGGCACAAAATTTAGAAAATAGAAAATAAGGGCTTAGAAATAATGATGTAAAACTTAGTAATTGATGTGTAAACTCTTGTTATGAATTTTGTAAAACTCAAGTGAGTTATTTATAGGCAAATGAGTCTTCATATTCAAATTTGAAAAGTTTCACATGTCAAATAAGAGTACTATTTACTTTTCAAAAAATTCAAATAAAAATATCTCATTTTTATATTTGTCAAAGACAATTCCATTCATTTTTCAAAAAAATCAAATCAAATCTTTTACTTTTCATACATGACAAAATGAGTATAATTTATTTTTCAAATCAAATTATCTTCTTTTTACATATGTAAAAAAAAACACACAACCACCTTTCAAGATTTTCAAACAAATAATCTATCTTTTGCATTTGTTAAAAAAACACACAACCACCTTTCAAGATTTTCAAACAACACATGCACATGTTAAAGATAACAATCAATCATCTTACAAATTCAAATCTTTATGCATATGTAAAAAAATAATAATAATTTTCGAAATTAAATATTTTAATAAAGTTATACAAATGTAAAAAATGCAATTTGATACTTTATGAGAAAATATTAATTTTGAGTTTTAATCCAATTTCAAATTTTAAGAGATGTACAAAATTACTCTATGAGCTTCATTTGTAGACTTGTTCTTCTTTTTACTCATACTTGATTTCTTGATGTGCTTAACTCCTTCATGCATAAACAACTTGAGTTTGAGTTTTGAATTTATTTATTATCATCAAAATATATACGTAGATATGAGACTTGAAACCTTGGGGTTTACAATTCCTAAATTTAAAAGTCAAAATTCTAATTTGCAATTACCAATTAATCTAGGGCTAGGGAAAGAGAAGCTGCGGAACGACGGCAAAATTATCCCAGGGAGAAATCGATGGCGGCGTTAGGGAGTGAAGGAGGAAACGGCGCCAACAACTAGACTCTGGAGATTCGGAATCGCCGAGGGCCCAAGAAGAACAGACGTAATCGATGATGCAGGTGAGAAGAAAGAAGAAGGAAGAAGAAAGGAAGGAGAAACCGGGGGGGTGGGGGGGACCAGGGGGTTATCGGGAGTGAAGGACTAAATGGCGTCGTTCCTATTTAATTGGAACTGCGTCGTTTGGCTAAATTTAAAAAAACCCATATGCCATACATACGCAAAATGATATCGTTTTGTGTCTTTCTTTTTTAAAAAAAAAATCGAGTACGGAGTAAAATTTGGATCCGATTCCGACTCCGAACTCCGACTTTGGAGTCGGAAACACTCTGACTCCGAATTTTAAACTCTGACTTTCGACTCCGATCGAAGTCAAAAATAGAGTCAGAATCGGACAAAAGTTGGAATTCATAAATTTTGCCCACCCCTACTCATAGAGGCTCAATATGGACAGGGTAGTGAGGAGCTCAGTAGTTAAGGCTTGACAAAATAGAAGACTATCATCTGCAAATAACAAATGGCTAACATTGTAGGACCTCGGCCTGTTGAAACACTAGATATCTCACCTTTTGATTTTGTCTCAAGCAGGAGTGTTGAAAGTGCATCGGCAACTAGAATGTATATGTAAGGGGAGAGTAGGTCCCCCTATTGTATGCCTCTTGAGGGGGTGAAAACCTGTTGGGGCTCCATTGACCAACATGGAGTATGTCACTGTACCAATACATCTCTGGACCATTTCTATCCACTAATTCGGGAAGCCAATTTTCTCCATCACTGCTTGAACAAACACCCATTCAACCCTGTCGTAGGCCTTGCTCATATCTAACTTTGGGGTTATAAACCTCTTCCTCCCTTTCATCTTAGCTGTCATTAAATATAAGACCTCATAAGCAACTAATGTGTTGTCTAAAATTAGCCTATCAAGCATGAAGACACTTTGATTTATAGAAATCAGGTGTGGCAGGATGATCTTCAGAGTCTGTTAGCTAGTGTTTTAGAAACCATTTTATACAACACGTTGCATAGGCCAATGTGCCTAAAATCACAAACTTTCTTTGGGTTTTTGACTTTAGGAATAAGGGAGATAAAAGTATCATTGACTTCCCTTAGTGAAGCCCCTTTATTAAGAACCTGTAGTACAAACACAATGACTTTTGCCCCCACTATATCCCGATTTTTTCAATAAAATTGGGCTGAGAACCCATCAGATCCAGGGAAAGCCAATGGGTTCATCTGGAAAGCTACTAACTTTACTTCCTCTTCAGTGAAGGGTCTCGACAAAGTTTCCAACATTTCAGGGGTGATTTTTTAATTTAATGGACTCAAACAAGCAGAAATATTGAAAGACATAGGTGTCATGAAGAGGGAAGAGAATGCACCTGAGAAAATGTCACAATGTCACCTTGTTCCATGGCTACTCGCCCATTGGAGTCAGTGATGGAATGGATAGAGTTGGTCTTCCTCCTCTGACTCGCTTGTTTGTGGAAGTACTGGGTATTCTTGTCTCATTTTTTTAACCAGTGTTGCTTATCATGCTGTCGCTACCTCAGATCTTGCTCAGCCAGTGAACATTCCACCTTGCTTTATAGTTTCTTAAGGTGGAGAAGGTGATTTCCCTCTCCCGTGTCTTGAACTAACATATCTCTTTGAGTTCGTGAGTTGAAGATTGTCTTTCCTACAGTTTTAATTGTTGGCTCCACGTGGTGAGGTCCACTTGACAATACTCCGACTTTGTTCTCAGGTTTCCAGCCATGTTGTTATCCCTCATCCCTTTGTTCCACCCTGCTTAATAATTTCATTACAATCCCCCATGAAGCCTCATATCTGAAGACTAACTTCCTTTTTTGCCTTCTATTGGTAGTGTACTGAGAGCAAATGCTGAGAGGTGAATGATCAGATTTGACAGCAGTTAGGACATCGCATGTTGCTGAGCTGAATCTATCAAACCACTCCTGATTGGCCAAGTCTCTATCGATTCTTTCTTTTGTGAACCCTGCCACTCTTATTGTTAGACCATGTGAAATTAGGACCATTGTATTGCAAGTCTTGTAGCCCATAGTGTTCAAGTGCCACCCTAAACCCAATTTCCTTAGTAATTTTCTTAAGGAGTTGGATTGCACGAGAGTGCTCAAACTCTCGACAATTCTATGTGAGGATATTCATTAGTGGTGACAGTGCTATATACCAGCACGTGCCACAGTATCTTGGTTTTGGAGCGAGTCTCCATCAAGCTTTGTTCTTTTTTGTGTGAACCAGTTCTTCTTTGATTTCCCTTAGTGTACCCATTTTGGTGTCAGGTTGAAGGTGTAGGCTAGTGATATCAACTAGGCCAGTGGATAAACCCGCTTTCACACGTGCTTTTCTTTTCCATTTCCCACCTTTTGTCACAATAGGGGCTTCACTTGGCTTAGCTTGACAAATTTTTCCAGGGGGAATTGGGTTTAGGGGGTCTGGGCACCCCACCTCGTATCACCTTTTGGCCCTAGTCTCTTATTGTTTCGATGATAGATTTTCCCGTGGTGTTTGTGTGGCTGTAGCCCTTTGCATTGCTTAGATCCAACTCCATAAAAATGCAGGATTCCTTTAACGCTTGTAAAGTTGGTCCAATGTTAGATAGGTTGGCCTCTTTAAGGCTCTGAGTTTGGGGGACTCCTGTGTTAAGATTCGCTGGAGTACTCAACCCAACAACTCCTTCCTTCCCTACCATTGGGTGATTTTTGTTGCTATCTTCTTGGTTTGTTTCCTGTTTGCCCCCCGTTCTCTCTTCTTCTCATCCTGGTGGATACTCTACTCAATCTCCCCTAAGTTATCCCCCATATTTACGCTAGTTAAAGAGCGAAGTGTTTCTCGATTGAGCTCTTAGCCAAGCACCATATGGTAAATCATGTTTTCCTTCCGCAAGTTGTTCAAATTTAGGTCTCAGGCAAGCCTTACCTTTATGGAAGAGGTTCCCACAGTGGAAATAGAGGTTTTGGAGGCATTCATATTTTAGGAATATCCAATACTTTTGATGTTCAAACTCGAGCCATTTCCCTTTCAGTAGCAATTTGTGCAAGTCAATTGCTATTCAGATTCTTAGACACATTCCTCATGCAGAACCGCCCGATTCTATGTCTACCCTGATTACATGCCCAATAGATGCCCTAAACTTAGCACCTATATCCTCATTAATTGCTGGAAGAGGGAGATTATGGCATTGGACCCAAAAGGGTTCAAACCTAAACCGTAGGGCGTTTATTGAAGATGTTTCATCCACTTCTTAAAAGGTAAGGAGGTTTTTGTCAAAACTCCATGGATGTCCATTTAAATATTTTCCTTGTCCTCACTAGCTAGAATTCGATCAGAAAATATTGCTTATTAAGATCTTTGAAGTGAAGTCTTCATACCTGGGTCATAGTCGAGCGGAAAGCTTCGTTGTTAACCCCATTTTTCGTTAGAACTCTATTCACAATGCAATACTTGCCTTTTCGAGATGATTCATTTATGCTTTCATTTTTAATCTCGAAGATGGAAGTTTCCTCATTGGAGAGGTTTAATCACTCCCATCATCTGATAAGATTTTCTTCCATTGACTCAACAATCTAATTGAACCAAAACTCACTATTAGTGACACAATATTGTTTGTCGAACGACAACGACATTCAAAACTCTAACTCTTCTCAAAGGAGCAAAGAAGGCCCAGGAGTCATGAGGTTCCATCCTTCTATACACATTGGGAATCAGCTAGACTATATTAGGAGTTGGGATCAGTTTCTATTTTAACACATTGGGCCAATGTCTAAGTGAGAATATAATTTTTTTAAAGTTAATTACATGAACCTTTTTTAAAGTCACCCACGAAAAAATAATTGTCGAATTAGTTATGAGAACTCAATTTGATAACTCTTTATATAAGAGAGATGCTGGGGACCGGTCCAGCTGTTCCCAGCGTCTAAAGCAGCCCAACGTTAGTTGGGCTACTTGATGATGAAAAATATATTAAAATAAAATAAAAAATATGATTAAATAAAAAAATGAAGATTAAAAATATATTAAAAAAATAAACAAAACATAATAAAAAACACAATAAAAATATAAAAATATAATAAAAAATACAATAAAAAAATAAAATGAATATGAATTTAAGGGAATTCGGCCATGGAGCGAACGGAGCCACCGCCGATGGCGGTGGGCGACATCGCTTACGCCATCGGGACCGACAGATTCAGGCGACCTCACCCTTACGACGGCGAGCTCCAGCGAGCTCCGATGTGCCTCCGCAGCCTTAAATCCGTTTCGGACTCGTCGACCTCACCCTTACGACGGCGAGCTCGCTGTCGTAGGGGTGAGGTCGCCTGAGTCCGCCAGTCCCGATGGTGGGGACAATGTCGCCTACTACTACCAAAGGTGGCAAAGACTATTCTATGTAGGGAGACTGCCCGTCTGATCCAGGATTTCTCTTATATAAACCAAAAATATATTCTTTTTTTCAACTCGTGAGTCAGCTCAAAAAATAAATAAGTTTTTGTAAATTTAAGAATTTGGAATGACAGAGACATGCACTCCAAAATGAGTGGGTGACGGGAACAGACAAGTGGCGATTGCTGTGAATGATTTGACACGGTATTGGTAAGAGGCATAAATGGCACATGAACAGTTAGTAAAGGATGGGAGGATCCCAAGAATTTAGTAATCATATTGGCCTAACCAAATGCGACTGTTTAGTTAAATTTAAGTGATAACGCCGATAAGATTACTATTTTTTTTTTACCACTCATCTATTATTTATAATATATTTCAAAAAATTTATTTTCATTTTTTAAGTATTTTTTTAATATCTTTATTCATTAAAAAAATTAATAACATATATAATTTTACTAATAATTATTTTATTAATTATTATATAAAATTAAAAAATCAAATACAAGAAACAAATAATAAATAAATTATATAAAAATATTAATCCTATCATTATTCAGTTAAATTTTAGTTAAGCTGCTTCAAAATAGTTTATATTGGAGTAGTTATTACACTTTTGAACCGTAGGAAATTCATATTTTTTTCTAAATTTGATAAGCTACTATTTATCTCCAAAATAATATCTTACTCTAAAGTGTTTTCAATGACTACAGTTGGATAATTAGGTTAAATAAAAACAAATTCATTGAAGAACAATAATTTGAAGTAAACATAAAATTGTTAATTAATTAGATAGAGTATATATTATTTCTAAAATATATATATAATAGTATTAAAATATTTAATATTATATTATAATTTTAATTTTAAGATAAATAATCTTATATAAATTAATATCTCTAATCATTTTGATTTTAAACTTACAATCAGTGCACCATAGCCATGCTCTAATGTTAGAATTACTCTTGTCTCTCATTGCCACGTGGCTGTTCCCCTAGCTAGTCCTTGATGCCTAATAATGCACTTTCTTCTCCCCTATTTTTTCTTGATCCCACCAAAGAAACTGGGAATTTGGGATCATTCAGAAGTAATGGGATCGGCACACCTGCTGGCTTTTGTCAGTAATTTCCTTCCCCACATGTTAAAAGCAGTCTGTACAATGTCCCCAAATGTGCCATGAATTTAACGACCAGTGAGAACCCACTTTTGCTCGACTTACGAGGTATCATACACTATACATATGGCCATAGGATTATAGGGAATCACCAAAAGAGAGAAACATCTCATGATACATCAGATATTTTGCTGCCAGTATCATTTGGTACCCATCAAAGTTCAGAGACCCAATTTACTTCTCGAGAAAACAGAAACACAAAAGAGTTTTGGGGAATCCCATTACAGATAGTCCAAACATGACAGACATATTGCTGGAAAACATAAGCTATGGGAATTATAATTTTTTTTAGATTATACAGCCAACATAGTACGGGCATGCTTCCAAAAAAACATGGTATGGGAATGACCCTATCCAAGTCAGGAATAGTGGAGTCTTTGCATTTCGCCACAAACTGCATTTGTATTACAAAAAGAACTCTGAAAACCACAACTATTACGTTTGCCTGTCCCTTTGATTCGGAGGGGGAAACAGGCTAGGGTGGTGCCTTTGCCTGGTAAAAATATGGAGCTGTGTTGATGGCGGAGGCTGTGGCCAATGAAGTAAAACACAGATTGTGGGCCATTGAACTGGGAGGTTTCGCTGGAGGAATGGCAGCGGAATGCGGTGTAGACAAAAATGAGAATCCTGATGATGCTGCAGCAGAGACCATTGGCATTGGGGAAGCACTGACTTGGCCATGCATTTGCCATGCCCAATTCGGGAGTCCTTGTGAAGAACCTAATGCAGTTCTCTTGTCTGTTGCTCTTTCCTGCCGGAAACATCAAAAGTTTAGTTAAAAATAGATCCAAAAAAGAGGTTTCATGATCATTCGGGGAATCCAAATAGTGTACAATCAAGATCTTAATTTTTCTTTGAACACTAGTATTGAGTTCACCTAGAAAAGATAAAAACATGGATGGTTTGAAGGAAAAACTTATAACAAGGCATATATAACTGTAGCAGTGAAATAATCTAATTGACTCTGGCTTGGCACCCTCTTCCAATATACATCATCTAGATCTGTCCTAGAAGGGGATTCAACATTAGATATAATACTATTTAAATGAAATCCAGTGATCAGTAAGGGGTGCAGTTTTAGGTTACTGCCACAAACACGTGGAAAAATATGTTGGAAAAGAAAGGGATGGTACCTAGCCTGATGGCTAATTGTTTTCAAACTACGAAGTTAGGAAATAATGAGTTCTTTGTCTAAATGGTAATTGGTTCCAAACTATGAAATAGGAAATAAGTGGACAAATTCACCTCATTAGGAAAGAAGCTAGGATATAGACCCTTCATTAAGGTTGCATGCTCTGATGTCGTTACTAGCCCTGTTAAATGTGGATCTGTTAACGTTGAGTGCACATGGTTCTTCATCTGCAAAAAAGCAGGATGCAGTAAGGATGAAGTATAGGTAGTTTTAGAAATTGAATATGGATGGAATGAGTCATTATCATCCAGCATGTGCAAGGAAAACCTAAAATGACCAACTATATTTACTACAGCAAGCTAAATTGTAGCTTTTAAGTCCTTCAACGAGGCTGGCAAGATTTAGTATTTGAACGTAGCTTGAGATTCTTAAGTACATCATCAGCAAGCTAAAAATATGTTTGAATTTACCCTAGAACTCCTTTCACCATGCATGTCATATGTGCCAGAGTGGAACTGAAGACACCCTTCAATCTCCTTTGAACCATTACCAAGTGAAGGAGGAGACATCCCCAAATTTAGATCAAGATTGTGGTCACCACCTGCACCAACACATATACAAGCACAAATCACAATTATAATGACCACCAGCTCCTCAAGAAGTAACTTACATGTAAAGCGCATACAAGAATAGCAACAGCTATATAAAGTACCTTCATTACTGGCCTCAGAGATCATTGCCCCTTGATACGCACTCGGTTCAAAGTTGGTGACTGCCTCCCTTCCATTACATTTGATAGCTGCTTTGTCATAAGCCCTGATTTCCATAAAATCAAAAGGGAGACACGTGTTGGAGTGGAACCTAATGAGCTTGATAATTCAGGGTAATAAATTCAGTACAGGTAGAGAGTAATTCATGATCATTAAGACCTTGCAGCTTCTACTTCGCTGTCGAACAGCCCAAGATATATATACCTGCACGCAAGCATCGTAATCTCCGTGATGAAAACACCATATCCCCAATCATTTCTTTGAAATAGTCATCATCTTAGAATTTTTTTCCGAACAAGGGTAAAACAAAGACAACCAACTGAGAATTTAACTAAGAATTGGAACCAACCATTTGAGACTTCTAATGTCACTACTCTTAAGCATACAATAAGCTAAAATTCAAATTCCATAAAATGTTGCCTCACTTTTTTCCAAGGAACTGCCCCATTCGAGCTTCCCATCGTCCACATTTGTGCAGCGTCACTCCTCGATATTTTGAGCTCCCCCTTGAGAACCCAGTACTCTGCCGCCTGAGTATGTGCACAAATTCTTCCTTGGCCAGATTCTTCATCTGTCCATTGATAGCAAAACACAAAATAACACAGCTTAGAACTTCATCATTTGAAATACTTTAAATATCATAATTTGGAGCATATTGATTCAGTTTGATCGAGGCAGACGGTATCCAACCTGTTTCATATCATCCTCATAATCACTGAGATTGAAATTGATGTCAGCATCAACCCCCCTAAACTTAATAGCAGCACGATCATAGGCCCTGAAATTATGAACACCAATTTTAAGAATAATGTAATTCAAAACAGAATCAAGCTCGAAGGTAAAATACAAACTAAAAAAAGTAAGAGACGACCAATTTCCAAATATGACAACTTTTACCTAGCCGCAGCATGAGCAGTGTCAAATCCACCTATAAAAATCCAACACCAAAAGTTACAAAAATAGAGTTATATATACTTTCCGCAACAGTAGAACTCAAATAAATGAAACAAAAACATTTACGTCCATACCCAAATACACTTGCTTCCCACAGTCCCTGCACCAAAAGAAAAATTGAACAACTAAAGGAATTAGATAGAAATTCAGCTCAGCTCAGCACTACTAAATTGAAGTCAAATAATAACTACTTTTTCACACCGATGCAAACATAGAGAGAGATAAAGATCCATTCAAACTGCAATTCAGTTAACCATAGAAGCACCTCAAACTAATAAATGAAATTCATACTAAGTCAAAAAAAGAAAAAACAGCAGAACTCAGAATTTAATTCAAGAGCGAAAAAAAAGCCTCGAACTTAAATTGAAAAAGAGCATCCACATTTAGTGAAAATTTTCACTGACCAGATATGGGATTCCCATCTTCCAGTCCTCCTATAGAACGTCACACCCCTGTACTGCGAGCTCCGAGACCTCGGTCCCCTCCTACTCTTCTTCACCTGCTGCTTTTGTTGCTCTTGCTGTTGTTGAACCACTCTCACCTCAGCAGGCACACCGCCCTGGTCGAACGACAGGTCGATCCAATTCTTCTTCGACGAAGAAGAAGAGGACGAAGATTGACCCTGCCAATTCATAACATCGCCGTCCTTCCCTTCGCTCACAGGGAAGAGCTCCTTGGTGACGACCTCGTTCCCGACTCCGACTTTTAATATACCGAAGTTGAAGGTGAACAAGTCCCTGGTGGCGCGTGTGGAACACGAGTCGTCCTCGCACGCGTCAGCATTGACGATCGACGAGTTCGAGGTCCCCGATTCGTCTAATTGGTTCCCGGAAGAGCCTTCGGGTAATTTATCGAGGAAAGTTACTGATTCGTCTTTCTCAGACGAGTCAGTGAAGACCACATTCAGATTAAGATCCAGCATCTCGCTCTTCGTCTTCGAGATTTCAACTCTGATTCTAGCTTAGAATAGAAGTTTGGCAACCACTTA
Organism: Platycarya strobilacea; assembly: GCA_036898215.1. NCBI lineage: Eukaryota > Viridiplantae > Streptophyta > Magnoliopsida > Fagales > Juglandaceae > Platycarya > Platycarya strobilacea. Next base: position 44,145,305 of record CM072550.1, read on the forward strand.
TTAGGTTAGAAATGACTACTTACAAACACTTGAGCAACGAGAACGGCTTTCAAAGCAGATTATCGAACGCTGTAGATCTATGGGATCGGAAACAACTAAGGGCTCAAGGAACGCGATCGGAGCTCAGAATTCCAAGAGAGACAGAGACAGAGACAGAGACAGAGAGTTTAGGGAAAGAAGTGAAAGCCAACTCGACTTCGTTCAGTAAATACGAAGATTGAATAAGAAGCTCGTTTGCTATCTCTATGGCCACCGGAAAAAGCGGCCGGAGAAGCTATCGAGGAGAATAAGATGCAATAGCATTGAACGCCTCGTTCAGAAGACGAGCACGGTAAGCATTAGCAAGTTGCATTTGCCAACTGGTCGGCGATGTGTTCGGCGACGGAGAGAATACATCGCCGACTAACAGATTCCATAACAGGCAGAGAGAGAGAGCGGAAAGAAGGAGATGGGACGTGCGAAGAACATTTCAGACCCATTTCAAGAGAAGCGGAATATATAAACATTTTCTCTCTCATCATGGCCACCGGTTCGACCGGTCACTGGTTCTTCGTATCGGTAAGTGGATTTTTTTCTTGTTCAATGCTTTATCGTCCCACCATCACCCGTCAGGCATTAACGTCTGGTATATTTTCACAAATTATTTAATTTTATTTTATTTTATTATAAATTTTTTATTATATTTTTTAATATTTTTATAAAAAAAATTAATTTTTTCAAATTTCAAAATAATTTTTTTTAATTTTTAAATAAAAATAATATTAAAAAAATATTTTATAATAATATTTATTTATTTATTTTATTTTTATCTCATCTCATCTCTCAAAACAATTTTAATCTAAGATTGTTACATTTTTATTAATAGTTTTGCTATAAATATATTTAAAAAAAGTATTCTATGTATAAAATAATTTTATAAAAAGAATTTTATAAATAATATAGTTTAATGTAATTTATTAGATTATAAAATTATTTTTATTATAAAAAAAATTAATAAATTTTATGAAATTGAGCTTATTCTCCAATAATTCTTTTATATACATATATATATATATAGTAATACTCTAAATTTAAACATAGCTTATTATATTTATTTGTTTATTTATTTTTAAATTAATTGAATTGTTATACTCATCATTCCTATATAACATATTTAATAAGATAAATAAATAATAAATAATAAAAATAAATATTATATATAATGTGTAAAAATCATAGTTAATATCCAGTGCAATATATTGTCTTATTCTATTTCGTTTCAAATTTTAGCTCATTCCGATCCGTTTTGGCTATTTGGATCGAATTACGATTGTTTCAGTTCAAATTATTGTCATTTTGGTCTTTATTCTATTTTAAACTATTTTTGTAATTTTTTTATATTTGAATAATATTTTTTTAAGTTTTAAATTCACATGGTATTTAATTAATTTTGAAATATAAAATATATTTATATACTATTAATTTTTTATAACTTTAAATATTTCCTTTTTTTAAATATAATTATTTCTTAATATTTTATCTATTTTTTTGTGTGTCTCAATTCAAATTTGTACTTTTTTCGACTTATATTTATTTTATAAATCTCCAATTCTTCCAATATGTATATATATACTTGATATGTGTATATTTATTCTATTAATTGTTATTTTATATATAAATATATAAATATTTATATATAATATATAATTAATTGCGAAACAGTATGTCATAATATACTAAAATCAAAATATTTTGATTTAATACTTAAATCGAAATGATCATCAAAACGAAATTCAAAATATTGATAAAATTAATAAATAGACTTATATATATATATATATATATATATAATTTTTTAAGTTACTCATCTAAGTATAAAATAACAAATGAAAAACCTGAACAAAGAGACGCTTTTACCCTCTTAACCCGAGATTATCATATTAATCTTCTTTATTGCAATTAAAATACACTCGTACACTTCCTATTAAAAAAAACACTAGTACACACAATGAAGATTTTACAAATTTTTTTTAGTACTTTTAAGAGTTCTTAAAAAAATTAACTCTCGTACTTTTAAGAGTTTAAGGTTTAAAATTTAAGATTTTAACATTATATTTAAAAATAATAATTAATTCATGTATGATTTAATTTATGAAGCGGTTATGTGTGATTGAAAATTAGTACACAAGTACGCTATAAAGTGTAAAGATTTGTAAAGAAAAATATTGTATAATTCTTTTCTTTTACTACATCATGATTTATTATATATATGACTCTTAAATAAATAAGAATACATGAGATTAGCCCAACCAATATTAAACTAAGTTTGTTTTATTTATTAAATTTGTTTATTCGCAAATATAAAATTGTATGAGATTTATATATTTGAAAAATTCTATTTATTATCTCCTATACTAGTTACTACACACCAATATACGACAAATCACATCAGATTAGTGTTAGGTAATGTTACATGCAGTAATAAAGTTGTAAACGACGTGCAGTTACTTTAAAAAAAAATTAATTTTTTTCACGTAGATCCCTTATATATTAACTTTTTTTTTAAACGACTGTACACCGCTTATAATTTCATGACTACATTTATAATTTATCATTAGTGTGTGGTGTGATAATGATATATAACGAATATATTATATCTAATATTGTTGAAATATTAACAAAAAAAACAATTAAATATTGCAGGGAGTATTTTATACAAGATATGTCACTGAAAATTACATTGAAATCGAATTATAAACTTGAGTAGATTTGTAATTGATCACGAGATCCTTCTTTTTCTAATTTGTTGGGAAGATAGCTAGTGGAAATGCAGTGAAAGGATCAATATGATTTCACATCCATAAAGACTTTTTTTTTTCATTAAATAAAGTTAAAGAATGAGAAAGCCGAGTAGAGGAGATTTATATTTAGAGAAATGCTTAGTTACAAATGGATTTAATAAAAATAAGTTCGTAAATTAATATAGTTTGATATAGTATTAATATTATAAATTTATTTTTATTATAAAATAAATTTAATATATTATATCAAATTATATTAATTTATATTAATTTATAAATTTCTTTTTATAAAATCTTTTTATAACTATGGTACTTTTCTTATATTAAGAAGAAAAGAGTCTCAAATATATATTTGTTGTGTAATATTACTATTATGGATGTAATGATGAAAACAAAACAAAATAAATGATTCAACCACGTCCCAACTAAAAAGCAGATACGCATGGAAATGTTTCATCCATAAAAGCATATATTTGAAGTGATATACTGTGTTACATTAAATTTATTTTATATTAGAATGAATTTTTATAGTCTAATATATTATATTTTATCGCATCTGAGTGATGAATAAAAAATAATATTTACAATTCTAGAATGTGCAAGCTTCACATAATTAATTTAAACAAAAATAATCATGTTGACAAGTAACATAATAATTAAAAATAAGCATCCTTCGGGCCAGTTGAATACTACAATATCACTTAATTTAAAAAAAAAAAGAAGGCTTTACGCAATTCTTTTAAAAAATAAGTAAATATAAGATTTACATTAAAAAAAATTAATTTTTTAATAATAAGTACTACTCTATTTTAGAAATATTACACGACGTTTAGGTCTCGTTTGGATTCAGAAGTGAGTTGAGCTCATCTCAACTCACTTCTATTTCATCATTACATTTTTATAATTTTTTATATAAGATACAAATTCTTATACATATTTTTCAAATCTCAATACACATTTTTTAAATTCTAATACATATTTTTCACATCTCAAAATAATAATAATATTAAAAAATAAATTAAACTCATTTCAATTCATTTCATCTCTAAATTCAAACAAAACCTTAAATCTTTATATAGTCTACTATTATATTTATTCTTGTTTTTATATATCCAAGATGTTACCAAAATATATGTTATTTTTTTCAAAGCCATAAAGTTGATATCCATACTTAAAAAATAGTGGGAAATACACGAAGTTTGGATTCATTAACATGCGCAAACGCGTAAGCCATGACAACATGAAAACGAAATTTATGAATAAAATATTTATTAAAAAAACATTTTTTTCTCTTAAAATTATAGGGTACAAGTCATTTAAAATGTATGTAGATTAGGCGGGTAATAGCCCGTACAAGTTGGTACCTGCCCAAATATGGGCAGTTGTGGATTACTCTGTGCCCGAACTGCCCTATCGAGTCAACAGTAACGATCAAGTAAGAACGACAACCGTTATGTTATTCCCCCTCGACCTTTTTTCTTTTCAATTAACTAATTTTAGCGAAGAATAAGGAACAGACGAGGATGCTTCATATGTATTTGCGTAATTGCCCCTGTGAAATGTCAAAATCCCCAACGTATTCCCTGCCGTCCAAATCCTCCCCATATGTAACACGTGCTTTTCTTACTCTTTAATCACAGTTCTCTCTGTGAAATTATGTAAGAGTCCTCAAAAGTCAACAGAAATTTACCCTACATCTGTACACACTTGGCAAGTTGGCAACTGGCATGCAGTTGGAGGTTGGCAGCATAATTGGAGCACAATAAACTAATGCCGTATGAATTGTTCTTATTTTAATATTATTATTCTTTTGTTTTTGTTTTTATTTTTGTTTTTGTTTTTGTTTTTAAATTTGTTTATCTTAAATTCATTTTATTTAAAGTTCACTGTTAAAATACTGTTTACTATTTAGTAAATGGAAAATGCCAAATAGCCTCCTGATTTGGCCTCATAAATTTGATTACTCGTGTATTTTAATTTTTGCAATTATTTATTTTGATAATTAAGAAAATGAGAAATTCTAATTCGCTGGAAATAGTATTCCGAATTCATCTCTCGAATTAAGGGTCATATCCATCGATACATGCATGGAGGCTCCCAAACATTATCGTTAATAAATATATGAATAAAATATTTTTAAAGTTCTCACTATTTGAGAGATTTAGTTAAGTTTAAATATTGACAAATATTGAAAAGAATTGTAAATAGTAATAAAAAATAAAAAATAAATAAAAAATAAATAAAAATAAGTAATAAAAATAAAAATAAATAATAAATAATAAATAATAATAAAGAATTTTGAGAATGCTTTAGAGTATCTTGCATACCAAACGTATGGCCAGTTTTGGAAACGGAAGTTTTCCAAGCAAACGCTGCTTTAGGGACTGAAGATCCCTACTGATTTCTTATTGATTCAGTGTATTTCATTTTTTTAATTTTTTTTAGTTTTAATTTTATTCATTTTTTAACATCTTTAAATATTATTTTTATTTAAAAAAAATACATAAATTTAATAATATTTACTTACTTAATCACTTAGAATTTTTATAAAACAAAAAATAAAACCGATCAACTTTTGGTAAAAGGATGGATTCAAATAGCATTATCCTTTGCAAATATTTGTTATTACTATTTATTATTTTATTATTATTTTCACTTACTTTTATTACTATTCACTATTTTTTATTACTATTTAATATTTAATTATTAATTTTCACCTAATTTTCATTATTATTCACAAATATTATCAAATATTTTGAATATCCAAATACAACTTAAAAACTGTTCGTCAACATGTAATTAGTTAATCGATTATTTATATTATAGACTTCATCCTCTTGAGTTTCAATGAATAAAACTATTCCTCAAAAAAAAAAAAAAATAATACCAAAAGTTGGTATTAATTTTTTAACAAAAGTTTTGATTTAATACATTTTCAAAAAGCGAGTATTTGGTTTTTTAAGTGCTTTAAAGTAATTTCCTCTTATAAATTTATTAAACGTGTCATATTTTTATGAAATCACTTATATTTTTATTAAACGTGTCATTACTTTTTAAACCTCCATACTCAAAAACAAACAAGCACCAAGTCTTCTATCCGCCAATCACTTTGTTTTTTATTATTCTTATAACTATATATCTTTATATCAATTGATTGGTTGCAGTTAATTAGTTATATATAATATACATTTTCTTGTAGCGATAATTATCACAAAATTCCAATCCCTACAAATTCTCTCAAAAACTCCAAAGACCCATTCATAATCAAAGGAGAAAAAACAAAAACAAAAGAAAAATGGGCATGTAAATGCTAGAAGAAAATGACCTAAGAAATATCAACATCTATATAATTTTGCAATACATCTAATTCATATATAATCTCGACAACTTTGGGTACGTATTATAATTTGGAGTATAGGATATTCACCACTAAGCACGAGCCACGTGGAAGATGCTATTAGGCAACTAAAAATAAACAATATGGTTTATGTGGAAGAGAATCTACCACGTTGCTTAAGGGAACCAATTATGGAGCTTTGGTTAAATATATGTGTATATATATTATTTGAGTAGGAGAAAGGACATGTCGTGATGATATATATTGATCTGGCCATATCTAGGAAACATGAAATCTTGAAATTTTTAGCATATTTCTTGGTTGGCTCTACCATATTCTCCTTATCTATTTGTAATATTTGTTGCTTTCCCGTTGGCGTTTCTGAAAATTCAAAGTTCTAATTATTTTCATGTTTAGCCTAATGTGGAAAAAATATTTGTTGGAACCAGGTACGTCCATGGTAGCCTCCACCCCAATTTTTTTTTTTTTAATTTTTTAAGATTATTTTATTAATGTGTGTCTATATATTGCCTGTTGGTTCATCAAATATAGACACGTCTTCGTACTCAATCCCTCTCTTTCAAAGGTTATTTTATATAATATCTTATATTTATTTTATAATAAAAATGATATTATAATTTAAAATATAATATTAATTTTGTAATAACCCTTATAATAATTAAGTTATTTCTCTTTGCATAGATGAGCATCATTAAATATAATTTTATATTATACAAAATTTATGTATTTCTTTTAAAAAAGAATAAGATTTATTATTAAAAATATATGTTTTATATGAATATCAAAAAGCACTTTATTTAAATTGGCTAAAAGTTATTTTTTAAAAATTACATTTTTATATAAATACCAAAATATAAATACCATATTTGATCAATTATGATATTGAAGTATGTGCGAAAAAGTATAAAAATCACTTTTTATAAATAATAAAATTAAGATAATGGCCAAAAAGTTAAAATAATTGTCACAATTGATCAAATATAATATTTGTTTTTTAATATTTATGTAAAAATATATTTTTTAAAATATGACTCTTAACCAATCTAATGAAAATATTATAAGAGAGTAAAAATCATTTGCTTTATGTAAATATTCCACGTGTGTATATATGTAATAAAGTTTCAATAATGGGAAATCGATAGCTAGCTGTACTTCACTTTGAATCATACCAATGATTCTTGAATATATAGACACATGTAATTATAATGATAATTATAATTAAATAATAATATATAATAATAATTTTTCGTATGAAAGGAAGTCGTAATTATAACAAAAATTAGGTGCACCAAAAAGTGGTCATTTTCATGATCATATCTGCTGAAATTAAACAAAAAGAACAAGTAGACCAATATTTTTAGAGTATTTAAAGGAAACAGTACGATCATTTAGAAGTAGTCAATCATGGCCTTTTTATTAAAATAATTATATCTTTAAGAGTTAATTATATAAATACAATCTATTTAATTTACTTTTGTTTAAATTAATGAAGATAAAAAAAAATAATAATTCAAAAGTTAATATATAAAGTGGCAGTGGAAATAGAAGACTTGCCTGTAATAGGAGACAAACTCAGTCTGCTTCCCTCTTAAGGCAATGTTTATACCTTAAAAAATCCTTTTAGTTATTAGTTAACATTAATTTTCCAATTCCGGTAACTAAGGACCACTACCCACTCACCCAATTCATGATTGCGACTTTTCCACCGGCTGTAACCGGTTACCCAATTGAGATCCAGCCACAGCTTGTTGTGTCTTTTTTGGATTTGGATCATGTTAAGTTTTTAATCGGGCTGATTCATGAAGTATTTCCTTCATCTAATTTATGTTAGGTTTGGGTGGTGAAATATTATTTATTATATACTTATTATTATTATCTATTATTTATTATTTATTATTTCATCTTTTATTTTTATTTTTATTTTTTCATTAGTTTATTTTTTTTACTATTATTCACAGATTATATAAAATCACCTTACTATTTAAAAGCAATTTTAAAGTCATTTTATTTTATTTTGTTATTATATATATTTTTTAAGATTTTAACACAAAATATGATAAATAAATAATTTAATATTTTCAAATCTCAAAATAATAATATTAAAAAATAATATTCTAACGATATGATTGGTATCCGTATTTTTTTAAAGTGTCTTGACACACCAAAACAATTTCTTAAAGTGTGGTCAAATTTATTTCTTTGGCTATGTGAAGTAAGATCTAATTTTCTTAAAATTTATGGCTTGTTTGAGGAGTGAAATGAGATAAAATTTTTGTAAATAATAATAAGATAGTTTATGAATAATTGTGAGATAATTTGAGTTGAGTATTTTAAAATTTTGAGAAACGAATGAGAAAAAATTAAATAAAAAATATTATAAAATTAAAATATTGTAAGAATATAATTTTATAATATAATTTTTATTTGAAAATTTGAAAAAGTTAAAATTTTTTATTTTTAATTAAAATTTTGAAAAATTATAATAATTAGTATAAAAAAATTATAATGATTGATTTAAAAATTTATATTTAATTTATATTTAAAAATAAAATAAAATAAAAATTTTATATCTTATCTTATAATCCAAAGTCTTAATATGCAGTTTTCTTTTTCCTATGTACTGATGAGTGGTCTCATCAAAGATTTGGCTTGACAATTATGACAAATTTGGTTGTTAAAGTTTCATTTTCATTAATTATCTTTTATAATTAATTACATCCAAAACACTGTTTTTTTTTTTGAAGAAACTGAACATTCATTCCATTCTTGCCCTATTACAAAACACTGTTGATTAATTGGAAGGATACGTCCGAAACACTGTTGATTTAATTACATGGCCCCACGTGGTATCCTTTTTGGTGGGTATATTAAATTACTGATAAATCAGAATATAATAAAATCTTTTTTATTTTTTTACTTTTTGAAAACATTAAATAAGAAAGAAAAAGTACAACAACTAGGGTTTCCTTTCCAGTGGGTATAATATTATTGTCGGCAGGCTTGTACGAGGTTTATTTCTAGCCTCTAGGGGAGACGTGGACTCTTCTTTATCATCCATTCTAAGTCCTTTGTTATTATCACATGCTCCTCGTTTTGTTTTTTCAATATTTTTTTTAAATAAAAAACTGTCATAAATATAAAAGGATGTTACACATTGAGACGAGATAATGTGCTAAAAAAATGATTCACATAATATTTTATATAACATTTTACATAATATTTTAAAAAAATAATTTTTTTTTAGAAAATAATATTAATTTTATAAGATAAATAACATAATATTCTTACTTTTATAAAAGATTGTGTATAGTATTGTGTGTATTACTTATTAATATGTTATATCTCTTCTCTCTATTTTTTTTTCTTTTATTTTATTTTTTTCTCTTTGTCACCCCAATCGACCGACTTTTTCTCTCTCTTTCTATGCAATTCACCACCGTCAGCCACCAATAATATCATCAACTACTTCATCAAATTCTTCTTACGTCAATAAGTATCTTCCCATCATCAACAACCCCTCACATGAAACAAGATTCATCAAAATCCTTTGAGACACCAACTTGTAAAGTTAAAATTCATATGAAACACGATCTATCTAGAAGAAAGTAAATAAGGAAAATGATATGAAACATGCCAAACAAGTTAATATCATCAACTAAGAAAATGACATGGAACGTATTTATTTAAATTACAAGCAAACAAAAGTACCTTTCGATAGTCAATGCTAAGGATCTTTAACTGTAGCATTAATAACTAAATTTTGGGTTCAAAGAAAAAATAAATAAGTTGTGGATATATATACTTGGAAGATCGATTCTAAACATTAACACTACACCAAACATCATTTTTTACAGCAAAAGACACACTTGCAAAACGTTTATTTCTCGTTATAAAAAAGCATTTGCAATGTACACTTTTCGTTACCATACTCTCGCAAATGCCGTAACGGGAAAAGCTTTTTGCAACGATGATTTTTTTCATTGCAAATAATAACTTTTTGCTATGAAATTTTATCATTGAAAATCAATTTAATATCATCATTACAAAAAAAATAAGTATTTTATTATAGATTATTTAAGATTATGATAATTATTTGTGATCAAAATAAATTTATTTTAATAAAAAAAATAACTGATTATCAAAAAATAATTTTTTTATAATTCATCACCATTACTGTCTTTCACGATAATATGTACATATATGTGTTTATTTATTTTTTAAAAAAATACGTTTGTGTTCGACTAGAATATTATGTTCTTGACCATCAGCCTTACTTTTCAAATTTTAATGATTAAAAATTATTTTACTTGCAAGTTAGTGTGCAGATATTTCGCTTCACATTGCTAACGTGTGCTTCAATTAGTGGCCCAGTCAATTCTATAATTTAGGCCTGTTTATTTGGGCCGGACAGGCCTTGAGTATTTTTGTTTTTTTATTTATTAATTTTAACTAAGAAATTCAAAAAAATCCTTAAAATCTAAATTTTCAGATTTGAAATTGGGATGAATAAGCCTTAGATAATTTTAATTTGACATTCTCTTTCTCATAAACTAATACTTTCTTGTCATTTATCTTCTACACTTATATCGACTAAGTGCAAATTAGACCTTATTTATTTTTAAAAATGAGATGAGATAAAAGTTAAAAAAAAAAATTATTAGAATGTATTTTTTTAATATTAATTTTATTTTGGGATTTGAAAAAGTAGTTTTAAAATTTAAAAAAATTAAATTTTTATTATATTTTATATAGAAATTAAAAAATATATAATAATGAATTTAAAATATATTTAAAGTTTTGATTTTATTCCTAAAAGCATACAAGCCCTTAATTTTTATATTAAAATTTTCAGTGTTAACTATCAATTTATCGTTAAATATTTAAACGTAAATATCTATGAAAAGACAAAAATGCTCTTAATGCTGCTAAAATTAGTCAATAAATGGGCAATAAAATAATGTTTAACACAATTTTAAAATGTGCAAGTCTTATCTAATATTCATTTTGAAAAAATTGAATCCACCGTTAGAAAAAAGTGTTTTTTTCATGATCTCAGATTTCTTTACTTTTTTTTAGATGAATGTGCACACTCTTAACAACAAGCTGTACCTAATTATAATCACGATGAGATAATAGTTTATTTTAATTAATTAACAACAAGCTGTAACTAATTATAATCATGAGATAATAATTTATTTTAATTAATTAACAACAAGCTGTACCCATCAAGTTGAAAGAATCCAATCTTTAAATTTGTTTTTGTTTTCAATTAATTGGAAGAGACAATTTTGCACCTGAAGAAGAATATATACAAGATTAATAATATTAATAATATATATATATAGCTTTGCCGGCTAATATTAATTAAGCTTTATAAAAAAAGGTCATATGAAATCTTTGACCATCGTGGCCAAATATTGTTGATCTTCAGAGAAATAATATAATATAATATTTCGAGAAGATTAAGATGGCATATGATCACAAATAACAATAAACTTGAAAAACTGAATCAGAATGTAATCCTCATTCATTATATTAAAGATTTTCTCGTATTTGGCTCAAAAGCTCTGCACTCTCACAATCAGTGGATGATTCGCATCTCAAACACTCATAAACATGGCTATATATAATATATATATATATATATATATATATATATATTATGTTGTATCTGATTCACACATGATACAGACACACACACACATGATCTATATATATATATAGATATGTGGAGAGAGAGAGAGAGAGAGAGAGAGGAAACCTTAAAAACGTATATAGTTAACACATGAATAATAAGAAATGCACATTTTAAATGCACCACCCTTTCCTCGGTACCTACAAATTCCAAATTAATTAGAATAAACTAACTAGCTACTTTGTTTTGGAGTACTAGTGCTTCCTAATTAACAAGAATTTCTTATTAAAACACCCCCGCGTGCATGCATATTATTCCATACCGTGTGTGTATATATATATATATATATTATAATCGTGTTATAACTCGACACGACATGAATTAATCTATTGCATAAATCCGATTATTACGCCTAATTAAATAAGTTGGGTGTATATTTTCAGCAAAGCCGGCCTATATATTAATTGGGAATTGGCAATGAGTACATGTACTGCAGTAATACCATGCAGGATGGTGAGCATGATTGATCACTTTATTATAATTATAATGTACAGAAGAATATATATTAATGGCTGTCTCACCTTCCAACTTCCAAGATTGGCTATTGCCAGCAACTTCTCATTATTACATGATATCGATTCCTCACGATTTCCCTCCCTCCATTCATCAAAACCCCTATAGTAATGATCATAAGCAAACTAGATGATCAGTATTCAACTGGCTAATTAAATGGATCACTAATGGCGAATTCTGAACAACCCAACTGATCTTTGGTCTCCGTTTAATTATTCGACGAACTGATGATCATGATTGTTGAGAATGTGTCTCGCCGGTTTCCTGTTCCCGAAACTTGTAAGAAGAATCAAGAGAAGATGGTGATTTTCCACTCGAGAAAACTTTGATGCTTAAGTTAGTGGTCACGTATTTTCGAAAAAAAATTATGAATGCTCACAGTCGAAATTTACCTGGTATATATAGGCCTCCGGGACGATATCTATCCTGTGTAACACCTTCCGTGACTATCGTGATCGCGTATCTGCATGAGATATCTTTATGAGTTTGGCGATATTTCGTATTTGCATCAGATCCCATGAAAGGTGGCAATGGGTTGATATATATTTTGGACTCGGCAGAGTTGGGCTCGCTGTGTACTTTTCCTTTCTAGTGGGCTCTTATTGCTGGTGGGCATTTGGGCCAAAACTGATCTCACAATTACCCTACAAATTTCCTTCGCATTGAGGCGTACGAAATTTAATTCTTTTTTAGTTTTGATTTCCTGCGAAGGCAAACTTGAAAATTCATTCATTTCTTCTGATCATCGGGCGCATGCTGTTTTCCCGTCTTATCATCTGATAGTTACACCTCTGTATTTATGTCAGGTCATCATATCTTCGTCTGTTGGCATGCCGCACTTGTTTTTTTTAAATACCTCTTATCTTTCTCTCTTCATTTTGCTTTTATGTATTCTCTTGTTATTAGGCTCTTTCCATCTCTGCTTCTTTCCTTTTTCTTGTTTCTTGCATTCCTCTTCTTCTTTCTTCACTACTCTTATGGCAAACCAAGGCAGCGGATCGGCTCAGCCTTTCGACATTCCTGAGGGCACGACCTTTGAAAGTTATTCTTGGCATTCCAGTGTTCGTGAGAAGCACTTGGCCGGGATTAGGGATGAGTTTAAGATTCCAAGTTCGGTTGTAATGAAAGCCCCCGATTCGGGCTGCTGCGATGACGAGGGGTTTTCTGGTTGGGTGGCCATCTCCGTCACCCTGTTATCGCATGGTTTGAAACTCCCATTCTGCCGTCCCCTTCGAGATATTCTAGACCTTCTAGAACTCGCTCCGATTCAACTTCACCCTTTTGCCCTGAGAGTGTTCTTGTGTGCTTGCATCGTCTTTCGGATGGTGCTGGAGTCCCTTCGTGATCCTTACCCCGATCTCACCGCTCGTGAGTTCTTGGCCTTCTATGATGTGAGGGCAGCCACTAAAGGATGTGTGGCTGGTTTTTGCAAGAAGTAGAAAGGTTAGTCCCTGGCGAGGTTCAAGGGAAGATATTCTAATGCTAAGGCGTGGACTGCCAAGTTCTTCTTTATTAGTGGCCAAGGATGGGAGTTCCTTGGTCAAGGGGAGGTCTTTAGGGATTTCCCCGTTAGGGCCATCTGGCGCCCAATTCCTGATGGTAAATGCTTGTGGTCAACTATGCCCCCCTTATCCCGCCGAGAACTTGCCCGGATTGATGCTGTCAATGCCTGGGCCGCAGACCATCCGGAGGATTTTTGGACTAACAAATTGCTGACGCCCACTCACATTAACCGGTTCTTGACGTCTTCGAACCGTTCTTTTGTTCAGGGGCGCGACTTCATGATTACAGATGTCATCCCCGCCCTTTTATCGCCACCTTCAGAAAAGGCGGTGAGGGGTGCCCTTTTTGTGAGAGACGCATAGGGCAAGCTTAGGGAAACTGATCGGTCAGAAACTGCCGCGGTGGAGGGCAAAGAGGAGAAAAGGTCCAAAAAAAAAGATGATGAGGGCCATAGGAAAAGAGACCGCCCAGAGGGCTCTTGCACGAACCCTCCGCCCAAGAAAAGCAAGGCGCCCACTAGAGGCGATCGGGAGTCGACGTAGGCGGCCCAAATTCTGGAGGGGAGCTTGGCGCCTGAAGTGAGCGCCCTTGAGCCAATACCTCGAGATGTGGCTTCTCCAAGAGGCGGCGAGGACACAATGCCAACCCCGCTAGAGGGGTCTAAGTCATCGGGCGTTCGGATTGTGGAGCCCACTACATCGGCGGGCACTTCTCCCGCGAGGCCACAGTCCTCCGGTTTGGGAAACAGGGAGATGCTGGCCAATATAACTCTCTTTGAACTAGCCGCCACTTTTCAAGCTCGCGCCCCTCTTCAGTCGAGCTCCCAAGCGTCCGCTTCCGTTTTCCTGGGGCCAACCGTTGAAGGACCAGTGAGGGACGGCGAGCTTCCTCTCTAGGGGTGGGCTCTGACTCCGATGGAGTCGGAGTTCGGAGTTTCCGACTCCGACTCTGACTCCAGTTGGAGTCAAAAACAACTTCCGACTCCGACTCCGAATCGGACTCGAATTCCGACTCCGATCGGAGTTCGGAACTCCGAATTCCGATCAGAGTTCTGTTGGAGTTCCGATCAGAATTCAAAACTCCGATTTTTGAACCGACTCCGATCTGACTAAATGGGCACATTTTTTGGCCCATTTCTGATTTTACTTGGTTAAAAGGAGCCAATTTTAACCTGTATTTTATTTGTTTTACATATAAATAATAAATTAGATGATTATTGTTAAATAATCTACCATTTAATAGTTGATATTTGATAAACCAATAATACAAATTAATAAATTATATTATTATAATTTACAATACTAGGACTAATACAAAAAATAGCACAAACTGAATAATACAAATAATAGTACAAACTACAAAACCACTCAATGTAAAGTAGAGAAAAAAATATATGCAACCGCTCCATCGTAATGTATTTAATCGAGCAATACGAGAGAGGATTGGGTACTTGGAAGAATTAGCCCTCCACCATATCAAGATTTGAAATTCATCTATAGGCTCCTCGACCTCTGCCAATAAATACCGATCAACCTCATTCGTACATTGTAGTGGATTTCTCGCCGACCTTGCGTGAAATGACGTCATAACGTTGAAACCTCGGGGTCGACTGACACTGTCTGCACTGGCCTGCGGGTACGGGCATCTGAAGGAGGTCCTGACCTCGAGCTCAAATGTGAGCTACCTGCAGTTGCTGAGGATGAAGGCTGGCTATTAATGCTGTAGTGGCTGTATAAGTTGTTTAGATCAACCTTAAGTGCTGCGATAAATGCAGTTGCCTTCACTGTCCCGAGAACTTCATTTGCGCACCATTCTATTACCGCCAATTTCAATCGGGGGTCGATGATCGATGTTGTGAACAACAATCGATTTATTTTCTCAACTTGCCCCCAATATTTATCATATTTTGACTGTATCTGTAATGCCATACCAGATAACAGTCCGCTCGGGTCAGTACAACCTTCTTTCAAGTGGTGGTGTACCATTGAGATCTCGCTAAACCACATGTTTGCCGTCGCATATGTGGATCCAGATACCCGCTTAGTAATATCATAGAAAATCTGTAAAAAGTTGACAAACTCCGATATAGCTTGCCAATCCGTACTGTCTGGTGGACCGAACCCCGTTCCATTAGGCTCCAGCAGGGCATACCTCAGACCCCCATCCTCAATCTCCAACCGCTCAAATGCCTTTTGGTACTTTAGGGCCACATCCAACATCAGATATGTGGAGTTCCATCGAGTAGGAACATCCAAACACAACATTTTTGAAAACTCAATCCCAACCTGTTCTGCTATTGCCTTGAACTTCCGTAGCCTTTGGGGAGAAGTCTTCGCATACCGCACAATATTACGGACTTTCTTGATGGAGTCGTCCATATTTTTCATCCCTTTAACTATTTCATCATTGAAAAATGATACCATTTTCAAAATTATTAATCATAAAAATATTAAAATATAAAATACAAAATCAAAACCAAAGAGGCTCACCAACAATAAGGTTGAGTATGTGAGCAGTGCATCGAACGTGGATATACTAATGATTTTTAATCACATCGTATCTTGCTCTCGTATTCTGCAAAAACCACTCGATGGTAGTCTCATTAGCACTGGCATTATCAACTGTAATGCATAGCATCTTTTGTTGTCCCAATCCACCAAACAATCATCCATCTCTGCCTCTATTGATGCACCCATATGGTCAACTATTTTTTATAAATCCAATAATTCTCTTTTTAAGATTCCACTCACTGTCAATGTAGTGTGCTGTGATACACATGTACAACGTATTCTGTATAGACGTCCATGTGTCAGTCGTAAATGACACTCTCTGGCCAGTGGTGATGAACATCTTCTTCATCTTTGCCTTCTCCCTCATATGCCTTTTCATGCAACACGCATTGGTGTATAACGGGATGGCAGTGGAAATTTTGGCTCAAGCAGCTTCACAAACTTGCGAAACCCTTTCTTCTCAACAATGTTAAATGGCATCTCATCCTCTATAACCATCTCTGCAAGTGCCTCACGGTACACCTTCTCACTGTATTGAGGGACCACCAAATTTCTCATATGGTTTCCTGTCCCATCAGTTGTTGTAGAGGTCTTGTAACTAAGATTAGTTTGAGATCCACCTGCGACTGCATATAATAATTTATAGCCCAATATTAGCTTTAAACTTTAAAGTTAAATGAATAAATCAATTAGCATACATAATACATATGGCCCTATGAGATTAATAAAACACTAACCTCTTGACGCCAGCCCCTTCGCTATTTGGTATCGCTGGTAACCATTGAGATGTGATGATAGACAAGCGGTGCCTTGTCTTTTTGAATGACACCTAACTTGAGCGCTACAATGGTTGCATTCAGCCCGTGGCTTCTCAAGATCTCCACCATCAACTTTCGTGAAATGTTCCCATGTCCACGATCTTTTTTTATTTGATCGTGAACGGGGTGGCCTCATAGCTGCAGGGTGTACTGGTATATCCGGATCTTGAACTGGATCGTCCCCATGACCCATATCCTCCTCCTCCATAAACTAATCGAAATCTCCCGCTTCTAATTCTATGTTGACTGGAAGTGGAAATCCACTACTAGCACACGAGGTCTGTGCTCGAGTGGAGCTAGGTAATCGACTCCGAGTCTGACTCGGTATTGCTGCTTGGGATGCCGACGGAGTCCTGGCATCCGGAGTCTCATATGGAGTCGGAGTCTCATTGACACTATGTGAGTGTGAGGGATCCATCTGTTAAGTAGACCTGAAATTCAAATATTACAATATAAAAAATGTTATATATGTTTGACTTATATATAAGTTTATATATATGCGATTAAAACATCACCCAACTCACGCCGCTAACTATATATGTTTGATTAAAGAACTGTAATTTCATTTTATTATACCGAAACTATATCTCAAAAACTATATCTCAAGGAGTTGTCTTAGCTGGTATGGATACAAAAACTATATCTCATTCTCAGCTTATTAATCTGATCTGGAAGGGCTTTAATACCCTCCTATGGGTCTGCGAGGTGCCGATTTAGGCCTTAAGCCACATGAGGCCCGACGAGCCTTCTGACCTAAGGCCCACATCTCTTGCACTACAATACTAATGCTATTACAAGAATCTCGCAGGGAACTCAAAAAGCTACCATGAATTAATTAGTCCCTACCGACTGCCATAAAGCAATAATACTAATTATAGTTCTAGTATTACTGTCTTAATATGTTTACATCTTTTATCGTCCACGAACCAGATTTACCACATATAGGCCCTGTCACTCAGATTCTATCAGAAGGTGCCACTTTCCCGTTAAACCATCGACAACATTTGAAATTCCGAACTGTAAGATGAGATTGATATATATATATATGTGTGTGTGTTCTGAATTACTTGCTTGCATAACAGACATATGATAATCGTAATCAAAGGAAAATGAACTGTCCCGGATGCTGCTTATTCGGTATAAACATCACTCAACTAGTCGAATACAGCTGATTAAAGAATGCAGTTAATGTTGTTAATTTATATATTTAGGAAACATGTATAATTAGGAAATTATACACGTTAGCTGTGGTGTATATGTGTCTTTATCATTTCATTAGGAATGTGTATAATTAGGAATGTTAGCTGAGCTCAAAAAATCCAACTCCATTTACATGTAGCAGCAAACAGCCAAGTTGCCAAACACAACCATCGGCATCAAGTTATCAACAACGTCCCCATTCAAGTTCTAAAGTTCTAATTATATAACTCAATTTAAGCCTTTGATAAATCATCCAGGAATTAAAACACAATTATATGATCTACAAATTAGACCAAACTGATGCAGACCGAACTGATGCAAGACGTACATACGGTATACCGAACGGCGAACTCAAACAATTACAAATTAGAGGCTTGAAAAAACAAAGAAATTAAAACCTATAATTTCGTTACAAGTAACAAAATTGATACGTTTGAAAATAATTAACACAATTCTCAATTACAATTAAAAATAAAATCCTATTTTGAAACCCTCAATATTACCAAAAATTCGAATCGTCGAATACGGACTTGGAGTCTTGGAGGCTCTCCTCGACAGTGGCGGTCTGATGCAGTGAAACTCAGACGGCGGCGTTGCAGCTGTGGAATCGGTTGCTCGAGGGAGAAGAATCGAAGATGAACCGGGCTGCTGGAGTCTGGACTCTGGACTTGATGCGGAAGAAAGAAGAAAGAAGAAAGAAGAGGAGAGAAAGAGAAGAGGGGATCCGGGGGGGGGGGAGAATAAATCAGTTTCAAAACGGCTTGGTGGCACGACTCGCGGCTGGTTTCCTTGAGCGGGAGGAGAGAATTTCTGGGAGATGGCGAACGGACAGGGCCGAAATGGAGGCCCTGAATAAAAGGAATAGGGAGCTTGAGTTACGGGTCGCTCAAGCAGAAAGAGTTGCCGACTCGCTCCAGGGGGAGCTTGAGCTGCGTGAGGGGGATGTGCTCGAGCTTTGTGATGTTGTTCGCCTTACTCAGGAGGGGAAAGCCAGGGATGACTTCTCTCGTCAAGTCTTGCAGTCGGAAAGAGACATGGCGATGCTGCAGCTCCGTGAGGCCCGACAAGGCTTCGATGCTGAAATTGCCCGCTTAACTTCTGAGCTTCGTGCCAGCAGCGGGGAATTGTGCTCACCCCGAGGGGAAGTTGATGGTTTTAAGGAAAGGTGCGGCGGGCTGACCAATGATTTATTGGATGCCTTGGAGAAGGCTCGTTTGGCCGCCCAAGAAGTGTCCGAGGCACAGGGTTCGCTGTCCGAGTTTCGTGAGCGCCATCAAAAGTACAAAGCGAGCCGTGAGAACACGGACGAGGAGCTCAGGAAGGCCAACCTGGTTGCGATGGCTAGGGATGAGCAGTTGGCTAGAAAAGCAGCTCAGTTGTCTGCTGCTCGGGAGGAAAATTCCCACCTTCATGCTCAGTTGGCCCTGGTTCCTCTTGTCCGGAACACGACCTTCACTTTTGGTCATGGCTATGAGATTCTGCGTCTTCAGAACCATCTTCTAGTTGATTCGGTGACCAACCTGCAAGCTCTCGATATGGGCTTGTTTTCTCCAGAAATGGCTGCTTGCCGCTGGGGCGACACCTTCGGGCGTAATGAGATCCCCGACGCTTTTGCTGGGGTGCCCCCCTTGCCGCCTCTCGAAGAAAGCGGCGACCCGTGACGAGGAGTTGTCTTATCTTTCGCCATTCTTCTTTGTAAATATATTGTTTTGTTGTTGTATGGTGTAACCAAAATTTGTAATTAGACTCAGTTTATAATTTGCAATAGATCTTTTCTTTAACCTTTGCTGTTGCTTGCTTATCTTCGTTCTTGTGACTGTGCGCGCCTTTTGGGTCGAGGAGTGGGTCTTTATTTGTCTTGAGTTTTTAAGGCGGCATGATTAACTGACTCTGCGCCCCTTCTTTTTGTTTGAGGTGGTGTGGTCAACTGACTCTGCGCCCCTTCCTTTCGTTTGAGGTGGCGTGGTCAATTGACTCTGCGCCCCTTCTTTTTTGTTTCAGGTGGCGTGGTCAATTGACTCTGCACCCCTTCCTTTTGTTTGAGGTGACGTGATCGATTGATTCTACGTCCCTTTCTTTTGTTTGAGGTAGCGTAGTCGATTGACTCTGCGCCCCTTCCTTTTGTTTGAGGTGGCGTGGTCGATTGACTCTGCGCCCCTTCCTTTTGTTTGAGGTGGCGTGGTCAATTGACTCTGCGCCCCTTTCTTTTGTTTGAGATGGTGTGGTCCATTGACTCTGTGCCCCTTCCTTTTGTTTGAGGTGGCGTGATCAGTTGACTCTGCGCCCCTTCCTTTTGTTTGAGGTGGCGTGGTCAGTTGACTTTGCGCCCCTTTCTTTTGTTTGAGGTTAGTAAGGATGAAGTATTTCAAGAATCCAATTGAATTAAGGATGCCGGAATGGAATTCGATTAAACGCAAATTGACGAAAATTTTAATAAAAGACAAAGCTGAAATGACTACTGGTAAATGCGAAATGACGAAAATTTCAATAAAAAACAAAGCTGAAATTACTATTGGTAAATGCGAATTGATGAAAATCATAATATGAGACATGACTAAAATTACTACTGGTAAAGCTTCTTTAAGTACTCCGCGTTCCATGACTGAGATAGCTCTCTCCCTTGACTGTCCTTCAGCCGGTACGATCCTCCTATATTGTTCGTCACTACTATATAAGGTCCCTCCCGTTGAGATTCCATTTTTTCAGGATTTTGGGTAGTCACCCCGCATTTCCTTAGGACCAAGTCTCCGACTTTGAAAGTCTGGGGCTTTACTCTTTTGTTGAAGTACCGTTCGGTTTTGGCTTTTTCTTGCAATAGTCTGGCTTCTACCTTTTCCCTTTCTTCCTCCACTAAATCCAGATTTTCTTCGAGTTTGCTGTTGTTTTGGTCAATCGAGAAGTGACTTGTCCTGCAACTGGGTAGTCCTACCTCCACCGGCAGCATGGCCTCTATTCCGTATGCTAGGGTGAATGGGGATTCCCCGATTAGTGTTTTGACGGACGTCCTGTACGCCCAAAGTATTCCCGGAAGTTCATCTGCCCAATCCCCTTTCTTCTCTGTGACTTTCTTTTTTAGGATAGAGGGTAAAGTCTTGTTAGTTGATTCGGCTTGCCCGTTAGCTTAGGGGTGACTTGGCGAGGAATACGTGGGTTTGATTCTTAGCTCGGCACACCATTCTCTGTATTGGTCGAAGTCGAATTGCCTCCCATTGTCTGTTATTATGCTGTGGGGAATTCCAAATCGGTAAATTATGTTCTCCCATAAAAATCGTGTTACCGCTTTGCTGGTAGTGGTCGCCAAGAGTTTGGCTTCCGTCCACTTGGTGAAATAGTCCATGGCCACTATCATGAATTTGACGCCACCTTTGCCTGGTGGGAAAGGTCCCACTAGGTCTACACCCCATTGGGCAAAAGGCCAAGGCGCCGTAATGGAGGTCAGCTCCTCTGGTGGTGCGTGGGGTATGGGTGCATATTCTTGGCACTTGATGCATTTTTTTAAAAATTCTTGCGCATCCATTATCGCATTGGGCCAGTAATAGTCCGCTTTAATTGCCTTCCTGGCTAAGGATCTCCCCCCTGAATGATTTCCACAGATCCTTTCGTGTATCTCAGCGAGGACATACTGCGCCTCCTAGGGCGAGACACATCGCAACAGAGGGGCGGAGAGTCCTCTCTTGTAAAGGATCCCTTCGATGAGCACGAATCTCGTCGCTTTCCTCCTTACTTTCCTTGCTTCATCTCGTCCCTCCGGAAGTTTGCCCAATGCTAGATATTCCACTATTTCGTTTGCCCACTCTGGAAAACCACGATCCAACACTGCTATCTCCGCGCCAACGGCGGATATCTCAATGACTCTCATTTCTACTTGCCAAGGAAGGGGCTCCATCTCCATCCCCGAAGCTGTCCTGGCCAGCTTGTTTGCCACTTCATTGTCTGTTCGCGGGACCTGGGTTATGGTAAAATATGAGAAAAAGTCTCGTACTTCCCATACCCGTTCCAAATACTTCAATTTTACGCTCTTAGTGGCGTACAGTTCCAGGACTTGGTTGACAATGACTTGTGAATCTGACCTGGCTTCTACTTCTGTCACTCCAATCTGGGCGGCTATCGAGAGAACGGTGATTAGTGCCTCGTATTCTACTTCGTTATTCGTTACTCCATATAGTGTCTCTCTTCGCCGGTGGCACTTATGAGGTGTATTCCCAAGCCGCCACCGGTCTTGCAGGATGACCCATCTATGTGCATTATTCATGGTGTTCTTGCCGGTGTCGTGGCGGCGTCCTAAGTTTCCTGGGGGAAACCTGTGAACTCTGCTACAAAATCTGCCAGCGCTTGCCCCTTTACTGTCTTCCTGGGCTCGTACCTCAGGTCGAATTCACTCAATTCGATTGACCATCCTATTAGTCTTCCCGTGCAATTTGGTTTCCTCAGGGTTTTTGCCAACGGTGCTTCTGTGAGTACCCTTACCGTGTGGGTTTGGAAATATGAGCGTAACTTCCTGGCTGCTGTTACCAAGGCAAAGGCTAGCATCTCGATTTTAGGGTACCTTACTTCTGCTCCCCAAAGAGCTCGACTTATGTAATATATCGGATGTTGATCGGCTCCGTCTTTTTTTACCAGGACGGCGGACACCGCATGCGGGGAGGCGGCCGGATAGGAGCAGAGCACGTCACCCTTTTTGGGCTGCTTTAGGAGCGGTGGGTTGACCAGATACTGCTTCAGGTTTTTGAACGCTTCGTCACACGCTTCATTCCAAGGATGTGTTTTACGTAATACGTGAAAGAAAAACATACACTTATCGGTTGATCTGGCTATGAACCTTCCGAGGGTGACTACTTTCCCTGCTAACCATTGTGTCTCGTGCAGGTTCTTGGTGGTTTCATATTGATTATAACCTCTATTTTCTCGGGGGAGGCCTCGATTCCTCTCTCTGATATGATGAATCTCAGAAACTTCCCCGAATCGACTCCGAAGGCGCATTTGGCAGGGTTCAACCTCATCTTATACTGGCACAGCACCTCGAATGCCTCTCTCAGGTCAATAATGTGTTGGGCAGGCTCTTTGTTTTTCACTAAGAGGTCATCTATGTAAACTTCCATAGTTTGCCCCATCTGCTTTGCGAACATTCAGTTGACTAACCTTTAATAAGTTCGTCCTGCGTTCTTTAATCCGAATGGCATTACTTGATAGCAGTACAACCCCCGGTCGATTATAAATGCCATCTTCTCCTTGTCCACCGCATGCATCTGCATTTGATTGTATCTTGAGCATGCGTCCATGAAGCTAAGTGTCCGGTGTCCCGCTGTTATATCCACGATAAGGTCGATGCGTGGCAAGGGGAAACTATCTTTGGGGCAGGTTTTGTTAAGATCGGTAAAGTTTACGCACATTCTCCACTTCCCGTTGGTTTTCTTCACCATGACGACGTTAAATAACCATTCCGGATAGTGGACCTCTTTGATAAAACCAACGGTGAGCAGCTTCTCGACCTCCAAGCCGATGGCGGCGTATTTTTTCGCACTGAAAGACCTCTTTTTTTGGTGCACAGGTTTATGCCCAGGGTTCACACCCAGTCTATGTTCAATGATGGCGCTATCTATTCCTGCAGCTCATGAACTCGGTGAACCCCCCCGCCCCCCAAAGCAGCAAAATATGAGAATCATATATATCTTGCCTGTGTTGGATTTATAATATCTGAAATTGCCAAGATCACTTGTCAAATCCGTGTAGAAATCTAGCAAAGAGAGCGTACCTATAGTTATTGGAGGGAAGAGCGTATTGGTAACATTTTTTACGTCTAAGATTCACTCTCTAGAAAAACTCACAGTAATGGAATGTGTGGAGTCAAGAATGTGAATATGGAGTGAGGACCGTGGCTTATATATATAATACCCTAATTCCAATCCGGCCTATTATTTAGAAATAAACACATGAATTGGGGCCGTGCCTCTTTAATGCTCATAATCTGAACATCATGGGTTTCTAAAGAGGTGTCAATGGCCTGATTATGTCACTTTATTGATCACACTTATTGGAACTTACAAACATTATTCAAATCTTATATTTGACAATTATACAATGTATGATTCGTAATCTAGGTAAATCCATCAATTTAAATACTTTTAATAGTCACTTGACTTTGCTTTCGTTCTGCACAAAATAATCCATGAGTTTTTTTTTTTTTAATATCAGGAGGCAAATTGTGTGGTTTGCTTTTGCCATCCAACCTTGACAAGAATAGTATAAAGGCAGGCCTCACCACGGCTGTGAGATCTCCCTAGATTTGTCACCAAAGTATATAATGATTTAAGATAATTTCCTCATTCTTGATAAAGGTTAGTGTATGAACTAATCAACATTAGAGAAAATGTCTAGAAAAGGAAGGTTAGATCGAGCACATGCATGACCTTCATTTCTGTTTTATATGGGAGATATGGCCCTGGCAGAGAGCTTTGACAATGAACCCCATATGTCTTGAGTATTCAGTTCATCCCAAAAAGGTTCTTTTGGTAAATCAAATGAAGACAGTTATTTTAGTTATATATTGAAAAAGAAATGTTTGTGAACTTCTTCCTGAAATGCAGAGATCATTTTTTACTAAGCTACTTTAATATTAGAAGAACACTTAAGCCAGCACCTAAAACAGAGAGTTTTGATTCCTAAAACAGCATTTGGAACTTATCCTGTGAAAAGACTAGCAACTTCACATGTTGCTTGAGGATTGAAACCTTAGATTCTTTGCAAATTGGTAAATGTTTAGACAATATATGGTCCTCTGACCCCATTTTTAGGCCCGTTCTTTCGGATTCTGATCGGGAAATCTAGAAGATTAATTTTCTTAAATCTCTTAACCCGGCTCGATTCTAATACGCCTACCCATTTTAGTGTTTTTCTTTATTAATTATTAAATAAATGTCTGTTTCTAGGAGAAAGGAAGTTCAAGATAGGAGGAATTTAAGACAGAGCAGACATATAAAGTAAACAATTCAACATCTGATAACCAAAAGGAAAAAAACTCTCCATTTTGCATCTGCTAATTGCTTGTTAGCAGTTGAAGAAAAGGATTTACATGAGGAGAAAAACAGAGAAATACTTTGATGCAGGAAGATCTGAGACAGCTGATGCTGAACTGTCTGATTGCACGTTGAGGGCGCTGAGGTACCATAAATTGACAGATTAGCGTAAAGGCCGGAAGTGATAGTGATATCTTTCTAATTGGGGGAGTTTTGGGTGCGTTTCAATCTTTTGGCCATAAATTTGGCTACAGATGTCAGAATCACGTATAAGACACCAATTAGGAAAGTTCTTTTCGGCGCACACGCAGTCCATATTGAGCATGGCTCTACCTTTTTTTTCGACCTCAAATTCCGCTGTTTTCCTTTCCGAATTGTTGTTTTTAGTTATTTTTTTACTATTTTTGGTAATATTTCATATATTTATTAGGAAGTCATTTTAATTTCGATTTGTTCCGGATTTTTCGCAGATTACTTATTTGATTTTGAATTTCAATTTTACGTTATTTTCAAGATTTTGCCAATTTTGATAAAATTCGGTTACAGATAAATTTTAGCTATACAGTCTGGCTTGTGGACTGATTTTTGACAATCTTTAATTTGGTAATATTCATTTTTTTTCTCAGAGACGTATTCTCTGTATTTTGGAAGAATTTCTTGTATTCGTATATGTGAATTCATTTATTAAAATTAACTTGCAGAATAATCGTTATTCTATTTAGCGATAGTTTGAACTTGACTGGAAGAATAAACAGTGAACTTACAAAAAGTGATGGTTCGGCCGGGTCAAATACACGGGGTCTTTTATTGGGTCCGACAGGCATTGACCTGTATTGTCTACATCCACTGTCAGGAGTCAGGAGAGCTCTCGCTTCTCACTGTTCTGTGAAACCAGTCTCCGTGCTTCACCCCCCAACATTTTAGGAAGGGAAGCACGTGACCTGAGGGCCTTGTGTCAGAACCCCTAGGAGAGTCGCCCAAGGTCGAGCCCTGACTCAGGCCTTAGAGGGCCAGGACAGTTCCCTGGCTAGCCTGCAGGCATGCCTTGGCTTAGGGCTTGACACGAAGTAGATGCCCAGCGAGACTACTGGCCATGCACAGTGCACGCGCACACCCCGGCGTGTGCCTAGGCGCGCCCCACAGCGCATTCACCTGCGCACACGCGTGTGCATGCATCTGCGCGCATCACTGCACCCCACAGCCCCACCTAGCGAGGTTAGTGGCGTGTCTTCACAGGCATGCCATCCAGCGCGCGGCACTAGCCCACGCCATGCAGCCCGCGCCCAGACCATCAGCTTGGGCCATGCATGCACACCACCCCGGCACTCAGTCCGGGCCATGCAGGATCACCGCCCGAGCACCTTGACTGGGTAGCACCAGAGCGCCGTGGCTTGACCCTGTGCCTACCACCAGGACCATGCATGGCACATGGCCATGAGCCCCACCAGTTGGCCCTGCACAGAGCCATGCCCGCGCACCACTAGGCGCCATGCAGCGAGACAGCACGAGACAAGATTGACCGTGGATAAAGCATGACACAAGCCCACCTTGGGCCACTTATACCCCACGGCCACTTATGCTAATGGCGCCTCCCCCATTTCATTTTTATGTTATTTTATTATTTTATTGCTTTGGTTAATTTGGTACTAGCTATTTTTAATAAGGGACCTTTTGAGGGTTTCCAATTTGTTAGACTCTATAAATAGGACTTTTAGGTTTTCATTAGGCATCTTTGGACAAATTGAGGCTAGGCTTTTGCTCTTGGAAAAGAGTTAGGCCGGCCACAAGTATTGTGGTTTGGATTTCGGTGCTTAGCACTTGGGCTTCCCTATGGTGCAATTCGTGAATCCCTTTGGAAGAGGATCATCGTGCAATTCGTGAATCGGTAATCCACATCTATCCCTTTTGTTTGTTTTCATTTTTATTTATAAAAATATTGAGGTAATTCATAAAAAGAGTTTTCGGTTTTGGAGTGAGTTGTGTTGAGTGATTTTTCATGTTTTTGTGTTCTTGAGTGGTTTGTTGATTGTTGAGTGATTTTGTGTTTGTGAGGCCAAATCCACACCACTTGTGGATTTGAGAATTTGTGTGTGTGTCCATAGAGGAATTCGAAATCCTCCTCCATTGGGAGATTCGGATTGCTCATGTGAGTGAGAGTGAGTGAATTGTTGATTGAAGGAAGTTGAAGACTTGGAGCCTTGGGTGTGTGCCGAACCCTCTTGGTGTCTTGAAGGAGTTGGCTTGTTCATCAATTGTCTTTTGTTCAATTATCATTTGGTTGTTCAATTGATCAAATTGGTGTTCATTTTGCCCCATAGCAGCCACGACATCAAGCCCTCAAAACCCTACCCACACCACAGGGCATAGTGCATGAAACCCTAGCCTAAACACTTGTCCATTCTACCCTTTACCCTAGCCGGCCACTTACCCCATCCTCGCCTATATTTCCTCACTTAAATCCACCTCATCCCTCATCCAAAACAAACCAATTTCGTGCCCCTCAAAACCCTAGCAAGACCGGCCACCCATTGGATTTGAATTCAAAAGAATTCAAATTCAAAACTCACCAAAATCCCTACAAAATCTCAACCGGCCATCCACCCTTAGCCTAGCCGAAATCCTCTTGCCACATCACTTAAATTGCCACCTCACACTCCCATTTGATTGGTCATCAAGTGAAGAAGAGAACCAATTAAATCCCTCCCCAAAACCCTAGCATATTCGGCCAACCCATTTACCCTAGGTGCCGCCCACTTCAAATGGCTATAAGCCATGTTCCTACATTTTAGGACTTATCCAAACTCAATCAAAACCCTAGAATCTTAACCCTAGTTACATGTGCCGAAAGCCCTAGCCTCCCATAAGACATATTCGGCCACTTAAACCCCTACACAATGCCAATCTAGCCTAACCACAAGCCACATGGCCGAAACCACACAAAAGACCCCTTTGCCGTGAACCCTTTGCATCCCATCTAGCCCATTAACCTCACATTCCATCTTAGCCCCAGTCAATCCTAGCCTCAGTTAACCATTTCCCTCACCTATATTTCCATTCCCAAGCACTAGAGTCAACTCGGTCATTGGAGGGAACCAATCTTGCAATGAGGAACCCTTCGGGTGATCGGGATAAGACCGAGGTCTCTATCAGTACCCGAAACAGGTGCTTTCATTGAGAGTCTCATCCAAGAGACTCTTGCTTGGTGGTATTTGAGAAGTATTCACTTCTCCACGAGGTAAACGACGCGTTAACCCAAACTTTGTGAATTTGTTGGGAGGACCACTGAGGTCCTCGATGTTGTTTACATTACTTGCACAATAAATTGTTGATCTTGTTGAAGTTTGGGGGTTGAGGAAGAGAACGGGTAGGTTCTTGAAGGGGTCGGCTACCATTCAACGGTAGAGGACCCAAGGTCGGAAGGTGCAAGAGGGGTTGTCCATCCTCGAAGGTGGGCAACTCAAGGTTGGACTTGTGAAGCCGTGCAAGCTCCCAAGCACAACCTATCATTGCCAAAAATTCCAAGCTCCCCAAACAGTGATTTTGTTGCAACAATGAGTCCAAGACAGTTGCAAGATAGTGTGCAAGCATGAGCCGTGTAGGACCTAGCCTCGAGGGTCAAGAGAGTTCCAACCAGGAACGAATCGATGCTTTAGCGGGTCAAACCGAGAAGATCAACAAGACCCTTGATGAAATGAACACCAACATTGCCAATTTGGTCATGGCAATGAATACTCAAACCCGTGAATCCTTGGAGCACTGCAGAAGTATTGAAACTTTGCAACGGGAGACACAAGCACATCGTGAGAGAGTTGCAAGAGAAGCCCCGAGGTATGATGATGAGTATTATGTAGAGGATACCTACCCAAGTGTGTATGATAGTATGCGTGATCCTCCAAGACGCATCTATCGACAAGCCGGGCGTGTGGAGAATTCTCATGTAGTCGTTGAAAGATGGCTACGAGATGGTGGAGATTGACCAAGAAGTCCGAGCAATGTGAGAGAGCCACAAGATGCAAGGATTGATCCACCTAGGTATGAACCACCTCAAAATGAGGGGCGGGACATACCCAATGATGGAGAGCATAATATGGGCGAGCAAGAAGTGAACCAAGGAGGGGCACATGCCCAACATGACCGAGCATCCATAGGGCGCCATCAACATGGAGAAAGAGGCTAAGAAGGGAGAAATCGGGCTTATGATCGGGGACTCCGAAGACCAAAGGTAGAATTCCCAAGATTCAATGGGGGAGATCCTTATGAGTGGTTGGATAAAGTGAATCACTTTTTCCATATATATGAAGTCCCGAGGAATGAGATGGTGCCAACCGCTTGCTATTATCTTGATGGTAAGGCGAGTAAGTGGTGGAGATGGATCAGTGACCAATACGACAAAGAGAGAAGAAGAATGGGATGGACCGCATTTGAGAGGGAATTTTTTCTCCAAATCAGCCCCTCACCCACCATCAACCACCATGGCTAACTTGCTAAGCTCAAGCAATAAGGCAAAGTGAAGACTTACGTAGAAGATTTCCGACAACTCCAAACTATGGTTCGAGGTTGGTCCGAGGAGGCACTAGTGGGAACCTTTGTAGACAGATTGAAGCCATGTTGGCTAAGGAAGTGAAGCTAAGGCAGCCCACAAGAATCCAAGAGGCCATGAGGATGGCCGAGATTTATGAAGAAAGTTTCTCTTTGGAGAAACGCCCATCCAAAGATGTGGGGAGCAAAACCATCAATCCTTTGCAAACCAAATCATCTTGGAAGGGTAAAGAGATCAATGAGGGGACCTCAAAACCAAAGCCTAATGAAGTGAAGAGATTGTCAAGGGAAGAGGTCCAAGAGAGAATCAAGAAAGGCCTATGTTTCAAGTGTGGAGAAAAATGGGACCGTGATCACAAGTGTAGTTCGGCCAAAACTTATGTGATGATTGATGAAAATGCAATTGAGGAAGCTACAAGCCAAAAGGAAGAAGTGGGAGAGGCCGAATCCTTGGAAGAGGAGGAGGAGGCCGAAATCTCTCTTCATGCCATGTCCGGGGTCTCAACACCCACTTCCATGAGGGTCATGGCATGGATAGGAAAAAATGAAGTTTCCTTGTTGGTGGATAGTGGGTCTACCCACAACTTCATCAAAACAAATTTGGTGCACCAAATAGGGCTAAAGCCGAATCCCATTCCACCCTTTGAAGTGAAGGTAGCCAATGGTGACAAGCTCAAGTGTGAAGTCATTGTGAAGGATGTCAAGATGAACGTCCAAGGAGTGAGATTGACAGTTGATTTGCATGTCCTAGCACTTGCCAACCTTGATATAGTGCTTGGCAATGCATGGCTCAAAAGTGTTGGGAGAGTGATCAATGATTATGAGAAGATGACTATGGAATTCAAGATGGGAACTAAGAAACACATGTAGACTGCATTGCCCTCCAAAGAGATGAAGACATGTTCAGCCATGGTGGTGGAAGACACCCCTTTGGTGTGGACCGTGTATGATGAGGATGATTCTAGCATTATGGCTTTGAGTGGAGCCGAATGGAGGATATGGGACAAGATCAGAGATGCTACACGCATAGATGCACGTGCCATAGAGATCATTGAGCTTGTTGAGGCTCAAGATAGCGGGGTTGTAAACTACAAGGTGAAGGAGGGATTGATTTACTATAAGAGCTATGTGTATGTTCCAGATGTGCCTAATTTGAGAAGGGAAATCCTAGATCATTTTCACAGCAGCAAAAAAGGGGGACATTCAGGTTGGTTGAGGACCTATGTAAGGTTGAAGAATTTTTTCTATTGGGAAGGCCTCAAGAAAGCAGTTAAGACAAGAGTAGCTGAGTGTGACATCTGCCAGAAGGTCAAGTATGACACCCGACCACCGGCCGGATTGATGCAACCCTTGACAATTCTAAACAAAATTTGGGAGGATTTGTCAATGGATTTCATAGAGGGGTTACCGATCAGTGGAGGACATGATGTGATCCTTGTAGTGGTTGACCTTTTGAGCAAGTACGCCCATTTCATCCCACTCAGACACCCGTACTCAACCAAGAGTGTAGCTAAGGCTTTTGTGGACAACATTGTGAAACTACACGGCTTTCCCAAGACCATTGTATCAGACAGAGACCGAGTGTTCATGAGCACTTTTTGGAAAGAACTATTTGAGTTACAGGGAAGCAAGTTGAGAGCCAGTTCTTCTTACCACCCACAGACCGATGGGCAGACCGAGGTGGTTAACAGGACATTGGAGCAGTATTTAAGGTGCTATTGTCATGAAGAGCAGGTGAGGTGGGGAGAGTACCTAGCCTGGGCCGAGTACTGGTACAACACCACTCTCCATGCATCCACACAGAAGAGCCCGTTTGAGATAGTATATGGGAGGTCACCACCTATGCTAGTAACATATGAGCAAGGGACAGCCCGGAACAATGAAGTGGAGCAGGAATTGATGAACCGAGATGAGATCAAAGGTAAGGTCAAGAAAGAGCTCAAGAGAGGATGAAGAAGTATTATGATTAGGGCAGAAGAGTTGTAGAGTTTGAGACTGGGGATTACGTCTACCTGAAACTACAACCATTTGGCCAAAAGACCTTAAGGAAAAAGATGAGCCTGAAACTTTCCAAGAGGTATTACGGGCCTTTCAAAGTACTAGAAAGGCTAGGAGATGTGGCCTACAAACTAGAGCTCCCACCATCAGTAAAGTTGTACCCAATATTCCATGTGAGTTTGTTGAAGAAGAGGATCGGGGATCCAAGCTTGATAGTCCAGGACCTTCCTAGTTTCGATGAAGAAGGAATGATGCTTCTACAGCCTAGAGAGGTACTTGAGTACCGGGTAGTGACAAGGGGGAGACGTAGGAGGAAAGTGTGGCAGGTATTGATTTCATGGCAGGGATTGCCAAAAGAGGAGTCCTCTTGGGAGGATTATGATGACATGGCGACGAGGTATCCACAATTGATCCTTGAGGGTAAGGATATGCTCGAAGGGAGGGAGAATATCAGAACCCTTAGGAGAGTCGCCCAAGGTCGAGCCCTGACTCAGGCCTTAGAGGGCCAGGACAGTTCCCTGGCTAGCCTGCAGGCATGCCTTGGCTTAGGGCTTGACACGAAGCAGATGCCCAGCGAGGCTACTGGCCATGCACAGTGCACGCGCACACCCAGGCGTGTGCCTAGGCATGCCCCACAGCGCATTCACCTGCACACACGCGTGCGCATGCATCTGCTCACATCACTGCACCCCACAGCCCCACCTAGCGAGGTTAGTGGCGTGTCTTCACAGGCACGCCATCCAGCGCGCGGCACCAGCCCGCGCCTTGCAGAGCAGGCCAGTGGCATGCACACCATGCATGCCATCCAGCGCGCGGCACCAGCCCGCGCCATGCAGCCCATGCCCAGACCATCAGCTTGGGCCATGCATGCACACCACCCCGGCACTCAGCTCGGGCCATGCAGGATCACCGCCCGAGCACCTTGACTGGGCAGCACCAGAGCGCCGTGGCTTGACCCTGTGCCTACCACCAGGACCATGCATGGCACATGGCCATGAGCCCCACTAGTTGGCCCTGCACAGAGCCATGCCCGCGCACCACTAGGCGCCATGCAGCGAGACAGCACGAGACAAGATTGACCGTGGATGAAGCATGACACAAGCCCACCTTGGGCCATTTATACCCCACGGCCACTTATGCTAATGGCGCCTCCCCCATTTCATTTTTATGTTATTTTATTATTTTATTGCTTTGGTTAATTTGGTAATTAGTTATTTTTAATAAGGGACCTTTTGGGGGTTTCCAATTTGTTAGATTCTATAAATATGACTTTTAGGTTTTCATTAGGCATCTTTGGACAAACTGAGACTAGACTTTTGCTCTTGGAAAAGAGTTAGGCCGGCCACAAGTATTGTGGTTTGGATTTCGGTGTTTAGCACTTGGATTTTCCTATGGTGCAATTCGTGAATCCCTTTGGAAGAGGATCATCGTGCAATTCGTGAATTGATGATCCACATCTATCCCTTTTGTTTGTTTTCATTTTTATTTATAAAAATATTGAGGTAATTCATAAAAAGAGCTTTCGGTTTTGGAGTGAGTTGTGTTGAGTGATTTTTCATGTTTTTATGTTCTTGAGTGGTTTGTTGATTGTTGAGTGATTTTGTGTTTGTGAGGCCAAATCCACACCACTTGTGGATTTGAGAATTTGTGTGTGTGTCCATAGAGGAATTCAAAATCCTCCTCCATTGGGAGATTCGGATTGCTCATGTGAGTGAGAGTGAGTGAATTGTTGATTGAAGGAAGTTGAAGACTTGGAGCCTTGGGTGTGTGCCGAACCCTCTTGGTGTCTTGAAGGAGTTGGCTTGTTCATCAATTGTTTTTTGTTCAATCATCATTTAGTTGTTCAATTGATCAAATTGGTGTTCATTTTGCCCTATAGCAGCCACGACATCAAGCCCTCAAAACCCTACCCACACCACAGGGCATAGTGCATGAAACCTAGCCTAAACACTTGTCCATTCTACCATTTACCCTAGCCGGCCACTTACCTCATCCTCTCCTATATTTCCTCACTTAAATCCACCTCATTCCTCATCCAAAACAAACCAATTTCGTGCCCCTCAAAACCCTAGCAAGATCGGCCACCCATTGGATTTGAATTCAAAAGAATTCAAATTCAAAACTCACCAAAATCCCTACAAAATCTCAACCGGCCATCCACCCTTAGCCTAGTCAAAATCCTCTTGCCACATCACTTAAATTGCCACCTCACACTCCCATTTGATTGGTCATCAAGTGAAGAAGAGAACCAATCAAATCCCTCCCCAAAACCCTAGCATATTCGGCCAACCCATTTACCCTAGGTGCTGCCCACTTCAAATGGCTATAAGCCATGTTCCTACATTTTAGGACTTATCCAAACTTAATCAAAACCCTAGAATCTTAACCCTAATTACATGTGCCGAAAACCCTAGCCTCCCATAAGACATATTCAGCCACTTAAACCCCTACACAAACCCAATCTAGCCTAACCACAAGCCACATAGCCGAAACCACACAAAAGACCCCTTTGCCGTGAACCCTTTGCATCCCATATAGCCCATTAACCTCACATTCCATCTTAACCCCAGTCAATCCTATCCTCACTTAACCCTTTCCCTCACCTATATTTCCATTCCCAAGCACTAGAGTCAACTCGGTCATTGGAGGGAACCAATCTTGCAATGAGGAGGCGGGCCAGTATTTGTCCATCTGGAGCCCGTCCACGGTCTTCCATTACTTTAAAGCCCCTTACATGGGTAACAGGCTTGCGTTGCCAAGCCTAGCGAAAAGCCAAGCTTCTCTGTGGTCTTATAAAGTAAGGAGTTTTGTTGCTTCTTATCGATGTGGGACTTTGTTTTGGACATAGAAAGGTTAGGATCAACGCATCTGCTTACAAAAATAGCACCATCGTTTCATCAAACATATATCCTTCTCTTCTTTCTGGTACAACTTCTTCGGTTTTGCAATATAATGAAATCTGGAGCTCCTTTTTCATCCTTTCTCACCATCTTTCATTATTTCTCAAAAATAATAATTGTAGAAAAAAACCCAAATAATTTATTCATCACAATTATTCTCGTCCTTCCATTTTATTTTGTTTTGTAACAAGTTGAGACTAAAAATTTCAATCAGCATGCAGGGGTTTGAAGTTTGAAGTGGTGGTGTTGCCAGGCCAAGCAAGGATGCAACGCAATGTAATTTCTGCAAATGAAGTATTGAATAGAAGGGATATTGAAGGGGCAAGGAATCTCTGAGATCAAACTATGATTTGAGCAAATGGAAAAGGAAAATATTAGGATCTCTACTTTTTATATTTTTAAAATATGTTTTAAGATGTTAAAAAAATCATATAAATTTAAAAACACTTATATAAAAATAAAAAATCTAAAATCTAAAATTGGAACATGTAAGGATCCTTAGCATTGCCCAATAAAAAATATTTTTTTTTTACATGAATTTTTTAACTTCTTAAAATATTTTTTTTTAAAAATACAAAAAAAAATCTAACATTATTTAAAAATACTTACTTAAAAATTATCTAAAAAAATTAAAAAAAAAAAATCGTCGGGATGCAGTAGGCCGGATCCTGATTTTGAAATCCCTAACGTTTTCCATGGGCAAATAATGCAATAAATGATGGGATTGAAGTCATTAATGTAATAAAGGTCAAATAATTTCTATGTAAAGCACTTGGGCTATCTCTATAAGGAGCCTCAGTTTTGAAATGAGAAATCTAAGAGATTATCCATCTAATATTTCGTCTTTGTATGATATTGGACTTTGGAGGACCAGCTGCTTCCTCGAATCAGCCAATTCCACTCTTCCACAAAATTAACATTTAAGGTTTAACTAAAGTCAATGACAAGTTGAAAGGAAAAAAATATGACATTTTTCCACAAAATTAACATGAAAGGTTGGTTTTTATCGACTTGGGTTAGCTGGAAAAGCTCAGTTGAATTACAGTACCAATGCATTGCATCACTGGGCAATATTATTATTAGGTTCGCTACAAATATTGTAAAATATTGTTATCAAATATCGCGCTCCAAACCCTAAAGAGCCATAACCTGTCAAAAATATTGGGTATAAAAAGATGAAGTAATGATATATACAATTATGAAATAGGTAAATACTATTCAATCACTTTAAAAAAGAATGAAATCTATAATTAAAAAATTAATTTTTTTTTTCATGTGAGTCAGGGCCGATTCTTATCTTAAGCAAGTTAGGTAATTGCCTCCCCATAATGGTAAAAGGCCACTAAAAAATTTTAATTTTTTTTAATCCAATTAAAAAATAATAATTAGCTGAATAAAAAAAAATAAAAGTATTAAATAAATATTATTTCTCTTTATTAGTTTTAGAAATATTCTACATAATAATTATTTCAAATATTTTTCTTATAAAAATACACTTCTCTTTTATCATTATTAGTTTCATATATAATGTGAGAATTATAAATAGTAAAATCTAATTTTCGAATTTTCATAAAAAATTTTGTATGATCTTTTGAGAAGCCAAGCATCTTTTTAAAATATGTCTCAAAATCTAATTTTATTGATGATAATTATTGTAATTACTTCTATATCTCTTTCAGATATTAAGAATATTTCAGAATATTTAAGTGATAGTAAAATAGTTTGAGTCAAGATGTTTTATTCGGTTTTGAACGAGAAAAAACAAATTGAATTTGAAAATATCCGAGAATATATCAAATAATTGTGTTCTCAAATAACTCATAAAACTTAAAGCACGTCTTATAAAATTATGTTTGATAAAATCTTCTCTAAATCAATTTTTTTAATTAAGATTAAGTCGATTATTAGTTAAAAATATAATATAAATCTTAATTAATAATTTTACTTGATAAATGATATAATGCATTAGTTTTAAATAAAAAATATAATGTAAAAATTAAAATTAAAATTAAAATTAATTGATTTTATTTTATTTTAATTAAAAAAATCTCAATCAAATTTTTGTCTTAAATCTCCTAACTTATAGAGCCAATACTGATATGAATTTTATATTTATTTATTTATTTTTAAAATAATCGTATGTTATTTATGCATTCACGGTTGCAAGTTTACAAATATTATTTCTTAAAAAGATATAGAACCCAAATTCCCAGCTCAGCCAACCAAATACAGTCTGAATCATTGGAGGGGTATCTATTTTTTCTACTCTACTAAACTCTTCTTGCTTTTGGAGAAGCTCGTCCGGTGGAAATATGGACAAGGATGTGTAGCTTTAATTGTATGTAATGACCCAGGTGAAAATGGCTTCCTTTTCTTAGCTTATTCCATTAATTTATAAGGGCAGAAACTCTAAAATCCAAATCCATGTTTAAACTTTATTTATTTTTTCAATTTATTTCATCTCATCTCATTTTAAATTTATTATTATATTTTTTTAAATTCTCATATAAAATAAAATAAAAAATTCATTTTTTTTAAATCGTAATACAATTTTTTAAATATTAAAATAAAACTAATATTAAAAAAATATTTTATATTAATATTTTTTTTAAAATTTTTATTTTATCCCATCTTTAAAAATAAATAAGAGCACAGATAACCAGGACTTGTGCTTTCTGTAGAATTTTGTTAACGTTGATCTGACGCGACAGTTTGACGTGGAATTACCACGTCAAGACTTATGCATCATGCATGCATGATCCGTGTAAGTTCTGTGATTTACTAATTAAAAAATTTAAAATATATATTGTATGATCTGGACAAATCATTAGGTGATTTACTTCTGTGATTAGTATTTCTGGTTTAACATCCTTTTTTTTTTTTTTGATAGAACAAGAATCGACTTCATTCATGAATAAAAATCAGTACAATATCTTAGCATCATGTTCAACAATGTGATAAATAAATTCTGGAGGAGCATTTCACCACACTGCTAAGTCATTTGAATGCCAACTATGCGTAGCCAAAACATGGGCTGCCACATTAACCATACGACTATCATACTTAACATCAACTTTTGGAAATCTACTCAATAATTGCCTAATCTCGAAAACAATATTGCCCCACATAGACAGTGACTCTTCAATCTTCAAAATCTCTTGAACTGTAAGCAAAGAGTCACTCTCCACGTCTAAGACCGAGATAGCCAAAGGAACACAAAGCTGCAAACCTCTTAATAAGGCCAATAGTTCAATCTCCATAGGATCCATACTCCCAAACTCAGGTTTATTGGCTGCAAAAATACTTGACCAGAGGCATCTCTGAGTATCATTTCCACACCATACCTACACTGCTCCACAGAGATAGCCCCATCAATATTTAACTTTAAAGCACCTGCTTGTGAAGGGATCCAACTTCCATTACTGAACTGTTCAACTACTTTATGTTGATTAGCATAACTATATTCACTTAATTGCTACTTGAATTGCATGATCAACTACCTGTGGATTAGCATAACTCCAACTCTTTTAAGGCCGGCTCAATATGTTAGGGGGCTTAAGGTTAAATTTTGATGGAGGCTTTAAAAATAAAAAAAAAAATTATTTTTTTTTACATTAGATTTTTATTTAAAAATAATTCTTCTCATTTGTCAAGTAAATTATTACTTAAAATTTTATATTAGCTTTTTAAGCAATATTTTTAATTAATAATGTCATACATATATGTAATATTTTTTTGATATTTTTGATATTCTCTTATTGAGTTAAATAATTTTTTTAATTTTTAAAATAATTTCTACTTTAGATTATTTTTGAAGTCTTCTTCTATTTGAGATCTTAGACAATGATCTAAATGGCCTAATGGAAGAGCTGGCCATGCTTCCATATCATTTCTACCTATAAGTTGCTCCACCACATGGATAAAATCTGTCTGTGAAGAACTTTCCTGTAAACACTTAAGATGAGCAATGAGTACAAGTTGAATTCTTGGGCAGTAAAGTAGAGCATGGTTGACATCCTCAACCTCCTCTCTGCACCATCTACATGTCGTATCTTGTATGACCTTTTTCATCAATAAGTTCTTCAAAGTAGGCAGGCCATTCAGACAAACCCTCCAAGCAAACACTCGGATCTTGTTAGGAACTTGTAGCTTCCAGATTTTATTCCACATCTTCATCTGATTATTCCCATAGGATACTTCTCCTCTTTGATTTTGTACTGTAGAATCCTAGAACAATCTATAAGCACTTTTGATTGAAAATAATCCATTTTTTTCTAGGTTCCCATGCAAATGTATCTAGTCTATTCTCCACCCTAGGCAATTGTAATTTGAATACATCATAAGCAATGGATGGGAGAAATAATCTAGACACCTTCTCCATATCCCATCTCCTAGAATGTGCATCAATCAAATCAGATACTTTCCATAGCCTTTGTTCTTGGATTATTGTATATGAGATTGTCTTATGATTAGGCAACCAATAGCCTTTAAATAATAGACTCTTTGCTTCCCAAATGCCCCTCTATATATAAGATGGATTCCCTCCTAACTAAGCCTCTTTAAAGAAAGTAGTAGGAAAATATTTGGCTCGGTAATTCTGTGTAGTAGAGAATCTTCTTCTTTCAAGATCCTCCACCCTCGCTTAGCAAAAGGGCCATATTAAATCCATGTAGATCTTTAAAACCCATACCTCCTATCCCTTTCGGTTCATACATTTTTCTCCAACTCACCCACTTGATTTTATTCTTTTCCTTGCTTTGTCCCTGCCAAAATTTTGCTATCAAACTCTCCATCTCCTTGCATAAAGAAATAGGGAGTTTAAAACAAGTCATTGTGTAGGTGGGAATGGAAAGGGCCACAGTTTTCACAAGAACTTCTTTACCACCTTCACATAATAATTTTTCCTTCCATTGTTTTAACTTTTGCCAAAGTTTTGTCTTCAACGCTAAGAAATCATGCTTCTTATTCCTGCTTACCATTGAAGGAAGATCGAGATAATGATCATAGTTGCATTGCTTTTGGACACCCCAGAA
The DNA here is from genome assembly GCA_036898215.1 of Platycarya strobilacea. Classification (NCBI taxonomy): domain Eukaryota; kingdom Viridiplantae; phylum Streptophyta; class Magnoliopsida; order Fagales; family Juglandaceae; genus Platycarya; species Platycarya strobilacea. The sequence goes on from CM072550.1 coordinate 44,185,165, forward strand.
TTGAAGTATAGCATCCCTTTGCGCTTGTGGACCTGATTTACTAAAGACCATTATTGTCTTCTCTCGATTCACTTTCTGACCTGATGCATGTTCATAAGTCCCAAGCAGGTTAAGAATGTTCATATTAACAAGGAGAAAAGCCTTGCAAAATAGGACACAATCATCGACAAACATAAGATTATTAACTTTTGGAGCTCTCCTGCACACTCGAATCCCTCCACTCCTCCTTGCACATTAGCTTGGTTTAAAGGAGAAACAAGGCCTTCATCACAAAGAAGAAAGAGATAAGGAGAGATTGGATCTCCTTATCTTATTCCTCCAGTTGGATAAATAGGTCATTTTGGTTCTCTATTCACCATAATAGAGAAATAAACAGATCTAACACAATGCATAACTAAGCCAATTCATTTCTCTCTAAACCCCATTTTTTCCATCACAGTATGAAGGTAATGCCATTCAATTCGATCATACACTTTATTCATATCAAGCTTTAACGACATAAAATCTTCCTTGCCTTGTTGTTTAGTTATAAGAAAATGAACTAACTCATATGCAATGAAGACATTATCTGATATCAATCTCCCTAGAACAAGAGCACTTTGTGTATTTGAAATCAATTGTGGGAGTATACTTTTTAAACAATTAGCAAGTACTTTAGACACAAATTTATAAATCATATTGCATGACTTATTGGCCTAAAGTCACTCACCAATTCAGCTTGTTTCTTCTTTGGAATTAATGTCACAAAATTATGATTCAAAGAACTAGAAAATGTGCTAGAATTCAGAGCAGATAGAACAACATTTGTGACATCATTGCCCACAATAGGCCAATACTTTTAATAAAAAAGAGGGGTTATACCATCTGCTTCAGAAGCTTTAGTAGGATGCATCTCATCAAGTGCTCACTTCACTTCCTCTACAATAAAGACAACATCCAGACTTTCCTTCATTTCTGTCGTGACCCTGCCCCTTAATGATATGAAACATGCCAAACAAGTTAATATCATCAATTAAGAAAATGTCGTGGAACGTATTTATTTCAATTACAAGCAAACAAAAGTACCTTTTGATAGCAATGCTAATGATCTTTAACTGTAGCATTAATAACTAAATTTTGGGTTCAAAGAAAAAATTAAATAAGTTGTGGATATATATACTTGGAAGATCGATTCTAAACATTCACTACACCAAATATCATTTTTTACAGCAAAAGACACTCTTGCAGAAGGTTTATTTCTCGTTATAAAAAGAGTAATACTAGAGAGCAACTAACTATTTATGCTACTGTTCATGTAAGTGTGTATACTTGAATGTGGTTGCTCTCCATCATTTTTGTTATAAAAAAGCATTTGCAATGTTCACTTTTCGTTACCATACTCTCGCAAATGCAGTAATGGGAAAAGCTTTTTGCAACCATGATTTTTTTCATTGCAAATAATAACTTTTTGCTATGAAATTTTATCATTGAAAATTAATTTAATATCGTATTAAAAAAAAAGTATTTATTATAAATTATTTAAGATTACGATGATTATTTGTGACCAAAATAAATTTATTTTAATAAAAAATAACTGATTATAAATAAATAATTTTTTTATAATTCATCACCATTACTGTCTTTCACGATAATATGTATATATATGTGTTTATTTGTTTTTTAACAAAATACGTTTGTGTTCGACTAGAATTTTACGTTCTTGACCGTCAGCCTTACTTTTCAAATTTTAATGATTAAAAATTATTTTACTTGCAAGTTAGTGTGCAGATATTTCGCTTCACATTGCTAACGTGTGCTCTAATTAGTGGCCGAGTCAATTCTATAATTTAGGCCTGTTTATTTGGGCCGGACAGGCCTTGAGTATTTTTGTTTTTTTATTTATTAATCTTAACTAAGAAATTCAAGAAATTATTTATCCTTAAAATTAAATTTTTAAATTTGAAATTCGGATGAATTAACCTTAGATAATTTTAATTTGACATTCTCTTTCTCGTAAACTAATACTTTCTTGTCATTTACCTTCTATACTTCTATCGATTAAGTGTAACTTAGACCTTATTTATTTTTAAAAATAAGATGAGATAAAAGTTTTAAAAAAAATAAAGTATTGTTAAAATGTATTTTTTGAATATTAATTTTATTTTGAAATTTGAAAAAGTAGTTTTAAAATTTAAAAAAGTTAAACTTTTTATTATATTTTATATAAAAATTTAAAAAAATATAATAATAAATTTAAGATTTATTTTAAATTTTAATTTTATTCTTAAAAGCAAACAAGCCCTTAATTTTATATTAAAATTTTCAGTGTTAACTATCAATTTATCGTTAAATATTTAAACATAAATATCTATGAAAAGACAAAAATGCTCTTAATGCTGCTAAAATTAGCAGGCACGCATTTCAAATAAATGGGCAATAAAATAATGTTTAACACAAATTTAAAATGTGCAAATCTCATCTAATATTCATTTTGAAAAAATTGAATCCACCGTTAGAAAAAAGTGATTTTTTCATGGTGATCTCAGATTTCTTTACTTTTTTTAAATGAATGTGTACACTCTATAACAACAAGCTGTACCTAATTATAATCATGATGAGATAATAGTTTATTTTAATTAATTAACAACAAGCTGTACCCATCAACTTGAAAGAATCCAATCTTTTAATTTGTTTTTGTTTTCAATTAATTGGAAGAGACAATTTTGCACCTGAAAAAGAATATATACAAGATTAATAATATTAATAATATATATATATATAGCTTTGCCGGCTAATATTAATTAAGCTTTATAAAAAAAAGGTCATATAAAATCTTTGACCATCGTGGCCAAATATTGTTGATCTTCAGAGAAATAATAATATAATATAATATTTCGAGGAGATTAAGATGGCATATGATCACAAATAACAATAAACATGAAAAACTGAATCAGAATGTAATCCTCATTCATTATATTAAAGATTTTCTCGTATTTGGCTCAAAAGCTCTGCACTCTCAGAATCAGTGGATGATTCGCATCTCAAACACTCATAAAAAGTGGCTATATATATATATATATATATTATGTTGTATCTGATTCACACATGATACAGACACACACACATGATCTATATATATACATATAGATATGTGGAGAGAGAGAGAGAGAGAGAGAGATCAGAGACAGAGAGAGAGGAAACCTTAAAAACGTATATAGTTAACACATGAATAATAAGAAATGCACCACCCTTTCCTCGGTACCCACAAATTCCAAATTAATTAGAATAAACTAACTAGCTACTTTGTTTTGGAGTGTACTAGTGCTTCCTAATTAACAAGAAATTCTTATTAAAACACCCCCGCGTGCATGCATATTATTCCATACCGTGTGTGTGTGTATATATATATATATATTATAATCGTGTTATAACTCGACACGACATGAATTAATCAATTGCATAAATCCGATTATTACGCCTAATCCGATTATATTAGAAGAATGCTCAAGCCAGCACCTAAAACAGAGAGTTTTGATTCCTAAAACAGCATTTGGAACTTATCCTGTGAAAAGACTAGCAACTTCACATGTTGCTTGTGGATTGAAACCTTAGATTCTTTGTAAATTGGTAAATGTTTAGACAATATATGGTCAAGCTAGGGGAGCGAATGAGATTAGATATCCCAGTAGTCCTAGCCGTAAACGATGGATACTAGGCGCTGTGCGTATCGACCCGTGCAACAGAGCCAATTCCAATAGACTTATTGGAGGGTCCCATTGGCGTGCATCCAGTAGGAATTGAACCTACGAATTCGCCAATTATGAGTTGGGCGCTTTAACCATTCAGCCATGGATGCTTAGCGGGGATCCTCGTACATGGTGAATAACCAAATTCCAATTAAAATGAAATCTTTAGGATAAATCAATGCAATTTAGGAGGACTCAATGAAAGGACATCAATTCAAATCCTGGATTTCAGAATTTAGAGAGATATTAAGAGAGATCAATAATTCTCACTATTTCTTAGATTCATGGACCCAATTCAATTCAGTGGGATCTTTCATTCCCATTTTTTTGACCCCATTTCTAGGCCTGTTCTTTCGGATTCTGATATGAAAATTCGAAAGATTAATTTTCTTGAATCTTTTAACCCGGCCCGATTCTAATAGGCCTACCCATTTAAGTGATTTTGTTTGATTAATTATTAAATAAATGTCTGTTTCTAGGAGAGATTAATTTTGTTTGAAAATTCTAATAGACCGGAAGAATAAGGTTACAAAAAGTGATGGTCCGGCCGTGTCAAATAACAGAGAAATTGGTTGACAAGTACTGACCGTATTGTCTATACATCCACTGTCAGGAGCGAGCTCTCGCTTCTCGCTGTTTTGTGAAACCAGAGAGTTTTGATTCCTAAAACAGAGAGTTTTGATTCCTAAAACAGCATTTGGAGCTCTCGCCAATCTCCGCGTTTCACCCCCCAACATTTTAGGAAGCACGTCACCCGAGGGCCTTGGCCTAGATCACATGCCTCCATTCCCTTGACTTGGATGGCAGGCGGGCCAGTATTTGTCCATCTGCATCCAGTAGGAATTGAACCTACGAATTCGCCAATTATGAGTTGGGCGCTTTAACCATTCAGCCATGGATGCTCAGCGGAGATCTTCGTACATGGTGAATAACCAAATTCCAATTGAAATGAAATCTTTAGGATAAATCAATGCAATTTAGGAGGACTCAATGAAAGGACATCAATTCAAATCCTGGATTTTAGAATTTAGAGAGATATTAAGAGAGATCAATAATTCTCACTATTTCTTAGATTCATGGACCCAATTCAATTCAGTGGGATCTTTCATTCTCATTTTTTTGACCCCATTTCTAGGCCTGTTCTTTCGGATTCTGATATGAAAATTCGAAAGATTAATTTTCTTGAATCTTTTAACCTGGCCCGATTCTAATAGGCCTACCCATTTCAGTGATTTTGTTTGATTAATTATTAAATAAATGTCTGTTTGTTTGATTAATTATTAAATAAATGTCTGTTTCTAGGAGAGATTAATTTTGTTTGAAAATTCTAATAGACCGGAAGAATAAGGTTACAAAAAGTGATGGTCCGGCCGTGTCAAATAACAGAGAAATTGGTTGACAGGCACTGACCGTATTACATCCACTGTCAGGAGCGAACCATTTGGCATCAAAACTCTACAAGTTATTCGACTTACTCAGAGCTCTCGCCAGGCTCCGCGTTTCACCCCCCAACATTTTAGGAAGCACGTCACCCGAGGGCCTTGGCCTAGATCACATGCCTCCATTCCCTTGACTTGGATGGCAGGCGGGCCCGACCCCCAGTATTTGTCCATCTGGAGCCCGACCCTAGTCTCCTGTTACTCTCTGTGGTCTTATAAAGTAAGGAGTTTTGTTGCTTCTTATCGATGTGGGACTTTGTTTTGGACATAGAAAGGTTAGGATCAACGCATCTGCTTACAAAAATAGCACCATCGTTTCATCAAACATATATCCTTCTCTTCTTTCGGGTACAACTTCTTCGGTTTTGCAATACAATTAAATCTGGAGCTCCTTTTTCATCCTTTCTCACCATCTTCCATTGTTTCTCATAAATAATAATTGTAGAAAAAAACCCAAATAATTTATTCATCACAATTATTCTCGTCCTTCCATTTTATTTTGTTTTGTAACAAATTGAGACTAAAAATTTCAATCAGCATGCAGGGGTTTGAAGTTTGAAGTGGTGGTGTTGCCAGGCCAAGCAAGGATGCAACCCAATGTAATATCTGCAAATGAAGTATTGAATAGAAGGGATATTGAAGGGGCAAGGAATCTCTGAGATCAAACTATGATATGAGCAAATGGAAAAGAAAAATATTAAGTATCTCTACTTTTTATATTTTTAAAATATGTTTTAAGATGTTAAAAAAATCATATAAATTTAAAAACACTTATATAAAAATAAAAAATCTAAAATCTAAAATTGGAACATGTAGGGATCCTTAGCATTGCCCAATAGAAAATATTTTTTTTTTACATGAATTTTTTAACTTCTTAAAATATTTTTTTAAAAATACAAAAAAAAAAAAATCCAACATTATTTAAAAATACTTACTTAAAAATCATCTAAAAAAATTTTAAAAAAAAATTGTCGGGATGCAATAGGCCGGATCCCGATTTAGAAATCCCTAACATTTTTCATGGGCAAATAATGCAATAAACGGTGGGATTGAAGTCATTAATGTAATAAAGGTCAAATAATTTCCATGTAAAGCACTTGGCTATCTCTATAAGGAGCCCTCAGTTTTGAAATGAGAAATCTAAGAGATTATCTATCTAATATTTCGTCTTTGTATGATATTGGACTTTGGAGGACCAGCTGCTTCCTCGAATCAGCCAATTCCATTCTTCCACAAAATTAACATTTAAGGTGTAACTAAAGTCAATGACAAGTTGAAAGGAAAAAAATATGACATTTTTCCACAAAATTAACATGAAAGGTTGGTTTTTATCGACTTGGCTTATCTGGAAAAAGCTTAGTTGAATTACAGTACCGCTGCATTGCATCACTGGGCAATATTATTATTAGGTTCGCTACAAATATTGTTATCAAATATCGCGCTCCAAACCCTAAAGAGCCATAATCTGTCAAAAATATTGGGTATAAAAAGATGAAGTAATGATATATACAATTATGAAATAGGTAAATACTATTCAATCACTTTAAAAAAGAATGAAATCTATAATTAAAAAATTAATTAATTTTTTTTCATGTGAGTCAGGGCCGATTCTTATCTTAAGCAAGTTAGATAATTGCCTCCCCATAATGGTAAAAGGCCACTAAAAAATTTTAATTTTTTTTAATCCAATTAAAAAATAATAATTAGCTCAATAAAAAAAAATTATTAAATAAATATTATTTCTCTTTATTAGTTTTAGAAATATTCTACATAATAATTATTTCAAATATTTTTCTTATAAAAATACACTTCTCTTTTATCATTATTAGTTTCATATATAATGTGAGAATTATAAATAGTAAAATCTAATTTTTGAATATTCATAAAAAATTTTGTATGATTTTTTGAGAAGCCAAGCATCTTTTTAAAATGGGAATTCTGGGGGGCAGACGGGCTGCCCTCCACCAAAACAGCCTCGCCGCCCCCGGTGGCTGTGGGTGACACCGCCTACGCCATCGGGACCGGCGGATTCAGGCGATCTCATCCCTACGACGGCGAGCTCCGGCGTGCCCCCGGCAGCCTTCAACCTGTTTCGGACCCGTACGGGTTGAAGGCTACCGGGGGCACACCGGAGCTCGCCATCGTAGGGGTGAGATCGCCTGACTCCGCCGGTCCCGATGGCTTGGGCGGTGTCGCCCACCACTACCGGCGGCGGTTCCGTTTGCTCTATGGCCGAATTCCCTCTTAAATTCATCTTCATTTTATTTTTTTATTGTGTTTTTTATTATGTTTTTATTTTTTTTATTGTGTTTTTTATTATGTTTTTTATTATGTTTTATTCATTTTATTTTTTTAATATATTTTTAATCTTCATTTTTTATTTAATTATATTTTTTTAATTATATTTTCATGTGTTTTTCATCATCAAGCAGCCCAACTAATGTTGGGCTGTTTTAGACGCTAGGGACAGCCGAACCGGTCCCCAGCGTCTCTCTTTTAAAATATGTCTCAAAATCTAACTTTATTGATGATAATTATTGTAATTACTTCTAGATCTCTTTCAGATATTAAGAATATTTCAGAATATTTAAGTGATAGTAAAATAGTTTGAGTTAAGATGTTTTATTCGATTTTGAACGAGAAAAAACAAATTGAATTTGAAAATATTCGAGAATATATCAAATAATTGTGTTCTCAAATAACTCATAAAACTTAAAGCACGTCTTATAAAACTATGTTTGATAAAATCTTCTCTAAATCAATTTTTTTAATTAAGATTAAGTCGATTATTAGTTAAAAGTATAATATAAATCTTAATTAATAATTTTACTTGATAAATGATATGCATTAGTTTTAAATAAAAAATATAATGTAAAAATTAAAATTAAAATTAATTAATTTTATTTTATTTTAATTAAAAAAATCTCAATCAAATTTTTGTCTTAAATCTCCTAACTTATAGAGCCAATACTGATAAAAATTTTATATTTATTTATTTTTAAAATAATCGTATGTTATTTATGCATTCACGGTTGCAAGTTTACAAATATTATTTCTTAAAAAGATATAGAACCCAAATTCCCAGCTCAGCCAACCAAATACAGTCTGAATCATTGGAGGGGTATCTATTTTTTCTACTCTACTAAACTCTTCTTGCTATTGGAGAAGCTCGTCCGGTGGAAATATGGACAAGGATGTGTAGCTTTAATGATATTGTGCTTTCTCTAGAATTTTGTTAACGTTGATCTGACGCGACAGTTTGACGTGGAATTACCACGTCAAGACTTACGCATCATGCATGCATGATCCGTGTAAGTTCTGTGATTTACTAATTAAAAAATTTAAAATATATATTGTATGATCTGGACAAATCATCAGGTGATTTACTTGTGTGATTAGTATTTCTGGTTTAAAATCCTTTTTTTTTTTTGATAGAACAAGGAGAATCAACTTCATTCATGAATAAAAATCAGTACATCTTAGCATCATGTTTAACAATGTGATAAATAAATTCTGGAGGAGCATTTCACCACACTGCTAAGTCATTTGAATGCCAACTATGCCTAGCCAAAACATGGGCTGCCACATTAACCATACGACCATTATACTTAACGTCAACTTTTGGAAATCTACTCAATAATTGCCTAATCTCGAAAACAATATTGCCCCACTTAGACAATGACTCTTCATTCTTCAAAATCTCTTGAACTGTAAGCAAAGAGTCACTCTCCACCCCTAAGTCCGAGATAGCCAAGGGAACGCACAAAGCTGCAAACCTCTTAATGGCCAATAGTTCAACCTCCATAGGATCCATACTCCCAAACTCAAGTTTATTGGCTGCAAAAATACTTGACCAGAGGCATCTCTGAGTATCATTTCCACACCATACCTACACTGCTCCACAAAGATAGCCCCATCAATATTTAACTTTAAAGCACCTGCTTGTGAAGGAACCCAACTTCCATTACTGAACTGTCCAACTGCTTTCTGTTGGTTAGCATAATTATATTCACTTGCTACTTGAATCGTATGATCAACTACCTGTTGAGGAGACAACACTTTATTCTTAAAGATAAACTAGTTCCTGCTATACCAAATTCCCCATGAACACAAAAACAGCAACTCCAACTTTTCCATATCATTTCTACCTATAAGTTGCTCCACCACATGGATAAAATCTGTCTGTGAAGAACTTTCCCGTAAACACTTAAGATGAGCAATGAGCACAGGTTGAATTCTTGGGCAATAAAGTAGAGCATGGTGAACATCCTCAACCTCCTCTCTGCACCATCTACATGTTCAGTGGCAGAATCAAGATGTGATATTTGGGAGGCGATCGACAAAGTATATTGTACGTGTGAATATAAATAATATATATTTTTTATACGTGATTATATATTAAAACAACAATCATATATCATAAAATTGTATACAAAATACATGTCTAGTAATTCACTAAATTCAATATCAACACAAAAAATTTAAATAAAAAAATTTCAAAAAAAAAAACATTCAAAAATAATAAATTGAATTCAATAAGTAAGAATAACATAGTTAATAATTCAAAACAATTAATATTGAAGCAACGATTGAGAGAGAATTAGGTTAAACATAGTGAATTAATTACTTTGAGAATATTTTCAATGTATAATCTCTTCTTTTATTTTTGAATTAATTTATATTTTGATTTAGCTTATAAATTTGGATTAGGTTAAAATAGAGCATAAATATATGACATTGTATTTGGAAAGATATTGTAAATATCAAAAGATATGAGGATGTCATGATAGTTATATAAAATATTTGAAATGAATAAAAAAATATTAAAAAAATATAATATTCAAATTGTATGAAAGAAAAATAGATAAATTAATGTATGATATATTACAAAACTTAGTATGTAAAATAGAAGAATTAAATTTTGATGATATATTTTAAAGGATAGAATAGAATAGCCATTTGGGAATGCTCTTATGGTAACTATGAAATTAGGTAAATTAAAGATTTGGATGTCAATGAAATTAAAAGTTAAAATTAGACAAATATTAGAATTTAGAGGATAATTTCAATAAAAAAAATTGGAGAAAGGGGGGCAATTCTTTTTTTTTTTAATATGAGGGAGACATTTTCATTATATATATGAAAAAATATATATGTCTATATAGTAATTAAATTTTTTCAAAAATTTCCAATGCATTACTTGGGTCTGCCCCTGTACATGTTGCATCTTGCATGACCTTTTCATCAATAAGTTCTTCAAAGTAGGCAGGCCATTCAGACAAACCCTCCAAGCAAACACCCGAATCTTGTTAGGAACTTGTAGCTTCCAGACTTTATTCCACATCTTCTTCTGATTATTCCCATAAGATACTTCTCCTCTTTGATTTTCTACTGTAGAATCCTGGAACAATCTATAGGCACTTCTGACGGAAAATAATCCATTTTTTCCAGGTTCCATACAAATGTATTTGGTCTATTCTCCACCCTAGGCAATTGTAATTTGAATACATCATAAGCAATGGATGGGGGAAATAATCTAGACACCTTCTCCATATCCCATCTCAACCATGTTAACTTCAAAGGGGATGCCAAGTCTATTGTGGATGCAGTTACTTCAAGGACTGAAGACAGCTCTTGGCTTGGACAGCTTACTGATGATGTTCAGCATTTGTTAATGGGTCAACATGAGTGGCAACTTGCTAATTTTTTTCCTAGACTATGTAATAATGCTGCTTATGCTGTAACTAAATTAGGCTTAAGGGCCGAGTCTAAAAGGGTTTGGATTGAGGATGGACTGGTAGAGGTTACTCATGCTGTGTCATCCTGTTGTACTCTTATCCCTTAATGTTATTTGAATAAAGGTTTCCTTTAAAAAAAAAAATTATACGAACACTAATAAATATTGTGTAGTCCATTTTATGTACATATTTTTTTACGCGAGACTTTCAAGTTTGGATAACAACTTTTAACGCCTTGTTTGTTTTTATAGATGAAATGAGATAAGATGAGATAAAAGTTAAAAAAAGAATAAAATATTATTAATTATAAAATATTTTCTTAATATTATTTTAATTTATTTCGAGATTTAAAAAAGTTGTTTTGGGATTTGAAAAGTTGAGTTGTTTAAAATTTGAAAAAGTATAATGATGAGTTTGAAATGAGATGTGTTTGGATTATGGTAAACAAACAAGGCAAATCTCTTAATCAATCATAGAGAAAATATTTCCTTCAAGACTTATTTTCCTATTTCGATAGCAGAAATATGAGATTGATATTTGCGTATGCATGAATGCTAATTGCGGCGAAGATTAATCGTAGATATTTCAAGCGTTCTTAGCCTCATAGGCGCTAGATATAACCACACGGCCATAAAAAAAATTGAAAATATCATAAGGATTAGGCATGAGGAGATCATATCAAGGATTGAATGGCTATATATCTAACCTCTCATAATTATATGCATGCAGGCCAGGAATTAAGTTGAAAAAGAGTTCTAACTTTAAAGCCTACCATATTGAAGATTTCCCAGCAAACAAGCCTATTAGCTTCCTGATATTAATTCTTTAATGGTCGATTGCAGGCCGTGATGGTGGTTGTTATTAGCACAATACCCTCTATTTTACCCAAGTGCCAGAACTTCTTCATTAGTTTTTTTTTTCTGTTATTTTCTATTTCCTGATATTTTGTAACAGATGATCATTTGATTCTCTTGTAAAGTGTATAAATATATATACTGCCCTCACATATCAATATAACATACAATTCAGAAAAACAGTGCCTCTCACAGTTGTAATATCTGTTGGTTTTTAGATTTAAAAATTATTAATGTTTATTAATTTAAACTATTGTCATTGTTCTATATATCGGTTCGATTGTGATCAATATTTAAATGGAAAGATGCCATGGCGACTCGAACCAATGCATGTCTTATAAGTATAGGAGTTTTAACCGCTTGTCAACCAAATAAAGAGTTGTGCCCTTTTGTGAATTAGAAACATTTTTAATGTATTCTCTAATATTTGACAAGTTGTGAGTACTTCTCTTAAGTGGTCCTTTATTTTAATTGTGACTTTTAAACAAGTAACCTCTCATTAGGAATATCTTGTAACTTATATAAATTCTCTTACATTTATATAATGAGTTGTAACTTTTGTCTTTCTTTATTTGGGTTTTGGTTATTTTATATCGAGTTTGAGAATTTCGGTTTTGTACATCGATGAGGAGATTAATAGGAACCGACTATGTTGTATATTATCTTGAAAGTAGACTGTAAAAAAGCTTAATACATGTTTAAATTTAAAGGCAACAGAATCTGCTAAAAAAAAAAAAAAAAGCATCGGTCACAACATTTCTCAAATACTGAATTTTAATTTTCAAATGTATTCTTGTTATTTATTTATTTTTTTTTATGTGTTCTCTAGTTTACAAAGCACTTGCACATATGTAATTTACTATCGAAAATATTTTCAACAATATCATCATAAATAAAGATATAAATGGTTTTGAAATTCTTGAGGATCAGTTCATGTAATATATTGATGTTGCTTTCGCGGCCGAAAGGAAATGAGTTAGGTTTGTCTGGTATATATTCATATACATCCAAGCCGGCCTCGAGGCGTGGACTAATTTGGAGCTTAAGCCTCAAAACAGCTTTTTGGCAGCGATGGCGACACAGCTTTTTAAAACGAAATGCAGTCCAAAATGTCTAGTTAGATCATATTTGAGTCACGTTACTGGCCAGCACTTCTCCAACATCACACCGAAAAATGATTTGCATAGATTTAATTAAGACGTATAAGTTTTGCATAAGATTAAGATCACGTGTAAATAATGTCTTATTGGGATATCATTTTAATTTATTTCATTTTATTATTTTTTTAAAATTTTTTTATATAAAATATAATAAATAATTCAATATTTTAAAATTTTAAAATAATAATAATATTAAAAAAATATTTTAATAATATTTTATTCAATTTTTAACTTTCATATAAAATTATGTCGTCTCATTTCTTTATCTAAACGGTGTGTAAATCGTTTAAAATAGAAGTGAAATGTACTAAAAAAAAATCTAATTTCTTTTACGATTGAGTAATTCTCAAAATATGTATTAATACGCTATTGTGTACGTAGATGAATATGTAATTTTCTTTTATAATAATATGAAGGACTGCAATTATAATTCTGAATAATTCTTTCAAAGTATGAATTCACACTACAAAAAAAAAAAATAGATATAATTAATTTGATGTATTGAAAATGGCCAATAATTATAATTTGATAATTTCTATCCCTTTTCGATGTATCAAATTGATTATAATATAAGTGAGATGAAAAATAAGATATTTTTTTATTATTTTAATTGTGCGAGATATAATATTGGCGATCGAACAGAAAAGATAGTCTTACCTTTTCTAAGCTTACCTTCTGAATCCAACTGCTAAACCTTAACATTGCAGATGATTTTCACTTGCTGACTCTTTAAAATTATCTTCTTCTCATCTCATGATCAGAGCTTCATATTCCATTTCTTTTATGTATGCAATGGGAACCATCAGTTCACTTTCTCTTTATGCAATATGAGAAATATTTTAATTATAAAGAGATTTTATAAAAGTAAATTAATTCACAAATTGACATATGGTACGTTACATTGATTGTACGAATATTTTTATTTTAAAGTAAATCTAAAGTATTAGAGTATTAGCATTGATTTTATAAAAAACTTCTTTCAAAATATGATAAAAAATATAAATTTAATCGAAAGTCAACAATAAAAATCATGTACATTGATAAAAGTATTAGTATTTGCTCCATCAAAAGTCAAAAATTCAATTTTTGAGTTATAATAATTTTAGTATCATCCTTCATATTTGAAAAATTATTATTTATAAGCCAAATTAATTAATTAATTATATTTTTATTCTCTCATTTTTCTTTTCTTTTTTTCTTCATCAAATATAAATAAACTTGTTTGCTAATTCAAATATAAGAGTATTTTAGATGTTGACTTTTCATTAAATTTGTACTCTTTTTTAAATTTAAAAAAAAAAAGATAAAAACAATACCAATGCTCTTATATAAAATTTATAATAGTTTGAAGATTTTTTTTTTAATTAGTTGTAACATTTCTCTTACAATATTTGTTTTAATGGTAACTTATTATATAATTTTTAAAAATAGATTTACCGAACAATTACTCTCTGCTCAGTCACCGGGACGACTCTGTCTCAGGTGTTAGTGCGAATGCGTGAGACCGATGGAATCACAACTTCAAACGTTCTCATTCTTCCATAAAATTAATGGGCTAAAGTGGACAGCCGACAGCCTGATAAAGCTCGTTTCTCACGAGTTGTGTGCAGTCTTGTCATTTGGAAAACATTGCCTCTAGATTTTGATTCAATTGGATTTTAAATTCTTTTAAATTTTTTAAATTTATTATTATATTTTTTAAATTTTTTTATATAAAATATAAATTTATATATATTTTTAAAATTTTAATTGAATTTTTAAAATTTTAAAATAATAATAATATTAAAAAATAATTTTAATCCATCTCAATTATTTCTTCGCCGAAATTAAACGGAATCTATCTTCAATTGACCTTTTTCATTTTTCGAGAATTAAGGTCTCGAAGAGTCAAACTGTAATAAATGCTAGATAAAGAGTACTCCATACTCGTTTCCAATCCAAAGAGAAACGGGAGTTTTCAATACTCGTTTCCAAAAACAAAAGCACTAATAATGTCTCGAGCATCTCTCTGCTCTCTTGTCTTATTTTTTTTTTTTTTGTTTGAATTGAAAGTTGGAATGAATTTAATTTAATATTAATGAATTTAGTTTAATTTTTAATATTATTATTATTTTAAAATTTTAAAATTATATATTAAAATTTTAAAAAAATTTATATTAAAATTTATATTTTATATAAGAATTAAAAAAAATATAATATTAAATTAAAATGAGTTCGCTCGGTTATGAATCCAAACCAACCCTAAATTTAACGACAAATGCATACTCTTCCTTCATTACATTAACATATGATTTATTGTCTTAGCAATCTATGCCAACAATTTTCTTGATTTTTCACGCGTTTTTTAAATATCATTTTTATAAGAAAATACAAGTAATGTTTTGATATAGTCTTCTATATTAAATTAACTTTTTTTTTTTCTCTGAAGACTTCTATATTAACTTATAAGTAAAGGTCTTTTTAATCTAAATTATCGAAAGAAAGAATTGATAAGAGTGTTAACTGAAACCGCGTTCGACGCTGTCTCTTGTGGTGCAAATTATTGGGCCTTTCTTTTTCTTATTAATTTGTTATGTGACTGCAAAATGTAACTCCAATTTTGTCGCTTTATGTCATGTCGTGCTACACTGCTGAATATATGGAAACGAGTGTCACATTAAATTTCTATATAATTTACATAGAGAACTATTTTTTAATAATAAATCTTATTATTTTATAATAAAAAAAATACACTCTTAAATTATATAGAATATTGGCTCGCTTGAATTTAGAGATAAGTTATGAATAGTAATAAAATAAATAGTTGAGATGAATTGAAATTTAAAATAAATAGTTGAAATGAGTTGAAAATACGAGATGAGATGAGATGAGTTGAAGCCATTTTCCAAAACAAACAACCCCTAAATATAAACATAACTGAGGAAATCTACCATAATATCATGTATAATTGTATTACTTGCTACTTTACATTTTCTTGATTCGTCTTTCATTTTTAAAAGACGTGGAGGTACACTCAGGATTATTTGATTTTTTTTTGGGTTAATTTTTACATGTATTTTTCAACACTTTTAAGTATTTTTAAAAATATATATATAATATTATTAAAAAAAATACTTCATTAATCATTAAATAAAAATAAAAAATAAAATAAAATACAAGATTATAGCAGTAAGAACAAATGGTGAGAATGAGTAATGAGATTATCATTTTTCATTTTAATTTCTTGATTAAAAAAAAAACTAACAGGTTTACTTATGTTGATTAATTTTGTTATGGCTAAAATATTTTTCTTTTATTTTATGGTGAAAAGAAGTCTCATTTAGACCAGAATTTGTTGACCATTTATCACTAAACAGAATTGATATTCGCAATTTTAGAGTGTGTAATTCTTACGTAGTGCGCGCACTTCACTTGAAAAAAAAAATAGTAAATCCAAGACTTGCATAAAAAATTAATTTTGAATAATCGACCTATTTAAAAAAATAATAATAATACGAGATTTACACACTTTAAAACTATATATAAAATTACTCATCACTAAAACATGAACAAAAAGGCTCATTAAAGATTAAAAGATGGAATATGTTTGAAAATGCTCATCGCATATTAAGTAGGATAAAGTTGTTATCTATTATTATCCAAGCACAACTCGGATCCCTAGTGGTGATTTGCATGAAAAATGTCACGGATACAACAATTGCACAACTTTTCACACAATTATTTAAGAAATCTTAAATTTTTATTTCATAGTTATCAAAGTAATAAAAAGTTTAAATAAATTCAAAAGGATAAAATTTTAATTACAAAATAATTACATAAAAATAATTTTATAAATTAATTTATATTATGTGTTTATCCGATCATTTTTTAGATTATGAAGTTATTTTTATTATAATATTACAAATCTGACGACTACATAAAGTTATATTAATTTATAAAATTATTTTTATGTAATCCTTCTTTTATTAATATAATACTCTCTATTCAAAAATATTACTATTATTATTATTATTATTATATATATATATATATATATGAATTTTCATATATATAAGATCGATACAACCATGAATGCTTACAATGGAGTAGTGAACTATTGCATTTGCTTGGAATTAACGCAAAAATATTGCAATCAAACGCATGATGAGCTGTTTCTCAATATAACCATCATTTTCATGATCAATGCGATCCCAATGCATTGAATGTAACTTAATTCGTGGACCTTGTTTTCCACGTGGGAATATTATTTGAACAGCATGCATGATCTAGCTGGCCGTTATAGACATGACGAGTACTTGTGATCTTAATAATTCCTTAAATTGGTATACTTTTGGGGTTTAGAACTTCATGCAAGCATGCAGATGCTATTTAATTAATTATTAGAATCTAAGTTGTGGAGGTACGTAATAATCATGCTTAGCTGGATAAGATCGATCATCATTTTTTCAATTTTTTGTCCGAATTTTAAAGTCTGTAGAAAAAATATTAAAGATAGACGCAAAATATAAGTCTTCTGATATATAACATATTTTAATATTGTTATTCGTATAAATATCTGGATTATTATAAAATGCTTGATAAATATTGTGTGAGCTATATATATATATTCTAATATATAAGCCTGTACCTTGGCCGGTTTTAAACTTATATTTATTTTTTAATTATTTTAATATTTTTATTTAAAAGATTTAAGAAAATTTTAAATCCTGAATTCAAAACTTAAATTAACACCTCTACTAATTTGTATCTCATCTTTTATACTCTAAATCCTAAAATTGGCCCAAACTTAGATATATATATATATATATATATATTAATTATCTAGTTAATTAATTGTTGCAAATAAAAATCTCGATCAGTTCTCAAAACTTCCCTCCTGAGAGAGCAATATAAAACATTCAAGAAAAGGAGAAACTCACAAAAAATGGAACCTACCCAGGGGGTAGAGTTTTTCCCAATGTACTAATGAACTGATCTTTCATACGGGTGAAAAATTTTGTCAAATGAAACAACGTGTGAGTTATATGTGTGGTCTGAAGTAAGAGCATGAAATCCACAAGCTACTGCTATTGGTGCTCTTCTGCAGCCACACGCGACTTTTCTAATACTAGGGCCAACAATTTCTTTAGACTCAACTGTCCGCCATATTCTAAGCATGGCGCGTGTTCCTTATGTCCCATTATAGTGCTGTGTTAGTATTTTTTATTTTTCTTCAAAGTTGAAAATGCTAATTTATAATTTTTCAAGTTGTAATTTTTTATTTTTTTATTTTATGTATTCTGTCATTTATTTCTAATTTTGTTAAAAAATATTTTCTCTAGAACTTGGATTCATAAAATGTTGTCTTTCACTCAATTAAATATGGATTTTGTTTTGTTTTGTTTTTTAATTTTAGATAGTGTTCTAAGATAGAGTGTTGTCTCTTAGACAATTTGTTTAAAGAAAATATATCAATAGATAAGATCATGTCAGTCACATTTGTGACTCGGGAGTTTGATAATTAGTTTGTAATATCTCAATTCAAATTGTAATGTCCCGGAATGAATGAACAATATTTTACAATAAAAAAAATTCTCAACTGCTAATACTAGACTCGAAGATTAATTAATTAAAAATGGTTATAATGAATGAATGATAAGAACGTGTAGAAATCAAAATCAAATAATTAGCGTCTATAACCTTTCTTTGACTTCCAAGTTTTGATTAAAAAAAAGAAAAAAAAAAGATGATTGTGAAAAGAATTATGCGTCTTATCATTATTCTCTTGAGTTATCGTCCTTTGTAGAAAGAGAAGTACTGTATTATAATTGTTTTTATAAAAATAAATTTACCAACCGACGTCACAAATTTAAAATATTAAAATATATTTTATAGTAAAAATAATTTTACATTCAAACATTTTATATCAATTTTACGAGATCTCTTAATAAGTATTTGGATTGAAAACTCATTTCAATTTAATTTATTTTATAATTATAATTTTTTCAAATTCACATACATAATATATATAATAAATAATTTAATTTTTTCAAAATTTAAAATAATAATAATATTAAAAAATATTATCTTAATAATATTTTAATCAATTTTAAATATTCATCTTATCTTATCTCAACTCACAATTTCAACCATACCTAAATCATTTTTCTAGAAGGAAAGTTTTATCGTATAACACAAATGACGTCAATGCTGAGTGAAGAAGGGTAAAAGAAACGTGCAGGACTTAAATGATAGATATAATGGCGGATTAGTAATTTGTGTAGAAAGTCTTTAATCATAGAGGGGGAAAACAAAATGATCTTAAACGCTTCTTGGCCTAAGAAGATTTCTATCCTATCAAGAAAACAAAATGATAGGATAGAAATCAAAATGATCATAAACGCTTCAGCATTTTTCTTGGCCTAAGAAGATTTCTATCCCATCAAGAAAAACAGTGGGATATCATCATGGTCCTCATCCTTATCATCTTCTTCATATTATTATTAATCGCCTAGTTTATGAATAGTGTGATGGTACCCTTTTCATATTCCCCTTCGAATTCCAAGCTAATATTTTAGCATGTAATTGGGCTAACATAGGTACGTAGTCCTTGCCTCTTCCTTTAAACCTCTCGTTCTTGCTATAGAAATGCAAGTAAGAAAGTGTTTACTAATAAGGCAAAAGCTTCAACACAATTATACAGACTTTGTTTATTAATTTTAGGGGCGTAGAATCGGATGTGGATATCCACTTATAATCGGATTTGAATCCGAATTTTAAAATCTAGTCAATAACCAGATGTGAATTTGAATATTTGAGTTATAACTGAATATCTGAATTTATTAAAATCTTTTTTTTAGAAAACGACTTTTGAAAACTTTTATCTTAACTCAAAACATACATTTTTTTTTTTCTTAAAAAAGAGGATTCGGTTACGAATAACCAATTACATAACTAGATCTGTAACCAGGTTCATACTCGCTCAAATTCATTTTACTCGCCCAGATCCAATCCGGATGGATTATCGTCCAAATTCACCTAATTTTTGGGATCCAGATCGAACTGAAAAAAATCCTGCCGGTTGCATACCCCTAATTTATTTATTTATCTAAGTGATTGATTTATAAAACTATTTAAAATGTACAATATCAATCGATATAACTGAGAATGATAAAATATACAATATTCTTATCAATTGGAATGGGTAAGACGTTATATAGTAAATTCATTATAGTCGAAGCCAAGCTAAATTCACATTTGCAACTATTTAGCCCAATTCCAAAAAAAAGGTCAAGACCAACCCCAATATTGTCTCAATGCTGGAGAGAAGATCAGGTGAAAAGAGACATATAAATTTTTTTTTATCTCATAAAGAAAACCTGGAATTCTATATGATTGTTGCAAAAAAATAAAAGAAACCTTAGGAAGTGTTGTGGATCTTTTAAGATAGCTTGTAAACGTATCATATAAAATGGGCCGGGGATTGCGTTGGATATATACGAGGGATATGATGGCCTTTAATTAAGGAGTTATAAGTTCTATTTTGCCCAAATCATGCTAAATTGTTTTAGCCCAATTCTTTAAGAGCAGTGTTATTTTGTGGTCTGAGTAATACCGCTCATTCAAATTATTAGTGCATTTTTTACATTTTTTTTTCTAGTCTACGTATATTTTTATCATTTCAAAATATTTAAAAAATATATAAAAAAAATCAATACATTAATAATCACTTTCTTAATTATTAAGTAAAAAAAAATTAAAATATATGAAATATCAAAATGAAGTGTCAAAATAGGTCGCATACTAACAATTTTCATTCTTTAAAGTGTAATGGTTCCAATAGAGATATAATGAATATGTGAAGAAATGCAAGGGGGAGGGGGGGACTGAGTAATCAAACGAATGTGGAAATGTGGGTTAAATGGATATGCATATGAAATATTTGATGAAATGAGGTGAACAAGATGGGACTAAAGTGACTGATATTAGGATTTCTTCAAGGGAAATCCCTTAAATCTCCAACATTCAAATACTTCAAAATTCAGATAAGGGTTCAGACGAAAATCCCTAATGCCTAGTGTTCCACTACTTATCCACGCAGGAATCAAAAACTAGGCTAATAAAAGGATAATACGTAGACGGAAAAATAACAAACTAAATAGCAGATAAGAACAACGGCTACATTCTAGAAAGTAGTAAATTCCATCAATTAAACAGTGAGTTGAGGAAGGCTGTTTGAAGATCCTTGGCCTGGTCGAAATAGTGCATCTCGAGTTTTGTCCAGTTCTTCAAATGGTGCATTTCCAGTTATATCTCTCGTACTTCCACTTCTACTTCGATCACATTAGTTCAACAACTTTCTTAGCTTCGGTTTCTTTTCTCTTGCCAATCACGAACCCTAGCTCCTTCCATCCCATTCTTAGTTTCCTTCCATACACGGGCTCATGACAATTCGTCCCCTTTGGAGCACCTTGCCTACAAGGTGAGGGTACAACTTCTTTAGTTTCCATATGTTCTCCAAATGTTATTTTCATCAAAAGCCCTAACCCACTTAATCAAAACCTCGATAATGGCTCTTCATCCTTGTTTGGACTTCGCCTTGCGAATTGACTTGTGGTAACATTGGGAGTGGGCAAATCTGAGTTTCTTCTTTAAACAAGAAACATGAAATACTGGATGGATGTGTGAAGAGGCTAGCAGGTCCAACCTGTAGGCGACTTTACCCAAACGGTGGATCTCTTTAAAAGGACCATAGAACCTTGGTGATAACTTGATGTTGTGGCGAGCTGAGATCAAATTCTATCTGTATGGCTGTAACTTGAGGTACACGTAATCTCCCACCATGAACTCCCTCTTTGACCTTTTCTTGTTGGCATGCCATTTCATCATATGTTGAGCTATTTCTAGGTTATGTTTCAGTAGTGTCTTGATCTGGTCATGTTGGCATAGTAGCTGGTTGATGGCTTCATTAAATGAAGTCCTTGGGATGTAGTTGGTTAACTTGGGAGGAGGGTATCCATAAAGTGCCTCGAAAGGTATTACCTTGGTTGATGTGTGGTATGAAGTATTGTACCACCATTCAGCCATTGGTAGCCATTTGCCCTATTCTTTTGGTTTAGCCTCTGCATAGCATCTCATATATCCTTCGAGGGTTTTATTGAGGGCTTCGATCTATCCATCCATCTCTGGATGGTAGGCTGAATTGTACTTGAGGGTTGAGCCTTGTAGCTCAAACAATGCCTTCCAAAATAAGCTTAGGAAAATAGGGTCACGATTAGAGACAATTATTTTGGGAAGGCCATGCACTTTAAAGATTTCCTTTAGGAATATTTGGGCCACTCTTGTTGCTATATAGGGGTGAGAGAGAGCCACAAAATGACCATACTTGGTCAATCAATCAATCACTACTAGAATTACATTAGCCCCATGAGACATAGGCAACCCTTCCACAAAATCTAAGGAAATAACTTCTCATGCTTGAGATGGAATTGGAAAGGGTTGTAAAAAGCCCAGGGAAAGGACATTTTCAGTCTTGTTGACCTGACAAATGTCGCACTCTCGGATCGAGGTCTTGATGTCTTTCTTCAATCCTTTCCAAAAGAAGTCCCTCTTTGCTCTTTGGTAAGTCTGTAAATAGCCCAAATAACCTGCCTGTGGGTCCAATTGTATGAAACTCAAGACTTTAACCTCAAACAATGAGTAAGGATTAATGAGAAGTCGCCCCTTCTTCATAAGTAGCCCTTGTTGTAGCACGTCCTTTCGGCCCTTGCTGGTTATTTTGGAGTTTCTGCAATATCTCACTAAGCTTGGGTGAAGCCATGTAGGAAGCCTTCAATTTCTCTATCCAAAGTGGAGTAGGAAGTGTAATTATGCTCAAGAATCATTCTTGAACCAGATCTACCTCATGCTTCCTTGATAATGCATCCGCCACTCGCTTCTCCTTGCGCTTTTTATATTCAATTAGAAGTCATAGCCCATTAACTTAATGATCCATTTCTGTTGAGAGACGGTGCCAACCTTTTGTTCAAGTAATAATTTTAGCACTTGTTGATCCATTTTAACTATAAATGCCTAGCCTAATAAATAAAGCCTCCATTTTTGTACCGTTGTTACCAGTGCTAGTAGCTCCTGTTCATAACTTGAAAGGATAAGAGCTCGTCCCTTTAGAGCCTTGCTGAAAAAAGCAATAGGTTGTCCCTGTTGCATTAACACTGTGCCCACCCCACACCCACTTACATCACATTCAATGGTAAATAATTGGGAAAAATCTAGGAGGGTAAGCATCGGGGGATTTGTCACTACTGTTTTTAAGTTGTTAAAGGCCTTCATGGCTGTGGCATCCCACGTTAAAGATTTTTTTTAGTAAACTAGTTATTGGGGCTGCTATAAGGCCATAGTCTTTGATGAATTTTTCTGTAATAACCGGTTAATCCTAGAATTCCTCTCAAGGACTTCGTGGTACGAGAAATAGGCCACTCAATCATTGTTGCTACCTTCTTTGGGTTGGTTTTAACCCTTTGTCCCGACACAATGTGACCTAAATAGTCAACCTTTTTGACCCCGAACTGACACTTGGACAGCTTGACATATAAGTTGTGGTCAGATAAAGTCCTTAAGACTTGCTGTAAGTGTTCAAGATGTTGTGTCATATTGTAGCTATAGACTAGGATGTCATCAAAGAAAATCAATACAAATTGTCGTAAGAATGGTTTGAAAATGGTGTTCATTAATCCTTGAAACGTTGTAGGGGCATTGATAAGCCCAAACGACATTACCAAGAATTCATAATGAACTTCATGGGTGTGGAAAGCCGTTTTGGAATCATCTTCGGATATCACTCTAATTTGATGATTTCTAGAACGAAGGTCCAGTTTAGAAAACACCGCTGCCCTATGAAGTTCATCCAGTAATTCATCTATCACAGGTATAGGAAATTTTGCCTTGACTGTCTCTTGATTAAGTGTGTCGTAGTTCACACATAACCTCCAACTTCCATCCACTTTTCCTACCAAGAGTACGGGTGAAGAAAAATGGCTAGAACTGGGTCTAATAACCCCTGTTTGCAACAACTCAGCCACTATCTTCTCGATTTTTGTCTTTTGATAATATGAATATCAATAAGGGCAGGTAGAAATTGGACTTGTCCCCTATTTGAGTACAATTTTGTGATCTTGAGACTTCACTAGTGGAAGCCTTGTTAGCTCCTTAAGAACATGATGAAACTATTGTAGAAGTTGTTGAATCTTAGGAATTTGTACCTCATCATTCCCCATAGTAGTTGGTAGTCTTTCTTGCAAAAGTAGTGTAACGACCTCGCCTTAAAAGAGGGTCGTCATAGTTCCTTGACGTGACCTATGTATTTTTTTTTTTGTTTACCCTATACGCAAAAAAATATGTAAGGTTACTCTAAAATTCTAATTTAAGAAACGAGACCTGTTAACCTAACATAAGCATTCATTTTTCATAAAGATAAGTTCTTATTTCCGAAACATACAGTATAAATAAGCTTGGAAGGGACTCCATCCCAGCCTAGGCATACAAAATAATAAAACGAGCCCATGAGGTTATCTATACTCCACCAAAAGCTACCAACTAATTAAAGGTACATGGGGTTATGAACCCCACCCACCACTATATACATAAAACATAAACCTACTATTTCTAAGTCACCTCTTACATAATGTCCCAATAACAGAATCCAAAACAACTACAAAGCCAACAAGAAGACCCATGATCATGCCAGATCTAAATTAGGGAAGGTCCTAAGTCGTTGTCTCTTATTTCTCAGCAACATCCTGCCCCGCAGCTTCATCCTTAGTACTTGGATAATTAAAATATTTAATACAACATGAGTCGAATACTCAATAAGTAATACATTACACTGTTAACATATTAAGCATCTATTCATTTGTTGAAACAGCATACATAATATTTTCAGTAGCTAAACATGCTTACATGCGTAAACAATTAATTGACATGTTTTCATGCATAACAATTTAAGAATAAAACATTTATTTTCATGCATAAACTGTTTCAAGAACAACAGTACCTCTATTTCTTATTATTGCACACTGTTACGCCATGAGTGCAGGGTTAGCAGTCTTTTTAGGGACCCGAACTTAGCCCGTGGCCAACAGGTTAGTAATCCATTTCTTTTGATGGCGTCACTGGGTGCACAACCAGTGAAACCGATTTGGCATTGCAATCTGCCATTTCTTACAGTCATTTGCTTACTTCAACAAAATTTATAAAAATCATTGATATTTCATTCTTGAAGCTTTCCTTTCCTTTCTTCTCTCTCATCCAATCTCATCAAATCTTCTTCACGCATGCATATGCAAATGATGAAATGTTTTTTATGCTATACTACATATAGGAGAATTTGATAATTTGCTTGGAAAGCATGCAAGAGAAGAAGTCATGATGCTAGAGAATGGGTGCGGATGCGTTACTTCGTATTTACAACCAACAATAATTATATAATACTTAACAGAGACTTTCAAGAAAAGGTTTTACATAGTGTAAATGTTCATTTATTATTTTCCTTAAGAAAACACTTGCATTAAGAGATATATTCATTTTTAAGGAAAATATAGCGTGTGTGCGTAGTCATACAACTTACCTTTAGGCTATTGAGCTTCTTTTGGCAATAACGGTCCTATAATAATAAATAACATACACGTTAATAATCTAAATCTAGCAATTGTAGACTAAATAAATCACCCAAACAAATATAATAAATAATATATATAACATATCCTGACTTAACTAGATATAAAGAACGTAGTATATTATGCAATCACACTTAATTAATTATTAGCGACTCGAGGTCTCGCATAATGCATTAAAAATATACTATAAAATTAGAAGTGGAGAACAAAGCATCAAATGACACTTTTAATTCATAAAATTGGTCGCACACTAAATGAGATTTTTCTCATCTACCAATCCAATGATAGGGGGTTGTTGGGCCACTTTTTAAATAAACAAAGTTGGAGGACTTAGGATAAAGAGATAAATTAAACAAGACTATATTTAATTTCCTTTGATTTATTTAGTAAAACCTTATTATAAAAAAAAAAAAACAAACAAACACACATAACATAATTAAAATAATAAAACTCTTTATTATAAAATCCATAAAAGAATATTTTATTTGAAAGAAAATACTAAAATAATATGAAAGTCCACGTAGTAGGATTCGGGTATTACAAGTAGCCCCTATCCTCTTTTAAAAGAACTGAAAACCAGTTTGTTACAGTCCCCAAAAGAAGTTTCTCACAGTTTAAGGCCTTATAAAGTCACACGTTTTCCCATAAAAGTAAACTAGATGCAAGAATTAGAGAAATCCAACACAATCATCCCAAACTTTTTCATCCATTGTACTCCTAAAACGACGTCACAATCGGCTAATGATAACACATAAAATAAGGGTATAAATGTATTACCTTAAATTTTTGTGCTAACTTATGACACGAGCCCAAGGTGGAGATCATTGCCCCATTAACAACTTGCACCTTTAGGTTAACATGTTTATTGATGCATAAATTGTTTCTTTTAACAATGGTGGGATTAAGGAAGTTATGTGTACTTCCAAAATCCACTAAAATAACTACCATGTCATTACTATTTTTTCCACATAAAGGAATAGTTTTAGGGGAAGGTGTACCTGTTAAGGCATGAAAAGAAATTGCTGAATTTTCAGTTGTGTTGGTCTCATTAGAGATCTCAGCCACTTCAACTGAATCATAAAAAACTTTCTTTCATTTTTCCTCCACAGGTGTTTCACTAGCTTGTAGGAGATACACCTTGGGTGACTTGCATACATGGGTTAGGTTCCATTTTCGTCATAATGGTAGCATAATCCCCGTTTTCTTTTTTCATCGATTGAGGTAGAATGAATTGGTTTGCTAGTTTGAGGTAGAAACTGGTGCTGCTTTTTTTCAGACTATGGTTTCACTGATTTCCTTGTGTTAACCACATATCCTTCTTGGATTTTTGCTAGGCCATAGGCAACAGGAGGGAAGGTGGATTGAGCAACCGAAGGGGATATTTGATCTCGTCTTTGAGGCCGCTGATAAAACAACTCAGTTTATGGGAGTCAGGCAAGTTCTTAAGCCTGTTGGAGAGGATTTCAAACTGAGATTTGTATGTTGTTATAGAGGAGCTTTGTCTCAATCCTGTGAGTGCCTCCATCGGGTCGTCATAAAGGGTATTACTAAAGTGAAGTTGGAGTGCTTCGGTGAAAGCTTCCCATGTTAGAAATGAGCTTGTATCAATGGCATCTTGGTACCAAACCAAGGCCTCTCCTTCCATATGGTAGGAGGACATCAAAAGTTTTTGAGCGAGAGGTGCGATATAAAAGGAGAAGTAGTGGTTCACCTTGAAAATTCATTGTGTTGGGTCAGCTCCATTGAAGTGAGAAAAAATCATTTTGACACCCATTCATGCTGGTCTACGGTTGTCTAGTATCACCTCACCTTCTAGTTTATTTTCAAGTCCTCCAAGTGGTGGTGGTGGGAGTGGGGGCTAGTTTTGGTTGGCTAGAATGGTTTCCAACATTGTTGTCATTTGCTGCGTTTGCTCTCTCAACTCTTGTATGTCTTGTTCATGATGAACTAGCATTTGTTGTTGTTGTTGTTTGTTTTTTGGGTTATCAGCCATTTGGATCATGGGTCTTTGGTACCAGTTGTAATGGTTCCAACATGGATGTAATGAATATGGGAAGAAATGCAAGGAAAAGGGGGGGGGGGGGGGGGGGAGGGGACCTGGGTAATCAAACGAATGCGAAAATGTGGGTTAAATGGAGATGCATATGAAGTGTTTAATGAAATGCGATGAACAGGATGAGACTAAAGTGACTTATATTAGGGTTTCTTCGAGGGAAATTCCTTAAACCTCCAACATTCAATTACTCCAAAATTCATATTAGGGTTTAGACGAAAATCCCTGATGCTTGGCGTTCCACTACTTATCCACGCAGGGATAAAAAACTAGACTAATAAAAGGATAACACATAGACGAAAAAGTAACAAACTAAATAGCAGATAAGAACAACGGCTACATTTTAGAAAGCAGTAAATTCCATCAATTGAATGGTGTGTTGATGAAGGCTGTTTGGAGATCCTTGGCCTGTTTGAAACAGTGCACTTCAACTGAATGGAACAGTGCATCTCGAGCTTTGTCCAGTTCTTCAAACGGTGTGTTTCTAGTTATATCTCTCGTACTTCCACTTCCACTTCGATCACTTCAGTTCAACATCTCTTTTAGCTTCAGTCTCTCTTCTCTTGCCAATTACAAACCTTAGCCCCTTCCATCTCATGCTTAGTCTCCTCTAAACATGTGTAGTTGATTCTCCTTCCTCTAAACAGATTGGATAGTTTGTTGAAAGAAATCTAAACAACGGAAACAATTATCTCCCATTTTGTGTGAACTTGTTAGGAAGAAATTGAATAGAGAACAATATAAAACAAAATCACACACACACACAGAGAACCAATATTTTTACGTGGAAAACCCTTCAATGCAAAGGAAAAATCATAGGACCTAGTTTAGTTAAAGCTTCCAATATTAACAACATTTGTGTACACAAATATTCTCTCTAGATAACACTAGAGGCATACAATGAACAATGATCTTAAGAAAAACACTTTCTTGGCAACCAAATAGTGTGATTAGGAAAGGCCTCACAAACAATGTGCTACTTTCACGACCTCAAGCACCTGAAATGCTACTTCAAATCTGATCTCTACCGTTTAGATTGTAAAGTCTTGAGTTGTGAACCTACAAAAATTAAGCTCAATTGGACCACAGACGGCTTCAATCAAAACTTTTGATTGAAACTGGACTAGTTCTCTTGTTTTTGAGTGTCTCTTCCTCTCCCCTTATTTTCACACGTTTTTCCTCTCTTTTTTCACTCTCTACTAACATAGAGGCAACATAAAGGCTTAAGACCTTAATAAACTTGGGCCTAAACCCTATCTCCATGTGGACTTAATGATCCCTACATTGACCATCCTCAAAATAGGAGGGAACCCACACAATAAATCTCCCTCTTCTTGATAATGAGGGAGGACTCACCAAACTTGCTTTTGCTTTGCATATTTCGAGTTTTTGCATAGGTAGTGACTTTTTCATCATATCTAACCCATTTTTATTAGTATGTATTTTCTCAATCTGTAATAACTTCATCTCTAATGCATTACGAATCCAGTGATACCTCACATCAATATGTTTAGACCTTGAATGAAAGTTGAGTTCTTGCTCAGATGGATGTCACTTTGACTATCACAGTAGAGAATATACTTCTCTTGTTCCTAACCCAATTCTTCTAAAAACGTCTTCATCCATAGCAATTCTTTGCTGACTTCAGTTATGATAATATATTTAGCCTTTATAGTAGACAGAGCAACATATTTCTGTAGTTTGGATTGCCATGACGCAGCTCCTCCTGAATAAGTAATCAAATACCCTGAAGTAGATTTTTTGAAATCAATGTCGCTTAGCCATATCAGCATCAGTAAACCCATCAAGTATACGCTTACAATTTTCCAAGCATAAACACACTGTAGAAGTTTCTCTGAGATATCTCAAAATTTATTTAACTGTATTCCAATGCTTTTTACCTGAATTTGAGAGAAAACGACTTATTACACCAACTGCATGAGTTATATCTGGCCTTGTGTATACCATTGCATACATTAAACTGTCCACTGCTGAGGCATATGAAACTTTTTCCATATCTTCCTTCTCTTTATTTGTGGAAGGGTTTTGCTTTGTGATTAACTTAAAATGAGTAGAAATAGGAGAGCTAATTGTGTTAGCTTTATTCATATTGAATCTATCAAGCACCTTTTCAATATATCGCTCTTGTGATATCCATAATTTTTTTTCTTTCTATTTCGGTAAACTCGAATATCAAGAATTTGCTTTGCTGGCCCCAAGTCCTTCATGG
Source organism: Platycarya strobilacea (assembly GCA_036898215.1). Classification (NCBI taxonomy): domain Eukaryota; kingdom Viridiplantae; phylum Streptophyta; class Magnoliopsida; order Fagales; family Juglandaceae; genus Platycarya; species Platycarya strobilacea. The sequence continues at coordinate 44,215,014 of CM072550.1, forward strand.
CAAAGGATTGACTTAATTGCTTCTTAAGATTTTTAATCTTTGAAGAATTCTTGCCAACAATCAACATAAAACAATAATATTATGAAGTCATCATCACAAAATTTTTGCAAAAATACACAATGGTCAGATGTGGTCTTCTTGTAGCCTTGCTCTTCTATAATTGACTCAAATTTCTTATAACATTGTATGTACGCCTGTTTTAGACCATATAAACTTTTCTTTAACTGACACACGCAATCTTCATTGCCATTCATTCTGAAAGCCCTCAGGCTGCTCCATATAAATATCTTCCTCTAAATCACCATATAGAAAGGTAGTTTTCACATCCATCTGCTCGATTTCTAGGTCTAGGCTAGCTGCTAAGCCAAGAACCACACGAATGAAGGATATTTTCACAACTTGAGAGAAGATCTCATCAAAGTCGATGCCTTTTCGTTGACTGAATTCCTTAACAACAAGTCTAGTTTTGTATCGTGGTTTGGAAGTGTGTTCATCTTACTTCAATCTATAAACCCACTTATTCTTCAAAACTCTTTTGCCTTTAAACAACTTTAACAGCTCAAAAGTGTGATTGTCATGTAATGACTGCAACTCATCTTGCATGATATCAACCCACTCTGCTTTATGTTCATTTTCCATTGCTTTTGCATAACATTTGGGCTCTTCCCGTCAGTCATTAACACATACTCATCTGTAGAATACAGAATGGAAAGATGTCGATCTCTGATAGACCTCCTGAGTGGAACATCTGATGGCATTTTTGGTTCTGGCAATTAATCAAGGGTCTCATTCTGTAATGGAGCATCTACATCACTTGGACTCTGTTGGTCATTTTGGATAGGATCTTCAACTTATGTTGGCAAATCTATCAATGGCACTGGATCCAAGTTAACTAAACTATCATTAGACCAAAGCATTGCAAGCACTGCTTTATCTATCTTTTGAATATCTTCTAAGGTTTGATCTTCAATAAACACTAACATCTCGACTTCTTACTAATTTCTTATCAACTGGATCATACAATCGGTATCCAAACTCATCCAGACCATAACCTAGAAAGATGCATTGTTGGGTTTTCACATCGAGTTTAGATCTTTCATCCTTAGGAATATGCATAAATGCTCTAGATCCAAAAACACGTAAGTGATCATAAGTAACATCCTTACTAGTGCAAACTATGTTTGGTACATCAAACTGAAGAGAAACAAATGGTGTGAGATTAAAAACATGTACAACAGTACTCAAAGCCTCTCCCTAAAAAGATCTAGGCAATTGTGTTTGTGAAAGCAAACATCTCACTCTCTCAATCAGTATCATATTCATCCTCTTATTAGCTAAACCATTCAATTGATGAGTCTTTGGTGGTGTCTTTTGATGTCGAATACTTTATTGTCTGAAATATTTATCAAATGGGCCTGAATACTATCCTCCATTATTAGTTTAAATGAACTTCAGCTTCTTTCCAATTTGACTCTCAATAAGGCTTGAAATTGTTTAAACATTTCCAATACTTGATCTTTTCTTTTTAAGGAATGGACCTATGACTTTCTTGAATGATCATCTATAAAAGTTACAAAATATTAGAAGCTGCCAAGTGTTCTTGTCTTCATAGAACCACAAACATCTAAATGCACAAGATCAAGTATCCCTGACTTTCCTGAAGGAGAAAAACTTTTGAAGGAAACTCTGTTCTGTTTCCCTTCCAAACAGTGAGCACACTTTTTCAAAGGCGCACTCTTCATCCTAGATAGAAAATTCTTTTTAGCCAATATTGCCAAGCCTTTCTCACTCATGTGGGCAAGTCTATTATGCCACAATTATACTATGTCCTCATTCTCTATAACATTAACACTCTCTTGGCAACCAAACAGTGTGATTAGGAGAGACGTCACCCAAAATGCTTTATTGTTCATGACCTCAAGCACCTGAAATACTATTTCAAATCTGATCTCCGCCGTTCAGATTGTAGAGTCTTAGATTTTGAAAGTTCCTGCAAAATTTTAACTCAATCGGACTACAAATGAGTCCGATCAAAGTTTTTGATTGAAACTGGACGAGTTCCCTTGTTTTTTAGTGTCTCTTCCTCTCCCCTTGTTTTCACATGTTTTTCTTCTCATTTTTCACTCTCTACCAACATCAATGCAACACAAAGGCTTAAGATCTTAATGAACTTGAGCCTAAACCTTCTCTCCATGTGGACTTAATGATCCCACATAGGCCATCCTCCAAACAGGAGGGAACCCACACAACCCAGTTTGGAGATTCAACTGCTTTCTTTTTGAATAAGCTCAAGTGGTGGGATGTGCCCTAGGCAGGCTCTTAATAGAAACACTTTTGCAGCATTTGGCACTTTTAGCTGCTATATTCTTGTCCAGATTTCCTTTTTGATTACTAGTTTTAGAAGGCTACCCTTGATCTCGATCTATGAATTCTTTGCAAATGGTAAGTACTATTAACAAAAAATTGACCATTGGTAATGCACCTCCATATCAATTTGTCTGACTGTTACAAAGGCTAACATGGATTTTCTTGGTAACAATAGCTTCAACACTAGAGAAGGACACCTATTTTATTTGGGTCAATGAGAATTGCAACTGTATCATCTTCATAGGAGTTCTAATAGCACTTTGCAATGAGAAATTTGTTGGCTAGGGGATCTATTTATCCTTTCAAATATGTACTTGTTCTTCATTTCCAATCCTCCATATTGTGCCGTCTTCATTAAATGCCTTGTTGAAAGAATACTCCAAATAAAAAATGACCTTGAACCAAGTTTTGCTTGAAAAAGTAGGTCTAAGAGTAATACTTCAATGTGATCACTTATGCTACTAGATAATCTGGTCTTTGAATCAATCTCCCTCTTTGCTTGGCAAACATTGCCTGATTGAAACTTTCCAAGTCTTAGAAACCTAATCCTCGAGCTTACTTTGCCTTTTCTATTTGGTTCCATGGCTGGCCTTAACACTAGTTTTGTTTGATTTTCGAAATCATTTCATCTCATTTAATTTTATTAGTATGATTTTTCTAAAATTTCATATAAAATATAATAAATAATTTAATTTTTTTGAATTTAAAAATAATATAATATTAAAAAATAATATTATGATAATATTTTATTTAAATTTAAAATTTTATTTAAAATTATCTCATCTTATTTTATTATTCAAACAGGTCCTTAATAGCGCTATTTTCATCCCTTTTGGTACAAAACAGGATAAAACACTAGTCTTGGCACAATAAATTTCTCTCTTTAAAAATGTCTTCTTCTAATTTCAATATTTAGGTTGTAAAATTTATGAATATTAATTTAATATTATCACATAGTACATTCTATTATTTCGGATGACTTACTTAATTTGTACTTGAAAAACCCATTTCTAGAAATATTGACTGACATTAATTCGTATTGAACCATTTTCAGCGAATATGTTATTTTTATATATAAAAAAAAAAAAACTGAAAAGAAACATTGCCCTTGAATTTTTGGTTGGGACTTGGGACTTGGACTCGAAGCACGAGCTTGGAACGTGTCTTCCAATGGCTTTTTGGCCAAAATCCACCCTGCGTGGAATTTGAACGCATATTATTCCTTGACAATTCAAATTTGAAATTCTAGGCAATTGCCAAAAGGCCCCCTGCTGCGTCCCTACTCGCAAATTTCCCCTCCCACCTTTCCCCCCCTACTGCTTACTTTTCTTCCACTTCCTCCTTGAAAGCTCTACTCTCATTCCTCGGCGTGTCAGTGTTTGTGTGCGACAGACTTTGAAAGAGTTCGACAAAGCTTTCCCCTTTTTCATTTCTTCAACCAGAGAGAAAGATGGAGAATGAATCTATGGAGACTGAAGCCAAAGGGGTTCCAACGTACCGAGGCAGATACCTGCAATACAACATTCTGGGAAACCTCTTTGAGGTCTCCGCCAAGTACGTCCCCCCTATACATCCCGTCGGTCGCGGCGCATACGGCATCGTTTGGTAGTATTCCGCTCTCCTTTTAGGGCTTTTCCTTTCGTGTAGGAGAATCTTTATCTCTTTTGCTGGTTGGGAATCGGGATGGATATCTGTTTTGATTCTGGATATAACCTTTTTTTTTTTTTAAATTTTGTGTGTGTGTTTCCTTGAGCTTCTTACTTATGTCTTTTATGTGAAAAAAAAACAGAGAAAACAAAACGAAACGGAAATAGAGGAATAGGGAACAAAGTAGAATTTCAATCCTTTAGCTCCGTGTTCTTTGTTTGGATGGTAATCAAATTGAAGATGAATTTGAGTGAACAAGAATTTGACTAGTTAGGTCAAGAGTGGGTTTTTACTTTTCATGCTACCAATTAAATATATAATTTTAAGATTAATACAAAATCTGTCTGTTATTTATAGTTCCCTTGCATTTCCGAGCAGAGTTTTCGTTGATGTGTGTTGTCAGAAAGATCAGCTTGATTGTATTTAATTGGACGATGACAAATGTCAGTTTTAAAGCTCAACACTGGCTTCTTCCCTTCGTTTTTCCCTTTGTTGAATTGCTCTAAATTATTTTAATTTCAATACCATTGTAATGAAAATCCATGAATGTTGCTAGAATCACATATAATATATGTGGATCATTCTACGCCCCGTTCATGAGGTTATGGTACATTCAAATCCTCTTCAGCGTGATTTCAGTGACAATATACAGTGTGATTTTGAGTATTTAGCGAAAATATGAGAAGTTTACTTATTTCATGCTTGTGCACCTTTCAGTGATCAGTTAGATGTTTATAAGCCATTGGTAATGTTTCTACTATCTCTGAGTTTTACTTGTTGTAATTGGGGGTGGTTGCCATTTTCTTATTGCAGCTGTGCGATAAATTCTGAGACCAAAGAAGAGGTTGCAATCAAGAAAATTGGAAATGCATTCGACAACAGGATTGATGCCAAAAGGACACTTCGAGAGATCAAACTCCTTTGCCACATGGACCATGAGAATGTAGTCACATGAATTCTTTTGTTGTTTATGGTCGCATATCATCTGCTGTCACTTCTTCATGCAAAGTTTACAGTACCAATCATAGCATGTTACAACAATTCTCACGGCTATTTTGTTATATTTATTTCACATGGATTTAATTTTGATTTGTAATTGCAAAGTCAGCAAAATGGAGTGCCGGAGAGGATATGTGCAACCCCCCATATACTTTTTATGCTGTAAGAACCAACCCACTGCATTGTTTCATTGTGCAGATCGTCAAGATTAAGGACATCATAAGGCCACCAGAGAAGGAAAAGTTTAATGATGTGTATATCGTATATGAATTAATGGATACTGACCTCAATCAGATAATACGATCTAGCCAGGCTTTGACAGATGATCACTGCCAGGTAAGCAGTTCCCTTTTTGACAGACGATCTATCTAGATTTTGAGAACTAGTGGCTCTTTGAAGTATCTAATCATGCTCTAGGGCTTGCTTTTTATGCATTATGGATGCTAGTATCTGGAAACATATTTTAAGAAGAGTCTTGTATATTAAGCAAGATGACTCTGTATTTGCAGTCAACTTATGGGCACAAAGGATGAGATTTGCTTTTCATTTAGGTTTCTGTATTTTTTTTTTTTTTTTTGCTATTCTAGTTGGGTTTTTTCTATTCCTGATTTCATATTGATACCTAGTGGTAAGGTTTGAAGTGACCAATGTTGATGTTATTGTCAACTAGTTGGAACATATCATGCATTTGCTGAACCCTTTAAAAGAAGATATTTCCATTGACCTGTAATTTTCATGATTGTGCTAAAAAAATGGAGATCAGCATCCAGATAGTTGCATTATAAGTCTTCACATAATTAATTTACAGTGCCACTGGGGTAATGAGGAAAGAAATTTGTTGTGAAAAAGAATGAAGAATGAGTCATTCATTTATCTCTCTCTCTCCCTCCCTCCCTCCCTCCCTTCCTCCCTCCACCCGCACTTCACGATTGGTTCTGTAGGGATGATGAGGAAAAAAATGCACCTTGAGGCATTAATGATTAATTCATATATCTGATAAACTCTCTCTGTCTCACTATCTCTTCCTCAGCAACCCACATATCTCAATTGAAGGGGAAGAGGAGAAGAGAAGAGAGAGAGAGAGAGAGAGAAAGGGGGGGGGGGGCTGGAAAAGCTACCTGAAATGCATTGTGGAAACTTCTTGGATCCAGTAAAAGGTTTAAATAGAGATGCCAATGATATGGATTAAAAAGCAGCCTCTTTAAATGCTTTTGCAGTATTTTCTGTACCAACTGCTGAGGGGATTGAAGTACATACATTCTGCAAACGTTTTGCACCGAGATTTGAAGCCAAGCAACCTGCTTCTCAATGCAAATTGTGACCTCAAGATTTGTGACTTTGGGCTCGCAAGAACTACCTCGGAGACAGATTTCATGACAGAATATGTTGTAACTCGATGGTACCGAGCCCCTGAATTGCTACTTAACTGTTCAGAATACACAGCAGCCATTGATATTTGGTCAGTTGGCTGTATTTTTCTGGAGATAATCAGAAGGGATCCACTATTTCCTGGTAAAGACTATGTTCAGCAGTTAGGGCTTATAACTGAGGTACTTGGACTTTCCCTTTAGCTTTTTGTGCGTCTTTAGATCTAATAGATGTGACATTCTTAAATAGGTTGCAGTTATATACTTTGGGCATAATTGTAAGTGATGTCAGGACTAGTTGCCCATTGTTTGTGAATTATCAATCTTATATTTGTCTTTATATATTTTTTAATCATTTCCAAAACAGCTATTAGGTTCACCTGATGATTCAGATCTTGGATTCTTAAGAAGTGATAATGCTCGAAAGTATGTGAAGCAGCTCCCTCATTTTCCAAAGCAACCGTTTACAAAGAAGTTTCCGAATGTGTCCCCTCTGGCAATTGATCTTGCAGAGAAAATGCTGGTCTTTGATCCATGCAAACGCATAACTGGTATTCCCCCAAACATTACTTAAAGAAAAATCCAATTTAATTCTTCTTTATCTCTTTGCTGATGAGGATATAAACTTTTCCTTTTTGTGGTAAATGTGAAGTTGAGGAAGCACTGAATCACCCATACCTGTCCAGTCTTCATGAGATAAATGAGGAACCCACTTGCCCTTCTCCTTTCAACTTTAGTTTTGAGCAGACATCCTTGGATGAGGAAGATATAAAGGAGCTCATATGGAGAGAGTCTCTGAACTTCAATCCAGATGACTTGCTGGAGTAAGCTCGACAATACCTATCCTCTTTCCTCTAATTTGGTTCGCCGAAGTTCAAATTAAATGATTCAAGATTTTGGTTTGGAGTGAGAATATATATTACATGTAATAAACTTCAGTTTTAGCAGAGCATTTAGGGAGATAGCTTCTCCCTCCATGGCTTGAGATGGTGGATTGTCAGTTTGTTTGCATTCTCTCTTCTTCCCCCTTTCTAAGTTGGTGATTTGGCAGTAACCACTTAAGATTGGTATTCATGGATGAAGTAGAACCATCTCCATGTCTTGAGATGGTGTATTGGGAAGTTGCTGGATTCAGTCTTTTCGGGAATGCAGTAGTCACTGAAGGTTGGTATGCATAAAAGAAGGCTATGTTCTCTGAGCCTTATTTTCTTTTATGGCTGTGGCTTGTACATTGTAATGCAATTTTACTAATAGAAAGGAGTTGAACAATTTTAAAATAGGTAAGAGTACTTGAAACCATTCAATTGCTTTGTAATACCCTGAATCCCTGATGTCTGCCTGTCTGGAGCTTCATATGTTTTTACAGATGCTACTTTCCAACCGCTCTAAAGTTTCTTAAATCGGCACTGTCATTGTTGTAATAACTACCGGTAGAATGTAACAGCTAGTCACGATAGGCGAGTTGAGAATTCATGGTGAGAGTTTTGCTCAGGATGAGTATAGTTTCATGAGGTAGCCATTTGTTTTCCCTCCAAAATTATAGAAAACTAATTGGGGGAGATTTATGAACTTCAATGATTAGGTAAACGTAGTCCTCAAACGATGAAGAGAGCTTTACTATGGAAATAATGAATGAATATATTTTTCATCATTTTAAAATATTTTTAAAAAATATAAAAAAATAATAAATAAGCAAAATAGCATTACTCTTGAAAAATATCATTTATTTTTTCATATTTTCATTTAAGATTTATACAAAATTTTTACTGAAGAAAATGCTGGTAGATTATATGCTTTTTTGCTTGAAAATGCTGGCATGCGGTTTTTTTGTTTGTTTATTTTCACATGTATTTTTGTAACACTTTAAATATTACAAAAAAAAAAAAAAAGCTTCTTTAACCACTATTTAAAAAAATAGACTAGCCTTTTTCCATAAATAATGTTACTTACGAGCTAAAAATAATAATTATTTTCCGAGAATCCCAAATTATCCAAATTAAATAATGAGATGGACTCCAAAAGTTTAGTTCATTTTTCGTTAAAAGTGTATTCATTGTTTAGATTAATTTGAATCTTTAATTTTTTTAGTTTTTATTATTATTGTGAATAGTTGATTAAATTAATTATTTCTTTCTTTGATGAATTAATTCTATAGTTCTTATATTCTTGTTTTATTTTAGATCTTATTTTATTTTGGAATTCATTTTTCTTAGAATTTATTTAATTTATATTTAATTAATTTCCTGCATTTTTACAAAAATGCTTGGGGGGTTCGACCTCGTTTTGCTGAACTATATACTTCGATACGATTGATGCACTTGCGAGTACAATTACAATTTCACAACACAAATAGTTAGCAATTAATTAGCCATGAATCATAGTATCAACTAGAAAATAACAATGTAACGAACATGACCATAGAAAAGTTAAAACTAGATTAACAAGAAGTTACCGAATTTAACTATCTGCAGACTTGTTTGAGATTTTGGGTTATCGCTCTGATGAAAAGCTTAACTAAAATTAAGCACCCAAATATCAAAAATTTAGTTTATATACGGAACTGATAATTATACATGTTGTGAAGTAAATGAATAGGCAAAGATCAATTACAAGAAATATATAAGTTAATCTTCATTTATTTGTTAACAAGGCACGCCTAATAGAAGCTTAATTATATTACAGTACTCACACAAAAACAAAAGATAGCAATACCTTATACTTCTAGCCACCGTTGTCCCATAAGTTGCACATATATTTGAGAGAGAAATAATGCTTTTCATCCAAGTTTTTTTCTTTACTCCTAGTATTACCTGCAAATGTGATATAATTTAAGTGATTGTCCATTACTATGATAAACATGCAAAATCGCTTATAATGTGTCACATCAGTAAGTATGACTAGAAATGACAAAATTTAAAATAAGAACTAGCATTACTCTATTTGAGAGGATTGTAACCTAAACTTGCTGATGGGATCACTTACATTTGTCGTATAGAACTGCACGAATACCTCATGACCATCTGTAGCAGCATTAGCTTCAAAGACCACATGACCATCTATAGTAGCAAATCAAAGACCACAGGGCCTTCAAAGACCACATGTCCATCTATAGCAGCATTAGCTTCAAAGACCTCAACATGCGTAGCAACATGGCCTTCAAAGATCTCATCCATTGTACCAATATCATTTTCACAGACACTACTACCAATATTAAAATCTGATTCAGAGACCTCATCAACTACAAAAGCGTTATCTTTAGATACCCTATCAGTAACAACATCAGAACAAATATATTGGATTGCACTTGTATTTCTGTTCAATATGTTTGGGGCATCAACCAAGACATGAACTCCACACTTCTTCACCCTAGCAAATGCCCCTAAATCAAAGGAAAACTCGATTTCTTCCCCACTTACTAGCTCCATTGTCTTGAAAGAATTACCAATCATCACAAACTTGTTTCTTAAAATAGACCATCGGTATAGAAACAAATTATCTAAATAGCTCATACTCAACTTATTTGGTGCATCTGGAAGAATAACTTGTTGATAGCCTTTGGTTTTATTGTGAACTGTCATCTTGAGTTGAGGCCATTCAAAGTTTTCTTCTAACCACCACATACCGCACGTGAATGTATAAACACCACAAATATATAATATACGAAAATCACCCTCTGAAAGCGAAGGTACATGAAACGATATGGAAGATCCCATTTCCTGATTGTTGAACCAATTTGGAATCTCACTAGTAGGGAAGATAATCAAACGGTTACAAGGAGTATAGTTGGTCCGCGTACACTGTATCAAACAAAAGCAAAAGGGTTCAGAGAACTGTTGTGTGTGTGTGTGTGTGTGTGAGAGAGAGAGAGAGAGAGAGAGAGAGAGAGAGAACCTGAAGAACACTCTCACTAAAATCGGATGATAGATTGTCGCACCCAATCAAATTAACTATCATGTTAGATTCCAAGTTTAAGCCTTGAATATCAACCAGGCTGCAGCAGTGACTAAGGTTAAGTAGAACTAACTCAGAACTCGAGGAAAATGAGAGTGTTTCCAATGATGAGCAGCCCCATGCAAATAATAACTCTATATTTGCAGGGAGTCCCGAAATCGAGTAAAGAGACTTGTTAAGTGCTAAGAACAGTTGTTGTAATTTAGAAAGGCGACTGATGCTATCTGGTAGGATACGAAAATTATTTTCTGATAAATCCAAGCATTGGAGTGAAGAGAAAATCCCAAGATCAAAGGGAATCTTATCTTCCGACAAATTACAGTCCGTAAGAGCCAGTTTTGCCAAAGTGCCAAATCCAGAAACAGAAGCTTGTAGCAAACTTCTCGGATTGCCCAAACTCTCTAATAACTTTTCAAGCTGTAAACAGCCAGACAAGTTAAGAGTTTCAAGAGATTCTAATGTAGAAATGCTTTTTGGGAGATTCCTAAGGTTCTTGCATCCTTTTAAATTCAACAAAACAAGCCCTTCAAGATATCTTACAGAGTCATGAAGCTCAATTAAGTTTATGCAACCTTCCAAAACTAGTATCTCTAGATGTAAGACTTGTGAGAAGCATGGTGATTTCCAGAGATTTTTGGAATAGCTGAGATTAAGGACTTTCAACTTGTTGAATACCTGGATATTGTATATAACACATGAGATTATTTTTGGTATAGCCAAGACTTTTGGTGTGTGTGAACAAAAACATTTAGTGCTTCTGATTACTAACATCAAAAGAAGAATATAAGGTATAGCAAAATTCATTACCCTGTTCTCCTTCCAGACTTCTTTAAAATTACTATGTTGCAAGTCAAGCACAACAAGATTCTCTAGATGAAAGTTTTGTGGTAGAATTTCCAATGGGCAGTTATGCCAACATAGCCATCTTAGCTCTTTGGAAAGAAGCTCAAAGCGTCCTGTGAGATGCACATTATTGATCTGGAGCAACCTTAGATTCTTCATCTTTGCAAATGCATCGGTTTTCAGATGTATGTCCGCAAGTGAGGGTGGATTTAGCACGAGACCCTCCACTACTTCAGATCCCTAGCATAATATGAAGCGATTAGCAAATATTCCTCCTCTAAGGCTTGAACATACTTGAATTGGAGTAGGCCTATATATTATGTTCATGACATAACAGACAAACGCTTGAGAGATTTAGATATGAATAAAAATGTTTAAAACGTGATTCAATAATTTTTTTTAATATTGTAAGATGAGCTTTCAACTAACTCTAGAGAAATTTTGGATTAAATGATATAGTTAAAAATGTTCACACAATGATGCATGAAAGCTGACAAGATAGAACTCTTATGCATGAAAGATAAGCTGACAAGATACTACAAGATAGTTAAAAATGTTCACACAATGTTCACACAACTAACTCTTATCACACAATATTGTAAGATATCATATATATCACGTCTCTATATATTTGTTCACATGGTTATGCATAAATATAAAAGTCTTACCATATGTTCATTGTGTAGTACATTTAACACATCCTCGTAAAACCACAACCTACTACGTCTTCCTGGATCTTTACGTGAACTTTTGCAAACAATCTCCCTTCCTATATCTCGAATCAAATCTTGCATCCTCAGCTTATCTTGGAAATCTAATGTTAAAACAGACCTCCGAACAAGATTACTTATACCAATATCCGGAAAAAAACCACAACCATGGAGAATTTTGACAACATATTCTACATCCATCCCTATAAAGAAGCATGCAATATCAAGGAATATGTCCATTGTTGCCTCATCTAATGAATCAAAGCTTACTTTAAGTACTTTTTGAATATCGTGATCAGGCATTTTTTGTAAGTTTTTCAATGTTCTTTTCCATTCAATAATGCTTTTTTCCAAGAGAAAAGAACCCAAAACTGTAAGAGCTAGTGGATGCCCTCCAGTATACTTCACTATACTAACGGATAGCTCATGGTAACCTTCCATTGGATGGGGCATCTTGAAGGCATGCCAGCTAAAAAGTTCAAGAGAGTCTGTGCAAGTCAATTCTTCCACTTTATATTTTTCATATTTTCCTAATTGCTTTAGCAAATGTTCATCTTTAGTCGTTGCAACGATTCTACTTCCAGCACCAAACCAATCCGTGTTTCCAGCTAATGCATGCAGTTGATCCACATGATCCACATCATCAAGAACAACAAGAACTTTTTTCCTAGTAAGGAGTTTCTTAATCAAATAGATTCCTCTATCAACATTTTCAAATGACAAATCTTTGTTTTTCAAGATATCAAAAAGAAGATTTTTTTGTAACTTGACTAAACCATCAGACTGTCTTGAAGTTTCCTTAATGTCTCGGAGAAAACTACTTCCTTCAAATCCATCACTTAATTGGTTATAAGTAGCTTTGGCTAGGACTGTTTTACCTATTCCACTCATCCCATGGATGCTAACAATGCGAACATCATTTTTTTCCAAATGTAATAAGGCTTTCATCTCCACAACACGGAAATCTATTCCTATTGGGTGTTTGGCCACATTCAAGCGATTAGGGTGTAATTGATGCAAAACTTCTTTGATGATCTTATCGATGAACTTTGCTTCATACCTGCAGAAAATGGAAAATTTCTGTGTAAGTTCTTGTCCTACATCACAGTACGTGGCAGATCGACAAAACTCATCACACTCGCTAAGATTTTGCAGCATGTATGTTTACAATTGGAGATACAGACATAGATCGACGCCTATATCTGTGACTCAGCAAACAAGTCCTACCCAGTGAACATAAAGATAAGGGAGAATTAAAGGAAATAGAATCTTACGGACTTCATTAAGATGGTAAAAAATAAAGTAGCATAATACCCGTCGGAAACACTCTCGAGATCCCAGCCGGAACAATTTGCAGCTTCAGTTAGAGCTGCTCTCCACCTTTTTACCCTCATCATATCCTTCTGAAACCGCTCTTCATGCCACACAAATGATTCGGCAAAAGTTCCAGTCTGGTTTCGAACATCTGAAGGGCTCACATGATAAAATACTGGAAGAAGAGTATGGCTTTTCGTATTCTTGCAATGCACAATTTCTGCAAGCTCTTCAAGGCACCACTTAGAAGAAGCATAGCCTTGGGAAAAGACAACAATGGAAATCCTTGATCCACGGATTGCATTGAGTAGTTCGGTAGAGATGCTTTCCCCTCTTCGAAGCGCGTCGTCATCTCGGAAGGTATCAATTCCGACTCTCACCAAAGCGGAGTAGAGGTGATCGACGAAACTCTTGCGAGTGTCTTCACCTCTGAAACTCAGGAAGATGTCATAATCCCACTGATCATCAGAACTGTGTTTCAGAGATGATGGAAGGGTTGGAGTAACCATGGAAACGACGGTGTTTCTTGGAATTGAGATTGATTGGCCTGGAAAAGAGACAAAACTTGTGAGTTAACAGAAGGGATATAGAGAGGTTCTCACTTCTCAGAATCAGAGAGAGCGAAGAGCTTTGAGAGAGCGAGAGCGAGAGAGACGGAGAGAGGAAGGTTGTCTGCAATCTTTTGATTTTTGAAGCCTTCGTGCGTTGACAATTTCCAAGTGGTGCTCAGTCAATGGCAATGCTGAGCGAGGAGGGCATGCTCCATCGATCCTAGCCGTCCATTTTTTTGTCAACGAAGTGGCTTCCATGGCAGGTTAACTTTCCAGACAGATACAGCTTCGTTATATAAATTCAAAATAATGCAAATTGCGTTATCCTGTATAATTTTGTTTTTCTCGCTTTCACACACATTCACACCCGTCAAATGTTTGTCTATAGTCCAAAGTGAGTGGATTTTGAAGCCATCAAATTACGTGCTTTTGGATGCAGATCGAGGAGATTTTCTAATCCACATTCCAAAGCTCTGTTTTTGGGTGGGTATCCAGAAGGACATTCAAGCAACCAAAGCAAACCAGCATTCTTCGTATGCCAGTAGGTGCGAACCTCGTTCTCCACTCACATAAAATGGCGGCCATTCTCGGCACCAAAGCATGCAGCAGGTGTGGTGAGAAGAAGATTTTTTCCATGCATTTGTCGGATTATAAATTCCATTCTCGGTAGAAACGCAGCTTTATTACCCTTCAGAGTTTAGACCAGCCCATCTGAATATGTCAAAAAAACAGCCCTCACTTAATATAAAATAAATTATTTATTATATTTTAATATAAAAATTTAATAAAATATAAAAATAAATTTTAAATATATCCTCATAAACAAATCAGGCCTAAATCCTCCGTACCGGACAATCTCCGCGACAGCTACCCTCCTGACAGATTTCTCCCATGTCGTCAAGCTCCCCATGCCATCAAGATCCCTCCAAAACTCTCCATTTGCGGCCCCCAAATCTCGACAAATCCTTCCATTTTTTCTCTGATATACAAATAATGAGTAGGATCATTTAATTTATTTAAAAAAAATAAAACTGAAATTAAAATAAAAAAGTTAAAAATTAAAATAAAAAAAATCCGGTGTATAATGCGTGAGAATGATTAGATGAAAACTCAATAAATTTGTTATTCACATAAAAAAAAATATTTTGTAATAATAAAACATACTTTTTTTAAAACTATATCTTAAGATTGTATTTAGCATAACATTAATCTACATTTATATTAGGATTTAAAAAGAATTTATAGAAAATATGAGAAATGTTTTGATAAAAATTTTATGAAATTAAAGTTACTAGTTAATATAATTTGATATAATATGTTAATTTATAAAATTATATTTATATAGATCTAACGTAACTTATTAAATTATATTAATTAATAAATTTATTTTAGAAATCTCTTTACACAAATAATGTAATTTTCTTCGATCAGCTAATTAATTAAGTATGCTCATTTTTTTTTTTTATTGATAGCTCCATATGATTTATTAAGGTGAAAATTATTCTTTAAGCCTGGAGTAGAGTAGACTACTTTTTCAAAATTGATATAATGATTAAAAAATTAATGATGATTTTATCTCAAATTAATTCATCTTATATTATTAAAGAAAATAAATAAAACATAATTAATGTTTAAATTTTTATGACAAGTTTTGAATTGGTATCGTCATTGTCAGTTTCTTGGCAAAACTCGCAAATGTGGCGATATTAAAAGGTGATGTTGATATATTCAATTTTCTTTTAAATGCATAGTCAGCATGTCACCTCAACATAAACAGTAAAATTATTTTAAAAAGAAAAAATATCTAATCTCCGATCCACTAAATACACACCACGCACCTGGCGTGACGAACCTGATTCATTGCCATGTTACAATTTATCAATCCTCCCGATCTCACCCCTCCTAAGCTGATACAATGATAAAAAATTTGACGACGATTTTATCTCAAATCAAATCATCTAAATAAAATATAATAAATACTTAAATTTTTATGATAAGTTATGAATTGGTACCTTCCTTGTTAAAATGGGCAAATGTGGTAATATTAGAAGATGATGATGTTACCAATCTATCTGAATTTCTTTTAAATGCTTAGTCAGTATGTCACATCAACATAAACACTAAAATAATTTAAAAAAGAAAAAAACTATCTAATTTCTAATCTACTAAACACACACCTAGCGTGATGAACCCGGTTCATTGCCATGTTATAGTGTATCAATCCTTCCGATCTCACCCCTCTCGAGTTTTCTCATAAAATTAAAGTTACACGTTGATATGTTTTGAAGTAATTTGATATAGTATGTTAAATTATAAAATTATATTTAAATAGTTTTAATGTAGTTCTAATTTATAAATTTATAAATTTATTTTGTAAATCTTTTTACACAAATAACACTTTTAAATAAATATGTAATTCCATTATTTTTCCTCGTCAATGGTTAACGATTGGTTAACGTAATTTTCTTTGATCAGCTGATCAAGAATGTTCATTTTTTTCCACTGACTCGTCGCTATTCTCCAGAATATTGATGTGATTTATTAAAGTGAAAATTTATCTTTAGGCCTGGAGTAGAGTAGACTACTTTTTCAAAACCAATACAATGATTAAAAATTTGATGAAGGTTTTATCTCAAATCAATTCCTCTTATCTTGTTTAAAAAAATAAATAAAATATAATGGATATTTAGATTTTTATGACAAGTTTGAATTGGTACCTTCATTGTTAGTTTCCTGACAAAATACTCATATGAAAAGGTGATATTGTATGCGATGTTATTGATATATTTAATTCTTCTTTTAAATGCATAGTCAGCATGTCACCTCAACATAAACAATAAAATAATTTTAAAAAGAAAAAAATAACTAATCTCCATTTCACTAAATGCACACCACACATTTGGCATGACGAATCCAATTCATTGCCATTTTACGGTTCATCAATCCTCCCAATCTCACCCATCCCGAGCTCTCCAAACTCTTCTCCCTCTTCTCCATCACTTTTGACGTGGGCCTTAGACTCTTCTTCATCTTCTCTTACCACTCATTGCAGCATCCAAAAACCATTACCTCAAATTCTTCTCTCATCCTAATGCCTTCACTTCCTTTAGTCCTGAATTCTAGAAGAATTTGTCCAACCTTCGAAGACCCATTTCCTTCACCCTCTTAATTGTGACTATTCATCTCAGCCTCTCATCTCCATTCCTAAGGTACGTTTCTTTTTTTAATTTTTATTTTATATCTCTACTTTCCAAAATGTCTCTTTCCTTCTTAAGATTTTTTTGCTTTTCTCGCAAAAAAAAAAAAAAAAAGATAATTCTATAAAGACTTCGTTTGAATTCGAAAATGAGATGAGTTGAGATGAATTTAGTTTATTTTTTAATATTATTATTATTTTGAGATTTAAAAAAGTTGTGTTGAAATTTAAAAAGGGTGTATAAAAATTTATATTTTATATAAAAAATTATAAAAATATAATGATAAAATGAAGATGAATTAAGATGAGTTAATCTCATCTTCGAATACATACAGGGCCTATAGAGTTAAGATATCGTAGTCGAGATGTAATCTACTGACGTGACATCACACTACGTCAGTTATTATTTAAAAAATAAAAATAAAATGTTGAAAACAAAAGGCGGGATCCCGCTTCTCAAATTCCATTTTTCTTCTACCCCGTTCATCTTCAAACGAGAGATCTCGATCGATTTGGGCTGACTGGCCGTGAGGAGCCTCATTCATCTTCAACTTCGTTCCAGCTTTCCTCCAACTCGACTTCTCTGATTCCATCCACGTCTGAAAATAACTAGAGCTCTGCTTCAAAATAATGGTTTCGCCATTTCGATTTTCCGCTTGCTTCTAGAGCTCTGGTCAGTGGTCTTGGAGCTCGTCTTGGCATTAGTGTGGACCTGTGGTCTTCTTCTCGAGGTCTTCGACTTCGCAGTGTCTTCTTCTTGAGCTCGTCTTCAACTTCGTGCTCTTCAAATCTTTGTGGGTTATCTGCATCGGGTGGGCTATCTTGAAGCGCCTCCCTCCCTCGAAGCCTGCCTCTTTCGAAGCCTCGCCATTAAACCTTCCTCAGGTATAGTTCCCGAACCTTAACCCTAGCCTGCCCCTTCCCCTTCATCCCAAAATCCCAACTCTAGAAGAAGGTGATCAAGGGGTCTTGTAATGGGTCGCCCCTAGGAAGGCAAGCATTCTTCAAATTTTGATTTTTACCCCCATTTTTTAGGCTACAACATATATTCTTCCCTCCTTTTTATTTTTGATTAAACTGTCTATTTTGCTTGATTGCAAGATGCAAAAAATCAAATGCTTTCTTAGTTTAGTTATCTTACTTTCAGTGCTTTATTTGTTTGGGAGTTGTTATTGTATGAACAATGCCGACAATAATCTGTTGGTTTCGCACTTGACGAAATCTGTATGGTTGAGTTTAATTCGTAGCCACCAGGTTGAGTTTAATCCGTAGAAATGCATATGTTTTGTGATTTAAGCTGCAATTTTTACATTTGTGAAAAAATTATTCTTGAAATAAACAATCAAGCTGCAATTTTTATTTTTTATTTTTATGGTCCATGGGTATGGAATTTTCTACATGCTCTATTCACTGCCTTCCAAAAATCACGTCCAAATACATTCATTTGTATATTATGTAACACTGCAATGACAGGGTTTCTTCTTAAAAGCCATTATTTTGACGAGGCTTACGTGATTATATCCTCCTCCCCAATGTATACTGATCTGATTTTGACAATGCAATCTTATCTAATTACTGAAAGTTTTATCCTACTAATGTAATGATCTCCAATCCTTTGTCTACATTAGTCTTATTCGATCCAATTATTAAAAGCTTTATCCTACTAATGTAATTAGTTACATGTAGAACATAATTTTATTGTTCTTGATTCCTAATCATTATTTTTTATCTAAGAGTCAAAAACAGATTAGTTCAGTATTTAATATCTCTCCATGTTCTTTTAAACTGATATTGTTAGTCAGAAAATTGAACTATTTAATTGAAATATTGACTCCGTCATGTAGTTAACCTCTAAAACCTAGTGCTAAACAGAAAATCTTGTTTACAGAATAAGATCCAGACTAGTGGATTGACTTTAGAGTAATCATTACTGGGTGTTCTTTCTCTCAAGAATTTAAAATTGTCAATTTCTTGCAATTAGCCTAAGTTTTGGCCCCTAAAAACAGAGGTTTTTTCCCATTCATTTAGCCCCTAGAAATTGGTGCAATGATATAGTTTGAGTTTTAATTTCTGCAAATTATTTTTTGAAACTTTATGGATTTAATATGGCATGATGCCATAATATATGGCATGAAAATCGTCTATTTGATATGACTTCTCATTAAATATTCTTACTTTAACTGCAAGTGTATTGTCTGCTTAGGACATGTTGAAACTACAATGGAGAGTAGGCACACTTTGAGCAAATGTATTTATGTTTAATTGTATAATGTGATTTAGTTTCATTCTCAAACAGGCCAAAATAGAAGTGGGACATGGAGTTATTCCCATGTACTGGTAATTAGTATTTCTTATTATAGTTTGTGTCGTTCAGCACTAAGATAAACTGTTAAAGAGTCCTTTAGTTTTGTATGATCAAAACAGATAGTTACATTTATTTATGCTGCAGTTGGTCCCAGGTTTTGTATCTATTATATTTTTCTTGAAGGATAACTCCAAGTGGTACTCTTATCTTTCATTTGGAATACAGGTTTAAGTAACAAAAATGTCATTTTTTGACTTTTGGTATTTAATCTGAATGTTATACAATTATACCTTTACTATCTCAGGCTCATTATACAAATTGTAAGCCATGCAATTCCAAACAAATGAAAAATTGGATAAAAATGTAACAACGCAAATTTCAATCTTTTGGATTAAGCATAAAGCTACAAAGAACATATACCTCAAACAATTCGAATTTCATACATGACATGACACGACATATAGCTCAAACACAATTCGTTTTTCAATCTGCAGGTGCCTTTTCTATTGTTTATTTCTTCCACTCCAAACACCAACATTTCAAACCAACAGCCACCATTACAGGTCCATTACCAATATACCTTTCTTGATGATTTGCACTCCCAGTACACCTCCATAATCATAAAAGTTGTAGCTTCAACTAAACCTAGAAGTTTGAATATACATTTATCTATTATATATATCTATATATATATATATACATATAAGCTTGCAAATATAGAAAACTATTACAAATGTAAACCGTGCCTCAAAAGTTTGAGTGTCAATACATTCATTTAATACATGAATTACATTCATTACATGTTAGCTGCTATATAATATTGGAAATGAGTGTCACAGGAATTACATTGCAAATCAGCTGCAAACAAACGTCTATGTGAACTCCTGCTATAAATGTCTTCAGAATCAAGTGAAAGCTTAATCTTCTACACTTTTACTCAATGTCGGCCTGCCAAGTTTCTAGTTTTAAGCACAAGATTCCAGTCAGCAAAAACTGAATTGTATTATTAAACATCAAGTAGATTATGAATTACAGAACTGAAAAATTTATATCATGTATTCATGCCTTTTTTTTTTTCAAACAGCAAAAAAGTTGTCATAATTCTTATTATAAATTACATAATAAGAATTTAATTTCATATTGATCCATTCAAAACATTGACGAATGAGAGTAATTGCTTTTTCTTTTTCTTTTTCTTTTTTTGATAATTGATTATAAATAATAATAAACAACAACATCCACCTCAATTCGAAGTACATCCAAGAACTTTCTTCATATATATTTTGATAACAACACTACACATAAACCCCTGGATTTTCGGTATCCAAGTCAACGAGTTGCTCTGTGCAACATATTCACCAGCTGAACACACCACGAAGAGAACAATCTTCATGAAAGGAACCTCATATGGTCCTATTTCCATATTCTAATGGCCTCTACATCACCAAACATCCCAACTTGGCCAAGAAGATCTAAAGAGAAATACTAAAATGATGGTTAATTAAATTAATATATTGGCGTAGAAGTTCTGGCAACCCGACTTGGGAACAAACAAATAATAAACCCACAAATATGATATCAACGGCTTAGGGACTTAGAATCCCTTCATTCAATACATCATCACAAACAAATAAAGCATTTAAAGTAAGATAACTAAACTAAAAAACATTTGATTTTTTGTATCTTGTAATCAAGCAAAATAGACAATTTAATCAAAAATAAAAAGGAGGAAAGAATATATGTTGCAGCCTAGAAAATGGGGTAAAAATCGATATTTGAAGAATGCTTGCCTTCCTAGGGGCGACCGATTACAAGACCCCTTGATCACCTTTTTCTAGAGTTGGGATTTTGGGATGAATAGGAAGGGGCAGGCTAGGGTTAGGGTTTGGGAACTACACCTGAGAAAGGGTTAATGGCGAGGATTTGAAAGATGCAGGCTTCGAGGGAGGGAGGCGCTTCAAGATAGCCCACCCGATGCAGATAACCCACAAAGATTTGAAGAGCACAAAGTTGAAGACGAGCTCGAGAAGAAGAGAAGAAGACGACATTGCGAAGCCGAAGACCTCAAGAAGAAGACCACACCAGTGCCAAGACGAGCTCCAATACCACTGACCAGAGCTCTAGAAGCAAGCGGAAAATTGAAATGGCGAAACCATTATTTTGAAGCAGAGCTCTAGTTATCTTCAGAGGCGGATGGAATCAGAGAAGTCGAGTTGGGAGAAAGCTGGAACGAAGTTGAAGATGAATGAGGCTCTTCACGGCCAGTTAGCCCAGATCGACCGAGATCTCTCGTTTGAAGAAGAACGGGGTTGAAGAAAAATGGAATTTGAGAAGCAGGATCCCGCCTTTTGTTTTCAATATTTTTATTTTAAATAATGGCTGACGTGGCATGATACCACATCAGCCGACTACATCTCGACTACAAATCTCTTCACACAAATAATACTTTTAAATAAATATGTAATTCTATTATTTTTCCTCATCAATGGTTAACAATTTGTTAACGTAGTTTTGCTTGATAAGCTGATTAAGGTTTTGTTTGTATTCGTAACTTATTTTAATTTATCTTTATTTTATCATTATATTTTTATAATTTTTTTTTATATAAAATATAAATTTTAATACACAATTTTCAAATTCCAATACACATTTTTTAATTTTTAAAATAATAATAATAATATTAAAAAATAAACTAAATTCATCTCAACTCATCTCATCTTCAAATCCAAACGAGCCGATGATTCATTTTTTTTTCCATTGACTCGTCGCTATTTTACAGAATATCGAATTGATTTATTAAAGTGAAAATTTATCTTCAGGCCTGGAGTAGAATAGCTACTTTTTCAAAACCAATACAATGATTAAAAATTTGATGAAGATTTTATTTCAAATCAATTCATCTTGTAAATAAATAAAATATAATGAGTATTTAAATTTTTATGACAAGTTTTGAATTGGTACCTTCTTGTTAGTTTCCTCACAAAATACACAAATGTAGCAATATGAAAAGGTGATGATGCATGCGATGTTATTGATATATTTAAATTTTTTTTAATGCACAGTCAGCCTATCATCTCGACATAAACAATAAAATAATTTTTAAAAAGAAAAAAGTAACTAATCTCTGATTCACTAAATGCACACCACACATTTGGCGTGGCGAACCCAGTTCATTGCCATTTTACGGTTTATCAATCCTCCCGATCTCACCCAGGCGAACCCAGTTCATTGCCATTTTACGGTTTATCAATCCTCCCGATCTCACCCATCTCACCCATCTCGAGCTCTCGAGACTCTTCTCCCTCTTCTCCATCACTTTTGATGCGGGCCTTGGACTCTTCTTCATCTTCTCTCACCACTCATTGCAGCGCCCAAAAACCATTACCTCAAACTCTTCTCTCATCCTAATTAGGCATGTTCATCTAGGTTGGGTACAACCCGGCCCAATTTAAAATTTTATTTATTTGTTAATACTTTTAATTTTTCTTTTAATGTTTAAGAAAATTTTGAATTCGGATTCCGGATTCCCAAATCTGAAACTCGAATGAACACCTCTAATCCTAATGCTCTCACTCCCTTCAGTCCCAAACTCTAGAAGGATTTGTCCAACCTTCGAAGACCCATTTCCCTCACCCTCTTAATTGTGACTATTCATCTCAGCCTCTCATCTCCATCCCCAAGTACGTTTTTTTTTTTTCCTTTTATATCTCTATTTTCCAAAATGTCTCTTTCCTTCTTAAGGTCTCTTTGCTTTTCTCTATCTGTTAAGAGGGGAAAAAAAAAAACTCAACCCCAAGAACAAGGTTCGTGTAGATCCAATGCATTGAAAGAATAATATGATTGCTCGTACCGTTTTGATTCAATGATTCTTCCTCTTTCTAATTCTTGATGATAGTTTGAGATAGAATGAAATTAAGATCCAGTAGCCACTGAAGGTTGGTAAGCATAAAAGAAGGCTATGTTCTCTGACCCTTATTTCTTTTATGGTTGTGGCTTGTACATTGTAATCTAATTTTACTAATAGAAAGGAGTTGAACAATTTTAAAATAGGTAGAGTACTTGAAACCATTCAATTGCTTTGTTATGCCCTGAATCTCTGATGTGTATCTAATTAGAACTTCATATGTTTTTACATATGCTACTTTCTAATTGTTCTAAAGTTTTTTAAATCAACAATATTATATATAGTCGTGAAATGCGTAAATGCTGCACAAAAGCTTTGAAAAAGAGTGAAATTTACTATTAAAAAATTAATTTTTTTTAATATATGGAACCGACATTGACTCTTTTTTTTTTTTTTTTTATAAAGATTGCACTGCGTTTGTATATTTCAAAATTGTAAATATCATTTCTCTTCTTAAATAAGTAGTGTTATTCTTGTAATAACTCCCTGATAAAATGTAAAAGCTAGGCCCAATAGGAGGGTTGAGAATTCATGGTGAGAGTTTTGAACAGATAAATGTTGCTTCATGAGGAAGCCATTTGTTTTCCCTCCAAAAGCAAAAAAAAGCTAACTGGAAATTAGTCTTGAATCAAGAAAGCTTTACTATGGAAATAATCAATGAATGACTCACATCTGTAAGAAAAAAAAATACAGTGGTGCCACCTACATCTACATAGATTTGATAATTGGGATGGTACCGTTTGTTTTAAAGACACTAAAAATCTAAAGAAAATACTCTAGTTACAAATGTATTATAAAAAAGTAGTTTTATGTGATTTGATGTAATTTGTCAGATTATAAAATTATTTTTATTATAAATTAGATCTAATTATCAGATAAAGCCATGTTTATTTGTAAAATTATTTTTGTATAATTTCTTTGTGAATATAACAATACTCCAAACTCAATCAAAAAGGCGATAACAGCCACAGAAAGAAAAATCTGTTTGTAATTTGTAAGTCTTGTTGTTTACATATCAAACGCATAGTTGGTATTGAAGTATGTCTCTGAGGGGAGGACTATTCAAGCACATCAAATTTCAATCACGTTCAAACCAAGTCGTGGTCTGGTGCACGCCTAGGGCCCATGGAAGGGCCAAGACGCCCTCAATGTTCAAGAAGTCTAAAAGAGAAGCCAAAGAATCGGAGAGAGACGACACTCGCCGACAAGAAGGCGAGGGCATTCTGTCTTTCTCAGCCCGACTTATTAAAGACAAGCACAGGAAGTGCATTAAATATCAGTCTGTTCCAAATCATGTCACATTTAATAAACTAGCCTAGTCCAATCTTGCATTTAATGCCTATAAGATGCCAGATGTTCAATTATGCGACGCGAGTCGCTCTAGATAAAAAATATCTCACCTAGGCAGAATTAGAATGAAGAAGGAATTACTCAGGAACTACAAAGATAATTAATGACTCAAGACAAAAAGAATAAATGACTTGACAAATTGTCGTTCTCACTGACTGCTTCAATCATTAGATACAAACCAGCACGACATCTCTACCTATATAAATAGCAAGATACATTATGATTCAAAGGTAACGAATATTCAAACCCTTTCATCTTCTACATTGATTCCATACTCCTTTTTAACTAGAATGTCGGTGTGCTTATAGGGCCTCAAAACCCCTCTCCCTTTTGATGTGTGTAGATTTGGTCAGTTGGAATTACCGAGTAGTTCAGGTTGTGAAACATGCATCAACAATGTCATATCAGTAAACGTAAAGGAAAATGAATAACTTGTAATTCTTTTATAAATATTTTACAACTCTTTTTTCCTTTAACGCTAGATGTCTATAAACAAGGTCTCGATTAAATCTGGGAGCACTTTAAATAATTCAATTGCCATTTAAATTCTCTTAGTCCGATAACTCTAATACAAGTAAATGTATATAGTGGCTACTCAAATCGAGAATGCTCGGGTTATAGGGCTTGCCCTAGCTAAAGTCCTATTTGACCACTACGCCACTCCCCCTTGGGGTTCCTTATGTCAGCACATCCTAATATAGACACGATACTAGATTGCTCAAGTGGTAAATATCTTGGTCTTGGTGATGTTCTTCTAAGGTTTAATGTTTGAATTATTGGGTGCAAATAATCTCTAGGCCACTGGATTAAGGGATTTTCTCTTTAAATTATCTGAGGTGTATTTGTAAGAGACTCGTATAAAAAATTTATAAACTCACGAGATTAGTCGGGATGTTGTTTTCGGACACCCAATGTCAATAAAAAACTATAGACATGATTTATTCATAAATAGATCTTACAATAGTAAATTCACAATTGACCTGGCTTTATATGATAATTGCAACACTACAACATGTGTCATCCTAAGAGTTTTCCGATTCACACTCTACCTTCCCATTCAGTTGTATCTATTTTTGACTAACTCATATCCCTCACGTGCTGCCACTATCGGCGTGAACCACGTTGTTGCCTAGCTCATTCGCGGTCTTTGTCCTCATTCTCGACAACTTTGGTTTGGTGTTCTGCAACTTTTACATCAATCGAGATTTTAAATCATATGTCACAGTTATGGAGCAATGATACACGTAATACATTTTCACAATATATTTTACAATATCATAAGATGAGGATATTTTTATAAAATAATATTACTTTAAAAAAAAGTTTTACAAAAATACAATTAAGTAAAATATTGTGAAAATATTTTAATAAATTATATTTCTTGTGGAATAGAGATGAGAGCTAACCAACTATAGATATAACTGCCATTAATAAATCCTTGACCATTGATGAGGAAAAATTGATAGGATACAAAAGTTTTTTAAAATTATTATATTTATAAAGAGATTTCATGAAAATAAATCTATAAATTAATGTAATTTTATATGATATGTTAGATTTATTTTATAATAACAAATAACTTTATAAAACGTGTCGTGAATATTTCTTCCCACTCCTATTGCATGATCGAGAATGGCCACTGCCATTTTATCTGGCTGGAAAATGAGCTTTGTAGGTACTAGTACTAGAAGACTAGAAGAAAGGTTAGGTAGAAGTTCTAAATGGACAAGATTTTGCAGTTCATTTGTAAAAAAGTAAGTTCCATTAAAAAAAGAACGGTGCTATTTTACCTGCTTCAAATAACCATTAGGCCAAATTCACATTTTCAATTCTTTTAAAGTTTTTTTTAATATTTATCTAATTATTTTAAAGAATAAAAAAAAAATCAATACACTAATAATCACTTCCTTAATCAATAATTAAGTAATAAATAAATAAATAAATATATAAGTGTAACAGAGATAAGATTATATAAGATCTCATCTTACGGCTTGATTCTCTCCTAATCATAATGCCGCATTTGCAACTGCTATCATTCAAATATTTTTTCTCTTATTTTTTATTCATTGTAATATTCTTTGTTACGATATAGTAGTAGCCGTTACATGTATATATACTTAGCTTTGATTCTTTCATTTATTGTAATCTGTAGAGCTATATATACATCAATACAATAGTCTCACAGCGTGAGCATTTTCACAATTCTATAGACTTTTACATGGTATCACGAGCCTAGGGAAATACCTGCAAAAATGTCGTCGTCCTCTACCTCGCAAGCTACCTCTACTATTGACCTCTCCCTTGAATTTTTCTCATCTAAAACACATCTTCTTGATATACCAACCAAGCTTGCATCTACAAATGATTTGTTATGGAAAGCACAAGTTCTTCTTGTTCTAAGAGGGCATGGACTCTTAGGATATTTAACAAATAAATTTCCTTGTCCACCAACCATGATTTCCAATGATGCTAATCAGTTGGTATCAAACCCAGCGGCAACAAAATGGTTGCGCTTGGATCAGTTGATTTTCAGATGGATAAACAACTCTCTATCGGAAGGTCCTCTCTCACAAGTGATAAATTGCGAGACCTCTCATGAAGCTTGGAAGGTGCTTGAAACCTTGTATGAAAGACACACTTGGGATCGTGTCCAACAAATGCGTAGAGAGTTGCAAACTCTCACCAAATGTAGCTCATCTATGGAGTAGTACCTACACAAAGCCAAGTCATTGGCACTTTCTGTTCGTGGTGTAGGGAAGCCAATGGATGATGATGAGTTCATCAATTGCCTTCTTTGTGCTCTTGGATCAGAATTTGATCCTATTGTGGCGGTTATAAATGCAAGAGATACTTTTCCTTCAATGGAAAATGTCATTGGTAAGTTTCGTGATTTTGAGTTACGTATTTTTTCCACTAATTACGCAAATTCCTCTCCTGTTGTTTTGTACACAAATAAAACCAATGGATCCAAGCCTATTGCAAACAAGTATAATCGTGGAAGAAATTCAAATAATCGTGGTTGAGGTTACCATGGTGACCAACGCTCAAATAGAGGCCGTGATTCACAATCTGCAAACAGAGGCCAAAATGCAAATAAAGGAGGACGAGGAACAAATATAACCTATTATCGATGTGGAGCTCCAAATCACAAAGCTGATGTATGCTGTGCATCCATTGAAGAAGCATATCAGTACCATGCTTTTCTTGCTCTGCAAACAGGTGACCAAATTGAGGAGTAATGGATTTTAGACATTGGTGCAAACCACCACATGGCTCCAACAACCAATGAAGCTCAAGGTATTAAACCATATAAAGGAACATATATGGTAATGGTTGGAAACGGTTCAAATTTAAATATTTTAGAAACTGCAAATTTCACTTTTCCAGATATTACATTGCAGTTGAGAAATACCTTTATTGTGCCACATTTAAAGAAAAAACTTCTCTCAGTTTCAAAATTCACAACTGACAATAATTGTTACTTTGTGTTTTATCTTTAGGGGTTTGTGATCAAGGATCTGTAGAAGAATCAGGTGATGCTTAAAGGACTTGTGTGTGATGGCTTATACCCTTTATCTTCTATAATTAATAAAGTCACTCCAGCAACTCTTATCACAAAAAAAGTCTCAAAAAATGTGGCATACATTGCTAGGCCATCCAAATATTGGAACTCTTCAACATTTTTTTCATGTCTTTTAATTTCCAGCAAGAATGTAGACTTTTGTGAAAGTTGTGTTATCGGAAAGTCATCAAAATTATAATTTCAAAGTCAAAATTCTTTTGTTCCAGTTTTTCTCCATACCTTTCACACGGATGTATGGAGACCAGCCCCTAAAACATCATTTGATGGTTTTCGATATTATTTTGTCATAATTGATGAATTCTCTCGCTACATATGGATGTTTTCTTTAGCAAAAAAATTTGATGTCATTACCATTTTCCCAAAATTCATTCAAATGGTTGAGAAACAATTTAATGCCACTGTTAAATGCATTCAAAGCGATGGTGGAGGTGAATTCGTCAATCATACTCTAAAGAATTATTTTGAATCCCATGGCGTTGTTAAAAAGTTCTCGTCCTTGAACACTCGAGCAAAATGGTTTAGCTGAAAGGCTTTATCGTCATATAGTTGAAACTGCTCTCGCTCTCATAATCACTCTATTATTTCTACAAAATTCTAATCTGCAGCATTTCAAATAACAGTGTATCTTATCAATAGATTGCCCATATCTGTTCTCCATGGCACTACTCCATATCAATTAGTGTTTCAAAAACCTCCTGTATATGAGACACTAAAATTTTTTGGTTGTATGTGTTATCCCTTACTCATTGTTTTTGATAGAAATAAGCTCCAAATAAATCCACACCTGGTGTGTTTCTCGATTATACTTCTCAATATAAAGGGTATAAGTGTATGGACATAATCACAGGATGCATATATATTTCCAGGCATGTATATTTATTTTGTCGAGCAGATTACTAGACCACAAATAAACCAATACCAGCAGCTATTTTACATGGCTCGATAATTGAATCCTCCTCGGCATCAGATAATGACAATTTGATATTAGCCTTTCAAGTCTCCAATCTGGACATAGCAACAATAATTAATGATTATGATGATACTCAAAGAGCAAGTGTACTAGAAAATGCACCTTAAAGAACCCATCCCATGATAATCCGAGCACAAGATGGAACAAGAAGACCAAAAGTTTACTATGCTACAAGGCACTCAATATTAGTTTGTTTCTCAGCTGAGCTAGCAGCAACTTATTTGAAACCAAAAACTTTTCAGCAAGTAGAAAAAGACCCACAATGACAGCAAGTAATGAAGTCTGAAATAAATGCACTTCATGCAGATAAAACTTGGAGTCTAGTGCCACCATCTCTAGGTATGAATTCAAGCAAGTGAGTTTTTAAAGTAAAAATAAAGGCTGATGGGTTAGTCGAACGCTACAAAGTAAAGCTTGTAGCTCGTAGTTTTACACAACTTCAAGGTTAGGACTATGACGAAACTTTTAGTGCTGTAGTTCGACCAGCCACAATTTGGCTCATCTTACATTTTGCATTATCATAAGGATGGCCTCTCAAGCAACTCGATGTTAGCAATGCATATTTACATGGTAAGTTGCAAGAAGCAATTTACTTAACTTAGCCACAAGGTTTTATAGATCTCACCCAGCCTGAATATGTTTGTTGATTGCACAAAATTTTATATAGGCTAAAACAAGTTCCTTGTGCATGATATCTCAAATTTAGTAATTATCTAATGGAATTGGGATTTCAAAGATCTCCATATGATAATTCACTATTGTTTTGGCAAGATCAAAATGAGGTACTCATGCTACTTATTTATGTGGATGATATAATTGTAATCGGAAGTTCTTCAAAATCAATTACCACCTTTATTCAAACTCTATTAGTTGCTTTTCACATGAAAGATCTTGGAGATTTACAATATTTTTTGGGAATGCAAGTTCATCGTAACAGTGAAGAATCGTTCATCTATCAGTCCAAATATCTTTTATCTCTACTCCAAAGGTCCAGTTTGGATGGAGTAAAACTAGTGTCAACACCACTAGCTACTGGATAGAAGATCTCCTCTCAAGAAGGAAAGCTTCTAAATGACCCCACATCCTATAGATAGATGGTAGGCACGCTGCAGTACATCACATTAACACGGCTAGATGTGGCCTTGCAGTTAATTTCGTATCTCAGTTTATGCAACAACCACGTGACTTACATTTGCATGTTGTCAAACGAATATTCAAGTATTTAAAAGGAACGATTCAACTTGGACTTCATTATACAAAATCACATTTGTCTGCTATACAAGGTTATTGTGATGTGGATTGGGCTAGCTCAAGAGACGACAGAAGATCAACATCAGGTTTTGCAATTTATATGGGTCCCAACTTATTATCTTGGGGAGCAAAGAAGCAAATCACAATGACTCAATTTAATGCAGAAGTCGAATATATAAGTATAGCTTCAACAACTGCTGAGATCTAATGGTTTATGAATATATTGAAGAATATGGGATACAAGCTCTTAGCACCTACATTGCATTCGGATAACATCAGTGTAATTAGTATGGCTAGAAATTCTATTTTCCATCAACGAACGAAGCATATAGAGATTGATATCCATTTTGTTTGAGAGAAAGTTGCAAATGGCACCATCAAACTTGCACATATACATGGACAAGAACAAATCGGAGATCTCTTCGCAAAGCCATTGTATACTCCTCAATTCATTGATAATAAAAGCAAGCTCTGCATCGGTCTAATATTGACTGGAGCTTAAGGGGGAATGACAAAGATCAGATTATATCAGATCTCAACTCATGGCTTGATTCTCTCCTAATCATAATGCCGCATCTTCAACTGCTATCATTCAAATATTTTCTCTCTTATTTTTCATTCATTGTAATATTTTATGTTACGATATAGTAGTAGCCGTTACATGCATATTTAATTAGTTTTGATTATTTCATTTATTGTAATATGTAGAGCTATATATACATCAATACAAGAGCCTCACATCGTGGGCATTTTCACAATTCTATAGACTTTTATAAAATGATCAAAATAAATAGGCAAAATAGCATTATTGTTGAAAAATATTCATTTTTTTCACTTTTTCAAGATGAGGTTTGTTTTTTTATTTTTTAAAAAGTTGTGTTAAACTTTTATATTTAAGACTGGTACAAAATATTTTTCTGAAGAAAATGCTGGGAGATGATATGCTTTTTTGCTTGAAAATGCCGGCAAACGTTTTATTTTTTGTTTGTTTATTTTCACATGTATTTTTGTAACACTTTAAAATATTTAAAAAAAAAAATCATCATCACTATAAAATATTTCTTTAAACACTAATTTAAAAAATAGAATAGCTTTTTTCCATAAATAATGTTACTTGAAATAATAATTATTTTCCGAGAATCCCAAATTATCCAAATTAAATAATGAGATGGATTCCAAAAGTTTAGTTCATTTTTCGTTAAAAGTATATTCATTGTTTACATTAATTTGAATCTTTAATTTTTTTAGTTTTTATTATTATTGTGAATGGTTGATTAAATTAATTATTTCTTTCTTTGATGAATTAATTCTATAGTTCTTATCTTCTTGTTTTATTTTAGATCTTATTTTATTTTAGAATTCATCTTTCTTAGAATTTATTTTTCGATACGATTGATGCACTTGCGAGTATAATTACAATTTCACAACACAATAGTTAGCAATTAATTAACCATTAATCATAGTATCAACTAATAAATAACAATGTAACGAACATGACCATGGAAAAGTTAAAACTCGGTTAATAAAAAGTAACCGAATTTAACTAACTCTGCAGAATTGTTTGAGATTTTGAAGCACTCAAAGTTCAAAAGCTAAAAGGGGTCTCAATCTCAACAGCGTGGTCACTTCTACGACCACACCCATTGTGCTCTGCGATCTGGGGCCATCACCAAGAAGGCTTCCTGAATGGTAGGATCAAGCTAGCCGTTCTAATGCAAGATAATATTGCTTAAATGGGAGCCGAGGGGTGATCGCCTCCAACAACTGCGCACACTGCTGCATAGCATCCGATCCATCACGGCGGTTCCTAATCCATTCAATGTACATAATATTATCCAACTTTGTCCTTGCTGCAGCACAGGCTGCAATTGTTTCCCCCGCCTTGCTCAGTTCTGGTGACAATCGTCCATGGGTAATTTTGGGAAAAAACCAATTAAAACAAACAATAAGAATATGAAATAAAGTGCAGCTGATGCAACAATAAGAAATAAAACAGTAAACAACCAAAAAACACAGTGATTTAAGTGGTTCAGCTCAATATGAGCTTACATCCACTGTGTGGTTGGTTTTAAAACTTCACTAGATCAAAAGGAGGTTACAGAGAGAGAATTAGAAGATTCTTACAAAAGAAACACTTACCTCACGTGTATACACTCAATCCTCACAAATTTCACTCAATATAGTAGAGAAATGAAGAAGAAATGATCTAGGAGAAGCTCTGTTCTTCGGGCAAAAAAACAAAGAGCTGCTGAGTTTTTGTTGTCGTCCGTTCGCGTGAAATGATTTCGCGATATTTATAATATGCGATCGCACTCGAGCGAAACTTACCCTCGCTCGAGCGAGGACTTCTAGGTCAAACTTGCTCAAGCAGAATGTTGAGCGAGGAGCTAGCAAACGGACACCTGGTAACACGTGGCACTTCGCTCGAGCAGGAGGTCGAGCGACTGTCGAGTGAAGTCACTGCCTGATCCTCGCTCGAGCTGGAGGTCGAGCGAGGGTTGAGCGAACTCTCGGATTGAGGTCTGCCTGAAGTCTGGAAGTCTCGCTCCAGCTGCGCTCGAGCGAGGGTCGAGCGAAACAGGGCTGAGGCGTGTATTCACAAGCCATACTCAACAGGTAATAATAAATGAAGACAATATTTTTACATGGCAGAAGATATATGCTGAACAACAAAGCAACCAATAAAAAAAATGACTTTGGGCAGAGTCCTTATAGTATGAACATCATCAACATCAATATAACACATAAAAATATTAACCAAAACAAATGGCGTGTATTGTAAAGAGAACAAAAAGAAACAAGTCATACCTTCTGATAAGTATTTCTGGATGAGCGTAGTAAGTAACGCTGCAAAATAAAGCCAAACAATTGTTAGTAATTTACTAACAATGACTAAACAGGATCACAACAGTACCCTATTCAATAAACTTTTCCTTAATATTAATCAATCATTGGACAGCCAGTTAACCGGGATGATAAACAAAGAAAAAAGGTAAAATACTGACTAGTATTATTTTGACGTTGGTCAACAACTCTATAACAATTACAAAGGAGAAGAGCCAAAGGAAAAATGAGAAATAAGAACAAAGGAACAGTGAGATTGTCCTGAAATTCGATTTCCCTTAATGCCCTAAAGAAATCCATCTTCTGTTCCATTCTACGTAGACAAAAGTCTACTAACATCCAATGGAAGCATTTAAATTTTTTTTTTTGATAAGTAAAAATATTATAAATATCAATAAGAGTAACCCAGTACTTAAATGTAAACAAGAAACACTTATCCCATACTAGAAAACTCCTAATAATCCCAAAAAATCCGAATGGAAGCATTTAAATATATAATGATCAGAATACCATACCACCATTATAATTATAATGAGAGTACCACCATTATAGTTTTATTTGAATGCTCCCACGTAAATCTTGCCCAGAACACCACCACCATAGTTGTAACTCAAAAGCAAGGGTTAATAGCACAGGGTAATTTAAAATGCAGGAATGAGATCTCTGCAGCTTCCAGATTATTCTCCTATTTATAAGTGCACGTACACTTTGAATCCTAACGTGGAGCCTAGAGCCAAAGTAAATATAAATCTTTATATTAGAATAGTTATTTTTTTTATTATATAATAATAAAAAAATATAACAATAATTTAATATTAATTATTTACATCAAAATTTCACGTTGAATTATCTATTTATTTATTATATAGTAATGAATATTTAATAATTAAAAAAGATATTTAATTATTTTAAATTATTAATTTATTTTATCTTATTATATTTTACCATTCTACTTATTATATGTTAATTAAATTATGATTTAAAAGATTAATTAGTAATTATATTTAAATTAAATTACTAATGAATCATTTTAAAAAAATTTACTTATTCTTCATGTAATTATATTTTTTTAATTAATAAATTAATAAAATAAGAATTTGACATGTGAATAATGAAAGATGAAATAAATTTTGGTAATATTGTAGCAAAAACCAAATTTTTTTGAATTTTAGCCAATTTAATGTGACTTTATTTTTACCGTCTAATGACTAAAAGTACATTGGATTTGACTTTTAGCCAATCTAATATGAGTGTTCTTATATTCTATTTAGGGCGACAATACCCTTACTATTTATTTACCACTCATTTACCATTCTTAGTGTATTTCTTGTTTTATCATTTTCTTTTACATAATTTTTTAACATCTTTAATCATTAAGAAAAATTTTAAAAAATACACAATTTTATTGATAATAACTATCTTAACCATTAAGTAAAAAGAAAATTTAAAAAAATAAAAAAAGTGGT
This sequence comes from Platycarya strobilacea, assembly GCA_036898215.1. Taxonomy (NCBI): domain Eukaryota; kingdom Viridiplantae; phylum Streptophyta; class Magnoliopsida; order Fagales; family Juglandaceae; genus Platycarya; species Platycarya strobilacea. The sequence continues at coordinate 44,249,632 of CM072550.1, forward strand.
AAATAGGTGGTAGAAGAATGATAAAAGTATCATTATTCTTCTATTTATGATCACTTTATCATATTTTTTAATTTTTAATTTTTTTAAAATTACTTAAAGATTAAGGAAGTGATTATTAGTAAAATTATATATTTTTAAAATTTTTTCTTAACAATTAAGGATGTTATTAAAGTTTTTATATTATTTATAAATTATTGAATATTAGCATAAATTATTTAGAATATTTTTCATATTTATTAATTTAGCAATAACTTTTCATTTATGTTTTAGATCTTTTACCATTTTTAAGTCATTTTGCTGTTTATATTGATGTGGCTTGCTGATTATGCTTTTTTTTTTTATTAAAAAAAATTAAATATTGACTATCAATAGCTTCACGATTCACATCCATCACTTTTCAACTTTCATTTACTTTCGTAAATAAGATAAAAATAAGTTTAAATTAAAGTTTAAATTAAATAAAATAATATTAAAAAATATTTTTAATATATTTTTATTTAAAAAGTCTAAAAAATTAAATTAATTATTTTATTTTATGTGAAATTTATAAAAATTTGAATTAATTATTTTTTTATAATTAATTAAAGGATAATTAATTATCCTTTGCATATTTTGTCAAGAAAATATTTATTAATTTAAAACTTATCTAGAAAAGATCAAATTATTTGTTATATTTCATTTAAAAGTTTTTAAAAAATCTAATAATTAAATAAAATAAGATAAATTGCGAGAAAATCATCATTAATTAATCATAGTATATGTTTGGAAAATCTCCGCATCCACCCCACTCCAGGCCCGAGTAATTTTTACTTCAACATAAACCACATCCATCTTCAGTAGATTATCGACGAGTCTATGGAAAAAAAGTGAACATACTTGATCAGCTAATTAAAGATAGACAACTACGTTAACGAATCCTTGACCATTGACGAGGAAAGAGAACAGGATTTCATTTGTTTTTAAATGTTATATTTATAAAGAGATTTAGAAAATAAATTTATAAATTAATGTATTCTTATGTAATATGTTAAATCTACTTAAATGTAATTTTACAATACGATATATCATATCAAAGTACATCAAATAAAATCAATGTGTAACTTTAATTTTATGAAATTTATTTGTCACTACAAATTTTATCATGAGAGTGTAAAATAAAATTGAAGAATTAGATTGAATCGGTGGAATTGGTCTAATTTTGGATCGATCCAATCTAAAACCAATTCTTGTGATGTTAAAATCGGCTAGTATCGGTCCGGTTGTAGCTCTTAGCTTTTTAGGACCAGTTTGGTTTAATATAATATGTATTTTAAATTACTTTTTTAACATTATATAATATTTTATATATAGTATATAATGTACATTAATTACAAATTACATTTTTTAACCTAATACTAATATTCTAATACTATATTACTATTAGTAATATACTTATATATAAATTATAGAAATTACTGTACTAAATAATTATATATGAAATAATAATATAATAATATTAATACTATTAGTATTAACTATCAATGTTATAATTATATAAAATTAAACTCATGATAACAAATACTAATATATAATTATTCTAATCATTAAAACTAATATTAATTGTCTAATAGACTAATATTAAAATCAAAAAATCAGACAGAACCAGAGAGAAATTGATAAAATTGAAAGTATCGATTTAGAGAGTAACCGATACGTAATCGATTTTGAAAATGCAAAACCGATACCTACCAATTCGATCATAAATTTTGTCCAAAATCAAATCAAATTGAATTGATTACCCTCCTAATTTCTCATATTTCCTATAAGTTCTTTTCAAATCCTAATTTAAATGTACAATAATGCTATGCTAGATATAGTTTTAGAATATATCTTTAAAAACAATATGTTACATTGTTAAAAAATAACTTTTTTTTATATAAATTCCAAATTTATTGCGAGAAAAGATTGAGATTTCACTCTAAAATAGTAAATGCCATTTTTATTTAAATGTATCGGGGTTTTTGAAATTAGTTAGCATTCACAAATAGCTTTTGTAATATATATATATATATATATATATTTTAAAATATAAAGAATATGACTTAAAAGTTTTTTTCATTTTGTGTTTCTTTTTTTATTATATATTTTGCTACTATAATTCTCTAGATGTAGAGAATACTATTCATAATTGTAATATATATATATATATATTTTCCAGTTTTAAGTTTATTTTTTCACAAAAAAATTATTTAAAAACATGAAGATATTATTGATAATTAGATAATATATTTAAAATAAATAAAAAATATTAAAAATGATAAAAAGAGAGCTTCAAAACGTGGAGTAGAAAGAATCTTCGCATTCAAAAATACGTAATTTAGGGATAGTTTAGATTTAGAGATGAGATGAGTTATAAATAATAATAAAATGAGTGGTTAAAATGAGTTGAAATTTAAAATGAGTGGTTGAGATATGTTGAAAGTAAAAAATAAATTATAAATAATAAAATCGAGTTTTGAAAATAGATGATTTCTAAATCGATTGATTTTTTTGTAAAGACAAACACTAGACAGTAGCGAATGTGTGTCAAATCGAGAAAAACAAAATTATACAGAATAATCGCAATTTACATTATTTTGAATTTATATAACGCTTCAACGAAGCTGTGTCTGTCGGGGAAGGTAAGCTGCCATGGAAGCCACTTCGTTGACAAAAAATAGACGGCTAGGATCGATGGAACATGCCCTCCTCGCTCAGCATTGCCATTGGGCACCACTTGGAAATTGTCAACGCACGAAGGCTTAGAAAAACAAAATATACAGGATAATCGCAATTTACATTATTTTGAATTTATATAACGCTTCAACGAAGCTGTGTCTGTCGGGGAAGGTAAGCTGCCATGGAAGCCACTTCGTTGACAAAAATTAGACGGCTAGGATCGATGGAACATGCCCTCCTCGCCCAGCATTGCCATTGACTGAGCACCACTTGCAAATTGTCAACGCACGAAGGCTTCAAAAATCAAAAGATTGCAGACAACCTCTCTCTCTCTCTCTCTCTCTCTCGCTCTGGCTCTCTCAAAGCTCTTCGTTCTCTCTCTCTGATTCTGAGAAGTGAGAACCTCTCTATATCCCTTTTGTTAACTCACAAGTTTTGTCTCTTTTCCAGGCCATCAATCTCAATCCCAAGAAACACCTTCGTTTCCATGGTTATTCCAACCCTTCCATCATCTCTGAAACACAGTTCTGATGATCAGTGGGATTATGACATCTTCCTGAGTTTCAGAGGTGAAGACACTCGCAAGAGTTTCGTCGATCATCTCTACTCTGCTTTGGTGAGAGTCGGAATTGATACCTTCCGAGATGACGACGCGCTTCGAAGAGGGGAAAACATCTCTACCGAACTACTCAATGCGATCCGTGGATCAAGGATTTCCATCGTTGTCTTTTCCCAAGGCTATGCTTCTTCTAGTTGGTGTCTTGAAGAGCTTGCAGAAATTGTGCATTGCAAGAATACGAAAAGCCATGCTCTGTTTCCTGTATTTTATCATGTGAGCCCTTCAGATGTTCGAAACCAGACTGGACCTATTGCCGAATCATTTGGGCGGCATGAAGAGCGGTTTCAGAAGGACCTGATGAGGGTAAAAAGGTGGAGAGCAGCTCTAACTGAAGCTGCAAACTGTTCCGGCTGGGATCTCGAGGGTATTTCCAAAGGGTATTATACTATTTTTTAATCTAAATCATATAAGCATTCAAAATTTACCTAGATTTTCATCTACAAAAACACTTCCAAGTTATTAGATATTCATACTTCGTGTTGGGCTTAGCTTGGTCGTGTTTGTGCTGTTTGGCCGGACACATACCTTATAATCCAAGAATTCTGAAATATTTTAATTTCAAAAGAAAAAAAAAGAATTCTGAAATATTCTCATATATATATATATATATATGTAAATTATATATGAATGCACGCGCGTGTTGTGCATGAATATCTGCACATATATATATGTGTTTGTATGAATATACATATTTTTGAGAGGTGACTTGAATACGCGCCTCCTCTGTATTTTTGCTTGACTCTCGCTCGACGTTCAATTCGGGCGAGAGTCATCCAGTAAGTCCGCTCGATCCACACTTGAGATCTAGCTCGAGCAAGATACCATACAGAAAGTTCGCGAGACTCTCGCTCGACATCCAGCTCGAGTAAGGTCTAGGCAGAGATTTTGTTCGACCCTCGCTCGACATCCAGCTTGAGCAAGATGCAACGTGTTCGTTCGCTCAACAGTTCGCTTGAGTCTCGCTTCGAGCTAATGTTCTTTCCGTAGAGTTTGGCCGTTTAGAATAGTGTCTCGCTCGAGCGAGAATGCAAACATGTTCATTTGAACAATGTCACCCAGACCTCTCCTTTTGTTATTTCCTCTTCATTTTGTGAGCTCTGAGTGTTCTTGAGAGTAAACACTTGTGAGATTGAGAGTATACACGTGAGACTGAGTGATTACTTTGTAGAATCTCTTGACTCAATCTCTGTACTCCATTTTTGATTTATAGTGAAAGTTTTGAAATCAACTCCACAGTGGACGTAGGCATATTTTGAGCCAAACCACTTATATCTGTGTGTTCTATCTATCATTTTATTTTCTCCTAGTTTGCATCCGCTGCGTTACTTCATCTATTGTTATTTGTTTACCGACTTATTCCCAACAAATTGGTATCAGAGATTTGAACTCTGTGAAGATCTGAAGGGATGACTACAACAAGATTTGAAGTAGAGAAGTTTGATGGACATAATAGTTTCAGTTTATGGTGCATAAAGATGAGGATTTTGTTGCGTCAGCAGGGTTTGTTCAAGGTTCTTGAAGAGAATGTGTCTGTTGATTCTCCTATACCGTTTAAGAACGAGGAAGATAAGGTACACAACACTATTATTTTATCACTATCTGATGGTGTTTTGAGAGAGGTTTCTGAGGAAGAGACCGCTGTTAGTCTCTAGGAAAAGCTAGAAAGCTTATATATGAAGAAATCTCTCACTAACCGTTTGTATTTGAAACAACAGTTGTATACTCTTAAAATGCATGAAGGAACTTCCATTATTGAACATTTAGATGAATTTAATAAGATTATCATGGATATTAGAAATATAGACATTAAGTTTGAAGAGGAAGATCAACTTTTAATTGTTTTGTGTTCATTACCTATGTCATTTGTAAATTTCTTAAACTCCATGCTGTATGGAAGAGATACCATTTCCTTAGCAGATGTGAAATCTGCTTCGAATTCCAAGGAATTGAGAAGTAAGTTCGGTGACAAGGGTAGTGAAAATCAAGTTAGTAACTTGTTTGTAAAATGTTCCTCTAGTTGAGGAAGATCCAGTAAAAAGAGTTCAGAGAAGAGCAGAGGCAAGTCCATGGGTAAGTTGCAGTCGAAGGGTAACAAGAAAAATGTGAAATGTTACTATTGTCACAAGTTCGGTCATTACAAGAATGAGTGTACCAAACTAAAGAAGAAGGAGGAATCCACTAGTTCCTCTAATGCTGTCAGTGTAGCTGATGATAATTTTGATGGCTCAGATATCGTCCTAGCGATAAGTGACTCGAGCAGTCGCTTTAGTGACAAGTGGGTTAGGGACTCAGCTTGCACATTCCATAAGTGTCCCAAGAGGGACTGGTTCATGACTTATGAATCAGTTAATGAAGGTTCTGTTTTGTTGGGAAACGATATGGCGTGTAAAATTGCAGGATTTGGCTCGATCCAGATCAAGATGTATGATGGGATTGTTAGGACATTGTCTAATGTCCGACACATTCCAGACTTGAAGAAGAATATGATCTTGATGGGAGCACTTGATTCTTTGGGCTACAAGTACATGAGAGAAGGTGGAGCGATGAAAGTCAGTAAATGTTCCATGATTGTAATGAAGGGAGATAAGTCTAATGGATTGTATTTCCCTCAGGGTAGTACTGTGATAGGTGTGGCTTTAATTTGTGTATCAGTTGATCTAGATTTAGATCTCACTCGTCTATGGCATATACGCTTGGGCCATATGAGTGAGAAAGGGATGTCTATCCTTAATAAGCAGGGGTTGTTAGGGAATTAGAAGATTGACAAATTTGATTTGTGCGAGCATTGCGTCTTTGGGAAACAGTGCATAGTACAGTTTACTACAGAAGTTCAGGGAACCAAAAGTACTATGGACTACATTCATTCCGACCGTTGTGGTCCGTCTTCTATTCCATCGAAAGGTGGAGCTAACTACCTACTTACATTGATTGATGATTACTCACGGAATGTATGGATATATTTTATCAAGCAGAAGAGTGATGTTTTCACTAACTTTAAGCAATGGAAAGCTTTGATTGAGAATCAAACAAGCAAGAAAGTGAAATGGCTTCGGACTGACAATGGTATGGAGTTCTGTGGAGGAGAGTTCGATGAATTCTGCAAGAACGAAGGCATTGCTAGATACCGTACAGTTGACACACTCCACAGCAAAATGTGATAGCTGAACAGATGAACCGGACACTTTTGGAGAGAGCATGTAGTATGGTCTGATACTTCTGTTAATTACTCAGATTTAAAGATTTTCAGTTGTCCTACTTATTTTCATGTCAATGAGGCTAAACTTGAACCAAGGGCAAAGAAATGCATATTCATGGGATATGCTAGTGGGATGAATGGATATAGGTTGTGGTAAATTGATTCCAAATCACCCAAATTTGTGGTAAGCAGAAATGTTGTCTTTGATGAATAGTCTATGCTTAATTCGAGAAATGAGTTTATTGTAATGACAGGTAAAACCCAGGAAAAAGGCAAATAGGTGGAGCTACCGGCTCCACAAAGGATGCCAATTGACACCCAAGATCATGTAGTTTCTGATGAGCATGATTTTGATTCAGAGGCTGATGCACGTGATGAGCAGGAATACAGTATTGCTATTGGTAGATAGTGGATGTAGATTAGACTGCCTCAGAGATATGCTTATGCAGACATGGTGATGTATGCTCTTACTACAACAGAAGTTATAGTTGGTGAGGAGTCTTCCAGTTATTCAGAGGCTGTGAGGAGTACAAAGTCTACTCAGTGGTGCTCAGGGATGAGTGAAGAGATTGAGTCTCTTCATATGAACCAAACATGAGATTTGGTTAAGTTGCCAACGAAGATGAAAACTGTTGACTGCAAATGAGTCTTCAAGAGAAAAGAAGGAATCCAGAATGATGCAGATGTAAGATACAAAGCACGCTTAGTTGCTAAGGGCTACAGTCAGAGAGAGATGATTGACTTAATGAGGTCTTCTCCTCGGTTGTAAAACATAGTTAAATTAGAGTTTTACTTACCATCACGGCATTGTATGACTTGGAGCTACAGCAGCTTGATGTTAAAATATCTTTTTTACATGGCGAGCTTAAAGAGACAATTTATATGCATCAGCCAGAGGGATTCATCATTTCAGGAAAGGAGGACCGTGTATGCAGATTGAATAAATCATTATATGATTTGAAGTAGTCTCCGAGATAATGGTATAAACGTTTTGATTCATTTATAATTGATCATGGTTATTTGAGAAGTAGTTATAATAGTTGTGTTTATCACAGACAATTGTCTGATAGATTTTTCATTCATTTATTACTTTATGTTGATGACATGCTTATAGTTGCTAAGAGCAAGTATGATGTTGACTTGATGAAAACTCAACTTAGAAATGAGTTTGAGATGAAAGATTTAGGTATGACAAGAAAGATTTTGGGTATGGAAATCCACAGGGATAGGAAAGCTGGTAAGTTGTACTTGTCTCAGAGAAAGTACATTGAAAAGGTTCTCAACATGTTTGAAATGTCTACTTCCAAATCTGTGAGCACTCCGCTTATATTGTATTTCAAGTTTTCAGCTTCCCTATCTCCATAGACAAATGATGAGGAACGGACAATGACGAGTGTTCCCTATTCCAGCGCAATTGGCAGTGTAATGTATGCGATGGTTTGTACCCGTCCAAATATTTCACAGGCAGTGAGTGTTGTTAACAGATACATGGCTAATCCAGATAAAACTCACTGACAGACAGTGAAATGGATTCTGAGGTATTTGAAGGGAACTTTGCATGTTGGCTTAATCTTTGATAGAGATGTATATTTTAGTTCAAATGTTGTTGGATATGTTGATTTTGATTATGATGGAGATTTAGATAGAAGAAGATCATTGACAGGTTATGTGTTTACACTCTGTGGTTTTGCTATTAGTGGGAAAACAACACTTTAATCAACTGTTGCTTTATCAACTACAGAGGTAGAATACATGGCAGCAGCTGAGGCTGTTAAAAAGGCCATTTGGTTAAAGAGCTTGATCAGTGACTTGGGTCTACAGCAGGAGGGGATGTCAGTTCACCGTGACAATCAGAGTGCAATACATTTGACCAAAAAATAAATGTATCATGAGAGAACAAAGCACATTGATATCAGGTATCATTTCTCAGAGATATCGTAGCAATTCAGAAGATTGCAACTACAGAGAATCTAGTAGTCATGATGACAAAGCCAGTTCCAGTGCACAAGTTCAAACTCTGTTTGGACTTGATTTGTGTTTGGGGTTTCCAGATCCCTTAGGGGATTTTGATGGGGTTGGTCCTTTGATGATTTCAGTAAGGGTTGTGAGTATTCAAGGCAAGATGGAGATTTGTTGAGAGGTGGCTTGAATAAGTGCCACCCTTATATTCTCGCTCAACTTTTACTCGACGTTTAGCTCGAGCGAGAGTCATTCAGTAAGTTCGCTCGACCCTTGCTCGACATCTAGCTCGAGTGAGATACCATACAAAAAGTTTGCGAGACCCTTGCTTGACATCCAGCTTGATCGAGGTCTAGATAGAGACTTTGCTCGACTCTCACTTGACATCTAGCTTGAGCGAGATGCAATGTGTCATTCGCTTGAGTCTCGCTTCGAGCTAATGTTCTTTCTATAGGGTTTACGTCGTTTAGAACAGTGTCTCGCTCGAGCGAGTGTCACTTATATAAGGCAAATATGTTTATTTGAACAATGACGCCTAGACCTCTCATTTTGTGAGCTTTGAGTGTTCTTGAGAGTAAACACTTTTGAGATTGAGAGTATACACATGAGACTAAGTGATTACTTTATAGAATCTTGTGATTCAATCTTTGTATTTCATCTTTGATTTATAGTGAAAGTTTTGAGACCGACCCCACAGTGGACGTAGGCTTATTTTGAGCTGAACCACTTATATTTGTGTGTTCTATCTATCGTTTTATTTTCTCCTAGTTTGCATCCACTGCGTTACTTCATCTATTGTTGTTTGTTTATCGGCTTATTCCCAACACATACACATACATGCATATATATATTTATACTCATGCAACACTTTTTTATGAATTGTGAGGGCACAAGCTATAAGGAATGTTGACACAACAGTTTCATAATGGAGAGATGATTCAACCAAAGACATATATCTACCCCCTCCTTTATTCTTTACGATCTTAATGAAGTTTATTGTTCTCGTCTTAACAAGAAGCAACTAAAACAAGAAAGCCCTATCAAATCCCTAAGATTCTATTTCCTTTAATTCCCCATTTATTTATATTCACTGGGTAGAACTTGTTTGCTAAATCATCTCTGCATTTGTATCTCCAATTTTAAACTTGACATGCTGCAAAATCTTAGCAAGTGTGATGAGTTTGGTCGGTCTGCCAAGTGTGATGTATGACAAGAATTTGTATAGAAATAAGTGTAATCTATTCTTATTAACTTTGATAACTTAATTGCTTAGAATGACTTATGGTCTTATTTTCCGTTTGAATTGTAATCTGCAGGTATGAAGCACAGTTCATCGATAAGATCATTGAAGAAATTTTGCATCAATTACACCCTAATCACTTGGATGTGGCCGAATACCCGATAGGAATATATTTTCGTGTTATAGAGATGAAAGCCTTATTACATCTGGAAAAAAATGATGTTCGCGTTGTTAGCATCCATGGGATGAGTGGAATAGGTAAAACTATCATAGCAAAAGCTGTTTATAACCAATTAAGTGATGGATTTGAAGGAAGTAGTTTTCTCCGAGACATTAAAGAAACTTCAAGACAGATTGATGGTTTAGTCAAGTTACAAAAAATCTTCTTAGTGATATCTTGAAATACAGAGATTTGCCATTTGAAAATGTTGATAGAGGAATCTATTTGATTAAGAAACTCCTTGCTAGGAAAAAAGTTCTTGTTCTTCTTGATGACGTGGATCACATGGATCAACTACACGCATTAGCTGGAAACACAGACTGGTTTGGTGCTGGAAGTAGAATAATTGCAACGACTAAAGATGAACATTTGCTAAAGCAATTAGGAAAGTATGAAAAATATAAAGTGGAAGAATTGACTTGCACAGACTCTCTTGAACTCTTTAGTCGGCATGCCTTCAAGAAGCCCCATCCAATGGAAGGCTACCATGAGCTGTCCATAAGTGTGGTGAAGTATACTGGAGGACATCCATTAGCTCTTAAAGTTTTGGGTTCTTTTCTCATGGGAAAAAGCATTATCGAATGGAAAAGCACAGTGAAAAAATTACAAAAAATGCCTAACCACGATATTCAAAAAGTACTTCAAGTAAGCATCGAATCATTAGATGAGGCAACAATGGACATATTCCTTGACATTGCATGCTTCTTTATAGGGATGGATGTAGAATATGTTGCCAAAATTCTCCGTGGTTGTGATTTTTTTCCAGATATTGGTATTAGTAATCTTGTTCAGAGGTCTGTTGTAACAATAGATGTCCATGACAAACTGAGGATGCATGATTTGATTCGAGATATAGGAAGGGAGATTGTTCGCGAAAGTTCACGTAAAGATCTAGGTAGACGTAGTAGGTTGTGGTTTTACGAGGATGCATTAAATGTACTACACAGTGAACATATGGTAAGAATTTTATATTGATGCATAACCATGTGCACATATATATAGAGACGTGATATAAGACTAATTATTCTTTTGGCTTGCATAAGAGTTCTATCTTATCAGCTTTCAAGCATATTTTAGCTATATATCATTTAATCCAAAACTTCTTTAGAGTTTGTTGAACGCTTTTACAATATTAAAAATTATTCAATCATGTTTTAAACATTTCTATTCATATCTAAATTTCTCAAGTGTTTGTATGTCAAGTATCAAAGAATATCTAGGCCTGCTCCAATTCAAGTATTTTCTAGCCTTAGAAAGTGGAGGAATATGTTGCTAATCTAACTTCATATTTTGTCAGGGATCTGAAGTGGTGGAGGGTCTCGTGCTAAATCCACTCTCACTTGCGAATATACATCTGAAAACCGATGCATTTGCAAAGATGATGAATTTGAGGTTGCTCCAGATCAATAATGTGCATCTCACAGGTCGCTTTGAGCTTCTTTCCAAAGAGCTAAGATGGTTATGTTGGCATAACTGCCCATTGAAAATTCTACCTCAAAACTTTCATCTAGAGAACCTTGTTGTGCTTGACTTGCAGCATAGTAGTTTTAAAGAAGTTTGGAAGGAGAACAGGGTAACGAATTTTACTGTACCTCATATTCCTCTTTTGATGTTAGTAATTGGAAGCATTAAATCTTTTGTTCACACACACCAAAAGTCTTGGCTATTACGAAAATAATCTCAATTGTTACATACATAATCTAGGTACTCAACAAGTTGAAAGTCCTCAATCTCAGTTATTCCAAAAATCTCTGCAAATCACCATGCTTCTCACAAGTCCCACATCTAGAGATGCTAGTTCTAGAAGGTTGCATAAACTTGATTGAGCTTCATGACTCTGTAAGATATCTTGAAAGGCTTGTTTTGTTGAATTTAAAAGGATGCAAGAACCTTAGGAATCTCCCAAAAAGCATTTCTACATTAGAATCTCTTGAAACTCTTAACTTGTCCGGCTGCTTACAACTTGAAAAGTTACAAGAGAATTTCGGGAATACGAGGGCTTTAAAAGAGTTGTTTATAGGAGGAACTGCCATCAAGCAAGTCTCATCGTCCTTGAGTTTTTTGATGAATTGGAGAGGCTTATCCTTATTTGAATGCAAAGAACAATTCTCAGGATCTTTGCTATCACGTTTCTCATCATGGTTATCACCAAGAAGTTTGAATCCAAGAACTTTGCTACGAGCTTCTGTTTCTGGATTTGGCATTTTGGCAAAACTAGCTCTTACGGATTGTAATTTGTCGGAAGATAAGATTCCCTTGATCTTGGGATTTTCTCTTCCCTCGAAAGCTTGGATTTATCAGAAAACAATTTTCGTATCCTACCAAATAGCATCAGTCACCTTTATAAATTACAACATCTGTACTTAGATCAGAACAGGTCTCTACACTCGATTTCGGGACTCCCTGCAAATATAGAGACAATATTTGCACCGGGATGCACATCATTAGAAATACTCTCATTTTCCTCGAGTTCTGAGTTAGTTGTACTTAACCTTGGTTACTGCTTGAACCTGCTTGATATTCAAGGCTTAAACTTTGAATCTAACATGTTAGTTGTTTTGAATGGGTGCTACAAATTGTCATCCAATTTTAGCAAGAGTGTTCTTCAGGTCCTCTCCCTCCCTCTCTCTCTCTCTCTCTCTCTCTCTCTCTCTTAACAATTCTCTAAACCCTTTTGCTTTTGTTTGATACAGTGTACGCGGAGCAGCTATAGTCCTTGTAATCGTTTGACTATCTTCCCGACTAGTGAGATTCCAGATTGGTTCAACAATCAGGAAATTGGATCTTCCATATCGTTTCATGTACCTTCACTTTCAGAGGGTGATTTTCGTATATTATATATTTGTGGTGTTTATACATGCACAGAAATGTCCCGTATGTGGTGGTTAGAAGATTACTGCGAATGGCCACAACTCAAGATGACAGTTCACAATAAAACCAAAGGCTATCAACAAGTTATTCTTCCAGTTGCACCAAGTCCCTTGCATGTGGACTATTTAGATAATTTGTTTCTATTTCGATGGTCTATTGGAAGAAATAAGTTTGTGATACTCGGTAATTCTTACAAGATAATGGAGCTAGTAAGTGGAGACGAAATCGAGGTTACCTTTGATTTAGGGGCATTTGCTGGGGTGAAGAAGTGTGGAGTACATGTTTTAGTTGATGCCCCAAACATATTAGACAGAAATGCAAGTGCTATCCAATATATCTGTTCTGATGCTGATACTGATAAGGTATCTGACGATGATGCTTTTGTAGTTGACGAGGTCTTTGAATCAAATTTTAATATTGGTAGTAGTGTCTGTGAAAATGATATTGGTACAAAGGACGAGATCTTTGAAGGCCATGTTGCTATGCATGATGAGGTCTTTGAAGCTGATGTTGCTATAGATGGTCATGCTGCTATAGATGGTCATGCTGCTATAGATGGTAAAGTCCCTTAAAATGATACCACCACAGATGATGAGGTATCCATGCAGTTCTATACGACATATGTAAGTGATTTTTTATCCTAATTTTTGTTAGTTCTGGTCACATTGCTGACGTGACACATTTTAAGTGATTTCCACTGTTTATCATATCAATGGATAATCACTTAAATTATATCAAATTTGCAGGTATAACTAGGAGTAAAAAATCCTCGAATGAGAAGCATTATTTTTCTCTCAAATATAGGTGCAACTTAAGGGACAATGGTGGCTAGAAGAATAAGGTGTTGCTGGGTTTCTTTTGTGTGTGCAGTGTAATATAATTAAGCTCCTATTAGGCGTGGCATGTTAACAAATAAATGAAGATTAACTTATATATTTATTGTAATTGATCTTTGCCTATTCATTTACTTCACAACCATGTATAATTATCAGTTTCGGATATAAACTAAATTTCTGATTCACATGAAATAATTTTATAAATAATAGTAAAGTAGTTTGAGCTATAATATTTTTTGAGGTTTTGGGAAAGGGAAGGGAAAAAGTTAAAATGCAAATATTATAAAGTTAAAATATTGTTATAATATAATTTTTTAATATAATTTTTGTTATGAGGTTTAAAAAAGTTGAATTATTTTTTAAATTGAAAAGTTTCGTGTTTGAGTATGTTTGGGAAGGAAATGAGATGAGATGCGATAAGATGAAACCATCTCATCTCCCAAACAAACCCAGTTAACTCTTTTTCGTTTTCTACAAGTACTTATTTTTGGGGATTTACAAAATCATATGGAGAGAGGATCAAATAAATATTATTATTATTTTTTTACCCAAGTCCTTGATTAATGCTAATTTACAAAGTTATATGAAATAAGTGTTTATGGATAAGAAGGTAACAAATAATTTCCCAAGTGAGCATGTTGCCTTGTCATTGCTCTTCAAGTATTGGTATTAGATTTTGAGAAATTTGGATTCCATGTTTTATTATGGGTGCCTTAATATTTATGATAGAATTTTGTTACAATTTGGTTAAAAAAAAAAGGCATACTAGAATATCCAAAATTTGGAACCATTGATTCTAATAAGGCAATTAAAGGTAACTTTTACACTTTGAAAATGTTTTAATTGGAAAAGTCTACTTTTATTTGAAATACCTCTAACATATTGTTTTAGGAATACTCTTGCGACCCAGGTTACTCTTTTTCGTTTCATGTATGTTGACATGTTAAAAAATATTTTTAGTACTTATTATTAAACAATACATGACAAAATATATGACATGTAATATATTTTTAATCACGATCAATTATATTTAATTGCAACTAAAAATAGTAAAAATGTAATCAGGTTCTTAATACACACAGGCTATCAAAAACCTGGTAGTTTTGCTCTTTACAACATATATATTAGTAGAGGTGAATTCGATCCGGTTTGGTCGGTCTATGGGGATTTTTTGGAACCAGACCAAACCTCTTCGATCCGGGATTTTCACACCTTGGATAGGACTTTTATGGTCACATACCATCTGCTGTCACTTCTTCATGCAAAGTTTACAATACCAATGATAGCATGTTACAACAATGTTTCTCACAACTATTTTGTTATATTTATCTCAAATGGGTTTATTTTTGTGCACAACACAATGTTATGATATGTAATTGCAAAGTTGGCAAAATGGAAGGCTGTAGAGGATATGTGCAACCCCTATATACTTTTTAGCTCTAAGAACTAACCCACTGCCTTGTTTCATTGTGCAGATTATCAAGATTAAGGACATCATAAGGCCACCAAAGAAGGAAAAGTTTAATGATGTGTATGTTGTATATGAATTGATGGATATTGACCTCAACCAGATTATACAATCTAGCCAGGCTTTGAGAACTTGTGGTTCTTTAAAGTATCTAATCATGCGTTAGGGCTTGCTTTTTTGCATCATGTGTGCTAATATATGGAAACATATTTTAAGAAGAGTCTTGTATATTAAGCAAGCTTACTCTATGTTTGTGGTACACTCATGGGCACAAAGGATGAGAATTTGCTTTTCATTAAGGTTTGTGGCTTTTCCTTTGTTTGCTATTCTAGTTGAGTATTTGTTATTCCTAATTTCATATCGATACCTAGAGATATAGGTCTGAGTATTTCCATCGACTTGTAATTTTCATGATTGTGCTAAAAAAAAGAGGATACTAGCATCTAGATAGTTGCATTAAGTCTTCACATAATTAATTTACAGTGCCACTGGGGTAATGAGGAAAACATTGTTGGGAAAATGGATGAAGAATGAGTAATTCATTTATCCATTAAGCTCTCTCTCTCTCTCTCTCTCTCTCTCTCATCCACAATTCACAATTGGTTCTATAGAGTTGATGACGAAAAAAAAATGCATCTTATGGCATTTAATGATTAATTTATACATCTGATAAACTCTCTCTGTCTCTGTCCCTATCTCTTCCTCATGAACCCACATATCACAATTGAAGGGGGAGAGGAGAAGAGATGGGGGAGGCCTGGAAAAGCTAGCTCTAATGCATTGTGGAAACTTGTTAGATCCAGTAAAAGATTTAAATAGAGATGCCAATGATGTGGATTAAAAAGCACCTTCTTTAAATGCTTTTGCAGTATTTTCTGTATCAACTGCTGAGGGGATTGAAGCCAAGCAACCTGTTTCTCAATGCAAACTGCGACCTCAAGAGTTGTGACTTTGGGCTCGCAAGAACTACCTCAGAGAAAGATTTCTTGATAGAATATGTTGTAAATCAATGGTGCCGAGCCCCTGAATTTCAATCTAGATGACTTGATGGAATAAGCTCGCCAATACCTATCATTTCCCCTAGTTTGGTTCACCAAAATTCAAATTAAAAGATTGAGATGTTGGTTTGGAGTGAGAATATATATTACATGTAATAAACTTGAGTATTAGCAGAGCATTTAGGGAGATAGCTTCTCCCTCCATGTCTTGAGATGGTGGATTGGCAGTTTGTTTGCATTCCCTTCTTCCCCATTTCCAAGTTGGTGAATTGGCAGTAACCACTTAAGATTGGTATGCATGAAGTTGGTGTATTGGGAAGTTGTTGGATTCAATCTTATCGGGAATCCAATAGCCACTGAAGGTTGGTATGCATAAAATAAGGCTATGTTCTTTGAGCCTTATTTTCTTTTATGTCTGTGTCTTGAACATTGTAATCCAATTTTACTAATATAAAGGAGTTGAACAATTTTAAAATAGTAGAGTACTTGAAACCATTCAATTGCTTTGTTATACCCTAAATCCCTGATATCTGTCTGGAAGAAACTTCATTATGTTTTTACAGATACTACTTTTCAACCGCTCTAAAGAAATTATGAGTTATGTTACTCAGCATCACACGTCACACATCATACATATTTTATTTTTTATTTTTATTTTTTTATTTTTTATTTTTCTTATTTTATTCATACACAATTAATTGAGTTGAAGTACTAATTATCCATACATAACGAATAACATATTTGTTATTGAAAAAAAAAGAAAAAAAAAAGAAAATTAAAATCAGTGTCATTGTTGAATTATCTCCCTGTAGAATGTAAGCTAGGCCCAATGGGCGGGTTGAGAGTTCATGACGAGAGTTTTGAACAGGATAAATGTTGTTTTATGAGGAAAGCCATTTATTTTCCCTCCGAAAGCATCGAAAGGACAATCATTTGTGAACTTCAAAGTTTAGGTAAACGTAGTCCTCAAACCATGATGAGAGCTTTACCATAGAAATAATCAATGAATGACTCACATCTGTAAGCAAAAAAAAAAAATAAATACAGTGGTGCCACCTGCATGCACATAGATTTGATAAATGGGATGGCACCGTTTGTTTTAAAGATGCTAAAAATTTAAGAAAAATATTCCAGCTATAAATGTATTATACAAAATTAATTTTATGTAATTTGATGTGATTTGTTAAATTATAAAATTATTTTTAATTTTTTAAAGAAAATGCTGGGAAGATATGCTTTTTTGCTAAAAAATGCTGGCAAACCTTTTTATTTTTTTTTCACATGTGTTTTTGTAACACTTCTAAATATTTAAAAAAAATTGATCAGCATTAAAAAATACTTCTTTAACCACTAGTTAAAAAAAAAAATAGACTAGCTTTTATCCATAAATAATGTTACTTACGAGCTAAAAATAATAAATATTTTCTGAGAATCCCAAATTATCCAAATTAAATAATGAGATAGACTCCAAAAGTTTAGTTCATTTTTCTTAAAAGTTTATGCATTGTTTAGATTGACTTGAATCTTTAATATCTATTTATAGTCTTTTTATTGTGAATAGTTGATTAAATTAATTATTCTTTCTTTGATGAATTAGTTCTATAGTTCCTATCTTCTTATTGTATTTGAGATTTTATTTTTATTTTAGAATTCATCTTTCTTAGAATTTATTTAGTTTATATTTAATTACTTTCCTTCTTTTTTACAAATGCGTGGGGGGTTCGACCTCGTTTTTGCTGAAATATACTTCGATGCCTTGCGAGTAGAATTACAATATCACAACACAATTGTTAGCAATTAAGTAGCCTCGAATCATAGTATCAACTTGAAAATAACAATGTAAGGATCATGGCTATAGAGAACTAGGTTAATAGAAAGTAACCGAATTTATCTAACTCTACAGAAATTGTTTCAAATTTTGGGCTCATCGCTCTGATGATAAACTTGGATGAAATTAAGCACTCTTATATCAAAAGCTAAAAGGGGTCTCAATCTCAACAGCCTGGTCACTTCCACGACCACACCCATTGTGTTCTGCGATCAGCGGCCATCACCAAGAAGGCTTCCTGAATAGTAGGATCAAGCAGTCGTTCCAAAGCAAGATAATATTACTTAAATGGGAGCCGAGGGGTGATTGCCTCCAACAACTGCGCACGCTATTGCATAGCATCCGATCCATCATGGCGGTTCCTGATCCATTCAATGTACATAATATTATCCAACTTTTGTCCTCACTGCAGCACAGGCTGCAATTGTTTCCAGCGCCTTGCTGAGTTCTGGTGAGATCTGAATGGCCGGCGCCTCCTTCCGTCATCGACAAGAACCCCTCACCTGGGTACAACGTATATAATATCATCCATCTGTGTTGCTCAATGCAAGTATGAGAATGCACAATATACAAAGCACTTCAAACAAAAAACTGGGTACAGATGGATGTGAACACCGTCCATGGGTAGTAAAAATGAACAGTATTCATATATGGCCGGCAGAAGATATATGCTGGAGTACAAAGCAACCAATCAAAAAAGAATAACTATGGGCAGAGTCCTTATAGACTTATAGTATGAGCACCGCTGCACCATAAACATCAATATAACACATAAAAATATTAACCAAAACATATGGCGTGTATTGTAAAGGGAGCCAAAAAAAAAAAAAAAAAACAAAGAAGTCATACCTCCCGATAATGATTTCTGGATTAGCGCAGGAAGTAATGCTGCAAAACCAAACAATGCTAAACCAAGATCACAGCAGTACCCTATTTATTAAACTTTTCCTTTATATTTAATCAATCAAATGGACAGCCAGTTAACTGGGATGATAAACAAAGAAAAAAAGGTAAACCTACTGACTAGTATTATTTTGACGTTGGTCAACAACTCTATAACAATTACAAAGGAGAAGGCCATGGGAAAAATGAGAAATAAGAACAAAGGAACAGTGAGCTTGTCCTGAAATCAGGTTTCCCTTAATGCTCTAAAGAAATCCATCTTCTGTTCCATACTACGTAGAGAAAAGTCTACTAACATCCAATGGAAGCATTTAAATATATAATGAGAATACCATGCCACCATTATAGTTTTATTTACATGCTCCCATGTAAATCTTGCCCAGAAGACCACCATCATAGTTATATTTCAAAAGCACAGGGTAATTTAAAATGGAGGAATGAGATCTCTGCAGCTTCCAGACTATTGTCCTATTTATAAGTGCACACTTTGAATCCTAACGTGGAGCCTAGAGCTAAAGTAAGAAGTGAGCAAGAATAATGCAGGGGCCTCACCCTGTCCTATAATTTCCAAAATAAGTGGTGGGGAGGAATTAAAACTGGGGAACAGCAAAAAACATGCCTAAGAATAATGAGATAGAACATGGACAAAACTTTATAGCCATATATTTAAACAATTACATTCATATTGTTCTTTGCCTATATCAAGTAAGAGAGTCCCTCCTTAGAAGAGTACTTGATTCAAGCTGTGAGATTACGCCATGCACTGTTTTATTTTCCCTTTGATCGGTGCATCAGTTGGAATTAAGAAGTTAGCACAAAAGCCAAGTGTCACAATTTTTTCACCAAAAACGCATGCTCATATATAGATTGAGAGATACTGAAAAAGTGTCAAAGAACAAGAAGTTAAACTTGTGGGACACTTTCCTAAAACAAAAGCCCTTGAATGCTGGAATGCTTTGCAGGTTAGTAACAAGAGAAAATCATTCAGATCCTGAGAAATGGATTAAAAACAGTTGTGGTTTAGAAAATGTGAGATGTGAAAGATGTCCTTATATTATTAACTGAAGCAAAAAGGTCACTTCACAATTTAATGGAGAAGCGCATTCTGTGTGTCCCTAACCAAATCCATGAATGCATTGCACCATGTGAAAGGCATCGAAAATCCTGAGGAGGGACTTAAAACCAGCATGCATTTTTGGAGAGTTGAAAGATGTCGTTTCACAAATTGATAGAGAAGTAAATTCTGGAATTATGTGTCTGATCACTAACATACAACCCATCAGAATTTCTCCTGGGAAAAAACAATGAACACTTCAAATAGGCCAGGAAAAGCCTGCATTAAGCTCAAGCCATCCTTAGTTCATTGAATTTCTACCATACCGAGTAAGTGACTCGTATTCAAAACCTCACCCATTAAGCTTCCTAGTTTTGTATTTCAAAAACCTTTATTTATTTATTTCTATGTGTGTGTGCAACTAATTTATGGAATTGTACGTGTGTATAAGAGAAAATAAATAAGTTGGAAAGAAAATCCTTGTTCGTACACATAATAGCACAAAAGACGTGAACTTGCTTTCTCGGGAGACAGGCACCAACAAGTTGGACGACTGAAAGTTATTTAATAAGTCGCTTTCAAATGCATAAACTCCAGTTGAGTTCCATGGATTTTTATCAAGGAAAATGATACACTTACACTTCATTTTACAACTTCTTTACTACTTATTTTATTATTATTTTTTTTAAAAAATTTCCTTTTACTTAATAATTAAGGAAGTAATTATTAGTAAATTTATATATTTTTTAATTTTTTTAATGATTAAAGATATTAAAAAAATTCTTAAAAGAAAATAACAAAAAAATAAAAATACTATGAATAATGAATAGGTAGTGATATAGTTGTAAGGGTATCATATCCTTTTATCAAAAGTAAAGGATCCACTGATTTTTGGGTGACAGCTCTACGTATTAAAAGATGTGAAAGCTAATTCAGGTAGTAAAGAGATTATCTTGTTAAAAACATGGGTGGTATATCCTTTCTAATTCTGTAGATCAAACCAATATGTCTTTTTGCAATTAAAGCTAGCTCCGCCATATTATTAACGAACAATGCAGACAGAAGTAAAGATGATTGGATCTTCTATATATAAAACCCCGATAAGAAAGTGAATAACAACCTCCATGTCCATTTGTGTAACACCCCATACTCGTAGGGGGTCGAGAAATCTAACCTGTTTGGTATAATCCGTCCTCAAGTATAAATAATAGGTCTCCGACCATGTTCAAAATAAAAATATTTTCCACATTTCAATTCATATAAAAAAAAATTGTCCACCAAGTCATAATAAAAAAAAAATGATTAATCATAATTGAGGGAGTTCACACTCTCCCAATAAGCTTAACAATAATGAATGACTAATATTCTAAAATCCAATGAACTAGAAACCGAACATCTAAAATAAAATAAATTGTTTTCCCCCATCTAGTCTGTGGCTCTAACAGCTTAAACTTGATCAAACTCTATTCTTGGTCCTCTGTTGGAACATCCAAATCATCTGAAAAACATATGAGATAAGGGGGTGAGTTTTTCCACAACTTAGTAAGCGAAAAATTTATACAAGCGTGTAAACATGAGTATTTACCAAGTAATAAAGTACGAAATAAAACATATTTATGCATAAAGGAACAAAATGATTTTCGGAACAATCAAATCATAAAGTACTTTGGCATAACAAATCTGAGTATTATCACTATATCAAACGGAGCATCTCACAAAGCAAAGACAATGTTTAACCCCCGTGGTAGGGTTGTGCAAATCTCGGTGGCCAAACCAGGCAGAGACAGGGGTGAAACTTTCCCTTATTCGTTTTTGGAGCCCCGAGTGTGTACACAGGAAAGCCCACGATAAACCACTTTGTTTCCAAAGTGGGTGCACTCAGAGATAGAAAATTGGTACCAATCCAAGCAAAACAAAGACAGAGCAGAGCAGAGTAAGCAGAGATAGAGTCAAATACCAACCAGAATACTATGCCAAAGGTTTTTCAGAGTTATTAAAGACACATAGTTCCAGACTATTTTCAGAATAAGGCTTATATAAATTAAACATCGTCAACACAATCAAGGCATAATTTTTCTCAGAGAGACAAAAATGCTCTTTTCCACATTTCAAAAAATAACATGACAAAAAGCAAGCTCATGTCTACACAATACATGACAGAAATATTTTTCTTTCTTTCATATAAGTTTCATGAATAATGCAAATAATTAACTGAGGTTGGTTTTTCTCAAGTTCTCAATTCAAAACCAGACATGCACAAATTTTTAGAAAGTTAACCTCAGTCTACGTCTGGTTTAAAAAATCAAGCACATGAACCCCGCTTACCTGACTTCTGCAGCGAATTATCAAAACTTTGAGTCCGACTTCTAAGAGTTTCGTCACCTATTCATAAAAACATATTCCCTAATGTTAAAGACTACTCCAAAAGCTTTAATCTGAAAATTATAAGCTAAACTACGCTGCTTGCCTAAAATCATAAATTTCTAGCAAACCAAGCCCAAACAACCAGCCACTACAAATCTGGATAGCCCCCAAAGATGCACAAAAAAACCCAAATATTTTAATCATTTTAAAAACTCTAAGGTGCACTGAAATTTTCTCCTTAAATCCACACAACCAGCGGCTATTTATCTTCTTAACCAAAACACTTTTAACTTAACACTGCCAAGAACATGAAATTTCATAATCCACTCCAACCAGCAAAATAGCGCACTCCATACTAAAAAAATATCATTTCAGCCCACTACCAACTCATCATCAAGCATCCCTCTGATAAAGCCAACCCAAAAATTATAGTATCCTATACGTTCAATGAAACCAAACCCAACCATTTTATATCACACAAAACGTCCCAAACAACCCATCGGCAGCACCAAACAGCAAAAGAAATTTAACAACGAATCCCTCGAACATCCACCAAAAATCACTTCGAAAATGGATTCGGAAATTAGAGAAAATATTCCATAAATATTACGGGGAGAAAACTATCCAGTAAATTTATCAAATCTTCAAAATAAAACATACGAGAGGACCCTCTAAAATTGACTCCATGAGTCTTACCTGAAGTGAACCACAACTTGCACCAAAACGAAGCGACAAACCGGACGAAAATAGGGCACTAAAGAATCGAATTTCTGGCTTCTCTACGCTCGACTTCACCTACCGAAAATACACAAATTTTCAGTGATTATAAGTACCAAAACCGAAACCCATGGATAGAAGAAAACGTAGGAAGAAATTTGAGAATCTTACTGTGATTCATGTGGCGAAACCGAAACCAGAGGGAGGGTTTACGGAAGGAAGAAGCTCCAATCAAGGAATAAAACGTCGTATGGAGAGAGAGGGTGAGAGAGGGAGAGAGAGAGAGAAAGAGATTTTCATCTACAACAAATAACCACCGAGATCGTGATTTGGTGCGGAAGAAATGGAGCTGCGCAAAACAGGGGAAACCGTCGAGCAGGGGAAAGGAAAAGGAAAGGAAAAGAAAAGAAAAGAAAAGAAAGAAGAAGGGGGCGGAAGTTGACTTACCTGAGGAGAGAAACAGCGTCGTTTCAAGGTGCTGGGCCGGGTCTTGTTAAGCCGGAATGGGCCTGGGCTGCGGGCCTTACATCCTCCCCTCCTAAAAACAAAAATTCCGTTCTCGAAATTTGCTACAAGAGTTCATATTCCTCTTTGAAAATGTGCGGGTATTTATTTCGCATTTCCTCCTTGAGTTCCCAGGAAGCTTCACTGCTTGTATGATTACTTCACAAAACCTTAACCATGGGGATGCTACGATTTCGCAGCATGTGTGCTTTCTTTTCCAAGATCCGCACTGGTTCTTCAATATATGTCATATCTTCCTGAATCTATAGCGGCTCATAATGAATGATGTGAGTTGGATCGGGAATATACTTTCTCAGCATGGACACATGAAATACGTTATGCACTCTCGCAAGATTCGGAGGAAGTGCTAACTTATATGCCAATGGTCCAATTCGCTCAAGAATCTCAAAGGGTCCAATATATCTAGGGCTCAACTTGCCCTTACTTCCAAATCTCATAATCCCTTTCATTAGTGCTATTTTCAATAATACTTCATTTCCAACCTCAAACTCTAGTGGACGGCGTCGGTTATCACATAGCTCTTTTGTCGACCCTGAGCTGCTTTAATTCTAGCTCTAATGATGTCAATCTTTTCTGTGGTTTTCTGAATGATCTCTGGCCTCAGTATTTTTCTTTCGCCAACCTCATCCCAATATAAATGGAACGTACACCTTCTGCCATACAAAGCCTCATACGGTGCCATTCCAATACTAGTCTAGAAGCTGTTATTATAAGCAAATTCCACTAATGGTAAGTGTCATATCCAAGATCCTTTAAAGTCCATCACACATGCCCTCAACATGTCTTCTAAAATCTGAATAGTCCTTTCTGATTGCCCATCTGTCTGAGGATGATAAGCCATGCTGAAATTTAACTTAGTACCCATTGCCTCTTGTAAACTTCTCCAAAATCTAGAAGTGAAACGAGGATCTCCATCTGACACAATAGACACTGGTATCCCATGCAATCTCACAATCTCTTGTATGTACAACTCAGCTAGTTTCTCCAATTTATGAGAAACTTTAATGGGCACAAAATGCGTAGTCTTCGTTAAGCGATCCACGATTACCCATATTGCATCTTGTCCATTTAAAACCCTTGGTAGACCTGTTACAAAATCCATGGATATATGCTCCCACTTCCATTCTGGAATCTGTAATGGCTGTAACAACCCCGCTGGTCTCTGATGTTCTGCCTTCACTTGTTGACATGTTAGGCACTGCTCTACAAACTTAGCAATTTCTCTCTTCATACTGTTCTACCAAAAAGATTCTTTCAAGTCCCGATACATCTTGGTACTCCTTGGATGGACAGTGTATAAAGAGCGGTGCGCCTCCTCAAGAATTATCTTCTTTAGTGCATCATCTACCGGCACACACAATCTGTCTCTAAACCTCAAAACTCCATCTTCAGAAATGCTAAAATCAGCTTTGTTCCCGTTTTTAACTTCCTCAACTAACTTTATCAATGCTGAATCCATTTTCTGAGCTGTTTTAATTCTCTCTAATAAATCTGGTTGCACTATTAAACTGGCCACGAAAGTGCTTGTATCATTAGTGATAACCTCAATACCGGCCCTCTCTAAGTCCATTAACAACTGGGGCTGGGTGGTAAGGGTTGCAACTGCTGGACTCAATGATTTCCTACTTAAGGCGTCAGCTACAACATTCGCTTTGCCTGAGTGGTAATTTATAGTACAATCATAATCCTTTATTAACTCGAGCCATCTTCTCTGTCTCATGTTTAATTCTTTCTGGGTGAAGAAATATTTCAAACTTTTATGATCTGTGTAGATTTCGCACTTTTCCCCATATAGATAATGCCTCCAAATCTTGAGTGCGAATACCACCGCTGCCAACTCTAGATCATATGTGGGGTAGTTTTGTTCATAAGTCTTCAGTTGTCGAGAAGCGTAAGCTATAACCTTTCCATGTTGCATTAACACGCACCCCAAACCCAATCTTAAAGCATCACTATACACCACAAAACCACCTCTCGCAGTGGGAACTGTTGAAACTGGGGCGGTCACAAGTCTTTGTTTCAAGGTCTGAAAGCTTTCTTCACATTTTTCTATCCACTCAAATTTGTTATTCTTCCTGGTAAGGACGGTGAGAGAAACTGCTATTTTTGATAAACCCTCAATGAATCGACGATAGTATCCCGCCAATCCCAAGAAACTTCTAACCTCACGAACATTCTTCGGTGCCAACCAGTTAACTACTGCTTCCACTTTCCCTGGGTCTATTGAAATACCCTCTTTTGAAACCACATGCCCCAAAAATATAACTGAATCTAGCCAGAACTCACACTTCCTTAGTTTAGCAAACAACTTTTCCTCCCTAAGTGTTCCGAGTACTAGCCTCAAGTGTTCCTCATGCTCCTCCTTACTTTTAGAATAGATCAAGATGTCATCAATAAAGACGACCACAAATTTATCCAGGAATTCATGAAATACTCTATTCATTAAATCCATGAATACCGCAGGAGCATTAGTTAAGCCAAAAGGCATGACCAAAAACTCATAGTGACCGTATCTGGTTTCGAAAGCGGTCTTAGATATGTCTTCTGCCTTAATCTTCAGTTGATGATACCCTGACCGAAGATCAATCTTAGAGAAAACTTGTGCACCTTGCAGCTGATCAAAGAGGTCCTTTATACGAGGTAAGGGATATCTGTTCTTGATAGTTACTCGGTTGAGTTCTCTATAATCGATGCACATTCTCATTGTCCCGTCTTTCTTTTTTACCAATAAAACTGGAGCACCCCATGGGGACACGCTGGGTCGGATAAAACCCTTGTCTAATAAGTCTTGCAACTGCTCTTTGAGTTCAATGAGCTCTGATGGCGCCATTCTATAAGGAGCCTTGGACAACGGTGCCGTGCCCGGAGCAAGATCAATCGCAAATTCTACTTCTCGGTCGGGTGGTAAACCAGACAAGTCTTCAGGAAACACTTCCAGGTATTCTCTCACAATAGGAATCTCTTCTAAACTCAACTCTTCCTTTGGTGCATCTATCACACAAGCCAAAAATCCTTGACAACCATCTCGCAATAATTTTCCAACCTGAACTGCTGATATGACTGATGGAAGTGATCGCACTTTCGACCCCACAAATCGAATTCCATCTCCCTCAGGAGGCTTGAAAATTACTTTCTTTTTAAAGCAGTCAATACTGGCATGGTATGAAGCCAGCCAGTTAATCCCCAAAATTACATCGAATCCAAACATATCAAAAATTATAAGATCAGCTGGCATCAATATTCCTTCAACAGATATGGGGCAGCCACGGAGAATTTTATGACAAGATACTAAATTTCCTGTCGGTGTCGAGACTACTAGGCTATACTCCAACCTTTCACCTTCCCAAGTGCAAAACTTAGCATAATTCAAAGAAATAATCGAATGCGTTGCACCAGAATCAAATAATACAGTAGCATCATTAGAAAACAATGGAAGAATGTTTGTGATCACAATTAAAAAAAAATATACTCCTTCTATTAAAGATCCGCATTGAATACCAAGTTAATCATAAAAGAAAACGAGAAACAGAAAATACCTGTGATCACATCATCCCTGCCTTCAGCCTCTCCTATTGTTAATGCAAAGACTTGAGCAGGTGCAGTAGGACGCTGATTGTTACCTCGTCCTGTAACTTCATTTCTCTGGGGTGGCAACATGCTCGCGTTATTGTTGTCCGGTTGCAGAGGGCAATTCCTGGCGTAGTGTCCTGACTTGCCACAACGGAAACATAGTCTTGCCCCTCTTCTGCATTCTCCAGAATGCACTTGGTTACATGTCTTACACTGGTAGGGCTGCCGATTACTCTGGACTGGCCTATTGCTTGAACTACCCCCTTCATTTTTCTTCTTCCACGATCCTTGATTGACGCTTGTATGGTATCCAAATGAGGTAGACCTATTCATTTGATCAGATAAAGTTGCACTTCTTTGAAGGCTTCTTTCAAACACTGTAGCCTTATTCACCAATTCTGTGAATTTTTTTACTTGGAAGCCCACTACTCGCTTAAAAAGCTTCTTGTTCAGCCTTTGTTCAAATTTGCGACACTTCTTCTCTTCATCTGGAATCAAATATGCCGCAAAACGTGCCAGCTCGGTAAATTTGGCTGCATATTGGTGTACTGACATCGCTCCCTGAACTAAGGTGGCAAATTCCATAGCTTTATCTTCCTTAACTGAGACTAGGAAGAAACGCTCTAGGAAGACTTCCTTGAACAGCGACCAACTTTTTATTTCCGTCTTTTCAGCTTCCCTGATAGTCCTTTCAGAGATCCACCACCTTTTCACCTCCCCGGTTAGCTTGAATGTAGCAAACGCCACCTTTTGTTCATCCATGCAAGGCAAGACTCGAAATATCTCCTCAATATCCTGCACCCAATCCTCTGCCAGTATCGGATCGCCTCTTCCATCAAAAGATGTGGGATACAACTTGTTGAAATCTTCCACAGTGCAACTCCTTTTACTTGTGGTGCAGTGACGACCAGATGAATTTTGTGCAAGATCATCAATCAGCTGATGCGCTGCTGCTCGAAGTACTTCAGAAGCTCTTGGATTTGCTTCCCTTTCATTTCTGGCCGCATTCAAGTCCGACACACTTCGCTCACATCGAGGTGGCATCCTAAGAACACTTGGACTATTAAACAAATCGTTCACTAAAACATATAACCAGCTAGCTAAAATAAACATCTACAGGTAATCTTAGTAGTCACCACAATAGTATATAATATTCCCGAAACAATGGAGGTACCCACCACAAACAAAGTCATATAATACCAAAAAGAAAAGTATATATATAATCCTTCACTCTCCAACAATACGAAATCAGCTCACAAACCTATATAATTCTACACCTCAAATAATTCTTAAAGTTGACGAATTCTAGAACCTCAAATTTCTAAAACCTTATTGCATAAGTCTGCAGAATCTTAAACCTTCATTCTGATACCAACTGTAACACCCCGTACTTGTAGGGGGTCGAGAAATCTAACCTGTTTGGTATAACCCATCCTCAAGTACAAATAATAGGTCTCCAACCATGTTCAAAATAAAAATATTTTCCACATTTCAATCCATATAAAAAAAAATTGTCCACCAAGTCATAATAAAAAAAAAATGATTAGTCATAATTGAGGGGGTTCACACTCTCCCAATAAGCTTAACAATAATGAATGACTAATATTCTAAAATCCAATGAACTAGAAACCGAAATATCTAAAATAAAATAAATTGTTTTCCCCCATCTAGTCTGTGGCTCTAACAGCTTAAACTTGATCAAACTCTATTCTTGGTCCTCTGTTGGAACATCCAAATCATCTGAAAAACATATGAGATAAGGGAGTGAGTTTTTCCACAACTCAATAAGCAAAGAACTTATACAAGCGTGTAAACATGAGCATTTACCAAGTAATAAAGTACGGAATAAAACATATTTATGCATAAAGGAACAAAATGATTTTCGAAACAATCAAATCATAAAGAACTTTGGCATAACAAATCTGAGTATTATCATTATATCAAACGGAGTCTCTCACAAAGCAAAGACCATTTTTAACCCCCGTGGTAGGGTTGTGCAAATCCCGGTGGCCAAACCAGACAGAGACAGAGATGGAACTTTCCCTTATTCATTCTCGGAGCCCCGAGTGTGCACACAGTAAAGCCCACAATAAACCACTTTGTTTCCAAAGTGAGTGCACTCAGAGATAGGAAATTGGTACCAATCCAAGCAGAACAAAGACAGAGCAGAGCAGAGCAAGCAGAGATAGAGTCAAATACCAACCAGAATACTATGCCAAAGGTTTTTCAGAGTTATTAAAGACACATAGTTCCAGACTATTTTCAGAATAAGGCTTATATAAATAAATCATCGTCAACACAATCAAGGTATAATTTTTCTCAGATAGACAAAAATGCTCTTTTCCACATTTAACAAAATAACATGATAAAAAGCAGACTCATGTCTACACAATGCATGACAGAAATATTTTTCTTTCTTTCATATAAGTTTCATGAATAATGCAAATAATTAACTGAGGTTGGTTTTTCTCAAGTTCTCAATTCAAAACCAGACATGCACAAATTTTTAGAAAGTCAACCTCAGTCTACGTCTAGTTTAAAAAATCAAGCATATGAACCCCGCTTACGTGACTCCTGCAGCGAATTATCAAAACTTTGAGTTCGACTTCTAAGAGTTTCATCACCTATTCATAAAAACATATTCCCTAATGTTAAAGACTACTCCAAAAGTTTTAATCTGAAAATTATAAGCCAAACTATGCTGCTTGCCTAAAATCATAAATTTCTAGCAAACCAAGCCCAAACAACCAGCCACTACAAATCTGGATAGCCCTAAAAGATGCACAAAAAAACTCAAATATTTTTATCATTTTAAAAACTCTAAGGTGCACTGAAATTTTCTCCTTAAATCCACACAACCAATGGCTATTTATCTTCTTAATCAAAACACTTTTAACTTAACACTGCCAAGAACATGAAATTTCATAATCCACTCCAACCAGCAAAACAGCGCACTCCATACTAAAAAAATATCATTTCAGCCCACTACCAACTCATCATCAAGCATCCCTTTGATAAAGCCAACCCAAAAATTATAGTATCCTATACGTTCAATAAAACCAAACCCAACCATTTTATATCACACAAAACGTCCCAAACAACCCATCGGCAGCACCAAACAGCAAAAGAAATTTAATAACGAATCCCTCGAACATCCACAAAAAATCACTTCGAAAATGGATTCGGAAATTAGAGAAAATATTCCATAAATATTACGGGGAGAAAACTATCCAGTAAATTTATCAAATCTTCAAAATAAAACATACGAGAGGACCCTCTAAAATTGACTCCATGAGTCTTACCTGAAGTGAACCACAACTTGCACCAAAACGAAGCGACAAACCGGACGAAAATAGGGCACTAAAGAACCGAATTTCTGGCTTCTCTACGCTCGACTTCACCTACCAAAAATACACAAATTTTCAGTGATTACAAGTACCAAAACCGAAACCCATGGATAGAAGAAAACGTAGGAAGAAATTTGAGAATCTTACCGTGATTCATGTGGCGAAACCGAAACCAGAGGGGGGGTTTACGGAAGGAAGAAGCTCCAATCAAGGAATAAAACGTCGTACGGAGAGAGAGGGTGAGAGAGGGAGAGAGAGAGAGAGAGAGAGATTTTCATCTACAACAAATAACCACCGAGATCGTGATTTGGTGCGGAAGAAATGGAGCTGCGCAAAACAGGGGAAACCGTCGAGCAGGGAAAGGAAAAGGAAAGGAAAAGAAAAGAAAAGAAAAGAAAGAAGAAGGGGCGGAAGTTAACTTACCTGAGGAGAGAAACGGCGTCGTTTCTGGGTGCTGGGCCGGGTCTTGTTAAACCGGAATGGGCCTGGGCTGCGGGCCTTACAATTTGCATTCAAGTTTACTTTAGTATTTATGGCTTCTTTAAGGTAGATTTCATTTTATTTATTGGCAGATTCTAGCTGTCTGAGATCACTCAAATTTATGGTTATTATTTTATACTTCCAAGGGGTTTACAAGCATCACATAGGTATTGATCTAACACATGACAAAGGCAATGTGTTAAGTACCTTGAATTTCTTTTAGGCCAAATCGAGAGGTAAAATTATTTCTGTCAATGTTTATATTTGATGAATTGCCTTAATTCTTTGTTGTGTATTGGATTGTGAAACGTTCTTGTCATGTATCCACAAATAAAGTGAAATGACATTCTTGTGTTGGAAATTTAGGTACTCAACAATGTTAGCAGAAAATCTTGATGATAATAAAAAAAACAATAAAGTTTAAAATATCACAAGACAAAATGGACTAGAGTCAAGATTCACAGAAATGGAACTCCATTTTAGCTTACCCGAAAGGATTGCATCCTTGGACTCGAGATTTCTGATCTGTTGAGTGGGGTGAGAGACTATCTGCCATGGCCAGTGACTAGTCTGGTTAATGAACAATAATTAGAGCACTCTTGTTGGGTAATGTTACGATGCCCACTCTATTTGACATCTTTATTTGACATATCTTGCATTTTATTTTATTTTATAATTTTTATTTTGTTTAATAATTAAGAAAGTGATTATTAGTATATTGATATTTTCTACATATTTTTTAAAAATATTTAAATACATTAAAAAAATATGAAAAGAAAAATAACAAAAAAATGATTTTTTTTTCTTTTTTTTTTTATCATTTTAAAATACTTTTAAAAAAATGTAAAAAAAATATTAACACACTAATAATCACTTACTTAATCATTAAGTAAAGTTAAAAATTAAAAAAAATTAAAATGCAAGTGGTGTCAAATAGATATGTCAAATGGAGTGGACATAGTAACATTTTCCATTTCGTTAGGTTATTTAGAGTTGAAGGATATTTTTAATTATTGTGAAGAAAAATTTAACTTTTGGTCTAATTTTTTATGTTAGAATAGTTTTTATTATTATTATATAATAAAATAATATAACAATAATTTGATTATAATTATTCACATTAAATCCCCACATTGATTTATCTATTTATTCATTAGATAATAATAAATATTTAATACTTAAAAATATATTTAATTATTTGTAATTATTATTTTATTTTATTTTATTATATTTTACCATTATATTTATTATATTTTAATTAAGTTATGAATTAAAAAATTAATTAGTAATTATACTCTATTTAAATTAAATTACTAATGAATCATTTAAAAAAAATTTACTTATTCTTCATCTAATTATATTTTTTTATTAACTATTTTTTTACCAAAGAAAAGAGTGAAGAGAGAAAGAAAGAGAGATAATAAATTAATAAAATAAGAATTTGACATGTGAATAATAAATTCTAAAGATGGAATAAATTTTGGTAATACTGTAGCAAAAACCAGAATTTTTTAGATTTAAGCTAATCCAATGTGATCTTATTTTAATGTCCAATAGTTAAAAGTACATTAAATTTGATTTTTAATCAATTTAATAAGAGTGTTCTTACATTTTATTTACTATCGGTATTTTCTTACTCTTTTTCTTAAATCCAAAAAAATTAAAGATTTTAATGGCTAAAAGTATATTAAATTTGAATCTTTTTAAAAAATCTAATAATTAAATAAAATGAGAAAAGATACGATAAAATCATCATTATCATAGTATATGTTTGGAAAATCTCCGCATCCACTCTACTCGAGGCCCGGAGTAATTTTTACTCCAACATAAATCACATCCATCTTCAGTAGATCAGCTCATCAGAGATAGACAACTACGTTAACGAATCCTTGACCATTGACGAGGGAAGAGAATAGGATTTCATATATTTTTTTAAAATGTTATATTTATAAACAGATTTATAAAAATAAATTTATAAATTAATAAATCTTTATGCAATAAGTTAAATCTACAAAAATGTAATTTTATAATATGATATATCATATCAAAGTAAATCAAATAAAATCAATGTGTAACTTTAATTTTATGATACTTATTTTTCATTAAAATATTTATCATAGGAGTGCAAGAAAAAATTTAAAAATTTGACTGAATCGGTGGAATCAATTTAATTTTAGATCGATTCAGTCTAAAGTCAATTTTCGTGATGTCAAAATCAGCGATATCGATTTGGTTCCAATTTTTAGCTTTTTAGAATTGCACTGTTTTAATATAATATATATTTTAAATTTATTTTGAACATTATATAATATTTTATATATTAGTATAGTGTAATTTTACTCATAGTTGAGCATTTGTATTATAGTGAGTTGAGATGAGTTTGATTTATTTATTATTATTATTATTATTTTAAGATTTGAAAAAAGTGTGTTGGAATTTGAAAAAGGTGTATTGGAATTTGAAAAAGGTGTATAAGAATTTATGTTTTATATAAAAAATTATAAAAATATAATGATAAAATAGAAGTGAGTTGAGATGAGCTCAACCCACTTCCTAATCTAAGAAGCCCCTTAAAGTTGGCTGACGTGGTGAGATGGCACGTCAGTCGACAAATTAAAAAAAGTTGAAATCATAGTTGAAAACAGGCGGGACGCTCGACTATAAGCTCATTTCAACAGCATTTGAGAGTCGAAGAGGGAGAAACTGTCGAATTGCTCCCACCGCTATTTCGCTCAGGCCATCTTCTCCGGTGACGGTCCATAACAAACTCCGGCCAGCTTCCACCACGAGTTGGTTTCCCAGATTGGGTGTTTCAAACCCTAGGATTCCAGCGTTATTGAGGGGAGACGTTTCGCACTAGTGGCTTCGTCAGAGAGGAAGAAATCTCTGTAAAGCTTCTCGAGTTTTTCAGAAAGGTGAGACTTCGTTCCTTCTTCTTCGTGTGTTTCCTCTTCTTTTTCGTGCTGGTTTCTTTACCCATTTGAAACCCACATTATTCTGGTTTGTCAATCAGATCCCAACCTTGCGAACGTCACGGACGTCAGCCACTTCGGCTACTTCCAGAGTGTTGGGAAATAGGCAATTAAACAAACAACACAGATATGAAATAAATCGCAGCGGATGCAACAGTGAGAAATAAAACAGTAAAGACAGAAAGAACACAGAGATTTAAGTGGTTCAGCTCAAAATGAGCTTACATCCATTGTGGGGTTGGTTTCAAAGCTTCACTAGATCAAATGGAGGTTACAGAGAGAGTATCAAGAGATACTTACAACAGAGAACACTCACCTCACGTGTATACACTCAATCCTCACAAGTTTCACTCAGAATAGTGGAGAAATGGAGAAGAAAATGATCTAGGAGGAGTTACTGTTCACTGGCGCCAAAAACAGGGGCTTCGTTCGTCGTCTGCTTCTCCGTCTTCTAATTCGCGAAAATGCCTTCGCGATATTAATATCCTGCAATCTCGCTCGAGCGAGATTTAAACTCGCTCGAGCGAGGACTTCTAGGTCAGATTCGCTCGACTAGAATTCTGACACCTGGCGCCACGTGGAATCTCGCTCGAGCGGGAGGTCGAGCGAGTGTCGAGCGAAGTCACTGCCTGAACCTCGCTCGAGCGGGAGGTCGAGCGAGGGTCGAGCGAAGTCTCGGGTTGGAGCAATTCTGGAAGCGTCACAGTCTCGCTCGAGCGAGGCTCGAGCGAGACAGGGCTGGGCTTGTATTCCAAGCCATACTCAACAAATCTCCACCTTGGCTTGAATACCTAACAGCCCCATAATATCCAGATCAACCCAAGAATGTAAAATGCAGTAACTGAGAAAACCAACCCCATCTGAGTTCCCTAAGGAACCTGGAAACCCCGAACCCCTATCAAGTCCAAACAGAGTTTGAACTTGAATACTGCAACTGGCTTGGTCATAACATCTGCTGGATTCTCTGAAGTAGCAATCTTCTGAATACTGACTGTACCATCTGACATTACTCCTCTGAGAAAGTGATACCTGACGTCAATGTGCTTTGTCCTCTCATGATACATTTGAGTTTTGGTCAAATGTATAGCACTCTGGCTGTCACAAAACACTGTCATCTCTGTCTGCTGAAGACCCAGGTCACTGATTAGCCCCTTCACCCAAATGGCCTCCTTAACAGCCTCAGCTGCTGCCATGTATTCTGCCTCTGTAGTTGATAAAGCAACAGTTGATTGAAGTGTTGCTTTCCAACTAATAGCAGAACCACACAAAGTGAAAATGTAGCCTGTCAATGATCTTCTCTTATCTAAATCCCCAGCATAGTCAGAATCAACAAAACCAATCACAACAGAACTGAGATCTACATCTCTATCAAATATCAAGCCCACATGCGAGGTTCCCTTCAAGTACCTCAAAATCCATTTCACGGCCTGCCAGTGAGTTCTACCAGGCTTAGCCATATATCTGCTAACCACACTCACTGCCTGTGAAATATCTGGACGGGTACACACCATAGCATACATAATGCTACCTACAGCATTAGAGTAAGGAACATTTGCCATGGACTGTTCCTCCTCATCTGTCTGGGGGGATAGGGAAGCTGAAAGTTTAAAATGCGACGCCAACGGCGTGCTGACAGGCTTGGAGTCAGACATTCCAAACCTGTCTAGAACCTTCTCTATATACTTTCTCTGGGACAAGTATAACTTCCCAGCTTTTCTATCCCTGTAAATATCCATCCCCAGTATTTTCTTAGCATCACCTAAATCTTTCATCTCAAACTCATCCTTAAGTTGAGTTTTCAACAAATCAACATCAACCATGCTTTTAGCAGTTATAAGCATGTCATCAACATAAAGTAATAAGTGAATGAAAGACTTATCAGGCAATTGTTTATGATATACACAACAGTCATAATTACTTCTCAAATAATCATGATCACTCATAAACAAATCAAAACGTTTATACCATTGCCTAGGTGACTGCTTCAACCCATACAAAGACCTCTTCAGTCTGCATACACGGTCTTCTTTGCCTTCAACTGTGAACCCCTCTGGCTGACGCATATAGATAGTTTCTTCAAGCTCACCGTGTAAGAACGCTGTCTTCACATCTAGCTGCTGAAGCTCCAGGTCATACAAAGCCGTGATGGCTAGTAAAACTCGGATTGAACTGTGCTTTACTACTGGAGAGAACACTTCAGTGAAGTCGATCCCCTCTCTCTGACTGTAGCCTTTTGCAACTAGACGAGCTTTGTATCTTGCATCAGACTGGATTCCTTCTTTTCTCTTGAAAACCCATTTGCAGCCCACAACTCTGGTCTTCGCTGGTACCTTAACCAAATCCCAGGTTTGGTTCTTGTGAAGAGACTCAATCTCTTCAGTCATTGCTGTACACCACTGTGCAGACTCAGTACTCTTCACAGCCTCTGAGTAACTGGAAGGCTCCTGCCCCACAATTTCTTCTGCTGTAGCGAGTGCATAACTGATCATATCTGCATGAGCATATCTCTGAGGTGGTCTGATCTGCCTCCTCTGTCTACCTGCAGCTATACTGTATTGCTTCTCAGCTGGTGTATCAGTCTCTAACTCAGAACCATGCTCATCAGTCATAGCATGATCCTGAGTTGCTGGTGGTGTCTCAAGTGAAGCCTGCAGCTCCACCTTCTTCCCTGTAGACACGGGAATTTGTTTTGTCAGACTAAGCATGGATTTCTCATCAAACACAACATCCCTGCTTATCACAAACTTGGGTGACTTGGGATCAGTACACCACAACCTATATCCCTTCACCCCAGAAGCATATCCCATAAAAATACACTTCTTTGCCCTAGGTTCTAGCTTACCATCATTCACATGAAAATAAGCAGGGCAACCAAAAATCTTCAGGTTCAAATAATCAGTAGGTTCATCAGACCATACCTGATTAGGTGTTTTCAACTCGATAGCTGTGGCTGGAGAGCGGTTCACCAGAAAACAGGCTGTATTGACTGCTTCCGCCCAAAAGTCCTTAGACAGGCCGGCATTAGAGAGCATACTGCGTGCTCGTTCTAGGAGGGTCCGGTTCATGCGTTCAGCCACTCCATTTTGCTGTGGAGTGTGCCTGACTGTACGGTGTCTGGCAATTCCTTCGTTCTTACAGAACTCATCGAAGTCATTGCCACAAAACTCCATCCCGTTGTCAGTCCGAAGCCGTTTCACCTTCTTGCCGGTCTGATTTTCTATCAGAACTTTCCACTGCTTGAAGTTCTTGAAGACTTCACTTTTCTGTTTCAAAAAATAAACCCACACTTTCCGTGAGTAATCATCAATGAATGTAAGCAAGTAATTAGCTCAACCTTTTGATGGAACTGAAGACGGACCCCAAAGGTCTGAATGAATGTAGTCCACTGTACCTTTTGTTCTGTGGACCCCTGTTGCAAACTGAACCCTGCTCTGCTTCCCGACTACACAGTGCTCGCACAGGTCTAGCTTGCCCAAATTCTGATTCCCTAGCAACCCTTGCTTACTGAGGATAGACATCCCCTTCTCACTCATATGGCCCAATCTCATGTGCCATAGACGAGTAACATCTGACTCAGACTGATCAGATACTGAAACTGCAGCTTCACCGCTGACAGTACTGCCCTGGAGGAAATAGAGACCGTCTTTCAGGTCTCCCTTCATGATGATCATGGAGCCTTTGCTGACTTTCAAAGCTCCACCTTGTCCCGTGTACTTCAAGCCCAAAGAATCAAGGGCCCCCATGGAGATAAGATTCTTTTTCAAGTCTGGAATGTGTCGGACGTTGGTCAATGTCCTAACCATCCCATCAAACATCTTGATCTTCACAGAACCCATTCCCGCAACCTTGCAAGCAGTGTCGTTCCCCAACAAAACAGAACCACTGTTGACTGATTCATAAGATATGAACCAGTCCCTTCTGGGACACATGTGGAACGTGCAAGCTGAGTCCATCACCCACTTATCACTGAACCGACTGTTTGAGTCACTGATTGCAAGAACTACATCAGAGCCGTCAGATTCATCAGCAGCACTGACGGCATTAGAGGAACTCGTAGATTCCTCCTTCTTCTTCAGCTTCGTACACTCACTCTTGTAGTGTCCAAACTTCTGACAGTAATAGCATTTTACATTCTTCTTGTTGGACTTGGACTTTGATTTCCCCCGGGACTTGCCTCTGCCCTTCTCTGAACCCTTCTGACTGGATCTTCCTCTGTCGGAGGTATCTTTGACAAACAGACCACTGGGCTGCGCTTCACCACCCTTATCATACTTACTCCTCAACTCCTTCGAGTTCAAAGCTGACTTCACATCTGCTAAGGAGATAGTATCTCTACCATACAGCATAGAATTTACAAAATTCTCAAACGAGGCAGGTAATGAACACAGCACAATAAGAGCTTGATCTTCATCATCAAGCTTAATGTCAACATTTCTAAGATCCATTACAATCTTATTGAACTCATCTAGGTGTTCAGTGACTGACGAACCCTCAGTCATTTTAAGTGTATACAACCGTTGTTTCAAATACAACCGGTTTGTGAGAGACTTCTTAATGTACAAGCTCTCAAGCTTGTTCCAGAGACCCTCAGCGGTCTCCTCCTCCGCCACCTCTCTCAACACTCCATCAGACAATGATAACAGAATAGTACTATGTACCTTTTCTTCATCGTCCTTAGACGGTACAGGAGAATCTGCCGTCCGTTCCTCTAGAACTCTAAATAACCCCTGCTGGCGCAACAAAGCCCTCATCTTCAGGCGCCACAAGCTGAAACTGTTCTGACCATCAAATTTCTCAACTTCAAATCTTGCTGTAGCCATCCCTTCAAATATTCACAGAGCCTGAAAACGCTCTGATACCAGTTTGTTGGGAAATAGGCAATTAAACAAACAACACAGATATGAAATAAATCGCAGCGGATGCAACAGTGAGAAATAAAACAGTAAAGACAGAAAGAACACAGAGATTTAAGTGGTTCAGCTCAAAATGAGCTTACATCCACTGTGGGGTTGGTTTCAAAACTTCACTAGATCAAATGGAGGTTACAGAGAGAGTATCAAGAGATACTTACAACAGAGAACACTCACCTCACGTGTATACACTCAATCCTCACAAGTTTCACTCAGAATAGTGGAGAAATGGAGAAGAAAATGATCTAGGAGGAGTTACTGTTCACTGGCGCAAAAAACAGGGGCTTCGTTCGTCGTCTGCTTCTCCATCTTCTAATTCGCGAAAATGCCTTCGCGATATTAATATCCTGCAATCTCGCTCGAGCGAGATTTAAACTCGCTCGAGCGAGGACTTCTAGGTCAGATTCGCTCGACTAGAATTCTGACACCTGGCGCCACGTGGAATCTCGCTCGAGCGGGAGGTCGAGCGAGTGTCGAGCGAAATCACTGCCTGAACCTCGCTCGAGCGGGAGGTCGAGCGAGGGTCGAGCGAAGTCTCGGGTTGGAGCAATTCTGGAAGCGTCACAGTCTCGCTCGAGCGAGGCTCGAGCGAGACAGGGCTGGGCTTGTATTCCAAGCCATACTCAACACAGAGGTCTAGCGTCAAGGAGTTCATCCTTTCTATCGCTCTCACTGTTGCCAAGCAGACTCCTCCTTCCTAGTGCCAATCCGTCTAGCACGAAGGTTTCACGATCTCTCCTCCATATTTTCCTTATTTGATTTTCTTTTTTTGGTTTTTTTACATGAATTAATTATGTCTAGAGTTTAATAATTTATATAGCGTGAAGGTTCTGATTTTTCTTTTTCTTCTAGTATTTTTAGCGGCAGATTTTGGTTGGATGGTGTGGAAACTAATTAGGTTTTGGTGAATTTTAAGGAATTTATTTTGGTTGCCGAGTGGTTTGTTTTTTTTTTTATTTTTTGGAAATCTAAATTTATTTCATCTGTGATTCTTGAGCTTGAATTAGGTAATTTATGTGTAAATAAAAGATGGAGGTTTCTTGAATTCTATCAGCATTGGTCGAAGTGTACGGAAATTTATTACATTTATTTATTAATTTCTACTCGCTGTGTCTGAACGGTGGAGATGGAATGAATTTTTTCTTTTGAAATTCCCATGGTTATTTAGGTCGTACTCGAATGGTGGAATTGTATGTGTTTTTGGCTTTATGGAATTTTATTAGTTTCACATTTATTGGTATATGATTAATGGCTTAGATTGATTGAGTGCTTTGTTTATGAAAGTGGACGAATTTGGATTTGTGTTCCAGAGCTCCTTTTTTTTATTATTAATCATTGAATCTTCTCTACTCAACCAGGTATGCTTAATATAATCATTATTCATCTTTATATGCATTTCTTTTTCGGTAGCTAGAATCCAGGTATTAGTATGTTAGATAATTGATCAACCTACAAAAAAAAAAAAAATGCCCACCAGATTTTGTACATGTATTTCCCTTCAAAAAGTTGATTTATTGTATTGTCTCCTTTTTGGGTTTATAAGGTTTCTTCAGTTTTTTGTCCAATTCATCTCTGTGATTTGTGTATTGCATAATGCATAAGACATTTTTTTTTTGTAGTAATTGATTTCTTTTGGGTGGTGTTTTCTTAGATATTATGCAGGCAAACCCATCTGGATGAGGAGATATGCAATTAGCTAGTTCAAAGGGCAAGAGATGAGGGTTATGATGTGAGTAAGCTCCACATGACACCACAGAGTGAACCTCCACCAGAGGGAGAAGACCATAATGACACCAGAGGCATCTGGTGGATTAATTCCATTTTGGGAAAATAGAGCAATATGTGCTTAGAGCTTACTCTGTTTAACTTTCAATAAACAAAAGATTAAAAGACCCTGATAGCATGGCACCATCCAGATTCCAGATTTGGATATATCATGCTGATTTGCTTGTTTTGAGGTTTTTTGTACCATATATGTTTGGAGAAGTTGGACTATGGAGAATGAAGTTTAAGATCTGTGAAATATCAGCTATAAAACCTCTCATTTGAGACATTTTCAGTTTGTTTTTGCTGTGAAAAGTTTTTAGTGGTTGAATTCCTTTTTAGAAGAGAATTCAAGAGGAATAAGCATTCCTCTTGTTAATAGAAAGAATTTTCATGGTCTTTAGGGTATTTAAAGATCAAGCTGCATGCCAAAATTTAGAGTCCATAAAAGTTCAGAGATAATTCCAATTTCATGCCAAATATAATATATATGATGGAATGGCTTCAAAAGGAAGAGTAATTCTTTGAATATATATTTATACTAATACCAATGGGAAAATCAAAACACACCATCTGAATTGAGCTTGTCAAGCACATAAATACTATAATCGAAGGATCTCCATGATAGTAAGTAGGATGACCAAAATTGAATTGATTTCATGTCACTTCTTCAACTTTAAAACAAAAGCTTCAAGTTCAATTTTCAATGTTGTTGCTACAGTGTTCTGGTCTCAAAAATGCAAATTGTTCATCTCAAGACTACATGTTCACAACAAATGGGTCCAATGAAGGTGAAAAATACAGCAAATTCCAATCTACGAGCATAATTTTAGTTTCATCCAACTCCCTCTGAATTCTCAACAACTTATCAACCTCTGTAGGGTCCTGAAGAGTTAAACAAGAAGAAAAGAAGAAAAAATTATTTAGTTATCACTAAATAAAATACTATTAAGAAACAAAAATATAAATTGTTAATTTTTGAAGGTTCAGACATTGAAAAAAACAGAAGAAAAGAAAGAACCCAGTTGATATTTGATAAATAAAACGCCATCAATCTATTTGACACCTATAAGGTTATGATACAATCTTAGAAAATGATGAAGATTGAATCTATAAGTACTTGAAATTTTGTCAAAGCTTCACTCAGATAGGGCCTTGGGTATTATCTGCTCGTGCAGTCTTCCATGAGTCACCAAAGTTTTTTTGGTACTCATCTATCACCTGGAAAACAAAGCAATCATCAACTATACCTTATTGCAAGCATATATAAGCGTCTATCTCAACAAACCTAGAACCTGAATTTACAGGAACTTCGGGAACTATAATATCAAGCACCCACCTCCATGCCAAAAATAGGCACTTTAGCACAGCTATAGCTATGAAGTGTGGGTTAATGAAATCAATGGCAGCAACAAGAATAATTATCCAAGTAGATCTTTTTATTTCCCTTATCACCTTTAAATCCCTGCGATTCAACTTTCTAAACCTTAAACAAAGATCTACTTGGATAAAAGAGCTCTGGAACACAAATCCAAATTCGTCCACTTTCATAAACAAAGCACTCATTCAATCTAAGTCATTAATTAATCATATACCAATAAATGTGAAACTAATAAAATTCCAAAAACACATACAATTCCACCATTCGAGTATGACCTAAATAACCATGGGAATTTCAAAAGAAAAAATCCATTCCATCTCCACCATTCATACACAGCTGGTAGAAACTCATAAAATATGTAATAAATTTTCGTACACTCCGACCAATGCCGATAGAATTCAAGAAACCTCCATCTTTATTTACACATAAATTACCTAATTCCAGCTCATGAATCACAGATGAAATAAATTTAGATTTCCAAAAAAGAGAAAAACCACTCGGCAACCAAAATAAATTCCTTAACAATCCCAAAAACCTAATCAGTTTCCACACCATCCAACCAAAATTTGCCGCTAAAAAAAACTAAAAGAAAAAAAAAATCAGGACCTTCACACTATAAAAATTATTAAACTCCTGACAGAATTAATTCATGGAAAAAAAAAGAAGCAAAAATAGAAAATCAAATAAGGAAGATATGGAGGAGAGATCGTGAAACCTTCGTGCTGGACGGATTGGCATTGGGAAGGAGGGGTCTGCTTGGCAACGGTGCGAGCGACAGAAAGGATGAACTCCTTGACACTGGACCTCTGGAAGTAGCCGAAGTGGCTGACGTCCGTGGCGTTCATAAGGTTGGGATCTGATTAACGAACCAGAATAATATGGGTTTCAAGTGGGTAGATAAACCAGCACGAAAAAGAAGAGGAAACACACGAAGAAGAAGGAACGAAGTTTCACCTGTCCGAATAACTCGAGAAGCTTTACAGAGATTTCT
The DNA here is from genome assembly GCA_036898215.1 of Platycarya strobilacea. Lineage (NCBI taxonomy): Eukaryota > Viridiplantae > Streptophyta > Magnoliopsida > Fagales > Juglandaceae > Platycarya > Platycarya strobilacea. Next base: position 44,292,542 of record CM072550.1, read on the forward strand.
TCCTCTCTGACGAAGCCATTGGTGCGAAACGTCCCCTTTCAATAACCCTCGAATCCTAGGGTTTGGAAACACCCAGTCTGGGAAACCAACTCGTGGTGGAAGCTAGCCAGAGTTTGTTGTGGACTGTCGCTGGAGAAGATGGCTGGAGCGAAATGGCAATGGGAGCGATTCGGCAGTTTCTCTCTCTTCGAGTCTCAAATGCTGGTGAAATGAGCACATAGTCGAGTGTCCCGCCTGTTTTCAACTATGATTTCCATTTTTTTTAATTTTTCGACTGACGTGCCGACTACAAATGCTCGATTATGAGTAGAATTACTCATTAGTATATAATCTATATTAATTATAATTTATATTTTTTTACCTAGTACTAATAATTTAATAATTTAATATTGTATTACTATTAATAATATACTTATATATAAATTACTGTACTAAATAATTATATATAAAATAATAATATAATAATATAAATACTATTAGAATTAACTATCAATGTTATAATTATAAAAAATTAAACTCACAATAACAAATATTAATATATAATTTTTATAATCATTAAAACTAATATTAATTGTCTAATAGACTAATATTAAAATCGAAAAATAAGACAGAATCGGACAAAAATTGGTAAAATTGAAAGTACCGTTTAAGGATAACTAGTACGTAATCGATTTTTGAAAATGTAAAACCGATACCTATCAATTCGATTATAAATTTTGTCCAAAAGTAGACTAAACTGAACCGGTTACACTCATAATTTCTCATATTTTCTATAAGTTATTTTCAATTCCTAATTTAAATCTCAGAATAATGCTATGCTAAATACAGTTTTAGAATATTTTTATAAAAACAATATGTTACATTGTTAAAAAATAACTTTTTTTTTTTTTTATATAAATTCAAAATTTATTGAGAAAAAGAGATTGAGCTTTCACTCTAAAATAGTAAATACCATTTTTATTTAAATGTATTGGGGTTTTTGTAAACTAGTTAGCATTCACAAATAGCTTTTGTAAAATATATACTTTTTTTGAAAAATATAAAGAATATGACTCAAAAGTTTATTCCAGTTTGTATTACTATCTTTATTATACATTTTGCTACAACAATTCTCTAGATGTAGAGAATACTATTTATAATTGTATACTATTTTATATTTTTTTTTCCAGTTTTAAGTTTATTTTTTCACAAAAAACTTATTAAAAAACATGAATATATTATTGATAATTAGATAAAATATTTAAAATAAATAAAAAATATTTAAAATGATAAAAAACAGCTTTGGAACGTGGATTAGAAAAAATCTCTGCATCCAAAAGCACGTAATTTAGATGACTTCAAAACCCATTGACTTTGGAGTAAAGACAAACACTTGACGGGTGTGAATGTGTGTCAAATCGAGAAAAACAAAATTATACAGGATAATCGCAATGAGATGTGTTAGGGGCAGCCCCCACACATTGGCCAGTCTCCTTACATAAACAGTATAATTATAATTATATTATTTAGAAAAATGAGGGGAAAAAGCCGTATACTTACTCACACATGAATAATGTCATGATACTATTTATATGAAAAAAAGTGTCCTGAATGTGACTTCTCTCTAACACTCCTATACTGTTTATATGAGCAGATTGCCGGTGTATTGAGCTGCCCCTATCCTTTTTGAATCGGAATGAGATTTGCATTATTTTGAATGTATATAACGGTTCAACGAAGCTGTGTCTGTCGGGGAAGGTAAGCTGCCATGGAAGCCACTTCGTTGACAAAAAATAGATAGCTAGGATTGATTGAGCATGCCCTCCTCGCTCAACATTGCCATTGACTAAGCACCACTTGGAAAATCTCAACGCACGAAGGCTTATAAAAACAAAATTATACCGGATAATCACAATTTACATTATTTTGAATGTATATAACGCTTTAACAAAGTTGTGTCCGTCGGGGAAGGTAAGCTGCCATGGAAGCCACTTCGTTGAAAAAAAATAGACGGCTAGGATCAATGGAACATGCCCTCCTCACCTAGCATTGCCATTGACTGAGCACCACTTGCAAGTTGTCAACGCATAAAGGCTTTAAAAATCAAAAGATTGCAAACAACCTCTCTCTCTCTCTCTCTCTCAAAGCTCTTCGTTCTCTCTCTTTGATTCTGATAAGTAAGAACCTCTCTATATCCCTTTTGTTAACCCACAAGTTTTGTCTCTCTTCCAGGCCAATCAATCTCAATCCCAAGTGTTGAGGACATGTCTCACTCCTATCTGTAACTTTTCACCTGCAAGAAATTGAAGAGATCCGGCGATCTTCGCCTAAGAAAGCTCCAATGTCTAAGTCAGTAATCTTGCTAATTATTTTAGAAGTAGTTCGAAGGCCAACGAGAATAGTCCCCTTTCCACAGAGGGTTACCTGATTTATATAGGCATCGTGTTGGTTCTGATCCTTTGATATGATTTCCGTTTACAAGTTATCTTCTCGTAACTGACGTGATCACGTATTTGCATGAAATTCCATAGAATGTGCTGAAGATTTGAATATTAGTTTAATTCTGCAAGATTCTATCCTTATTTGCCTTCTTGGATAACTTATTGGGCCCATGGTATTAATTTTATTCTATTCGGGCTTTCAAACTGGTGGGCTTCCAGGCCCCTTAACTTAAATAGACCCTACAGCTATCCCACGAATTCTTTACGCCTCAAGGCGTAGGGAATTCAATTTATTTTGATTTTTGTGTGTTTTCGGTTCCCACTCAAATATGCATGAGAACGTGTTCTTTTTCATGACCTTTCACTTGTCTACTGTCTTTCCATCTTCGTGCCCAATAATTGTGGCAGTAGTGGGTAGGTTTAGCATGTGACGATTATTTTACATATGACGGCTATTTCTCTGTCTTCGCATCAAGTCATAATGCCTCGTCCGTTGGTGTTCCACAGTCATCTTGCTCTTTAAATACCCCCATTTTCTTTTTTTTTTCTTTCTTTCTTCTGCTTATTTTACTCCTTGGTATTTCCCCTGTTCTTTGCATTCTTTCATTCTCGTCTCTTGTTCTTGCTTCTTGCTTTTTGCTTCTTGCCTCTTGCTTCTTGCTTCTTTCTTCTTTACAACCTTATGGCGGAACAATGTAGCGGTTCGGTTCAGCCTTTTGACATTCTCGAGGGCACAACGTTTGATGGATATACATAGCGCTCAAGCGTTCGAGAGAAGCATTTGGCTGAGATCCGAAAGGAGTTCGACATCCCGGATTCAGTTGTGATGAAAGCTCCCGAATCTGGGTGTTGTGACGATGAAGGGTTCTCGGGCTGGGTAGCCATTTCTATAGCCCTTTTGTCTCATGGATTGAAGCTTCCCTTTTGTCGCCTTCTTCGTAACATTCTGGATCTGCTAGAACTGGCTTCGATTCAACTTTACCCTTTCGCTTTGAGGTTTTACTTGTGCGCTTGCATTGTCTTCCGGATGGTTCTAGATCCCCTCTGTGACCCATATCCCGATATGACTGATCGAGATTTTTTGGGTTTCTACGATGTGAGGGCGGCCAATAAGGGTTGTGTGGCTGTCTTTTGTAAAAAGGAAAAATGGCAACCTTTGGCTATGTTTGAAGGCCGGTATTCCAATGCCAAGGCGTGGACCATGAAATTCTTTTTTATCAGCGATCAGGGATGGGAATTTCCTGGCCAAGAAGAGGTTTTCAGAGACTTCCCTGCCAGGGCAATTTGGCGCCCTATCCCTGCGAGTCGACGTTTGTAGGCTCTCATGCCCCCATTGTCCCGCCGAGAGTTGGCTTGTATACATGCTGTTCGTGCCTGGGCTGCAGAGCATCCTGACGACCTTTGGACCGATAAGCTATTGTCCCCCTTCCACATGGATCGGTTTCTGAAATCTCCCAATCGCTCTTTCGCTCAGAGACGTGATTTCATTATCATCGATATTATGTCTGCCCCTCTACCTATTACTTCTGACAAAGCCATGACAAGTGCCCTTGTTATGCGGGATAGGAAGGGGGAGCCAAAGGAGAAAAGGCGATTGGAGACTAACGTGGGCAAAAAGGAAAGAAGGTCCAAGAAGAAGAATGATGAGGGTCAAAAGAAAAGGACTCGTATTGAGCATCTTTCTCAACTTTCCCCCCGTAGAAACCCTTGGCACCCACTAAAGAAGGTCTAGAGTAGGCACCCGTGCTTCAAGATTTGAAGGGAAGCTTGGCATCCTCCGCGGGCGACCCTAAGCAGCCGCCTCCTGAGTTTAGGGCTAGCTTGGGGGGCGACCAGTTCAAGGCTTCTACATCGCTAGTGGCTTCTACTTCTGCTGCTTCCGGTGGCTCTTCCTCCAGGGCGCGATATGTTGGTTTGGGGGATACGGAGGGTCTGGCCAGCATAGCTCTTTTTGAGTTGGCCGCCACCTTTCAAGTTCAGGCGCCCCTTTAGACCAATCCTCGGGCGCCTGTTCCTGTATTTGTGCCTCCCTCCACTGAGGGACCCGTGAGGGGCGGCGACCTGCCTATCGACGTTGTGGCCACCCTCCAGTTGGACCGAATTACCAGCTCCAGTGCGCGCCATCCATCGCCCTCAGAGGCCGTCCATAGGGAAATAGAGAAAATTTTGGGTGGCGCCCAGCCTCTTGGTTAAGAAGACTCTCCAGTTCCTGCTTGGGAGGGCGCTTGTCCTCTTTTGGCCATTGACCAGTTGGATTTGGAAACTCCCCCCACTACCATATCTGGGGGTGACACTCCTTCTGTGGTTGGTAGTCGCGAGTGTCTCTCCTTGATTCCTCTTCCAACCTCTTCTTTTGGTGAGGAACACAACTCCCTTACTGATGAGGAGTTAGATAACTTACTTCGGGAAGGTACCCACACGGAGGAGACTAACCACCCTGAATTGATTCTTGACACTGTGCACTTGTCACGCCAGGTGGAGTGTACAGCTCCCAAGCTAGTGAAGATCATGACGGCTGAGGAAATCAGTAGTCTCGGAAGGAACACCGGAGGCGATGGCAGTGGGGGTGCTTCCTCTTCGCCAATTCTCACTCAAGCAGAGATTATCACCGAAATGGCCAACCAGCTAAAGGATTGGTTTTCTACGGTATTTCCTTGGCTTGTCTTCTTCATTTACCTTTTCTCCTTGTTTTCCTTTTCTTTTCTTACCTGGGCTCTCTTTTCTTCTTTAAAGGGTGTTGACAACCTTGCGGCCAGGGTAGTGGCTAATTTTGTTCGGCGGGAAGAGGAAATTAAAGGGAAGTGGTAGGCGGACAAAGCTGCGTTGGAGGCCCTGGTAGAGAGGAATAGGGAACTCGAGCGCCGTTTGGATTAGGCGGAAGGCTTCATCAACTCTATTCAAGAGGAGTTGGAGTTGTGTGATGGCGAGGTGATTGAGCTTCGGGACGTCGTTCGCCTCGCTGAAGAGGCGAAGATTAGGGATGACTGCTCTCGCCAGATCTTGCAGTCCGAGAGGGACCTGGCGAGGGCGCAGCTTTCCGAAGTCCAATAGGGCTTCAACGTTGAATTGGCCCGCTGCGACTCCAAACTCCTTGCCCGTAGTGGAGAGTTAAGCTCGGTTCGGGAGGAGCTTACCCGTTCTCAAGAACGGTGTAGTGGCTTGTCAAAGGATCTACTGGACGCCCTGGAGAGAGTGCGCCTTATGGCTCAAGACCTTTCCGAGGCATAGGGTTCTCTGGCTGAACTTAGAGAATGCCACCAAAAGTACAAGGCAAGCCGTACGAACACGGACGAGGAGTTTAGGAAGGCCAACTTGATTGCTTTGTTCAGGGATGAGCAGTTAGTCTGGAAAGTAGACCAGTTGGCTGCTGCGCAGGCAGCATCGTTCCTCTTCGGGTCCAATTGGCTATGGTTCCTCAGGTCAGGGACGCGGCCTTTTCTTACGGTCATGGTGCCAGCATTGTGCACCTGAGGAACCGTCTCTTGGATGACCCTGTTACAGACCTCCAGGTCCTCGATACGAGTTTATTCTCTCCTGAGATGGCCGTTTGCCGTTGGGTTGATAAGTTCGGGCAAAAGGAAGTTCCAGACGCCTTTCTTGATGTGCCTCCCCTGTCCCCTCCTAAAAAAGGCGATGCCCCTTGATTCAAGGCCGCGATTCTTTGTACATTATTATTATTATATATATATTTTTTATTGCGATTGCTCATTGTAACCTCGACCTGTAATTAAATTCTTTTCTTGTAAATAACGTGGATTATTTGCTCTAGTATTGTATTCTTGATTTTTTGTTGGAGAGTTTTGAATGTTTGTCTCGATCACTATTGCGGTTTGCTTTTACTCTTGCCTTTGCTTTTGTTTGGATTATTCTTGCGGTCCTTGACCTCTTCCTCGACCCGGCAAGCTGAATAGAATGTTGTGGGTTTTTTGTTAGCCGGGCGGTCCCTGACTTCTCCCTTTTCTATTCTTTTTTTTTTGTTGTTGGTGGCATTGTGAGCATTGAGACTCGTCTTTGGTGTTTTAGAGGTAGGCGGGGTTGTGCGCCTCTGCGCTCCTTCTTTGTGTGACACCTGCAAGTGTTTTGGTGTTTTTAGGCAGGCGAGGTCATTTGCCTCTACGCCCCCTTTTTGTGTGACACCTGCGAGTATTCCACTCGTCTTTGGTGTTCCAGATAGGCGGGGTCATTTGCCTCTGCGCCCTTTTTTTTGTGTGACACCTACAAGTGTTTTACTCGTCTTTCGTGTTTTAGGTAGGCAAGGTCGTTTGCCTCTGTACCCCATTTTTGTGTGATACTCACGAGTGTTCTACTTGTCTTTGGTGTCTTAGGTAGACGGGCTCTTTTATCTCTGCACCCCTTTTTTGTGTGACACCTGCGAGTGTTTTACTCATCTTTGGTGTTTTAGGTAGACGGGGTCTTTTGCTTCTGTGTTCCCTTTTTGTGTGACACCTGCGAGTGTTTTACTCGTCTTTGGTGTTTTAGGTAGGCAGGGTCGTTTACCTCTACGCCCCCTTTTTTGTGTGACACCCGTGAGTGTTCTACTCGTTTTTGGTGTCTTAGGTAGGTGGGGTCATTTGCCTCTACGCCTCCTTTTTGTGTGACACGTACGAGTGTTCTACTCGTCTTTGGTGTTCTAAGTAGGCGGGGTCATTTGCCTCTACGCCCCCTTTTTTGTGTGACACCCGCGAGTGTTCTACTCATTTTTTGTGTCTTAGGTAAGCCTTTTGCCTCTGTGCCCCCTTTTTGTGTGACACCTACAAGTGTTTTACTCGTCTTTAGTGTTTTAGATAGGCGGGGTCGTTTGCCTCTGCGCTCCCTTTTTTGTGTGACACCCGCGAGTGTTCTACTCGTCTTTGGTGTCTTAGGTAGGCGGGGTCTTTTACCTCTGCGCCCCCTTTTTGTGTGACACCTGCGAGTGTTTTACTCGTCTTTGGTGTTTTAGGTAGTTTGGGCGGTCTGCAACCTTTGCCTTAACCCCGCGAGCTGGATAGCTTGTCGCGGGTCTCTATTAATAAAACCTTCCTCGAACGCAACATCTTGGTGCCGATGGTCAGGGACGGCGGGTTCTGTTGACTTCCGCACACCCCTTTTGTCTCTTTTTTTTTAATACATGACGTCCCAAGTAATCACACATACTTTAGACAAGACATGAGAATTAATGCATTTGAGACTGGGCGAATACCGGGATTCTTGAAACAATAAATGCGAATGTTATAATTATAATCATTTAAGAGTTCGACTGTAATATGAATACTAAAACATGGATTACTGTAATAATAAGGGAAAGAGAAAACTACTACTAGGGGAATGGGAAAAACATAACTGAACTAAAAGTATTGGCGACACCACTGGTAAAACTTCTTTAAGTGTTCTGCATTCCATGGATGAGGCAGTTCTGTTTTTTGACTGTCTTTCAGCCGGTACGACTCAGGCCTGTTGTTTGCCACTACCAAGTAGGGCCCTTCCCATTGGGGTCCCATTTTTCCCTGGCTCTGGGTTGTTACTCTGCTTTTCTTCAAGACTAGGTCCCCGACTTTAAAGGTTCTGGGCTTTACCCTCTTGTTGAAGTACTGCCCGATTTTGGCCTTTTCATGCAGAATTTTGGCCTCAGCGATTTCTCTTTCTTTTGCTACTAGGTCTATATTTTCTTCCAGTTTGCGATCATTTTTATGGGTGGAGTAGTGGCTTGTTCTGCAGCTGGGCAACCCCACCTCGACTAGTGGTATTGCCTCAGTCCTAAATGCTAGTGTGAATGGGGACTCTCTGGTAGGTGTTTTGACTGTTGTTCTGTATGCCCAAAGTACTCTTGGAAGCTCATCCACCCAATCTCCTTTTTTCTTCGCGACCCTCTTCTTCAGGATTGAGAGCAAAACCTTGTTAGTTGATTCAGCTTGCCCGTTGGTTTGGTGGTGGCCTGGCGATGAATATTTGGCCTTGATTTTTAATTCAGTGCACCAATCCCGATACTGGTTGGAGTCAAACTGCCGTCCGTTATCTGTTACTATGCTGTGGGGTATCCCAAACCTGCAGACAACATTCTTCCATAGGAACCTTATCACGACTTTGCTGGTTATGGTTGCCAATGGTTTTGCTTCTACCCATTTGGTGAAATAATCCACAGCTACTATCATGAATTTCACTCTGCCTTTCCCAGGTGGGAAAGGTCCTACCAGGTCCATGCCTCATTGGGCAAAGGGTCATGGTGCTGTTATGGATGTGAGTTCTTCCGGTGGAGCATGTTGTACGGGCGCATACCCCTGACATTTAAGGCACCTCTTAATGAACTCCTGCGCATCCCTTATTGCATTGGGCTAATAATAGCCTGCTCTAACTGCCTTCCTGGCCAAGGCCCTTCCTCTTGAGTGGTTGTCGCATATTCCTTCATGTATCTCTGTTAGGACGTATTGTGCCTCTTGAGGCGAGATGCATCGTAGTAAAGGGGCAGAGAAACCTCTTCTGTAAAGGGTTCCGTCAAGAAGCAAGAACCTTGTCGCCTTCCTTCTTACTTTCCACGCTTCTTCACTTGCCCACTCAGGGATACTGGGGCCCAGTGTTACCATCTCCATGCCAACGGTTGGTGCTTCGATGATCCTCCTTTCAACTTGCCAGGGAAGGGGTGTTTCTTCCATTCCAGATGCCACTCGAGCCAGCCTGTCCGCCACTTCGTTATCCACTCGGGGTATCTAGGTTATAGTGAAATATGAGAACAAATCACGTACTTCCCAAGTCTGTTCTAGATATTTCTTCAGTTTCTCACTCTTAGTGGCGTACAGGCCTAACACTTGGTTGACAATGATCTGTGAGTCAGACCTGACTTTTATCTCGGTTATCCCAATCTGGAGGCTATAGACAGCCCAGTTACCAGTGCTTCATGTTCGGCCTCGTTGTTTGTTACTTTAAAAGTTAGCGTGACCAGGTAGTGCCTTTCTTCGTTATTGGGCCGTAGCAAATATATGCCTAGGCCCTCTGCCACCTTATAGGATGAGCCATTTATGTGCATTATCCAGAGTTTGCTCGTTGGTATTGTTGTGACTTCTTGGGAAAAATCTGAAAATTCTGCCACAAAGTTTGCTAGCGCTTGTCCTTTGACTGCCTTCCTTGGCTCGTACATTAAGTCAAATTCACTCAGCTCGATTAACCATCCTATTACCTTCATGTGTAGTCTGGTTTCCTCAAGGCTCTCGTCAATGGTGCTTCTGTAAGTACTCTTACCGTATGGGCCTGAAAGTATGGGCGAAGCTTCCTGGCCGCTGTTATCAAAGAAAATGCTAGCAACTCAATCTTGGGATATCTCACTTGTGCTCCTCTGAGGGCTCGGCTTATGTAATACACGGGGTGCTGAACGGCCCCTTCTTCCTTTACCAAGACGGCTAATACAGCGTGTGGGGAAACAGCTAGATACGCACAGAGTACATCACCTTTTTCCGGTTGCTTCAAGAGGGCGGATTGGTCAGATATTGCTTCAGTCTTTTGAATGCCTCATTACACTCCTCATTCCATGGATGTGCCTTGTGTAGCATCTGGAAGAAGGGCATGTACTTGTCAGTGGATCTTGTTATAAATCTGTCTAGGGCAGCTACTTTTCCTGCCAACTGTTGTGTCTCATGCAAGTTGCTCAGAGGCTTCATATTGACTATGGCCTCTATCTTTTCTGGGGAGGTTTTGATTCCTTGCTCAGATACGATGAATCCCAAGAACTTTCCTGACTCGACTCCAAAGATGCACTTGGTGGGATTTAACTTCATCTTGTATTGACGTAATACATCTAATGCTTCTCTCAAGTCATGGATGTCTTGGGCAGGCTCCTTACTTTTTATCAAGAGGTCATCCACATAGACTTATATGATTTTTCCTACTTGATTTGCGAACATTCGGCTGACCAGTCTTTGGTAAGTCGCCCATGCGTTCTTTAGCCCGAACGGCATTACCTGGTAACAATATAGCCCACGATCTGTTATGAATGCCATTTTTTCCTTATCTGCTGCATACATCTGTATCTGGTTGTACCCCGAGTAGGCATCCATGAAACTCAGCGTCCTGTGTCCCGCTGTTGTATACACAATGAGATCAATGCGTGGCAGAGGGAAGCTATCCTTTAGACAGGCTTTGTTGAGGTCAGTGAAGTTTATACACATTCTCCACTTTCTGTTCGCCTTTTTTACTAGGACCACATTAGATAGCCACTCGGGGTAGTGGGTTTCTTTGATAAAGCCAGCGGCTAACAGTTTTTCGACTTCCAAGTGGATGGCAGCATATTTTTCTGCGCTGAAGGACCTCCTTTTTTGGCGTACTGGCTTCTGTTCGGGGTCCACCCGTAAGCGCTGCTCAATGATGGCATTGTCTACGCATGGCATTTCTTCATGGCTCCATGTGAATACATTTCTATGTTCGCCTAATAGTTGTTTTAAACTTTTCCTATCCACTGGGGGAGCATTCGTACCAATCCGTACTATTGTTTCTGGGCGGTTAGGGAATAAGGTGATGAGCTCTAGGGGTTCATTGACGTCGACGTGTTGCTGGCTTTGATCGTCTCTGGTCTCCACGTCTTTTCCCTTTATTCCCATCATGGGTGGTAGAAGAGGAGGCGTGGACGTCTTCTTCTTTTCTTCCACGGTACACACTTCGTTTTTATCCTTCCTCAATTCTTGCACATAACATTCTCGCGTCAATGCTCGCTCGCCTCTTAGTTCTCCTACCCCGCCGTCGGTTGGGAACTTCATTTTAAGGTGATAGGTTGAAGTTTGTACCCAGAAATGATTGAGTGTTGGTCTCCCTAGTATGACATTATAGGAGGATGGAGTTTTAATCACTAAGAAGTCCGTCATGGTAGTCGTTGTCTGTGTTCCAGTTCCGGCAGTTACCGAAAGGGTGATGGCCCCAAGAAGCTGAATTACCTCGCTCGAGAAACCCTTCAATGGCGTTGAAGAAGGTCGTAGTCGGTTAGCATTGATTCCCATTCTGTCGAATGCTTTTCAAAACAGTATGTCGGCTGAGCTTCTATTGTCAATCAACACCCGCCTGGTTACGTAGTTCGCTATGATGAGGGTGACAACCAGAGCATCGTCGTGTGGGTATAACACCCCTTCTCTATCTGCCTCTTTGAAGGATATCACTACCTGGTTATTATTGAGTTTTGCTGTTTGGGTGCCCTGTCTGTTACGTAGACTTCCTCATATCTTGCCTTTCGTGCGTACGCCTTCCGGCTGGATGTGGACATCCCACCTCCAGCAAAACCTCCTGCTATTGTTCAGATTTCCCCAATGGGCACTCGGTTCCCATCATCTCTTGGTGGTGATCTGCTTGTTGCCTCTTTGGGGCGACCTACTCCTGTTGCCTCTTCTGGGCACACTGTTTCTGTCGTCGCCTCTTTTTAATGTCGTCTGGTTGCCATTGTTCTGGCGGCTGTTGTCTTGGTGCATTCTTTCGGGGCTGGCGCTCCTTTTAATTTCTCGTTCGTATTCCTGTCGCCTCTGGGTTCCGAACGCTCTACTACCATCCGTTCTAGTTCTCTAGTTCCCGCTAGTTCAGTGACCTTTTTTTTCATGGTCGTGCAATCCTCTGTCTAATGTGAACCCGTTTGGTGGTATTTGCAATACCGCCCGTCCATTTGATGCTGTTGGTTTTCATCCCGGTCTTTCTCCTCTTCTCTGACACTCAGGTTGTTATGTATCAGCCCGGTGTTCTGGTTTGGCTGTCTTTCGTGCCTCTTTTCTCGCCGACTTATTCCATTTCTTTTATCATCCTGCCCGCTTCTCCGTTCTCCTCTTTTGCTTTCCTTTCGTGGATCTACCAAGGCTTGTAATGTGTCTTCGGCGTTGAGGAAGTATCTGCCTGGTCCATGAATTCTCGGAGGGTGGTTGAGGTCTTCTTAGCCAGCTCCATCATGAAGGGGCTCTGCGGCCAGATTCCGCCCATGAGAGCGGCCAGAGTGATCTTTTCATCATGATCGTTTGTTGTCAATCGCTCTTTGTTGAAGCGTGTAAGATAACTCTTGAGATCTTCATCTTTCTTTTGTTTGACCATGAGCAAGTAGGCGGCTGGGTGTCGGCGCCTTCTGCTGGGCATGATCTAGGTTAGGAATTGTTTGGCCAAGTCTTCAAAGCTATCAATCGACCTTGGTTTAAGAGTTCTAAACCATCCTCTTGCTGTTCCCTTTAGAGTCAGAGGAAAGGCTCGGCAGGCGATCTCGCCCGGGAAATCGTGGAGTATGATGTGGGCTTTAAAGTTTTCTAGATAGTCCACTGGATCCTTAGACCCATCGTATAGATCTATTTGGGGAACTTTGAATTTCGACCGAACAATTACAGTTCTATTTGAGAGCAGCTCTAACTGAAGCTGCAAACTGTTTCGGCTGGGATCTCGAGAGTGTTTCCAATGGGTAATATACTATTTTTTAATCTAAATCATATAAGCATTCAAAATTAATCCGAATCTTCATCTACAAAAACACTTTCAAATTATTACATCATGCTTTGGGCTTAGCTTGGTTGTGTTTGTGCAGTTTGTGAATTTGGAGCTCGTATATATCATTTCTCTTCTAAGAATTCTGAAATATTCTTTTATATGCATATATATGTGTGTGTGTGTGTGTGTGTATGTATATGCAAGTATGTGCACGTGTTGTGTATGGATGTATGTGCGCACACACACACACACACATATATATATATATATATACATATTTGTATGTATGTATATACATACAGATACATATATATATATATATACATGCACACACTTTCTTATAATTTATGAGGGCACGAGCTAAAAAGAATGTTGACATTGTGCTTCAAAGGACTTGTTTTTGACATAAGAATTTCATAATGGAGAGACAATTCAATTGAAAACATATCGAACCCACTTTATTTTTTACCATCTTAATGAAATTTACATACCTATCAAGTCCATAAGATTCTATTTCCTTTAATTCTCCATTATCTTTATGTTCACTGGGTAGGACATGTTTGTTGAATCACAGATATAGGCGTCGATCTTAGCGAGTGTGATGTGTTTGGTCGATCTGCCATGTGTGATGTTTGACAAGAATTACTTTTAAATTAATTGCTTAGAATGATTTAGTGCATTATTTTCCATTTGAATTGTAATTTGCAGGTATGAAGCAAAGTTCATCGATATGATCATCAAAGAAATTTTGTATCAATTACACCCTAATCGCTTTTATGTGGCCAAACACCTAATAGGAATATATTTTCGTGTTGTGGAGATGAAAGCCTTATCACATCTGGAAAAAATGATGTTTGCATTGTTAGCATCCATGGAATGAGTGGAATAGGTAAAACAGTCATAGCAAAAGTTGTTTATAACCAATTAAGTGATGGATTTAAAGCAAATAGTTTTCTCCGAGACATTAAAGAAACTTCAAGACAGACTGATGGTTTAGTCAAGTTACAAAAAAATCTTCTTATTGATATCTCGAAAAACAGAAATTTTCCATTTGAAAATGTTGATAGAGGAATCTATTTGATAAAGAAACTCCTTTCTAGGAAAAAAAGTTCTAGTTTTTCTTGATGACATGGATCATGCGGATCAACTAGACGCATTAGCTGGAAACATATGACTGGCTTGGTGTTGGGAGTAGAATCATTGCAACAACTCAAGATGAACATTTGTTAAAGCAATTAGGAGAATATAAAAAATATAAAGTTGAAGAATTGACTTCCACAGACTCTCTTGAACTTTTTAGCTGGCATGCCTTCAAGATGCCCTATCCAATGGAAGGTTACCATGAGCTATCCATTAGTGTAGTGAAGAATACTGGAGGGCATCCATTAGCACTTACAGTTTTGGGTTCTTTTCTCCTGGAAAAAAACATTATCGAATGGAAATGCACAGTGGAAAAATTAGAAAAAATGCCTGACGATGATATTTAAAAAGTACTTAAAGTAAGCATCGATTCATTAGATGAGGCAACAATGGACGTATTCCTCAATATTGCATGCTTCTTTATAGGGATGGATGTAGAATATGTTGGCAAAATTCTCCGTGGTTGTGGTTTGTTTCCGGATATTGGTATTAGTAATCTTGTTCGGAGGTCTGTTGTAACAATAGATGTCCATGATAAGCTGAGGATGCACGATTTGTTTCGAGATATAGGAAGGGAGATTGTTTGCGAAAGTTCACATAAAGATCCAGGAAAACGTAGTAGGTTGTGGTTTTACGAGGATGCGTTAAATGTACTACACAGTGAACAGATAGTAAGAGATTTATAATTAGGTAAAACCATGTGCACATATATATAGAGACGTGATATAAATGATCTCTTGGCTTGTATAAGAGTTCTATCTTGTCAGCTTTCATGCATCGTTGTGTGAACATATTTTAATTATATGTCATCTAATCCAAAACTTCTCTAGAGTTTGTTGAAAGCTCATCTTACAATATTAAAAAAATTATTGAATCACGTTTTAAACATTTCTATTCATATCTAAATCTCTCAACTGTTTGTTTGTTAAGTATGGAAGAATAACTAGGCCTACTCCAATTCAAGAATTTTCTAGCCTTTGAAAGAGGAGAAATATGTTACTAATCTAACTTCATGTTTTGCTAGGGATCTGAAATAGTGGTGGGTCTCGTGCTAAATGCACCCTCGCTTTCGAACATACATCTGAAAACCGATGCATTTGCAAAGATGAGGAATTTGAGGTTGCTCCAAATCAGTAATGTGCATCTCACAGGACGCTTTGAGCTTCTTTCCCAAGAGCTTAGATAGCTATTTTGGCATAACTGTCCACTGAAAATCCTACCTCAAAACTTTCATTTAGAGAACCTTGTTGTGCTTGACTTGCAGCATAGTAATTTTAAAGAAGTCTAGAAGGAGAACAAAGTAACAAATTTTACTGTACCTTATATTCCACTTTTGATGTTAGCAATGGGAAGCACTAAATTTTTTTGCTCACACACACCAAAAGTCTTGGCTATTCCGAAAATAATCTCAGTTGTTACATACATAATCCAGGTACTCAACAAGTTGAAAGTCCTTAATCTCAATTATTCCAAAAATCTCTGCAAATCACCATGCTTTTCACAAGTCCCACATCTAGAGGCACTAGTTCTGGAAGGTTGCATAAACTTGATTGGGCTTCATGACTCTGTAAGATATCTTGAAGGGCTTGTTTTGTTGAATTTAAAAGGATGCATGAACCTTAGGAATCTCCCAAAAAGCATTTCTAAATTAGAATCTCTTAAAAAACTCTTAACTTGTCCGGCTGCTTATAATTTGAAAAGTTACCAGAGAAATTGGGGAATACGAGAGTTTTAAAAGAGCTATTTATAGGAGGAACTGCCATTAAGCAACTCACATCATGGTTATCACCAAGAAGTTTGAATCCAAGAACTTTGCTACGAGCTTCTGTTTCTGGATTTGGCACTTAGGCAAAACTAGCCTTATAGACTGCGATTTGTCAGAAGATAAGATTCCCTTTGATCTTGGGATTTTCTCTTCCCTCCAAAGCTTGGATTTATCAGAATACAATTTTTGTATCCTACCAGATAGCATTAGTGGCCTTTCTAAATTACAAAATTTGTACTTACAACAAAACAAGTCTCTTTACTCAATTTCAAGACTCCTAGCAAATATAGAGACATTATGTGCAATGGACTGCTCATCATTGGAAACACTCTTAGTTTCCTCAAGTTTTGAGTTAGTTGTACTTCACCTTAGTTACTGTCGCAACCTGGTTGATATTCAAGTCTTAAAGTTGGAATCTAACATACTAGTTGATTTGCTTGGGTGCGACAATCTGTAGTTGGATTTTAGCGAGAATATTCTTGAGGTACTCTCTCTCTCTCTCTCTCTCAACAATTCTCTGAACCCTTTTGTTTGTTTTATAGTATACATGGACCAGCTATACTCTTTGTAATCGTTTGATTCTCTTCCCTACTAGTGAGATTCCAAATTGGTTTAGCAATCAGGAAATGGGATCTTCCATATCGTTTCATGTATCTTCACTTTTAGAGGGTGATTTTCTTGTATTATATATTTGTGGTGTTTATACATTGACAAAAACGTCCCATATGTGGTGGTTAGAAGATTACTGCAAATGACCAACAAGATGGCAGTTCACAATAAAACTAAAGGCTATCAACAAGTTATTCTTCCAGTTGCACCAAGTCCCTTGCATGTGAACTATTCAGGTAATTTGTTTCTATTTTGATGGTCTTTTGCAAGAAACAAGTTTGTGATACTTGGTAATTCTTAGATAATGGAGCTAGTAAGTGGAGACAAAATCAAGTTTTCCTTTGATTTAGGGCCATTTGCTGGGGTGAAGAAGTGTGGAGTTCATGTCTTGGTTGATGCCCCAAACATATTGGATAGAAATGCAAGTGCTATCCAATATATTTGTTCTGATGTTGTTACTTTTAGGGTATTTGAAGATGATGCTTTTGTTGTTGATGAAGTATCTGAATCAGATTTTAATATTGGTAGTAGTGTCTGTGAAAATGGTATTGGTACAAAGGATGTGATCTATGAAGGCCATGTTGCTACACATGATGAGGTCTTTGAAGCTGATGCTGCTATAGATGGTCATGTGGTATTTGAAAGCCATTTTGTTGTAGATGGTAAAGTCCTTAACATGATACCACCACAGATGATGAGGGATCTGTGCAGTTTTATACGACAAATGTAAGTGATTCCATCGGCAAGTCGAGGTTACAATCCTCTCAAATATAGTAATGCTAGTTCTTATCCTAATTTTTGTTAGTTTAAGTCACATTGCTGAAGTGACACATTTTAAGTGATTTCCAATGTTTATCATATTAATGGATAATCACTTAAATATTATTTCTCTCTCAAATGTAGGTGCAACTTAAGGGAGAATGGTGGCTAGAAGAATAAGGTATTGCTGGTTTTTTTTTTTTTTTGTGTAGTGTAATATAATCAAGCTTCTATTGGCGTGCCATGTTAAGAAATAAATGAAGATTAACTTATATATTTTTTGTAATTGATCTTTGCCTATTTATTTACTTCACAACATGGATACTTATCAGTTTCGGATATAAATTAAATTTCTGATTCACAAGAATAATTTGTGAATAATAGTAAAATAGTTTGTGTTATAATATTTTATGAGGTTTTGGGAAAGAAAAGAGAACAAGTTAGAATGCAAATATTATAATGTTAAAATATTGTTATAATATAAAAAAATATTTCTTCATGCAAGGTTTGCAGACCAATGATAGCATGTTACAACAATGTTTCTCACAGCTATACTTTTTCGCACAGCACAATGTTATGATATGTAATTGCAAAGCTGGCAAAATGGAGTGCTATAGAGGATATGTGCAACCCCCATATACTTTTTTGGTTGTAAGAACTAACTCACTGCCTTGTTTGATTGTGTAGATTATCAAGATTAAGGGCATCATAAGGTCACCAGACAAGGAAAAGTTTAATGATGTGTATATTGTATATGAATGGATGGATACTGATCTCAACCAGATAATACGATCTAGCCAGGCTTTGACAGATGATCACTATCAGGTAAGCAGTTCCCTTTGACAGACGATCTAGCCAGGCTTTGAGAACTAGTGGTTCTTTGAAGTATCTAATCATGCTTTAGGGCTTGCTTTTTATGCATCATGTGTGCTAATATATGGAAACATATTTTAAGAAGAGTCTTGTATATTAAGCAAGTTGACCCTGTGTTTGTGGTAAACTCACGGGCACAAAGGATGAAAATTTGCTTTTCATTTAGGCTTATGGCTTTTCTTTTGTTGGATATTCTAGTTGAGTATTTGTTATTCCTAACTTTACATCGATACCTAGAGGTATAGTTCTGAGTATTTCCATTGACTTGTAATTTTCATGATTGTGCAAAAAAATAAAAGGATACCAACATCCAGATAGTTGCATTAAGCCTTCACATAATTAATTTACAGTGCCACTGGGGTAATGAGGAAAACATTATTGTGAAAAAAGGATGAAGAACGAGTAATTCATTTATCTATTAAATGCTTTCTCTCTCTTTCTCATCCATACTTCACAATTGGTTCTGTAGGGCTGATGAGGAAAAAAATGCATCTTGTGGTGTTTAATGATTAATTTATATATCTAATAAACTCTCTCTCTTTGTCTTTGTCCCTATCTATTCCTCATCAACCCACATATCACAATTGAAGGGGGAGAGGAGAAGAGAGGAGGGGAGGCCTGGAAAAGCTACCTCTAATGCATTGTGGAAATTTGCTAGATCCAGTAAAATATTTAAATAGAGATGCCAATGACGTGGATTAAAAAGCAGCTTCTTTAAATGCTTTTGCAGTATTTTCTGTATCAACTGCTGAGGGGATTGAAGCCAAGCAACCTACTTCTCAATGTGAACCGTGACCTTAAGATTTGTGACTTTGGGCTCGCAAGAACTACCTCAGAGACAGATTTCATGACAGAATATGTTGTAACTTGATGGTACCAAGCCCCTGAATTGCTACTTAACGGTTCAGAATACACAGCGGCCATTGATATTTGGTCAGCTGGCTGTATTTTTCTGGAGATAATCAGAAGGGATCCACTATTTCTTGGTAAAGACTATGTTCAGCAGTTAGGGCTTATAAATGAGGTACTTGGATTTTCCCTTTAACTTTTTGTGCATCTTTAGATCCACTAGATGTGATATTCATATATGGGTTGTAGTTATATACTTTGAGCATAATTTTAAGTGATGTCAGGACAAGTTGCATATCATTTGTTGTTACAGTTGTGTTTGTAATATAGCGGTGAAGGCGACCAGGGAGCTTGGTGGCTATGGTTACATGTGCAAGGTGAAAGCTTGAGCTTGAGAATGCCGAAGTCTGTGTCGAAGGAGGCTTAAGGTTCAACTCATGGAGGGCTTTGGGCTCGTGGATGAGTTGGGCTGTAAGACTTAAGTTGTAAATAGATGTAGTGAGGCCTTAGGCCTAGGTGGCATTGTTAGCTGTATTAGTAATTCTTTGATGAATTAGTAGCTTGCGTGTATGAATTGATCTCTATGACCAAGAGAAAGTTGGTTACTTAGATTACGTAATTCAATTGTACACTTGTTGCTATAAATAACCAGCACGTGTATGAGTATATTCATTGAGACATCAATAAAACTTGATTTCTTTCTCTCTCAAAATTCTCTCTTTTCTCACAAGCATGGAACAAATTGGTAATCAGAGCCAGCTTTTCTTGGAAGCTACGATCTTCAATGGCGAAACATCAACTGCAGGAAGGCTTAAACGGTTTGAGAACGTCGACTAAGTTTCAATTCAAAGCATTGGAGACAGAAGTATCATCTCTTAGGCTTTGAAATGAAACGGTGATTCAACAACTGGCATGGTTAACTACTGAACTGCAAAAGAAGAATGGAGATAGTCAGCAGGAAGATATGACAGAGGAAGTGCAAGTAGAAATGAAGAATCTGAAGAAATTCATAAGAAAGTGCTACTGAGATCTATGAGGTTAGGTTTTCCTTCTTTTCATGGAGATAATTGTATTGGTTGGGCGTATAAAGCCAATCAGTTCTTTAAGTTGCATACTACTGTGAATACTCAGAAGGTGAGGATAGCTTCCTTTCATTTAGAAGGAAAAGCTATGGTGTGGTTTCAAGATGTTGAATCATCAGTAGGCAAGAAGGATTGGGATACATTTGTGAAGGCATTGCTAATTAGATTTGGCCCTAGCTCTTACAATGATCCTATGGAGGAATTAAGGCAGACTAGAACAATTGAAGAGTATAAGGAAGTTTTTGAGAATTTGTCTAACAGATTGCGTAATTTGTCTGATACGCATAAATTGTGTTTTTTTTTTAGCTGGATTGAAAGATGAAATTAGATTCACTGTACACATGTTTAATCCTAGTAGCCTTTAGAATGCTTATAGCTTGGCTAAGACTTAGAAGGAACACATGAAGGTTAACAGAAAGGGAGTTAGATATCCTGTTGTGAGTAATACTGAAACAGAATCCAATAAGGCCATAGTGCCTATGCAAAAGATTAATTCAACTCAGATGAAAGAGAGGAGAGGGCGTGACCTGTGTTACTATTGTGATTCCAAATGGAATCCTAGCCATAAATGTAGAAATCTGAAGTTATTTTTGATAGAAGAAGTGGAAGATAGCGATGAGAGTTGCAATGTACAGCCTATAAGTATTCCTCTCATTGCAGAAGGAGATGAGTTGCTAGAAATTCTTGGTAGTAATTCCAGACCAGGAATTTCTTTGCATGCACAGTTAGGATCAAGCAATCCTAAAACCATGAGAGTTATGGGGAAGATATGTGGCCAGTGTGTGTCTATTCTAATAGACAGTGGAAGTACTCATAATTTTGTTGATGTTGCTGTAGCAAAGAAGCTAAAGATATCAGTTTCAAAAGAAGAAGTTGTGCGTGTAAGAGTAGCTAATGGTGAATTGTTAACCAGTGAAGGTAAATGAGAGGCTCTTCCCTTGAAGATTCAAGGACATACTTTCAAAGTGAACTATTTCCTGATTGAATTAGTAGGTTGTGATCTGGTGTTAGGCGTGCAATGACTACAGACTTTAGATACTATTTCCTAGAATTTTACTAATCTCACCATGCAATTTTCTTTTGGTGGATAGATTGTATTATTACAGGGGATAAAATCTAGTCAATTGCTGGAAGAGAGTTCCTGCAGACAGATTAGTAAACTGGAAAAGAAGGGAATCATTTTACAGCTGATTAATGAGGAAACACATTTGAATATGATGCAGATAGAGTGTCAAGATGTGGTAAAGTTGTTGTTAAGCTAGTATGAAGATGTGTTTTAAGAGCCAAAAGGCTTACCTCCTTGTAGAGAATAGGATCATGCTATTAATTTGTTACTTGGAAGTCAGCCTGTATCAATGGGGCCTTATCGATATCCTTTTTTTTTGTCAAAAGGATGAGATTGACAAGATTGTTACCGAGCTTCTGAAACCTGGAGTCATCCGTCCCAGTCAAGTTCCTTATTCTTCTCCAGTCTTATTGGTAAGAAAGGCAGATGGCACTTGGCATATGTGTGTCGACTATAGGGCCTTGAACCAAGTGACTATGAAAGACAGGTTTCCTATTCCAATAGTGGAAGAGTTACTGGATGAGTTGAGTGGTTCAAAGTTATTTTCTAAATTGGACTTAAGTCTGGTTATCACCAGATTAGGGTGAAAGCAGAAGACATTCATAAAACAACTTTCTATACTCATAAGGGCCATTATGAGTTTTTAGTTATTCCTTTTAGGCTAACTAATACACCTTCTACATTTCAGAACTTTATGAATGAGGTTTTTAGGCCATTTTTGAGGAAGTTCATTTTGGTGTTTTTGTTGACATCCTAGCATATATTAAGGATGAGAACGAGCATTTGCAGCACCTTAAAATGACTCTAGATACTTTGAGAAGGCACCGATTGTATGCTAAAGAGTCTAAATGCAGTTTTGGCTATTTGGAGGTGGGCTATTTGGGCCATTTGACTTTTGATCAGGGTGTAAGAACCGATCTAGAAACGATAAAGGCCATGATTGAGTGGCCTCAACCCAAAAGTATTAAAGCATTGAGAGGTTTCTTGGGGTTGACTGGCTACTATAGGAGATTTTTAAAAATTATGGTGTATTGGCTTCACCACTCATTGCTTTGTTGAGGAAAGATAGATTTAAATAGGAGGAGACAATAGAGAAAACATTTAATCAATTGAAGGAAGCAGTGAGTAATCCTCCTGTCTTGGCTCTTCCTAACTTTTTCAAGGCATTTGTAATTGAATGTGATGCTTCAAGAAAGGGACTAGGAGTTGTTTTGATTAATGTTTTAAATTTCAGTACCGTACCGGTCGGTATGGTTGGTACATACTGTACCGAAATAGTGACTAGTACAAAAATAGGGTCTGTTTCGTACCAGCCCAAATACCGACCGTACCGGCTGGTACTAGTCGTACCAGACTTTAATAATATTTTTTTTTCATTTCTTGCTATTTCCTTTCGATTCAGACTAGATTATTTTTATATATGTATTTTTATATATAATTTATTCATATATTGACTATTATTTTGAAATATAATTTACATATGTATTAATATATATAATTTTTTTTATATAGACTATTTCGAAACGGTATACGAAACAATACCCGTACCAAAATTTTTTGTTCCAGTGCCTTGACCGGTAAGCTTACCAGTACGGTATTCAAAACTTTGGTTTTGATGCAGCAAGGACAACCTATTTTAATTCATAGCCAAGCTTTGAAAGGAAAGGCACTTAATTTGCTCACTTATGAAAAAGAGCTTTATGCCTTGATAACAACCATCCAAAGGTGGAGACTATATTTATTGGATAGACCTTTTGTGGTAAGAACAGATCATCACAATCTCAAGTACATCTTGGATCAGAAGATTGGAACTCCATTGCAACAGAAATGGCTGAGTAAAATGTTGGGGTATGATCTTGTGATGAAATTTAAGAAGGGAACAGAAAATAGGGTGGTTGATGGTCTTTCGAGACAAATTGAGGAAGGAGAAATAACTCTAGCCTTGTTGGTAGTGCCTAGTTTGGAGTGGATAGAAGATATCCAATATGGATGTAAAAAAGATCCTAAGGCCTTGGACCTCATATCTCAATGCAAGGAGGATACTCAGCCTACTCATTATTTGGAGAGAGAAGGAGTGCTGTATTGCAAGGATAAAATTTACATTGCTAATAATGTAGCTCTTAAAGCAAAATTGTTGAAATTTTTGCATGGAAGTACGTGGGGAGGTCACTCAAGGATGGATAAAACTATCCATAGGGTGAAAAGAGAATTTTATTGGCCTAAAATAAAATCTGATAAGAGCATTTATCAAAGGATGTCAGATTTGCCAACGGCAAAAAACTGATCATAGTTTTCCACAAGGGTTATTACAACTCCTTCCCATTCCTTCTTAGTCTTGGACAAATATTACGATGGACTTTATTTAAGGATTACCAATTGCCCAAGGATTTAATACTTTATGGGTAGTTGTGGATCATCTTACAAAGAATAGCCATTTTGTGGCCTTGGGACATCTCTATACTGCAAAGTCAGTGGCTTAATTGTTTGTCAAGCATGTGTTTAAGTTGCATGGATTGCCTAAATCTATAGTATCTGACAGGGATAGCACTTTTACAAGCTCTTTTTGGAAAGAGTTGTTTAAGGTACATGGAGTTCAATTGGAATTTAGTACAGCTTATCATCCCTAGACTGATGGCCAGTCTGAAGCTATAAACAAGAGTTTGAGAACCTATCTCAGGTGTTTTGTTGGAGATCGACCAAAGGATTGGGTCAGATGGGTTCCAATGGCTGAATGGTAGTACAATACCACTCAGCATAACTCAACGAAATTGACACCTTTTGAAGCTCTATATGGGTATCCACCCCCTAGATTGATATATTATATTACAGGAACTTCACTAACGCAAGAGATTAATGCAAAGTTGAAGGGTCGAGAGTTTATTTTGCAGTTATTGAAGTATAATCTCAACAAAGCACAAGAGAGAATGGTGAAATATGCGAATTTAAATAGGAAAGATCAGAGCTTTACCATTGGCAACTGGGTTTATTTGAAATTACTGCCTTATCGGCAGGTGTCTGTTGCTCACTGAAGGGATCTAAAACTGGCTTCTCATTTTTACGGGCCTTTTAAGGTGGAATCGAAGGTGGGTGAGGTCGCATATAAGCTCAAACTACCAGCACATTCCCAAATCCATCCCATGTTTCATATTTCGCAGTTGAAGAAACACTTGGTTGAGCAAACACAAGCTCTTACGAATTTACCACTAGTGAATTCGCAAAGGTTGCTTCAACTGGAACCTGAGCAGGTTCTGGATTGTCGGATGTGGCCAGTAAACAACCGGCCTGTGGTTGAGTTACTGGTAAGGTGGCAAGGGCAAACCAACGCTGAGGCTACTTGGGAAGGATTTTATAAGCTCAAAAGTGATTTTCCACACTTTGAGGGCAAGGTGTTTTAAGAGATAGGGGGGGGGTAAGATTTGTTACAGTTGCGTTCATGATTTAGCAGTGATGGCGACCAGGGAGCTTAGCGGCTAGGGTTACATGCGCAAGGTGAAAGCTTGAGCTTGAGAATGCCAAAGTCTGTGTCGAAGGAGGCTTAAGGTTCAACTCATGGAGGGCTGTGGGCTCGTGGATGAGTTGGGCTGTAAGACTTAAGTTGTAAATACATGTAATGAGGCCTTAGGCCCAGGTGGCATGGTTAGCTTTATTAGTAATTCTTTGATAAATTAGTAGCTTACGTGTATGAATTGATCTCTGTAACCAAGAGAAAGTCGGTTACTTAGATTACGTAATTGAATTGTACACCTGTTGCTATAAATAACCAACACGTGTATGAGTATATTCATTGAGACATCAATAGAATTTGAATTCTTTCTCTCTCAAAATTCTCTATTTTCTCTCAAGCGTGAAACATTTGTGAATTATCAACCTTATACTTGTCTTTATATATTTTTTATTCATTTCCAAAACTGATATTAGGTACACCAGATGATTCAGATCTTGGATTCTTAAGAAGTGATAATGCTTGAAAGTATGTGAAGTAGCTCCCTCATTTTCCTAAGCAACCGTTTACAAAGAAATTTCCGAATGTGTCCCTTCTAGCAATTGATCTTGAAAAGAAAATGCTGGTCTTTGATTCGTGCAAACGACATAACTGGTATTCCCCCAAACATTACTCGAATAAAATCCAAGTTAATTCTTCTTTATCACTTTGATCATAATGAGTATATAAACTTTTGCTTTTTGTGGTAAATGTGAAGTTGAGGAAGCACTGAATCACCCATACCTGACCAGTCTTCATGAGATAAATGAGGAACCCACTTGCCCCTCTCCTTTCAACTTTAGTTTCGGGCAGACGTCCTTGGATGAAGAAGATATAAGGGAGCTCACATGGAGGGAGCCTCTGAACTTCAATCCAGACAACTTGCTAGAGTAAGCTCGCCAATACCTATCCTCTTTCCTTTAGTTTGGTTCAGCGAAGTTCAAATTAAAAGATTGAGATTTTGGTTTGGAGTGAGAATATATATTGCATGTAATAAACTTGAGTATTAGCAGAGCATTTAGGGAGATAGCTTCTCCTTCCATATCTTGAGATGGTGGATTGGCAGTTTGTTTGCATTCCATTCTTCCCCCTTTCCAAGTTGGTGAATTGGCAGTAACCACTTAAGATTGGTATGCATGGAAGAATTACAACCATCTCCATGTCTTGAGATGGTGTATTGGGAAGTTGCTGGATTCATTCTTTTCGAGGCATAAAAAAAGGCTGTGTTCTCTAAACCTATCTTTCGTTCATGGTTGTGGCTTGTACATTGTAATCCAATTTTACTAATATAAAGGAGTCGAACAATTTTAAAATAGGACTTGAAACCATTCAATTGCTTTGTTATATCCTGAATCCCTAATATCTGTCTGGAAGAAACTTCATTATGTTTTGGGTGGTGTTACATATAGTCCAATTTTATGGATTTCTTTGTTGTCCAATATAAAAATAGACAGAAATATCCTCATTTTATCATTGGACTTGACCAAGTCACCCCTAAATCAAGAAAGCCAAAATCTGAAGGAATATTTCAGATGTTCGGTAATAAGTCTCCCACCTCTACTCTCCTCGCGTCATCGTCCTGCCGAGATTCCACCAACAACAGCCGCCACACTCTTCCTCTATTTCGCCTCCCTCTCATTCTTTCTCTCTTCGTCACTCAGTCTCGACCTCTCCTCCCTTTTATCTATTCCATCAAGTTTCCACCAAGAACAACAACCACCCTCCAGAAAATCAGACAAAACAGTGATATAAAATAAAAGGATTATTAGACAAATAACATAAAAGGATCATTAACCACTTAAGGCAACAATTAATTTCTACAATTGCCACTAACTTGTTAAAAGCCAGTTTCATTACATATGAAATTTAGAATTAGTTATCTTCCAACTTCCATCTGTTCCAACAAATCAGAAACATAAATCAAAATTGCAAACATCAGAGCCCAACAGATGAAACAAAGCTGTTGAAAATAGAAGAGAAGAAAATTTGAAGCCAACTAGATATGCGAGGAAGGGGATGGAATTGCAACCTAGGTACTCGAATTGAAGCCGCCAATTGGAATTGCAACCTAGGGATTATGCGTGGGCAAGAGGGCGACGTTTCATCGAGGAAGGGCAAGGCGAGATGCAGATGGATTGCTGTGCAGGAATCGGCTATGATGACGGTGACGGCTAGACGACGAGGGCGACACGACGGCAGATTTCCTCAAGGATTCCCCTTGCTGCTCTAGGAATTGGGAGGGAGGGGAGGGGGGGATTCTCTCGATGAAGTGCTCCGTTTCATCAGATATGAAGCACTCTCGTTTCATTTAGGCCTCCTTTACAGTCTACCTCTGTTGGACTACAAGAAGAGTTACTCTTATGTTTTTACAGATGCTATTTTCCAACCGCTCTAAAGAAACTATGAGTTTTGTTACGCAGCATCACATGCTACACATCATACATATTTTATTTTTTATTTTTCTTATTTTATTCCTACACAACTAATTGAGTTGAAATACTTATCATCCATACATAGCAAATAACATATTCGTTATTGAAAAAAAATTAAAATCAGTGTCATTGTTGAATTATCTCCCTTAGAACGTAAGCTAGGCCCAATGGGAGGGTTGAGAATTCATGATGAGAGTTTTGAACAGGACAAATGTTGTTTCGTGAGGAAGCCATTTGTTTTCCCTCCAAAAGCATAGAAAGGATAATCATTTGTGAACTTCAATGATTAGGTAAACGTAGTCCTCAGACCATGAAGAGAGCTTTACCATAGAAATAATCAATGAATGACTCACATCTGTAAGCTAAAAAAAACAGTGGTGCCACCTGCATGCACATAGATTTGATAAATGGGATGGCACCGTTTGTTTTAAAGATAACTAAAAATTTATATTTAATTGGTTTCCTGCATTTTTACAAATGCGTGGGGGGTTCGACCTCGTTTTTGCTGAAATATACTTCGATGCCTTGCGAGTAGAATCACAATTTCACAACACAATTGTTAGCAATTAAGTAGCCATGAATCATAGTATCAACTTGAAAATAACAATTTAACGATCATGACTATAGAAAAGTTGGTTAATATAAAGTAACCGAATTTATCTAGCTCTACAGATATTCTTTCAGATTTTGGGCTCGTCGCTCTGATGATAAACTTAGCTGAAATTGAGCTCTCTTATCTGAAAAGCTAAAAGGGGTCTCAATATATCTCAATAGCCTGGTCACTTCCACGACCCCCATTGTGCTCTGCGATCAGGGGCCATCACCAAGCAGGCTTCCTGACTAGTAGGATCAAGCAGTCGTTCCAATGCAATATAGCATTGCTTAAATGGGAGCCAAGGGGTGATTGCCCCCAACAACTGCACACACTGCTGCATAGCATCCGATCCATTATGGCGGGTCCTAATCCATTCAATGTACATAATGTTATCCAACTTCGTCCTCAGGACCTCACTGCAGCACGGGCTGCAGTTGTTTCCAGCGCCTTGCTGAGTTCTGGTGAGATCTGAATGGTCGATGCCTCCCTCCGTAATCGACAAGAACCCCTCACCTGAGTACAATGTATATAATATCATCCATCTGTGTTGCTCAATGTAAGTATGAGAATGCACAAAATACAAAAGCACTTCAAACAAAAAATTGGATACAGACGGATGTGAACACCGTCCATGGGTAGTAAAAATGAAGACAGTATTAGAAGATATATGCTGTCATACGATGATAAAACAGGATCACAGCAGTAACCTATTTAATAAACTTTTCCTTAAGATTTAATCGATCAAATGGACAGCCAGTTAACTCGGATGATAAACAAAGAAATAAAGGTAAAACCTACCGACTAGTATTATTTGACGTCGTTCAACACCTCTATAACATTACAAAGGAGAAGGCCATAGGAAAAATGAGAAACAAGAACAAAGGAACAGTGAGCTTTTCCTGAAATCAGGTTTCCCTTAATGCTCTAAAGAAATCCATCTTCTGTTCCATACTACGTAGACAAAAGTCTACTAACATCCAATGGAAGCATTTAAATATATAATGAGAATACCATAGTTACACTCAGAATACCATACCACCATTATAATTACAATCAGAATACCACAATTATAGTTTTATTTACATGCTCCCACGTAAATCTTGCCCAGAATACCACCATCATAGTTTTATTTCAAAAGCACAGGGTAATTTAAAATGGAGGAATGAGATCTCTGCAGCTTCCAGATTATTGTCCTATTTATAAGTGCATACTTTGAATCCTAACGTGGAGCCTAGAGCTAAAGTAAGAAGTGTGCAAGAATAATGCAGGGACCTCACCCTGTCCTATAATTTCCAAAATAAGTGGTGGGGAGGAATTAAAACTGGGGAATAGCAAAAAACATGCCTAAGAATAATGGGATAGAACATGGATAAAACTTTATAGCCATATAATTAAACAATTACATTCATATTGTTCTTTGCCTATATCAAGTAAGAGAGTCCCTCCTTAGAAGAGTAATTGATTCAAGCTGTGAGATTACACCATGCACTGTTTTATTTTCCCGTTGATCGGTGTATCAGTGGGAAGAAGTTAGCACAAAAGCCAAATGTCACATTTTTTTCACCAAAAATGCATGCTCATATATAGATTGAGAGATCCTAAAAAAGTGTCAAAGAACAAGAAGTTAAAACTCGTGGGACACTTTTCTTAAACAAAAGCCCTTGAATGCTGGAATGCTTTGCAAGTTAGCAACAAGAGAAAATCATTCAGACCCTGAGTAATGGCCGATTAAAAACAGTTGTAGTTTAGGAGATGTGAGATGTGAAAGATGTCCTTATTTTATTAACTGAAGCAAAAAGTCACTTCACAATTTAATGGAGAAGCGCATTTTGGGACCTAAAACCAGCATGCATTTTAGGAGAAGCGAAAGATGTCGTTTGACAAGTTAATAGAGAAGTAAATTCTAGAATTATGTGTCTGATCACTAACATACAACCCATCAGAATTTCTCCTAGGAAAAGACAATGTACCCGTCAAATAGGCAAGGAAAAACCTGCATTAAGCTCAAGCCATTCTCAGTTCGTTGAATTTCTACCATACCGAGTAAGTGACTCGTATTCAAAACCTCACCCATTAAGCTTCCTAGTTTTGTATTGCTAAAACGTTTATTTATTTATTTATATGTGTGTGTAAAGTAATCTGGACTGCAACTAATTTATGGAATTGTACGTGCGTATAAGATAAAATAAATAAGTTGGAAAGAAAATCCTTGTTCGATCGTACACATAATAGCACAAAAGACATGAATTTGCTTTCTCAGGAAACAGGCACCAACAAATTGGACGACTGAAAGATATTTGATAAGTCCCTTTCAAATGCATAAACTCCAGTTGAGTTCCATGCATTTTTATCAAGAGTAAAGGATCCACTGATTTTTGAGTGACAGCTCTACGTATTAAAAGATGTGAAAGCTAAATCGGGTAGTAAAGAGACCGAGCCAATATGTCTTGTGCCTTCTTTAAGGTAGATTTCATTATATTTATTGGTAGATTCTAGCTGTGATTTAATTTATGGTTATTTTCCACTTCCAGAGAATTTACAAGTATCACATAGGTATTGATCCAACACGAGAAAAAGGCAGTGAGTTAAGCAACTTGAGTTTATTTTGGGCAAAACCGAGAGGTAGAATTATTTCTGTCATTGTTTTTGTTCATGAATTGCCATAATTCTTTGTTTTGTACTGGATTGTGCAAACTTCTGGTTATGCATCCATAGGTAAAGTGAAATAATATTCTTGTGTTGGAAATTCAGGTACTCAATAATGTTAGTAGAAAATCTTGTTGATAATCATAAAAATAATAATGTTAAAATATCACAAGTCAAAACGGACTAGAGTCAAGATTCACAGAAATGGGACTCGATTTTGCTTACCCAGAAGGATCGCATCCTCGGACTTGCTGATCTGTCGAGTGCACGGCTTCGGTGGTCGAACTTGAAAATGGCAGTTTGGGGCTTTTGCTTATTAATGGTTTGGGCAAGGTGGATTTATAATGGTCCAAATTGGCTTCACTCGGATTGCTCGCGGGCACTGCAGATGGCAGAGGAGGCAGTACACAGAGGCTGAGTGGAAGCTGACAGCAGTACAATGCTTACCATGGAGCAAGCGAACAAGAGAAGGTTCACGGGGACACTGGGGTGAGAGATTCAACAGCAGCTGACAGAGAGACCCCTGGCCAGTGATCAGTCCGGTTAATGAACAGTGATTAGAGCACTCTCACTAAACTATCCAGAGTTAAAAGATATTTTTAATTTTTTGAAATGAAACATCCTACTTTCATTAGAAATATACAGGCAAATGGAGATTACAACACTGGTGGATAAGCCAATTTTATCTTATCTTCAACTAGCAATGATACATTTTTTGCCAGATAGTGAGTTTCTACATTCCCACTACACTCAACAAATAAAGTTTGCCAATACATAATTGATAATAACATTAGAATATCCTGAATTAAAAGGCCTATGCTATCTGGTCTACCACTGGGAGTATTCAGCTCCTTTATGATTTGGAGGCACTCACCTTCAATAATAATAGATGATAAGTTGAGCTCTCTTGCAAAAGATGACAGCCTCTTTTGCACTCATAGTTTCTGCCAGTAATCCAAATGGGAATTCTTTGAGACTTTTTTGGTTGCAATGTCTCTGTTTTGATCCCTAGCAATGATACCAATTACAATTCTGTTGAGGGATGTAGATAGGCTTGCATCCCAATTAATTTTGACTTTGCCTGCAGCGGGCGGCTCCCATGAAGTTCTCATTGCCAAGCTGTTAGATCTGCTCTGATTTCCAGTTGCTTGGGCTATTTTGAAGTCTTCTAAACCTTGGATCACCTGGTTAAGATGCACGAACATATCTTCAAAAATAATTTTATTTCTTCTATTCCAGATGGTCTTAATAATAACAGAAAATTCTTCAATCACAAAGCTGTTACAGGCATTCGAAATTTTGTCAAATAATTCCTTAACGTTGCTCACCATATCAGATCTCTTCTAAATATTTCTGGGACCCTGACACCAAACATCCTTGGCTGAAGGATAGTTTCACAGGATGTGAACCACTATTTCCACCTCATTTCTGCAAATGGGACATAAAGGAGAATCCATAAAGGAGAAGCCTAGTTGGGAGACCTTCCAAGCATGCTCTCCATATGAAACCTTTGGTGGCATTGAGGATATTTAATTTCCAAATATTATCCCACATGGTTATGCTTTTAGAACAACTAGAAGATTGCTCTCTATTTGCTGCCAATAGTTCCATTTGCCTGTGATAGATACTTTTAATCGATAACTGGCCTGTCTTGTTATCAATCCAAATCATCTTATCAGGCACATTTTGCATACTAAGAGGGATTCCGGATGTTAGCTTACCTTCTTCCTCTAGAAACACTGACTGTAGCAGTTCCTTATTCCATTGATTAGTTTCATCATTAATCAGCTCACTAACTTTAGCTTCTGATTTCAAGGTGTTTAAAGGGGATTGAACTTTATAATTGGAAGGTTTGGGTATCCAACGATGCTGCCAAATATTTATGCTCCTGCCATTACCCGCTCTCCACATAGAGCCATCCTCTATCAACTTTCTAGTTGCACATATGCTCCTCCAAATCAAAGAGGGTCTAGCCCTTATTTTGGCATTTAGGATATCAGAATATGGAAAATATTTAGCTTTCAAAATCTGAGAAATCATAGATTCATGGTCTTAGATAATTCTCCAACTTTGCTTAGCTAATAGATCAAGATTAAAGCTTTCAAAATCTCTAAACCCGAGCCCTCCCTCATTTTTGGATTTTCCCATCTGATCAAAGCAATTCAGTGGGTTTTCTTTTTTTTTTTTCTCCATAAAATTCCACTAGAAATTACTCATGAGGCTGTTCATTTTATTAATAAGGGATTTGGGAAGCTAAATACTCCCATTGTATACGTTGGAAGAGTTTGCACAATAGACTTGAGCAAAATCTCCTTACCTAACTGGGTGAGGAATTTCGACTTCCAATTACTCATTCTAGCTCTAATCTTGTTCAAGATTTTCTTAAATGACTTGTGCCTTGATTTACCTACTAAAGCAGGTAAACCAAGGTAACTTTCATCGGAGTTATTAGCATTTACCCCAGCCAAACTAAGAATATAACTCCTGGTATCCCTCTTAGTGCTCGGATTGAAAAAAATATAAGTCTTGGCCTTGTTAACTTTCTGACCAGAGACAGCCTCATAAAGGTTCAAAATGTTATTAATACTAGTCCAATTATAAGCATTAGCCCGACAAAATAGAAGACTGTCTTCAACATAAAATAAATGGCTAATACTGGGACTACCTCTACTAATTTTAAAGCCTTGAATTCTCCCATCAACTTCAGCCATGCTAATCAGAGAGCTAAGTTTTCTCAAGAAATTTTCTAAGAAAAATCCACTCAACCCTGTCATAAGCCTTACTCATACCAAGTTTGATAGATATATGACCTTGTTTACTCCTCTTTCTAACTTCCATAGAGTATAGAATTTCAAAGGAAATAACAATATTATCTTGTATCATTCTACCTGGGATAAAAGCGCATTGATTCTTAGAAATAATATCAGGCAGAAGATTTCTAATACGATTGGCAATAACTTTTGAAACAATTTTATAAGTGACATTGTAGAGGGAAATCGGCCTATAATCCGAAACTGTCTTAGGCTGTTTGGTCTTTGGAATGAGAACAATAAAAGTATCATTTATTGCACCCACATCACCACCACGATTAAGGATATGATCAGCAGCTTTAACAATATCATTACCAACAATATCCTAATGTTTTTGATAAAATATAGAAGAGAAGCCATCAGGGCCAGGGGAACTCATGGGATTCATTTGAAAAAGGGCTTCTTTAATCTCCTCTTTAGAGTAAGGGCTAGTTAAAAAATTACTCATGTCTTCTGTAATCCTAGGGTGCATGTTATCAAGACATTCATCGATAAACATGAGCTGAACTGAAGTAAAAAGAGAATGATAAAATCTGAAAAATATCTCTGATATTTCCTTTTTGTCTGAAATCTTAGCACCATCTTCTCTGAGGATGATTTTGATCTCATTGTTCTTTCTCCTTTGGCTAGCAAAGCTATGGAAGTATTTAGTATTATGGTCTCTACTTCTCTGCCATTTCTGTTTTGATCTTTGCTGCCATTTAATATCTTCTATTATCATGGACAACTCAATGCACTTTTTAAGACTCTTGATTTCTTCCTTTTTGTGGCTTGAGTTTTCCTTCTACAAATCAGCTAATTTCTTCATCCTCTCTTGTATATCATTGCACTCTTTCTTGATGACCAACTTATCCCACTGTTCTAAAGCTCTTTTGCAGTTGTTCAATTTTTCTAGAATAGAAAGTACTCGAGACTGCAGTAGCAATTCTGGTTTATTCCAACTTTCCTTGATTATGTCATTACAACCTTCTTGTAAAGTCCATTGAGCTTCAAATTTGAGAATTTTTTCACAGTGTCTGTTAAAATCCCTAGCACTATTTCTAGTTGTGCCTTTACTGCATTTCATTAGGATGGGCCCATGATATGAGGTGAGAGCAACAAGGTTTGTAAAGCTATATGATTTAAATAAATCAATCCATTGTAGATTACGAAGCACTCTGTCAAGCTTTTCCTTAGTGAATTGTGGACTTTTTCTGTTATTACACCAAGTGTATTTTAGTCCCTCATAGTCAAGATCACTTAAGTTGCAATCATCTATGCACATTCTGAAAATTTTCATATGTTGATAAGGCTTTAAAGCAGCTCCAACCTTCTCACTTTGGTGAATGATTTCATTTAAATCACCAAAATCCATCCAAGCAATCTCATTTCTTGGCTTGAGTCTATATAAAAGACTCCGGCCCATTTGCCTACTAGAAGTGTCTACATATCCATAAAAACCTGTCACTAGGATTTCTTGTTTTACCTCTTCATCAAAAAGTTTCATGGAAATATGATGCTGTGAGTAGTTAACAAGAGAGAAGTCCTCTTTACTATTCCACAAAAAGGCTAGGCCACTACTTAGGCCTATACTATCCACAACAAAACTCGCATCAAAAGCCAACTTGTTTCTAATCCTCTCCACTACATTCCTACCACATTTGGTTTCAATGAGTAACACAAAAGTGGGAGACTTAGATTTTACTAACAAAAAAAGTTCTCTTACTGTAAAGGGGTTCTCTAGCCTCTTACAGTTCCAAGAAACGCCAATCATGGCTACTGGTGGGACTGTATCATAGCCTCCACTATTTCAATTATTTTGGTAAAACCACTTGTTGCCTTTTCTATCTTTACTTTTTTAACTTCTTATTTTGCAAGCTCCTTCTCAACTTCTCTTTTTGGAGACTCACTCAAAACCTGCTCCAACTTCATTAGTTCATTAATCATGGTACCCCTAGCCCTTCTATTCCATGTTGATAGTTTCCTGGTTATCTCCTCTACATTATCAATTGTGTTTTCACCAGTAACTTTGATCCCTTCCTGCACCATTTCTTGAGGCATATTTTCTGATTTTTTAACCTACTTTTGTAGATGAAGACTACTATTAACTCTATAAACTGGTACATCTTTTTTTAGCTCATCATCCATTACCATTTTCCTATTATTGCTCAATTTACTTTCAGTCACCACAACCTTTTCTGGAGTTAGTTCTTGGGGTTTTTGATCTTTTATAATGATTCCTGGGTTTCCATAAGAGCCTTCATCCTTCTTATTCCCCTCATTAACTTCATATATTTTTTTTTTGTTTAAAAAAACTTAGAATTTCTAGGCTGGCCCCTCATCCAAGCATTGGTCATTATCTTCCTCTGTATCTGGGTCATCATCTCTCATCATTTGTCATGACTTATTCCTATGGGAAAGTATACCGCATTTAAAACAAATGGCTTGAAGTCTTTCATATTTGACCAACATCCAGTATTTCCTGTCATCTAATTGGACCTATTTACCTCTTAAGAAAGGTCTGGTCACATCTATTGCCACCCTTACTCGTAAACAATTCCCCCAGGCTTGTCTATCAGAGTTAGACAACTCTAATCACATGCCCAATATGTCCTGCTACGTCCTTTCCAGTTTCTTCATTCATTGAGGCCAAAGGGAGGCCATATAGCTGAAAAATGGTTCGAACTGGAAGGGGATATCCTTTAATGGAACCGATTCATCCACTTCTTGGAAGGAAATAAGGTTTTGTCCAAAAAACCACGGCCTATCACTCATGATTCTATCCTTATCAGACATAAATTAAAATTCTATAAGGGATTTTTGGTCTTCAAGTTCTTTAAACTTAACCCATCTATATAATTGCCAAACTTTTGTCATAGTAGAACGAAAAACATCAAAATTTATACTCTTACCAATGATATAGAAATTACTTCACAAACCTCTACTTTTTAGGGTTTCCTCTTTGATGACTAATACTTCACTTTCCTCATACGAGAGTTTTAACTTTTCTCACCTTCTAGAAAGTTCCTCCTCCATCGATTCTTCAAATCTCTGGTTGACAATTATTGAATCTCACAGATGTGAGAACTAGGATTCCAAGTGGAAACTGAATCTTCGTTGCTTTCGACAAAAAGCGAAAGAAAAGACTCGGATATTTTTAATTATTGCGAAGAAAAATTTAATTTTTGATTATTTTATTTACATAATTCTTCATATTAGAAGAATTATTTTTTGATTATATAATACTAAAATAATATAACAATAATTAATTTTAATTATTCACATCAAATCTTCACATTGAATTATCTATTTATTTATTATATAATAATGAATATTTAATAATTGAGAATATATTTAATTATTTGTAATTATTAATTTATTATATTTTATTATATTTTATTATATTTTATCATTCTAATTATTATATGTTAATTAATAATCATATTCTAATTAAATCATAAATTAGAAAATTAATTATTAATTATATTCTATTTTGATTAAATTACTAATTAATAATTTTAAAAAAACCTACTTATTTTACTTCTAATTATATTTTTTTACTAACTTTTCTTTTACCTAAAAAAAGAGAGAAGAAAGAAATGAAGGAAGAAAGAAAAAAAAAAGAAAGAGAATAAATTAATCAAATAAAAATTTGGCATGTGAATAGTGAATATCAAAGATGAAATAAATTTTGGTAATATCCTAGTAAAAGCTATTTTTTTTTAGATTTTAACCAATTTAATGTGGCTTTATTTTAAGGTTTAATAGTTAAAAGTATATTGAATTTAACTTTTAGCCAATCTAATGAGAGTGCTCAATGGAATGAGCATTCTTTTTGGATTGACTATATGCCAAATCTAATATATTTTTAGCTATTAGGTACTTAAATAAGTTCATATTGAAATGTCCAAATGTCAAAGATTTAGATTTATTGTATGGTAAAGCCAAGCAAAATTTTAAATTTGGATGTTCTAAGATAATGGCCAAATTTTTATGTTATTAGTTTCTCTCTCTTTTATTCCTCAACACATAGAATATGATTACTAATTAATTTTTGTTAATTTCTCTCTATTACCAAACTTTTATTAATAATTTAATTTAAATAGAAAATAATTACTAATTACTTTTTTAACTCATAATTTAATTAAAATATGATTATTAATTAACATATAATAAATAGAATGATAAAAAATGATAAAACAAATTAAATTAGTAATTACAAATAACTATATTTTTAATTATTAATTTCTCATTACTATATATTTTCATAAATGAATAATCTAATAAGAAGATTTAATATGAATAGTCAAAGTCAAATTATTGTTATATTATTTTATTATTATATATAAAGCATTGATGGAAAATAGTTATATTGATCTTGGAAGATATTGATGTTATTATTGCTTGATGATTATAAAAATGCATGCTTGTGGAGTTATGTTTTTTTTTTGAGGAGTTCTTAAAGAGAAAATCTTGAAGTTTTAATTCCTTATTTACTTGATATTCATGATTGGATATTTTGGAGAAGTAGAAGTATGTATATTGGGAGAATGACATGTATGGATTCGGTTTCACTTAGAGTATTCAAGTAAGACCCTAGTTTGAAGGGCTAAGAAAAGAAAACACAAAACTTGAGGGCTATACAGGTTTCGGGTTTGACCCTTATAAGGCTAGGAAATTATTTTAAAATTTTGAACTAAGGCTAGATGGTATTAGGAAGATCAATGGAAGAAGAGAACATCAATGGGAGACAAAGTAGGGTCTCGGCTCAAACCCTAGGGGTAAATGCCGAGCACCCCACTTCCCCCTAATGCATTTGTTTAGGTGTTTTCACATAAGTATGAGTCTATAGAATAAGGTTTCGAAGGAAAAATGACCAAATGTGTGTACTCGGGTTCGCCTCGAGTTATTGCATTCACAAAATCGAAAGTTGCATGTCCCATGCATAAGCACGAAAACCTATGTTTTTAGTAAAGTATGTTTTCGAAAGAAATAAATTAAAGTTTTAGAAGAACCCCAAAGGCTGGGACGGGGAAGTGTCCCAGTGGAACTCTCTGTTCACTCAGGAGTGTTTAAATTGAGTGAAAACCTCTAGGTTAACGAAGAACAGTCGGCGGACCATGTATGACTCCAAAAGGTGTCTGGAGCATGGTCGCACCTAATGCTAGTGGGTGCCCTATAAGCGATGTTGGCTTAGGTCTCCCGATCTGATAAGGTTGTAGTTGTTCGGAGAGAAATCCCCGAGTGATGAATAGCGCGAAAAGGCGTGAAACGTAGTCACCTAGGTCGACGTGGTCGCAGGGTGTGACGGTAACTAGCGGGGAGCACACGGTGCATAGGGGAACCGTGAGGTGTCCAAAATAAGAAGTCATGACGAAAAGAAAAGGGCTTTCGGACCATATATGATATGATATGATAAGTGGCGCCTAAGATAAGAAAAGACGAAAAGTTGTTGAACAAAGTGTTTTCGAAAGAATATACATTAAAGAAGCTTTGCTATGCGTTTTGAACAAGTATGTTTTGGAAATTGAGAAAAGGAAAAGAAAGATGAATTTTTGTCACGAGCATGTGCATCAGTCTAAGCATAAGTCCCATGTTAGTGCATACGTAAGACATTTGTTTGTTTTTCACTTGACTATATGCCTAAAATGCTTTCGTTAAAGTATAGATGTACTTGCTAAGATTTCTCCCAAAATCTCACCTCACTCTTTATATCCCTACTATCCTTCCTTCTTGGGAACGATAGAAGTACTTGCAGGTGAGGATGGATCAGATGGGTACAACTCCGGTGATGACGCCTCGGACCCTCGAGGGTCCGATTGAGGCCGCCCTTAGGGGGCCGGTGACTCTTGACCGCCCGGGTTAGTGGGAGGTGAAGTCACTAAAGGTGACCATGTACAGTTCTGTCGGTCTATACCCTTCGGGGTGTTGTTTAGTACTAGGGGTTGACGAGTCCCTTCACTTGGGGTGTATTTTTGGAACGCCTTTTAGGGCGATATGTGAGGTAGGGCCTAGCCTGGATTTGGATCGGCTTCGCTGGGGCCCGAACCTAAAGAAAGTGAAGAAGGAACCTGTCGGATGAACATATAGGCAATGTTAAGACCCATATTGTATTTTGATGCCCTGTATTGATAATATTGGTAAAGTCTTCCCGCATGTGGAAAGCACTATTTTGGTTTCTTGGACAAGTTATGTAATGATTAAATCCTGGCTATGTATAATATTATGTTTGGGATCTATAGCGTAACCATGTGATGTATGTTATAGAAGGCTTGGCCTTTTAGGATGATCTTTACTTGATATTTCAAAAAAAAATAAAAATGTAAATGTATGATATGACGAGGGGTGAACTTCCTTGCTTTGTTTATCCCGACGCTTCTATTCACGTACGATCCCAAGCGTGGGTTGGGGCGTCGACAACGGTGATATCAGAGCAGTTTAGTCTCTGGGTAACAACCACAAATCCTAGGAAAGGAAATCACATAGTATGGGATTTAATCTCTTAGGGTTAGGCTTGGAATATTTTGGAAAACTGGTTGAAAGTGATGATAGTATTGTGAAGGTCAGAATAGAATACAGGAGTTTGGGTAACTCACGTGTAAATTCTGTGCTTTTAGGAGAAATATGGCAGGAGGAAAACGTCGTGCTCCTCCCCCAAGGACCAGGGCACCCCCTGAAGTAGATGATCAGGATGTCGGCAGTCCTACGAGGGGCGAGACGCCACGGATCACTCCCCCTAGAACCGAAGAAAGGGAAGCACGGAATACCCTGATGGACGGAGGACAAGCCATAGTTGAGGTGATCCATCAAATGACGGAGAAATGACGGAGTTAGTGAAAACTCAGATGGAACAAGGCAGATGCCATCCACATACTGGCGGAGGAACTTCGGGCTGCACTTATGAAAAGTTCCTAGTTTATCGATATCCAAACTTCATGGGAACGGAAGGAGCTATGAAGGCGGATAGATGGATCATGGACCTTGAACGTACCTTCGAGATCAGCGGGTGTACGGAAACCCAGAAGGTACAATATGCGGGACACCTGCTACAGGGAGCAACCGGACTGTGGTAGGATATGAAGAGGAAGCTACTAAGGGAGGAACTGGGAGAGAATGTGAATCCCACGTGGGAATGCTTCAAGGCAGAATTCGACGACCGCTTTTTCCCTGAATCCATCAAGCAGCAGAAGGCCATGGAATTCGCCACACTGGGATAAGGAGGAATGACAATGAACCAATATGCGGCGAAATTCATGGAAATGGCCCGATTCGCTCCTCACTTGGTATTTACTGAGAAAATGAGAGCGAAGAAGTTCCAAGACGGGTTGCAGCCAAGAATCCACAACCAATTAGCCTGCCTACGAATTGGAAATTTCCAGGAGCTAGTGAATGTAGCGGCTATTGCTGAGGCAGAGCAAAAGAGCTTGATTAATCAAGTACAAATGAACAGAAAGAGGAATTTCCCCTACTCTTCTGGGAAGGACGCGGGCAAGAAAAGAGTTGCTTTTCCTGCAGACAAAGGGAAGGGCCAAATGAGTGGGCCAGGAGTACCAGCATCCTCGCCGCCTTGCAGAACATGTGGACGACCACATCCGGGCGAGTGTCGGGTGGCAACCGGAGCCTGTTTTCGATGTGGTCAGAAAGGCCATAGGATCTGCGACTGTCCCCAGATGGTCGCTAGCGGGACTACGCTACCAGGAGAAAAGGCAAAGACCCCCGTGAAAGCCAAAGTATATGCCCTT
This sequence comes from Platycarya strobilacea, assembly GCA_036898215.1. NCBI lineage: Eukaryota > Viridiplantae > Streptophyta > Magnoliopsida > Fagales > Juglandaceae > Platycarya > Platycarya strobilacea. Next base: position 44,333,191 of record CM072550.1, read on the forward strand.
ACCCCGGGAGAAGTGGACCTGGAAGACGAGGAGGCCATTAATGCAGGCATCATTACTGGTAAAAGACTCGACCTTGTCTTGATTTAAATTACGAAAAGGTTTTTATTAGTTTATTGATAATAGAAAATTTTTATAGGAGAGATCATTCTGAGGCGTAACATAGTGTATGCATTGTTTGATTCTGGAGCAACGAGATCCTACGTCTCCTATAATTGCATGCAAAAGTGTAAGCTAGAAGTAGAACCCTTAGATCAGAAAGTACTGGTAACCCTCTCGGACGGAAGAACGATAGGTTGCCAGCGGATAGCAAGGAACTGTCCTTTAGAGATTGCTGGGATACGATTGGATGCCAACTTGATAGTTTTCCATCTGTTTGGATTTGACGTGATACTGGGGATGGACTGGCTATCCAAGCATTTCGCCAAGATTGACTGTCGCAGAAAGGAGATAACCTTTGAGCTGCCAGGAGAACCAGAGCTGCGTTATGCGGGAGAAACGGTTAGCTCGGTTCCTTCTATTGTGACGGCAAGAAGAGCAATCAAAAGTATGAAAGGGGAGGCGAGAGCATTTTTCCTGTTGCCCTCAAATGTAATAGAAGAATCAAAGAGTATTGAAGAAATCCCAGTGGTGCAAGATTTTCCTCGAATATTCTCAGAGGATTTGCCTAGACTACCTCCGGATCGCGAGACAGAGTTTGCCATCGAATTGGAACCTGCTACAGCACCGGTCCATAAAGCACCATATAGAATGGCGCCGATGGAACTCAAGGAATTAAAAGTGCAGATAAAGGAGTTACTAGCAAAGGGATTCATACGACCTAGTTCGTCACCATAGGGAGCTCCGGTTTTATTTGTAAAGAAGAAGGATGGGACGATGAGGATGTGTATCGACTATAGAGACCTCAACAAGGTCACTATCAAGAACAAGTATCCGTTACCACGGATAGATGATCTGCTAGATCAATTACAAGGAGCAATGGTGTTTTCAAAGATTGATCTCAGATCGGGATACCATCAATTAAAAATCAAGGAACTGGATGTACCCAAAACTGCCTTTCGAACTCGTTATGGACACTCGAGTTTTTAGTTATGCCTTTCGGACTGACAAATGCTCCAGCAGCCTTCATGGACCTAATGAATAGGATTTTTCGACAGTATCTGGATAGTTTCATCGTGGTGTTCATTGACGAGATCTTAATATACTCTCGGAATGATGAAGAGCACCGAGAGCACCTGAAAACTGTATTGAGTACTCTGCAGGAGCATCAGTTATATGCCAAGCTTAGTAAATGTGAGTTTTGGCTTCGAAAAGTCAAGTTTCTGGGTCATGACATTTTCAGTGAAGGAGTGGCGGTGGACCCAGCAAAAATAGAAGCGGTGACGGAATGGCAGAGACCGACAAATGCTCATGAGATACGAAGCTTCCTCGGACTAGCAGGTTACTACAGGAGGTTCGTGGAAGGATTTTCTAAGCTGTCTGGTCCTCTGACAGCGTTGACTAAGAAGAACACCAAGTATGCTTGGAGCAATAAGTGTGAACAGAGTTTTCAAGAGCTCAAGAAGAGACTAACGTCGGCACCAGTACTATCTCTGCCAGAACCTCACAAACCGTACGTGATATTCAGTGATGCTTCAAAAATGGGTCTGGGATGTGTCCTGATGCAGGAGAGATGAGTAGTTGCCTACGCATCCCGATAGCTTAAGGATCATGAACGTAATTACCCTACACACGACCTGGAATTGGCAGCAGTATTGTTTGCGCTAAAAATTAGGAGACACTACTTATATGGGGAAAGGTGTGAGATCTATACCGACCACCAGAGTTTGAAGTACCTGTTCAGTCAGAAGAATCTGCATATGAGACAAAGGAGATGGGTTGAGACGATCTGTGATTTTCAGTGTGAAATCAAGTATCACCCGGGAAAAGTAAATGTGGTGGCTGATGCATTAAGTCGAAAGACGAGGATAGAAGAGTCACCAACACTGACAGGTATGCGGGATATGCTGGTTAAGGACCTACCCCAAGGGGTGATGCTACTAGCGACACAGGAAATCGTATCTCTGACTGAAGATGAAATAAGAGAAGGGCAACAAAATGATGCTAAATTGGAAAAGGTTCGACAGAAACTGCTAGAAGGGCAGGGATCACCTCACTTTACAATATCAGATGATGGGACACTGTGCTTTGAGAAGAGGGCAGTGATACCAGACGATCCAGAACTCAGAGAAAATCTTATGAGGGAGGCACATTGCACCCCTTATACAGCTTATCCAGGAAGCACCAAGATGTACCAAGACTTGAAGAAGAAATTCTGGTGGGAAGGCATTAAAATGGATGTGGCTACATTTGTAGCCAAATGCTCGATATGCCAACTAGTTAAAGCTGAACATCAGCGTCCGGTTGGAATGTTACAACCCTTACCGATTCCTGAATGGAAATGGGAGGATGTGTCTATGGCCTTCGTAGTGGGATTTCCGAGAACATCGGCAGGAAAGAATACAATCTGTGTAATAGTCGACAGATTGACTAAAAGTGCACATTTCTTGCCAATAGCCAATACAGATTCCATGGAGAAATTGGCACGAATATACGTGAAGGAAATAGTGCGCCTGCACGGCGTGCCCAAAACGATTGTTTCAGATCGAGACCCCAGATTCACATCCCGTTTCTGGCAAAGTCTACAAAAGATGATGGGATCGAAATTAAAGTTCAGCAGTGCCTATCACCCACAGACCGATGGTCAAACAGAACGGACAATTCAGATCTTAGAAAACATGTTGCGAGCATGCGTACTAGATTCGCGCGATAACTGGGAAAATCTTTTGCCTTTGGTAGAATTTGCCTACAATAATAGCTTTCAAGCTACTATCCAAATGGCACCCTATGAAGCTCTGTATGGCAGAAAATGCCGATCACCTCTGTACTGGGACGAAGTCGGCGAGAGTCGTGTATTAGGGCCTGAATAATTACAAGAAGTCCGAGCTCAAGTGGAACTGATACGGGCAAGAATGAAAACAGCACAGAGCAGACAAAAGAGCTACGCAGATTGGCGTCGGAGACCTTTGGAATTCGAAGTTGGTGATTGGGTATATATAAAGATTTCACCCATGAAGGGAATGACTCGATTTGGCAAGAAAGGAAAATTAAGTCCGCGATACGTAGGCCCCTATGAGATTCTTGAGAAAGTTGGATTGGTGGCTTACCGTTTGGACTTACCCATGAGTTTACAAGGGGTTCACAATATATTTCATGTGTCCGTACTGAAGAAGAGCCTGAATGAAGGACCAGGGACAGTAATGGATCCAGAAAGTATCGAACTACGTCCTAACCTGACTTACGAAGAATGGCCAACTCAAATTGAAGACTACAAAGAACAAGAATTAAGGAATCGGAAGATTTCGATGGTTAAAGTGTTATGGAACAACCCCGCCTTCCAAGAAGCGACGTGAGAACGCGAAGATCTCATGAGGGCTAAATACCCTCATTTGTTTGTAAACAATTGATATGTCTATAGCTCTTTTGTTTGAACTTTTTGTGTCTTTTAGAAAGTGATGACAATGATATGTGTGCACTTGTATGAATGTATGAATGCTTTGTGATGATATTGTCTGTAATTGTTTGACTACTCATTGGAACTATAGTAACTTATGAATTTGAATCAGGAAATGGCCCGAACTAGAAGAAACCCCTGTATGTCTGTAGCCACTGTAGCTCAAATTAGAGAAAGAAGGGAAAATAGGCAGAGGATAATGCGCAAAAGGCGCGAAAGGATGAGAGTACAGGGATTAGCGTGCTCAAAACAATACGAGCGGCACCGCACCCATGTTATGAGCGTAACTCGTAGAGGAGCACTCGTCCCTCGTCGAGCTCTACCTCACGAAGAACGACAACCACCCAGGAGTTGGTTGAGGGCTGAGAGAAGATAATTACGTAGGATGATTCGGGGTGAGGCGAGCGAACCAAATTTAGAGCCTCTAGACCTTTCTGATAACTCTGAGGATCGTATTAGATTGAGGGAGGAAGGAGTACCCCGAGTAGAGACCGAGGAAGAAATCACTCGTAGGATAAACGAGCTGAGAGTGAACATGTACTATAACCCTAACGTGGATGCAGTGTTCTACCACTCCCAGGACTCTGTGACCGAGGAGGAAGACGTACCCACCTATTCTTCTTCGGAGGAATCTACCGCTACTAGCACAGGAGGTATGTTTCTATATATGTGTATGTGTAAAAAAAAAAAAAAGAAAAAAAAAAGGGAAACACCCATTAATTGTCTTCCTGTGCATACCTTAGCGATTTTGAGGACGAAATCTTTTTTTTAGTGGGGGAGGATGTGACGACCCCAAAATTATCGTATTTTATTTTATTTAATTATACACATATGGCTTAGTGACTTAGGCAAATTAGTGGCTAAAGGCTTAAAAAGATGGACTTAGGAGTTTAAGGGCCTTAAGGCCATGGCAAGAGCTTTGAGCCTAAGTGGGGGAGAGACAAGCCCATAGGTCCATGAAAGGAAGCCCACTAGTCAACCTAAGCCCATGCTTGATGACACATGTCAAGCTAGGAAAAGTTTAGTAACTTAAGTCAAGGCTAGTAGTTGAGAGAAGAAAATGTAAGTAGGTGAGCTAGTTGACTAGTTGTTTTGTTGAAGAAAGAAAAGAAAAGACATGAGTAGAATCTTCTATCTTTTCCTACCTAGATAAGTGTGTGAGGTGTAGGATTTTGCCAAATAAGTCAATATAGGATCCTACTATATCTAGTAAAATGATCTGAAAAGGACTTGAGAAGATTTGGAGATGAGAAAGGAATTGAGGGTTTCGGTGGGGAGGCTTGGCCGAATAGCCTTAGGGCTTTTTCACCTAAACTTTTCCAAATCTAGAAGAAAGGACATGAAGGATTTGTGTAGGATTGGTGTAAAATTGGATGAAACATGAGGTGTAAGAAGAAGTGACATGGGATGGGAGATGATGGAACAAAAAGTGGAAGGAAAGGGATGAGGGTTTCGGACATGCCGTAGCCGAATCCCCCCCCCCCTCTTGTTTGACTTTCTTTTGCTACCAAATCTAGATGAGGATTTGTGTAAAAGTGACATGACAAGCTTGTGTGAGATGTGAGGTGATTGGTTGGTGGAAGAAGCATGTGACAAAATAGAAAGGAGTGTGAGATGAAGAGAGGATTCGGATGGAGGATGGGGAATCCGAAACCCTTTTGGGTATTTTCCCAAAAATGGATTCTTAAATCCATTTGAATGACATGTGAGGGGATTGTTGGGGAGTCAAGAGAGGATGTGAGGTGATGGAAATGGGTTGGAATGCTAGGATGCGTGGCCGGCAATGAGGAAAGAAAAAGGAGAGCAAATCTCCAAAACCTAGGATGGGATAGATTAGGGTTGATGTGATCAAGTGATGGGAGTCACTCAAGGATCTTTCAAGCCCATCACAAGTCACTCAAACATAGGGGAATGAGTGGCCTAGGAGCTAGCAAAGTGCCTTGGCCGAATGGCCTAGTTCCCTCACCTTTTTGGCTTGCACATTTCGGATACACACACACACATCTCTCACTTTGCACCTCACGGCACACTCCTCATTTCTCTCCACTTTGTTTCACTTCTTTTCCCCACTTAGACATCTAAACACTTCAAGCTAAGAAGGAGAAGGAGATAGTGTTTGTGGAAGAAGGAGAAACCTAGAAGAGGGAAGTAACTTGGTTACTTTGAAATGAAACCTAGAAGCATGAAGGAGAACCTTAAGTTCATACCTTTCAAAAAAGGAAACCTTTCTTTTGAAAATGATAAACTTTTAGCATGATCTGACTAAGTATTTCTTTTATTTTCAGAAGTTACATAAGCTAGCTAGGAAGACTAGTAAGTATATCCTTACTTTGCCTTTAGCATTTTTTGTATATTTTGGAGTGAATGTGCTTGGATGTGTGTATATGTTTGAATATGCTTGTATTGTTTGGTTACTTGCTTAGAAATGCCATGATGAAAATTTGAGAGAAGAAATGTTATTTTGATTAGGATCCATGTGTAAAACCCATGATCTTTTTGGTTAAGGAGTTATGAAATGATTGATGATCTTGATGGTTTGATAAGGAAAAGCATGTAAGCATGAAGTTGTTAAGTTAGTTGAGTATTAGTGAATATGAGATATATGCATATATGTTAATTGGAGAAGTATCGTGATTTTAGTTATAAATATCTTGCCTATAGAAATGCCATGCTAGGATGAATATGTATAAAGCATTGATGGAAAATAGTTATATTGATCTTGGAAGATATTGACGTTATTATTGCTTGATGATTATAAAAATGCATGCTTGTGGAGTTATGTTTTTTTTTTTTGAGGAGTTCTTAAAGAGAAAATCTTGAAGTTTTAATTCCTTATTTACTTGATATTCATGATTGGATATTTTGGAGAAGTAGAAGTATGTATATTGGGAGAATGACATGTATGGATTCGGTTTCACTTAGAGTATTCAAGTAAGACCCTAGTTTGAAGGGCTAATAAAATAAAACACAAAACTTGAGGGCTATATAGGTTTCGGGTTTGACCCTTATAAGGCTAGGAAATTGTTTTAAAATTTTGAACTAAGGCTAGATGGTGTTAGGGAGATTAATGGAAGAAGAGAACATCAATGGGAGACAAAGTAGGGTCTCGGCCCAAACCCTAGGGGTAAATGTCGAGCACCCCACTTCCCCCTAATGCATTTGTTTAGGTGTTTTCACATAAGTATGAGTCTATAGAATAAGGTTTCGAAGGAAAAATGACCAAATGTGTGTACTTTGGTTCGCCTCGAGTTATTGCATTCACAAAGTCAAAAGTTGCATGTCCCATGCATAAGCACGAAAACCTATGTTTTTAGTAAAGTATGTTTTCGAAAGAAATAAATTAAAGTTTTAGAAGAGCCCCAAAGGCTGGGACGGGGAAGTATCCCAGTGGAACTTTCTGTTCACTCAGGAGTGTTTAAATTGAGTGAAAACCCCTGGGTCGACGAAGAACAGTCGGCGGACCATGTATGGCTCCAAAAGGTGTCCGGAGCGTGGTCGCACCTAATGCTAGTGGGTGCCCTATAAGTGGTGTTGGCTTAGGCCTCGCCATCTGATAAGGTTGTAGTTGTTCGGAGAGAAATCCCCGAGTGATGAATAGCGCGAAAGGGGGCGAAACGTAGTCACCTAGGTCGACGTGGTTGCCGGGTGTGACGATAGCTAGCGGGGAGCACACGGTGCATAGGGGAACCGTGAGGTGTCCAAAATAAGAAGTCATGACGAAAAGAAAAGGGCTTTCGGGCCATATATGATATGATATGATAAGTGGCGCCTAAGATAAGAAAAGACGAAAAGTTTTTGAACAAAGTGTTTTCGAAAGAATATGCATTAAAGAAGCTTTGCTATGCGTTTTGAACAAGTATGTTTTGGAAATTGAGAAAAGGAAAAGAAAGATGAATTTTTGTCACGAGCATGTGCATCAGTCTAAGCATAAGTCCCATGTTAGTGCATACATAAGAAATTTGTTTGTTTTTCACTTGACTATATGCCTAAAATGCTTTTGTTAAAGCATAGATGTACTTGCTGAAATTTCTCCCGAAATCTCACTCCATTCTTTATATCCCTACTATCCTTCCCTCTTGGGAACGATAAAAGTACTTGCAGGTGAGGATGGATCAGATGGGTACGACCCCGGTGATGACGCATCGGACCCTCGAGGGTCCGATTGAGGCCGCCCTTAGGGGCCGGTGACTGTTGACCGCCCGGGTCAGTGGGAGGTGGAGTCACTAAAGGTGACCATGTACAGTTTTGTCGGTCTATACCCTTCGTGGTGTTATTTATTACTAGAGGTTGACGAGTCCCTTCATTTGGGGCGTATTTTTGGAACGCCTTCTAGGGCGATATGTGAGGTAGGGCCTAGCCTGGATTTGGATCGGCTTCGCTGGGGCCCAAACCTTAAGAAAGTGAAGAAGGAACCCGTCGGATGAACATATGGGCAATGTTAAGACCCATATTGTATTTTGATGCCCTGTATTGATGATATTGGTAAAGTCTTCCCGCATGTGGGAAGCACTATTTTGGTTGCTTAGACAAGTTATGTAATGATTAAATCCTGACTATGTATAATATTATGTTTGGGATCCATAGCGTAACCATGTGATGTATGTTATAGAAGGCTTGGCCTTTTTATTCCGCTGCGATGATTTTTACTTGACGTTTAAAAAAAAAAATGTAAATGTATGATATGACGAGGGGTGATCTTCCTTGCGTTGTTCATCCCCGACGCTTCTATTTACGTACGATCCCAAGCGTGGTTTGGGGTGTCGACATGAATAGAATTACTAGAAACTAAAATCAAGGTTACATTAGTTAAAACTATTATTTAGCAATAGACAATCCAATGAGAGTGGTCATTCCATTTACTACCACTTTAGCACTCTTTTTAATTTTTTAATTTTTCTTTTAAAAAAAAAATATTTTACTTAATTATTAAGGAAGTAACTCTTAGTAAAATTATATATTTTTATTTTTTTAATGATTAAATATGTTATTTAAGTTTTTATATTATTTATGCATTATTGAAAATTAGCATAAATTATTTAAAATATTTATTGTTGTTAATTTAGCAATAACTTTAATTTATGTTTTAGATCTTTTACTATTTTTAAAGTCATTTGCTGTTTATATAGATGTGGCATGCTGATTATGCATTTAAAAAAAAATATATATATTGACTATCAATAACATGACATGCATCACCTTTCAACTTTCATTTATTTTTTACAAATAAGATAAAATAAGTTTAAATTAAATAAAATATTCTAAGAATATATTTTTTAATATATTTTTATTTTATTTTATTTTAAATTGTGTTAAATATTTTGTTTTATGTGAAAATTTGTAAAATTCTGAATTAATAATCTTTAAGTAATTAATTAAAGGATAATTAATTATCCTTTGCATATTTTGTGAAGAAACTGATAACGAAGGTATCAATTAACACTTGTCAGGAAAAGAATAAATTATTTATTATATTTTATTTAAAAATTAAAAAAACTTAATAATTAAGTAAAATGAGATAAATTAAGATAAAATCACTATTAAATATTTTAATTATAGTATCGATTTGGAAAAAATACTCCACTCTACTCCGGGCCTGGAGTTATTTTTACTTCAACATAATTAACGGCATCCATCTTCAGTAGAACGTCGACGAGTCTATGGAGACAAGAATGAACATACCTGATCAGCTAATCAAAGATAGAGAACTACATTATCGATCTGGTTCGGTTCTAAATATTTTAGGATTGGACTGATTTAATATAATATATATTTCAAATTATTTTTTAATATTATGTAATATTTTTAATTTTAGTATATAATGCATATTAATTACAATTTATATTTTTGACCTAATACTAATAGTTTAATATTACTATTTGTAATGTACTTATATATAAATTACTATATAAATCATTTTACTAAATAATTACATATGAAATAATGATATAATAATAAAAATAGTATTAGTATTAACTACCAATGTTATAGTTATAAAAAATAAATTCACGATAACAAATATTAATATATAATTATTCTAATCACTATAACTAATATTAATTGTCTAATAGACTAATATTAAAATAAAAAAATCAGATCCACTACAACAAAAGGGGCTTTTTGCCGCGACTACTTTTGCCGCAATAAGCATTAAAACTTGCCGTAAATAGTTAATACTGACAAAATTTCATGGCCACACGTTTGTAGATAATAAAATCCCAATTAAAGTCTAATTCGGCGAAAGTTCCTATTTGTCACAATAGTTCTACTTATTGTGGCAACTCCTACGGTAGCTAATAATAAAATAATTTGTCAAAACAACCTTTACCAAGTCATTCAATATCGCATGAGAAAGTAAATTGCTGCACTGATATTATGCCACAAAACTTTTTTTTATCAAGAAATTTTGCCGATATTTCTTTTTTACTACAAATAGTAATCGTTGTAATATGTTATATTCCCACAAAAACTCATTGTCAAAAAAAGAGTTTAACACAGAAATACTTTTATTGACAAGCTGCTACTGCTACTAAAAACATTTGTGACAAGAATTCTAGTCAATAATGCTATTTCTCTACAAGTAGTTTCGCCAAAAATAATCTATTCTAGTTAAAAAAAGTATTTGCGGCCACAACATGTCGCCGCAAATAGAAAAAATTCCAAAAAAAAAAAGACTACCGATCGAATTGATGAACTAAGAATGAGTCTAACAATAGAAAAAGAATGGCATGTAATAAGCCTAAAGGCATAAATATGAAAGCAATGTAGGTCTAAATTTAGCAAAATATCATATAACAATCTTAATGACAAATTAAAATGAAAATTTACCATCAGATCAGTAAACCATCTCTACACATGAACAAATTAAATTAAACAAAGCCATCATTTCAATTACTTGTTATTGATACATGAATCCCTATAAGTGAGTTTGTCCTATTGACCTTTTGCTTCATGTCGCTAATGGAAAAAAATTGATTCACAAAGTGGATCTCAAACTGAACAGATCTAGCCTTAATCATGACATAGGGGTCACCTAGAGGTGAGAAAGTACTTATCTGATCACTTCTTTTTAGCTAAAACATATTGCCAAATAACTGCATTGGTATCTTAAAATTTCAATTGAAAAAAAAAGAAAGATAAATAAACTAAGCTTGCCTACAAGGAAAAAAAGATCCAAATTATTGGAACAAATATCAACATTGATTTCATAGTACCTTTAATTGAAAATGCCTTTTTGACAAAGAGCAACAAATTACATGAATTCTACCAACAAAAAAGGTCATTCTCAAATAAAATTAAGAAGAAAAATATCCAAGTAAATTTTTTTTATATCTTCTTGGCAATTATATTATAAAGATGCCTTTTAAAGAGATGCCCATAAACTAGAAAAATGAACCAAAAAAAGCAGTAAGAATGGTGCATTCAATACATGGAATTTGAAAGAATTGCAATAACCAGTCATCTTTATCATCAAATAGAATGAGCTTACCTACCATGAATCGTAGGCAGCACTTAACAAAAAATTGGGGTCTAGATTTACTACCATGTATTGGGGAAAGAAACACTACATTATAGTTCAAAATTAGTATTAAAATTGAAGACAAGATGGTGAAGTGAAAAATTGATACCATAATAGCTGCACTTACAAACTCCGCTCTAAGTTTTGAACTGCATGGAGAAGGCAAATTCTTGGATGAGCCCTACACCAAAACTACAAAGGTATTAAATTAAAAACTGAAACTCATATGTTGATTTTTGGATCTGATGCAAGCTTGATAAAATGGAGCTCTCATTTGCATGAACAAAAGAGAGTGATTAGCAAGCAACCAAAAAAAGAAACAATGAGTAAACTACCTATTCGTAGCAGCATAGATGGCAGAAGCCATAAAATCATGAAAACAATGGTTAATCATCAGAGAGAGAGAAAGACAGAGAGAGAGAGACCTTTTATACATGTGTTGAAGCCACTTTACTAAAGAATGATTCAATGTATTATGCTCCAAAAACATCCTTCCTATGGCACAATATTTTGATGTCAAATTACATATATGTATACCTTAAACCAACTCTCATGCCCAAATATGAGGTCAAGATAGAAGGGAGCGTATATGAGCTTATGTGTTGATAAAAGTAAATAGCATTCGACAGGCATTTAACTTTCGCACCTATAGGTAGGAGAGCTTTGAAGCTATCACAATGCAAAATAGAAGTCAATCCACCAACTGAACAACTAGAGAGAATAACTGTGGTATCAAAGTCTTAACCAATTATAGGAATGAGGACTTTAGAGTTTAGAGAAGGGTTAAATCTAGAAAAGATCATAGTGCCATACATTTTGGCACTTCTCATTCCTTTTGAAAAATAGCCATCTAATTCAGCTAAGTGGGAATTGCAGTATGACTTATAAAAAACAAATGAGTGCTGAGACTGATATGTGCATCATGCTTGTGGCTTCCTTCTAACTTCAGAGAAGCAATGAATACAGAACCTAAAAACAAAATTCTATCACTGGCTTTCAGTAAGCATTCAATGCTATTATATATCTAGTGACATGAGTCCTACCCCAGCAGTGAGATTTATTAGTTTGAACTTTCAACAATAAGGAAAATCTATAAAACATAGATACAACCAAAAATAAAACATCACTTATTTTTACTAGCTACTAAAAGTTGTTAAGTGCACAACCCCTCTAGACTTAGTAATAGTTGATAATCAGTATATAAAGAAGAGGAATAAAGTAAATAAAGAGTATCTGTAAATGATTGGAATGAATTACTTTATCAACCTTCTTCTACACATCCCTCCATGAATTAATGGGTGAAACTTACCAAGAAAAAATAGTGAAAATCACTAGTGCTGTGGAGGCAGAGTTAGAAGCTGGAGTACTACTTCTTTTGCAACAGGTACACCTAGTTGAAACATTTATAATTATGTTGGCTATTATAAGAGTCAGCACTGCAATTGGTAACAACTTTAATACTTGTCAATCTAATCAAATAAAACATAAGTAAATATGATGTTTTATTCCACAGTAAACAAACAATGAGAATGAATGTATGGCATAATTCATATAAGCTTAAATAGGCCCTAGTTGACTCAAAGTGAACTAAATCAAGTGAATTTACATTAGGAATAAAAGTGGATTCGCTTACCTCAATCTGTGAAATCACGAACATCCCAGTATAATCAAGAAAAAGAAAAAATTGTCAGAGCATATTAATAGGAATAGGACCTATACCAAGAGGTAGAATAAATTATTTATACTGATACTCTACATGAAAACAACAGTGAACAAGATTTTAAGATCACAGTTTTTAATAATCTGGACACATTACAAATAATGGCTCCAGGACTTTGAGCCCAAAGAAAATCAGATGGCCTAATAAATTTGTGCGTAAAAAAATGAACTTTAAACCTAAATTTCCTAGAAAGTGTTATCCTAGATGAACTTTGAATTCAAACTTTTTAAATAGGAAAAATAGGACCTGTAATCCAGTTATTTTAAGTTATAGTGATTTTAAGACCCTAGATTTTCATTTTGTCATCATGATCCCAATTATTGCCTATTTATAATCCTTCCATTTTGTCCTTGTTAGGCAAAATGGGCCGTGGGGTAGACCGTAGAGGGAAGGAAATCTCTTCCCTTCCCAAGTAAGGGATTCCCCCCTCCCACCCCGATGTCCTACCCCATTGGGTGGAGCAATGGAATACCCTTATATTTTTTTTCTAATAATTAATTTTACAATTTTCATTTTGCATCTTTGGGATTTTTTTTCTTGGTCATTTGGCAGTGTGTGATTGGTTTAATGAGTAAAATTTGACGTATGGCAGACCTTCTATTAAAACCTAGACCTTTAATTGTCAAGTCCTAATTTGGCAAATGGTGAAAACTCATGGGAGTTTTGGGCAATTCCCTTTGTATGTTTAGTCAATAAAAGTGATTACAATTGAATGAGCATGCCACATTTTTTATTTGAAGCCAAAAATGCACTGCTGCATTACTTACATCTTAAGAAATGCTAATTCATTCGTACCTACTGAGTTCTTGAGCTGCATTCTAGATAATATGTAGCACCAATCTGTTTAAAGAGTTACACACGCTAATTATATGATGAAAATCATTATCATGAATGGAACCCATATGCAGAAAGGTTTAATAGAAATCTTATTAATATACAAAATGAACCCATATAGAAGTATTCATACTAAATTATATCTACAAAAAAAAAATATTTGAGTAAACTTGTCCATAGCGGGTCATACATATATAAAATATATAACATGTAATGTAAGTTGACTCAACTGTTGTCAAGTTGTATACTCTGCAAGTTTGTGGTATGTATGTGCCATGTTACAACTTACAAGAGGAAAATAATAGACCAAAATAGAAAGGAATATTATTTATGAATGCATGAAACGATTCTGAATGCAACTTCACCCATACAGCCGCTGGAACGGAGTTGAGATCCTTGTGATTACCAACTCTAACACAAACATAATTGTGTGTAGGCTACCAAAGAGAAAAGAATGAAAAATGCTTTGTGATGTGTAAAATGTTTTATCGATATTTTTCAAAGAATAAAAAATGTTTTTTAACCATCATTAAGGTATGATGTATCTATTTACAGAGTATTCAATTCATGTTTGTTTTTATGTTTTAATTACTCAAAGACTGCCAAAGACAAGTCTACAAGTCACGGAGTCATGGGCCAAATCCTTTTATCTACAAGATGCTTTTACAAGTGCCTTTAGCACAATAGAGATTTCATGCTTAGTATTATATTGTTGAAGTGAAGACTATATTATGCTTTTAAGTTTCTTTTTAGCGATTGCTAAGGATTTTGATTTACAGAACTGTTTATTCTTTCACTACTTTATATTTCTAAAGAGAATGGAGTGTCATGAAATCAGATGGAATAATACCTCATAGCACGATAAAGAGGCCAATACCAAAGCACATATGCTCCAGAAACCCCTGATATTATTCTCATGATAGCAAGAAACCAAATTGTTGGACCTACAAGAGAAGATAATTTCAATACCAAATCAAGAAAATAAAAACAGCAGCAAGCAAAATCAATTTAGATATCAAACATGGGTACATCAAAGCAGCTATATCATACAAAAAAATGGGCATCTATGGAATCTAGTGAAAACATTTTAATAAAAAATATGCAGTACATATTTAAGGAAAAACTACTAGATATGTTTATTAAAATGATGCAAGGAATTCAACCAACAAGAAATGACTTCACGTTGTCTTCACTAACCATACTGTATAATCTGCTCCACAATTTTAAAGTAATCAAACAGGATTCTCCAAATACATAGGTCTACATATCATTGATTACACCAAGCTTTCCAAATGCAGTAATTCTTGCACATTATGTATAAATCCCATAGGAACAACAATCAATCTTATCGTGAACCATATCTTATAAACTTCCAACCGAAATCAAAGAATTAGAGGATAATTCAACTAAAAGTAGGTAAAATTTGTAGGAAAGGGGTTTAAACAGTTTAGATGGGAGAGATGGTAATTAATTAAAAGGCTAAAGGGGTAATACTCTGTATCACACTCACTTTCTCACATTTTGCCAACGCAACTCACCATTTGAAAACAACCCCCACCTAATTAATTAAGCTTAGTTTACACCATATGGTAATCTTATACCTTCCCTATACCCCCTGCATTTAATTTAATTGTCTTTAAAAAATAATAATTCAACCTACAACAAGCTGGTTTTGGGGCACATAATTACTATAGATCAACCCACAACAAGCTTTCAGTTTCATTTTCCTTTCACTGCTTTCTAAGAAAACCAAACAACAGTTGACTAGATGTTTTTTACGAGGGAAGAAATAAAAAAGCACACCAAATCAAAATAATGCTGGAACATCTTTAACAATTCCCCCCCCCCCCCCAAGCCAAAAAAAAATCTCAAAAAGAATGTACAAAAAAAAAAAAACCCAACAAAGTATTAGTTATTCCCAAAACAACCCACATTGGAAAAAATTGTTTAATATACAAAATAGAAAAGGCAAAATTTTGAATGATAGACAATCACAATTATTGAGATTGAAATGGGTATTCGGAAAATTAGTGGTAGAATGGGGTAATCTGGGAAAAATATTATAATTTGTATAGATTAACACTGATTTTATAAATTAAGCATCCACATGGCATGATTATTTCTTTTTGGCTTCCAAATTTAGCTTCAAACTTCTTTTTAAAACATCCTAACATTAACTCAGGGTTCAATATCAAATCCATGATTATCATAATTCACTAAACAATTATCAAATGAGATGGGAGTTTTACACCTGAGCTGCTACCAGCTAAATGTTAATCATGGATTACATATTAGATATTTGATCAAACAAATGCCCTCATCTAAATGTATGATCAGAGCGTGTATATATACCTATCAATTATAAGTTCAGGCAAACTCCAATATCTGATCTACTATATCAGACCTTCTCTTCCTGCACAAATAACACTGAAAATGAAAGCATGGTTAATTAATTGGGGCAGTCCAGAGATCAAGATGTAAAATAAAAAATAATAAGCATATCGAATGAAAAAAGCCACCTATGCACCAATAGTTAATAAGCTTTAATTAAGCCTAGTTCCAGTGTTGGCAAACTTCATTCATGAATCCTATAGCCAAGATAGCAATGTTTAATGCTAAATATAAAGATAATATGTGTATAATCTAAAGATAAACATAAACCCTTGTTACCAAAAAGCTAAATATTATTGTATCCAAAAACTTAAAATTAGCACAGGAGAAAGCTAAATATTCATGCAATGTTTCATTACCTCTAACCACCCAAAGGTTGTATGATTGAAACTAATATTTATGCAAGTGACCAAGCGACACTGATTCAATCATTCAAACTTGAAGCACAGGTCCATTGATGGCAACCTGTACAAATACTTATCATTTAATTTCACACCGGAAAGAAAGATAACTGGAAAATCAATGTGCATCTTAGTTTTACCATACAGAAACTCTGAATAAACAACTCACATTTTATTAAAATGAATAAACATAGAAAAACACATCAAAGAAGAATGATATATCACAGAAAAAATACAAACTTCACACTTGAACGAGAGAAGGTGATAGCAATTACCAAATCATTATAGCAGAAGGGATAGCAAATTGAAAGAATGGAATTCCTTTCAGCAATTAGTCCCTAAACCATCAACTTAGGTCATAATCATGAGAATCACAAATCCTTGCAACTTCGAAACCCTAATCCTCTGTTTTCATTCACGAAATACAAAGTAAAAAGGACAAAAATTAGAGAGAGAAACGAACAGAGAGAGTAAAAGAGAGACGAACAGAGAGAGGGAAAGACTGTTAAGACCTCAAATTTCCGAGGGATAATGGCATACACACAGAGGTTAAATGCACAAATAACTTTCACGTCCATCTCAGTTCGTGTGTTCTTCAAAGTGAGCATCTAGGGTTCCTAACAAAGGGAAAGCGTATGAAGAGAGAGAAAGAGAGAGATACTCTTTTGCTAGAAGAGGCGCGACGGCGTGGGAAAGGGTGGCAACATGGCTGCAGCATGGCGTTAGCGAGAGAGAGAAAGCGCTCAGGCGAGAGAGAGAGAGCGCGCAGGCGAGAGAGAGGGTGAAATTAGGGGTTTTTAATTTTCGGGGGAGATGAGCATCTCGGGTAGGGGGGATAGTTTTAAAAGACTGGCGGAATTTTATTATCGCCGCAAGTTACTATTTTCGGCAGTATTTTCTTTTCAAGAAAAAATTATGGCCGCAAAATTTTTTTTATTGTTGTAGTGAGTAATTGTGGCAAACAAAAACGTGACATTTGATTAATTTTTGATCAAAAATAACTTTTATCTACACTTTTATTTGTGGCAATAAATTTTTGTAGATAAAAATAAGTATTATTGACACAAATTTATCTTATTATCTACAACATAAATATGGTAAATAAAAGTGATATATTGTGGCAAGTTTTTTATGGCAGCAAAAAAGTTGGTGGCTAAAAGCTAAATATGTTGTAGTGAGACTGAACCGAACGGAAATCGATAAAATTAAAAGTATTAATTTAGAGGATAATCGGTATGTAATCGATATTTGAAAGTGCAAAATCGATACTTATTAGTTCGATCATAAATTTTGTCCAAAATAAATTAAACGAACTGATTTCACTTCTAATTTCTCAATTTCCTATAATTTCTTTTAAAATCCTAATTTAGATGTAAAGTAATGCTATGCTAGATATAGTTTTAGAATATATCTTTAAAAACAATATGTTACATTGTTAAAAAATAATTTTTTTAATATATAATTTCCAAATTTATTAAGAAAAAAGATTGAGATTTCACTCTAAAATAATAAATATCATTTTTTTTTAGATGTATAGGGGATTTTGTAAACTACTTAGCATTCACAGAAGCTTTTGTAAAATACATTTTTTTATCTTTTTTGGGTAAAATATAAAGAATGTGACATAAAAGTACATTCATTTTTGTTTTAATATCTTTATTGTATATTTCACTACCATAATCCTCTAGATGTAGAGGATACTATTCATAAGTCCAAAATGCTTTATATTAATCTTTTTTGGTTTTAAGTTTCTTTCTTCACTAAAAAATTATTAAAAAATATGAAGTAATTATTGATAATTAGATAGAATATTTAAAATAAATTAAAAATATTAAAAATTATAAAAGAGAGCTTCTAAATGTGGATTAGAAAAAGGGAGACGCTGGAGTTCGGTTGGACTGAACCCTCTAAAAAATCAGTCCCCACTAAAAACACAATAAAAGATTTTAAAAAAATACAATAAAAAAAATAAATTTAAAAAACACAATCAAAAATATAATAAGAAAATAAAATAAAGAAAACATAATAAAAAATACAATAAAAAAATAAAATGAAGATGCTTTCATATGAGAGGTAGGGAGGCATTCGGCCTCAGCCCAGACAGATCTGCCGTCGGCCACCGAAAATGGATCCATTCCAGGTTTAAGGCTATCGGGGGAAGGTGAGAAGTTGCCGGAGGTCGTCGTTGTAGGGGTGAAGTCGCCAAATGGAGGCGGTTCCGATAATATAGGCGGTGACGCCCCCGATGGCTAGCGATGAGGCGGGCTGATTTTAGGAGAAGTTGGATCGACCAAATCCAGAATTTCTCTTAGAAAAAATAACCGCATCTAAAAGCACGTAAAGATGGCTTCAAAACCCATTGACTTTGGAGTAAAGACAAACACTTGCCGTGTGTGAATGTGTATCAAAGCGAGAAAAACAAAATTACACAGGATAACGCAATTTGCATTATTTTGAATTTATATAACGATTCAACGAAGCCGTGTCTGTCGGGAAGGTAAGCTGCCATGGAAGCCACTTCGTTGACGAAAAACAGACGGCTAGGATCGATGGAACATGCACTCCTCGCTCAGCATTGCCATTGACTGAGCACCACTTGCTGATTGTCAACGCACAAAGGCTTCAAATAACTAGAGATTGCAGATCTCTCTCTTTGAGCTCTTCGTTGTCTCTTCTGGGAAGTGAGAACCTCTCTATACCCCGTTGTTAACTCACAAGTTTTGTCTCTTTTCCAGTCCAATCAATCTCAATCCCAAGAAACACCTTCGTTTCCATGGTTACTCCAACCCTTCCATCATCTTTGGAACGCAGTTCTGATGAACAGTGGGATTATGACATCTTCCTGAGTTTCAGGGGTGAAGACACTCGCAAGAGTTTCGTCGATCATCTCTACTCTGCTTTGGTGAGGGTCGGAATTGATACTTTCCGAGATGACGACGCGCTTAGAAGAGGGGAAAACATCTCTACCGAACTACTCAATGCGATCCATGGATCAAGGATTTCCATTGTTGTCTTTTCCCAAGGCTATGCTTCTTCTAGTTGGTGTCTTGAAGAGCTTGCAGAAATTGTGCATTGCAAGAATACGAAAAGCCATACTCTTCTTCCAGTATTTTATCATGTGAGCCCTTCAGATGTTCGAAACCAGACTGGAGCTTTTGCCGAATCATTTGCGCGGCATGAAGAGCGGTTTCAGAAGGACATGATGAGGGTAAAAAGGTGGAGAGCAGCTCTAACTGAAGCTGCAAACTGTTCCGGCTGGGATCTCGAGGGTATTTCCAAAGGGTATTATACTATTTTTTGATCTAAATCATATAAGCATTCAAAATTTATCTAAATTTTCATCTACAAAAACACTTCCAAGTTATTAGATCATGCTTCATGTTGGGCTTAACTTGGTCGTGTTTGTACTGTTTGGACGGACGCATACCTTATAATCCAAGAATTCTGAAATATTTTAATTAAAAAAAAAAGAATTCTGAAATATTCTTATATATATGTGTGTGTATCATATAAGTGTGCGCGTGTGTTGTGTATGTATATGTGCACATATATGTATATGTATGAATATTTTTTTTTTTAAGTAAAAGTTTTATTAATAAAAAAGGTGGCAAAATACCAATTACAAATAAAACAATAACCCATTAGGATGGCACATTGGATACAAGGAAATGATAAAGGTACGTGCTATTAAAGTTCAAGGCAATGGTCCAATTACTTAGAGTTCTAAAAAATAAAGCTATCAACTCCTCTTGAGATCTCTCCTTATCTTCAAATATCGGTTCATTGCGTTCCTGCCAAAGATACCATAAAATGCAAATGGAAATAATCTTCCACATCACTTTAATCTGTCTTCCTCGCATAGGGGGCCAACTCACCACTGCTGCCCCCACCGTCTCTAGAATGACCCAAGCTATGTTCAGTTGATTGAAAATGTCATTCCAGAGCGCCTTAGTAGTCTCGTAATGTAATAGAAAGTGATTAACTGACTCGCCCCCATTATGGCACATGCAACATCAATATGCTATAATAATCCTTCTTTTCCTCAGGTTATCTGTTGTGAGAATCTTTCCTAACGAGGCTGTCCATACGAAAAAAGCTGCTTTTGGAGGGGCTTTGTGATGCCATGTTTGTCTTCACGGAAATTGAGACTCAGAACCTTGAGCGAGAGCCTTGTAAAAAGAACCAACAGTGGAGGTTCCTTTTCCTATAGGGGTCCATCTCAAGTTGTCTTCATTCTGTATGTTTGGTCGTTGAGAATATAGAAGGCTATAGAATTCCATAAAAGTGCTTTGTTCCCAATCCTTGCCGCTAGGTTGAAATTAATATTCCAGACCAAACTTCCCCTGGTAGACTCCACGGCCTCTACCACCATAATATCTTTGTCGCTTGCAATCTGATACAAAGTGGGAAACCCAACATCCATGGCCCTGCCACCACACCAAACATCCTTACAGAATCTAATTCTTGAACCAGCGCCCAAGCGAAGCCTAGTGTACCGCTAGAAAGCTCTCCAGCCACTTCTAATGTTTTTCCACAACCCCACCCCACTCGCCCCCCTAACTTCGATGGTGCACCACCCCTCCCCCCACCCCTAGACCTGTGATCGATCACCACTCTCCAAAGACCCACTGGTTCCAGATGATACCTCCACAGCCACTTTCCAAGTAATGCTAAGTTGAAACACCTCAGGTTGCGAATGCCTAGTCTGCCACTTGACAAAAGGTGGCAAATCGTCTCCCACTTTACCAGGTGGAACTTGAACTCCTCCCCCAAGCGACCCCACAGAAGTTTTTTTTGTAGTTTCTCAAGACTACCTGTCACATTAGCCGGAATAGGAAAAAGAGATAAAAAATAAGTGGGTAAGTTAGAAAGAGTACCCTTTATCAAGGTGACATGTCCCCCTTTAGACAAGTACATCGTCTTCCATCCTGCTAGCTTCCTCTCCACTCTTTCGATCACTGTGTCCCAAATCCTGGCTGCCCTTGAAGTTTTACCCAACGGAAGTCCCAGGATACCTACCAACTCTTGTATGTTGTGAACATCTCCAATTGGCACCATTTATGATTTGTCGTTGTTAACTTTCAGGCCCGACACCGCTTCAAAACAGAGGAATAATGCCTTCAAGCCTCGAACCTATTCTTGCTCGGCCTCACAGAGGACAATTGTGTCATCTGCAAATAACAAATAAGATATATTAATAAAAGCCCGCGAAGGTGTTCCAATGGGGAATCCACTTACCAAACCATTTTTCACTGATGCTGAAAGGATTCTGCTGAGAGCTTCCATGACCAAGACAAACAACAAAGGGAATAAGGGGTCACCCTGTCTCAGACCACAAGAGCTCGAGAAAAAACCTTCAGGATAACCATTAATAAGGATCGAGAATCTAGTAGTGAAGATGCACCACCTAATCCAAGTCTTCCATATTTTTCTAAAACCACATCTGTCAAGAAGATACAAAAGAAATTCCTAGTTGACATGATCATAAGTTTTTTCCATATCTAATTTACACAAGATCCCTATGTTGCCCGATTTCAGCTTGCTGTCAATAGATTCATTGGCTATAAGAATTGCATCCAGTATTTGCCTGCCTTTGACGAAAGCATTCTGAGGCTTGGAAATAAGCTTCCCAATAACCTCACTCAGTTGGTTGGCAAGTACTTTCGAGATGATTTTATAAACTCCACTCACTAAGCTGATAGGCCGGAAGTCTTTAAGCTCAATAGCCCCAACTTTTTTGGGAATTAAAGCAAGAAAGGAGGCACTGAGACTTTTATCAAATTTTCCAATTGTAGACAATTCCTGAAATACCTTTATAAGATCCTCTTTAATCACCTCCCAGCATTCTTGGAAGAAACCCATAGAAAAATCATCCGACCTTGGAGCTTTATCTTTAACTATATTCTTAATTACATAGAGCACCTCATCTTCCATGAAAATCCGCTCAAGTCGAGTTACGTCCTCTAAGGAAATAGTATCAAAATCTAGACCATCCAGAGTAGATCTCCATCCCACTTGCTCTGTAAGGAGTGTTTCATAGAAATCGACAATGTGATTGCGAAAGACCCCTTCATTTTTACAATCAATCCCGTTAAGCCTCAACACCTCGATGTTGTTGTTTCTATGGTGGACATTAGCAACTCTATGAAAGAACTTCATATTGCAGTCACCTTCCCAAAGCCACAAGGCTCTATATTTTTGACGCCAGGAAACTTCTTCTAGAAGAATCACCTTCTCAAGACCTGTTACGCGCAAAGTCTTCTGCACTTGTTCTTCTTGAGTGAGCAATCGTTCCAATTGAACCCTCTCAAAGTCCTGGATATCCTTCATTAGAGCATTCTTATTGTCCGCTAGATTGCCAAAAGATTGAGTGTTCCAAGTATTCAAATCCCTCTTTAGAAATTTCAATTTGTTAACTAAAATGAAACTCAGGGAGCCAGCAAAATGATAGGAATTCCACCACTGTTTAACCCTATCCATGAAGCCTTCCGTCTTCAACCACATATTCTCGAATTTGAAGTAGCAACGCCCATTTCGGAGACCACCACAATCAAGAAGAATAAGACAATGATCCAAGGAAAGATGATCCAAATGCTTTTGCCAAATACCTGGGAAGTGGCTTTCCATCTCAGGAGATATGAGAAAATGGTCCAGCCTAGCCCAGGTCTGATTATTGGACCATGTGGCTGGGCCCCCAGTGAGCAGAAGATCCACTAGGTTTAACTTAGAAATACATTCAGAGAATTTCAGGCTAGCTTGCCTCACTCTTCTATTACCGGATCTTTCACTGGCAAATCTAACCACATTGAAGTCACCCCCAATGCAGCATGGAACGTACCACCAACTGTGAAGACCTGCTAAATCATCCGAAAAAAAGCATCTGTCTGCATCGAGATTAGGCCCGTACACCCCTGCAAAAGCTCACAAGAAATTATCAAACACATCTGAACATACAAGCAATCAAAAACCTACCGATGAATTTCTCCTCTTTTTCTACCAGCCGTCGGTCCCACAACATAATGACTCCTCCTCAAGCCCCCAAAGTAGCCATATAAACCCAATCCACATGAGTGTTGCTCCACAAGCTTCTCACTATACTCCTATCAATATACTTCAACTTTGTCTCCTGGAGATACACAATATCCACTTTCCATTCTCGAAGCAAATGTCGTATCCGAATACGCTTGTTTACTTTGTTAAGACCACGGACATTCCACACTACAACCTTTGATTTCATTGGGGAAAAATTGGCCCTTTTCTTTTTGCCCTGCCTTTATTGGGAGGGCCCTCCGAATTCAAAGAATAGGTTAGCCAGTTTAGTTCTCTGCTTTGCTTGAAGTTCCTTCTAGACTTTTGATTATGCCCCGAATCCATGGCTGTAACCAAAGCCATAAATAGTTCTTTATAACCGTCACATTTAATGCCCACCAATTGATGAATCCCTTTGGCCATTTGCATGCCCCAATCCGATTGGTCAGGAACATAGTAATTAAGAGGATTAGGGTTTTGAAACTCCTCATCAACCGAAAAATCCTCCAAGCCTAGAAAGGAATCCGAAAAAAGGAGATAAACCTCCACTGAATGCATGAACTCATCGAACTTGTCGTCCTCAGTCAAAGAAAAATCCATATCAGGGTGCAATAATGAGTCCACCAGAGCTAAAGGCTCTACATTCTCCCTTATCGGCAAGGTTTGAGAACCCTTTGCCCGAGATGCTGCTTTCCGGGACGAAATCTGCACGGGCTAAGGATGATCAAACTAAACCAACGTGTTTTGGTCACCCTGCTCCGTCGAGACTACCGCAAGTCTCTTCTCCGGTGACGTCTGAACCTCTAACGCCAGCGTCTCCATGGCTGGCAGTGTTTTCGGCACAAATTCGAGGCCCTGGAGATGTGAGTCGAGGGCTGGGGACTCGGATTGCAAGATGGGCTGGGTATAACCCGCCCTTGACTTTGGTTTACCTCTGGGCGAGTTTGAAAGACATTGGGCCTAGGCATTCGACGGCCCAGCCCCAAACCCATCTGCTAAGGAGATTTGTAGGCCCTTGTTTTTGCTCTCAACCCTAAATGGGCCTGAACCCTTGTGTCGAAACTTAAGGTGTTTCCGCCACACCCATTTGTTTCCTTTAGAAATGGAGTGGGTCATGGGCTTGGGCCTAAGACCATCAGCTTTGGTCTACCTCGGGTCAACCTGTGAATTTCCAAAATTACCCCTCCACTCATCCCTTTCCTTAAGAAGCCCGACATACTGAACAACAATACGCATGTCTTTTTGCAAGGCCCTCAACTGACGCTGCGTCTCCATTAACATCCTTCAAAGCTTCCAGGCATCAAACCTGATGACTTCGAGGCTCGAGGTCTATTGATTGGATTTCTTCCTATCCTGCTGAGAGCTTCTAATGGTTGAGATGGCAGCACCGCTCCTCTGTATCCTCTGCGCTAGATCCTCCAAGGAAAGGACCTTCTTATACGACCGCAAAACTTCCCCTTTCTCCTATCTTCCACCTTTAGGTTTAAAGGCGCCATGATCTCCTCCCTTATGATTATGCCAGCCCAACAACTCCTCCTTGATTTTATGCCATCCCCAGCCATCTTCCCCTTCCAGAAAACAGAGGACATTCCTCTTTTCCCCTTAATTGTACTCGCTGACATCTAAAAAATGCCCCTTATTGTTCAAGCATCATTGAGTTATAAGACTGTTGTACCCTTCTCTGGAAGCTGAGTAAATTTCCTTGTTCTTCCCCCCCTTCACGCACTCATTGAGTACTTTCAAAAGCCACTACACAGAGGCAGTTCCAAATAACGCCTTACGCTCAGCCTTCCATCTCTTCTCTATAATGCTGCAATGCCCCCCTTCGATTGAGAATATGAAACGCTTAGACTCAATCACCACCTCAAAATGATGCCCCATCAGGGCCTCCCACTAAATAATACTTAGATCACATAATGGAAACAAGCAATAATATAATATGGTAGAGAGAACGACTCGAGGAAACAACGAGAAAAGAAGAGAAAAAGTTTTCGTACTATATGTTTAAATATACATACACATACATACATGTTTATATACATGCAACACTTTTTTATCAATTATGAGGGCACGAGCTATAAGGAATGTTGAAATGGTGCATCAAAAGACTTGTTTGACACAATAGTTTCATAATAATAGAGACCATTCAACCAAAGACGTATATCTACCCCCTCCTTTATTCCTTACAATCTTTATGAAATTTATTGTTCTTCATCTTAACAAAAACTAAAACAAGAAAGCCCTCTCAAATCCCTAAGATTCTATTTCCTTTAATTCTCCCTTACTTTATGTTCACTGGGTAGAACTTGTTTTCTGAATCATCTTTGCATCCTGTATCTCCAATTTTAAACTTGACATGCTGCAAAATCTTAGCAAGTGTGATAATTTTGGTCAGTATGCCATGTGCGATGTATGACAAGAATTTGTACAGAAATAAGTATAATTTATTCTCATTAACTTGGATAACTTAATTGTTTAGAATGACTTACAATCTTATTTTCCATTTGAATTGTAATCTGCAGGTATGAAGCACAATTCATCGATAAGATCAGCAAAGAAATTTTGCGTCAATTACACCCTAATCGCTTGGATGTGGCCGAATACCCGATAGGAATAGATTTCCGTGTTGTGGAGATGAAAGCCTTATTACATCTGGAAAAAAATGATGTTCGCGTGGTTAGCATCCATGGGATGAGTGGAATAGGTAAAACAGTCATAGCAAAAGCTGTTTATAACCAATTAAGTGATGGATTTGAAGGAAGTAGTTTCCTTCGAGACATTAAAGAAACTTCAAGACAGATTGATGGTTTAGTCAAGTTACAAAAAAATCTTCTTAGTGACATCTTGAAATTCAGAGATTTGCCATTTGAAAATGTTGATAGAGGAATCTATTTGATTAAGAAACTCCTTGCTAGGAAAAAAGTTCTTGTTCTTCTTGATGACGTGGATCACGTGGATCAACTACACGCATTAGCTGGAAACACCGACTGGTTTGGTGCTGGAAGTAGAATCATTGCAACGACTAAAGATGAACATTTGCTGAAGCAATTAGGAAAGTACGAAAAATATAAAGTGGAAGAATTGACTTGCACAGACTCTCTTGAACTCTTTAGCCAGCATGCCTTCAAGAAGCCCCATCCAATGGAAGGCTACCATAAGCTGTCCATAAATGTGGTGAAGTATACTGGAGGGCATCCATTAGCTCTTAAAGTTTTGGGTTCTTTTCTCATGGGAGAAAACATTATCGAATGGAAAAGCACAATGGAAAAATTACAAAAAATGCCTGACCACGATATTCAAAAAGTACTTCAAGTAAGCATCGATTCATTAGATGAGGCAACAATGGACATATTCCTTGACATTGCATGCTTCTTTATAGGGATGGATGTAGAATATGTTGCTAAAATTCTCCGTGGTTGTGATTTTTTTCCGGATGTTGGTATTAGTAATCTTGTTCGGAGGTCTGTTGTAACAATAGATGTCCATGATAAGCTGAGGATGCACGATTTGATTCGAGATATAGGAAGGGAGATTGTTCGCAAAAGTTCACGTAAAGATCCAGGAAAACGTAGTAGGTTGTGGTTTTATGAGGATGTGTTAAATGTACTACACAGTGAACATATGGTAAGACTTTTTTATTTATGCATAACTATGTGCACATATATAGAGAGACATGATATAAGTAATCTCTTGGCTTGCATAAGAGTTCTATCTTGTTAGCTTTCATGCATTATTGTGTGAACATATTTTAACTAAATGTCATTTAATCCAAAACTTCTCTAGAGTTTGTTGAAAGCTCATCTTTACAATATTAAAATTTATTCAATCATTTTTTAAACATTTCTATTCATATCTAGGCCTACTCCAATTCAAGTATTTTCTAGCCTTTGAAAGAAGAGGAACATGTTGCTAATCTAACTTCATATTTTGCTAGGGATCTGAAGTAGTGGAGGGTCTCGTGCTAAATGCACCCTCACTTGCAAACATACATCTGAAAACCGATGCATTTGCAAAGATGAAGAATTTGAGGTTGCTCCAGATCAATAATGTGCATCTCACAGGACGCTTTGTCCTTCTTTCCAAAGAGCTAAGATGGCTATTTTGGCATAATTGCCCATTGAAAATCCTACCTCAAAATTTTCATCTAGAGAACCTTGTTGTGCTTGACTTGCAGCATGGTAATTTTAAAGAAGTTTGGAAGGACAACAGGGTAACAAATTTTACTGTACCTTATATTCCTCGTTTGATGTTTATAATTGGAAGCATTAAATCTTTTTGTTCACACACGCCAAAAGTCTTGGCTATTCTGAAGATAATCTCAGTTGTTATATGCTTAATCCAGGTATTCAACAAGTTGAAAGTTCTTAATCTCAGTTATTCCAAAAATCTCTGCAAATCACCATGCTTCTCACAAGTTCCACATCTAGAGATGCTAGTTCTGGAAGGTTGCATAAACTTGATTAAGCTTCATGACTCTGTAAGATATCTTGAAGGGCTTGTTTTATTGAATTTAAAAGGATGCATGCACCTTAGGAATCTCCCAAAAAGCATTTCTAAATTAGAATCTCTTAAAACTCTTAACTTGTCCGACTGCTTACAACTTGAAAAGTTACCAGAGAATTTGGGGAATACGAGGGCTTTAAAAGAGCTATTTATAGGAGGAACTGCCATTAAGCAAATCCCATCGTCCTTGAGTTTTTTGATGAATTGGAAAGGCTTATCCTTATCTGAATGCAAAGAACAATTCTCAGGATCTTTGCTATCGCATTTCTCATCATGGTTATCACCAAGAAGTTTGAATCCAAGAACTTTGCTACGAGCTTCTGTTTCTGGATTTGGCACTTTGGCAAAACTAGCTCTTACGGATTGTAATTTGTCGGAAGATAAGATTCCCTTTGATCTTGGGATTTTCTCTTCCCTCCAACGCTTGGATTTATTAGAAAACAATTTTCGTATTCTACCAAATAGCATTAGTCGCCTTTGTAAATTACAACATCTGTACTTAGATCAGAACAGGTCTCTACACTCAATTTCGGGACTCCCTGCAAATATAGAGACTTTATTTGCATTGGGATGCACATCATTGAAAACACTCTCATTTTCCTCGAGTTCTGAGTTAGTTGTACTTGACCTTGGTGACTGCTCGAGCCTGGTTGATATTCAAGGCTTAAACTTCGAATCTAACATGGTAGTTGTTTTGGATGGGTGCTACAATCTGTCAGCCGATTTTAGCGAGAGTGTTCTTCAGGTCCTCCCTCTCTCTCTCTCACTCTCTCTCTCTCTCTCTCAACACTTCTTTGACCCTTTTGCTTTTGTTTGATACAGTGTACGCAGACCAACTATAGTTCTTGTAATCGTTTGATTATCTTCCCTACTAGTGAGATTCCAAATTGGTTCAGCAATCAGGAAATGGGATCTTCCGTATCATTTCATGTACCTTCGCTTTCAGCAGGTGATTTTCGTATATTATATATTTGTGGTGTTTATACATTCACTCGCGGTATGTGGTGGTTAGAAGATAACTTCGAATGGCCTCAACTCAAGATGACAGTTCGCTTTAAAACCAAAGGCTATCAACAGGTTTTTCTTCCAATGGCACCATTTATCTTGCCTTCAAGCTATTCGGGTAATTTATTTCTATTCCGATGGTCTATTGTAAGAAACAAGTTTGTGATACTTGGTAATTCTTACAAGATAATGGAGCTAGTAGGTGGAGACAAAATCGAGTTTTCCTTTGATTTAGGGGCATCTGCTAGGGTGAAGAAGTGTGGAGTTCATGTCTTGGTTGATGCCCCAAACATAACGGACAAAAATGCAAGTGCTATCCAATATTTATGTTCTGATACCGTAATTACCGATAGGGTATCTAAAGAAGATGCTTTTGTAGTTGATGAGGTCTCTGAATCAGATTTTAATGTTGGTAGTACAGTCTGTGAAAATGATATTGGTACGAAGGATGAGATCTTTGAAGGCCATGTTGCTACGCATGATGAGGTCTTTGAAGCTGATGTTACTATAGATGGTCATGTGGTATTTGAAAGCCATGTTGCTGTAGATGGTGAAGTCCCTTAACATGATGCCACCATAGATGATGAGGTGTCCGTGCAGTTCTATATGACAAATGTAAGTGATTCCATCGGCAAGTCAAGGTTACAATCTTCTCAAATAGAGTAATGCTAGTTTTTATCCTAGTTTCTATTAGTTCTGGTCACATTACTGACGTGACACATTTTAAGTGATTTCCAATGTTTATCATATTAATGGATAATCACTTAAATTATATCCCATTAGTAGGTATAACTAAGAGTAAAAAAGTAGATTTCTATGTCAAATATAGGTGCAACTTAAGTTACCATGGTGTCTGG
Source organism: Platycarya strobilacea (assembly GCA_036898215.1). NCBI lineage: Eukaryota > Viridiplantae > Streptophyta > Magnoliopsida > Fagales > Juglandaceae > Platycarya > Platycarya strobilacea. The sequence continues at coordinate 44,362,997 of CM072550.1, forward strand.
AAGCATAAGTTTTTTTTTTTTTTAGTGTAATATAATTAAGCTTTTATTAGGCATGCCATGTTAACAAATAAATGAAGATTAACTTATGCATTTATTGTGATTGATTTTGCCTGTTCATTTACTTTACAACATGTATTATTAATACCAGATATATTTGTGAATAATAGTAAAATAGTTTAAGTTATAATTTAATTTTTTAATATTATATTTGTTTTGAGGTTTGGAATAGTTGAATTATTTTTTGTGCTTTGTTTGGAAGTTTGAAAAAGTTGTATTGATTAAATAATGATTAGATAAAAAAGTTAAAAATTTGAAATTGAAAAGTATTCATATTTGAGTATGTTTGGGAAGGAAATGAGATGAGATAGGATAAGATGAAACCATCTCATCTCCCAAAGAAACCCTAACTTTTTTTGTTTTCTACAAATATTGATTTTTGGGGATTTACAAAATCATATGGAGAGTCAAATAAATATTATGTATTTTTTTTTTACCCAAGTCCTTGGTTAATGCTAATTTACAAAGTTATATGAGAGGAGTGCTTATGGATAAGAAGGTAACAAATAATTTCCCAAGTGGAACATGTTACTCTGTCATTGCACTTGAAGTATTTGTATTAGATTTTGAGAAATTTGTCTTCCATGTTGTATTATGGGAGCCTTCTATAGTTTTTATGATAGAATTTTGTTACAAGTAGGTTAAAAAGAAAAAAGAAAAAAGAAAAAAGAAGGCAAGACAGAATATCCAAAATTTACCACCATGCTTTTTATTTGAGAAGAAATGGGAAAAAACCTGCTCTGTACATGAAGGGATTACTTTATTAAAAGGATTTGTTGATTCTAATAAGGCAATTAAAGGTAACTTATATACTTTGAAAATGTTTTAAATGGAAAAGTCTACTTTTATTTGAAATACCTCTTAACAATATTCCAAACTAAATTGAATTGATTAGGATATTTGAGTTTTGGTTTTAGGAATACTCTTGTGACCCAGGTTACTCTTTTTCATTTCATGTATTTTGACATGTTAAAGAATATTTTTAGTACTTATTATTAAACAATACATAATCAAAATACATGACAAAATATATGACATGTAATATATTTTTAATCACGATCAATTATATTTAATCATAGTTAAAATTAGTAAAAATGTAATTAGGTTCTTAATACACACAGGCTATCAAGAATCTGGTAATTTTGCTCTTTACAACATATATATTAGTAGAGGTGAATTTAGTCCGATCTAGTTGGTCCATGGAGATTTTTTGGGACTGGACCGAACCCCTTCGGTCCAGGATTTTCTCACCCTAGACAGGATTTTTATGGTCACATATCATTTGCTATCACTTCTTCATGCAAAGTTTATAGTACCAATCATAGCATGTTTCTCACAGCAAAGTTGGCAAAATGGAGTGCCGTAGAGGATATGTGCAACCCCTATACACTTTTTTTGCTGTAAGAACTAACCCACTGCATTGTTTCATTGTGCAGATTATCAAGATTATGGACATCATAAGGCCCCCAGAGGAGGAAAAATTTAATGATGCGTATATTCTATATGAACTAATGGATACTGACCTCAATCAGATTATACAATCTAGTTAGGCTTTGACAGATGATCACTGTCAGGTAAGCAGTTCCCTTTGACAGACGATCTAGCCAGGCTTTGAGAACTAGTGGTTCTTTGATGTATCTAATCATGCTTTAGGGCTTGCTTTTTATGCATTATGTGTGCTAATATATGGAAACATATTTTAAGAAGAGTCTTGTCAAGCTAACTCTATATTTGTGATAAAATCATGGGCACAAAGGATGAGAATCTACTCTTCATTTAGGTTTCTGGCTTTTCTTTTGTTTGCTATTCTAGTTGAGTATTTGCTATTCCTAATTTCATATCGGTACGTAGAGGTATAGGTCTGAAGTGACCAATGTTGATGTTATTGTCAACTAGTGGGAACATTCATGCATTTGTTGAACCCTTTGAAAGAAGATATTTCCACTGACCTGTAATTTTTGGGATTGTGCTAAAAAAAAGAAAAGAAAAGAATGCTAGCATCCATATAGTTGCATTAAGTCTTCAGACAAAAAATTTACAGTGCCACTGGAGTAATGAGGAAAACATTGTGCTGAAAAAGGATGAAGAACGAGTATGGCTGATGAGGGAAAAAAATGCATCTTGAGGTGTATGGCTATCTTGAAGTGTATGAGGAAAAACAATGCTGTTCTTCACACAAATATTAAGCTCTCTCTCTCTCTCTCTCCCACACTTCACAATTGGTTCTGTATGGCTGATGAGGAAAAAAATTCATCTTAAGGTGTTAATGATTAATTCATATATCTACTTATCATATATATATATATATTAATTCATATATCTGATAAACTCTCTATGTCTCTATCTCTCTATCTCTTCCTCACCAATCCACATATACAATTGAAGGGGGAGAGGAGAAGAAAAGCTACCTCAAATGCATTGTGGAAACTTGTTAGATCCTAGTAAAAGGTTTAAATAGAGATGCCTATGATATGGATTAAAATGCAGCTTCGTAAATGCTTTTGCAGTATTTTTTGTATCAACTGCTGAGGGGATTGAAGTACATACATTCTGCATACACTTATGATATGGATTAAAAAGAAGCTTCTTTAAATGCTTTTGCAGTATTTTCTATATTAATTGCTGAGGGGATTGAAGTACATGCATTCTACAAATGTTTTGCACCGAGATTTGAAGCCAAGGAACTTGCTTCTCAATGCAAACTGTGACCTCAAGATTTGTGACTTTGGGCTCGCAAGAACTACCTCAGAGATAGATTTCATGACAGAATATGTTGTAACTCGATAGTATCGAGCCCTTGAATTACAACCCAGATGACTTGCTGGAGTAAGCTTGCCAATACCTATCCTCTTTCCCCTAGTTTGGTTAACCAAAGTTCAAATTAGAAGATTGAGATTTTGGTTTGGAGTGAGAATATATATTACATGTAACAAACTTCAATATTTGAAAGCATTTAGGGAGATAGCTTCTCCCTCCATGTTTTGAGATGGTGGATTGGGAAATTGCTGGATTCAATCTTTTTGGGAATCCAATAGTCACTGAAGGTTGGTGCGCATAAAAGAAGGCTATGTTCTCTGAGCCTTCTTTCTTTTATGGTTGTGGCTTGTACATTGTAATCCAATTTTACTAATAGAAAGGAGTTGAACAATTTTAAAATAGTAGAGTACTTGAAACCATTCAATTGGTTTGTAATACCCTCAATCCCCGATGTCAGAAATAGAGTTCATATGTTTTTACTGATACTACTTTCCAACCGCTCTAAAGAAACTTTGGGTTAAGGGATTAAGAGATTTTCTGTTTCATTAAGGTTGCTTTGGATAATGGTTTCTCTTGGGTGTAAATAATATGTAGGCCATTGGATTAAGGGATCTTCCCTTTGAATTATCGAGGTGCACTTGTGAAAAACACTTGTCAAATGCCTATGCACCCTCGAGATTAGTTGCAACATTGTTCTTGGATATTCGGTGCTAATAAAAAAAAAATGATTTATCCATAAATCGATCTCATAAAAGTAAATTTACAAATGGGCTTCTATAACAATTGCCTCCAGCACTCGCTAGGAGTCATCATTAGTTATAGGATTCCTTTTTGTTTTTTATTTTTTGCTTTTTTTACATGTATATTTTTAATATATTTAAAAAAAATTATAATATCATTAAAAAAATATTTTCTTTATAAAGGAAAATTTATAAAATAAAATAAAAATTTCTAATGATAACAATAAGTGATAAGTTTAAGTGGTGATAATTGCATCACTTGTTATGATAATTGCATTTTTCTAATGATAAAAATTTATCATTACCATTTTTCATTCACAAATGCAACACTTGTTATGATAATTGCAACACTACAACACGTGTCATCCCAAGAGGTTTCCTAATGGTAACCATGAGAGGTAAGTTCGACTGATGAGACTAACATTTTTCATTCACAAATGACATCACTTGATAAGATAATTACAACGTGTCATACTAAGAGGTTTCCTATTCACACTCTACCTTCCCATTCGGTTAGATCTATTTTTTGACTAACTCGTGTCCCTCACGTGTTGCCATTGGTGGCGCGAACCACATTGTTGCCTAGCTCCTTCGCAATCTTTGTTCTCATCCCCAAAAACTTTGGTTCGGTGATCTACAACATTTACCTCAATCAAGATTTTAATCATAGGCACCTGTTATGGAGCAATTATAATATTATAAGATGATTTTTTTTTTATAAAATAATATTTCTTTTAAAAAGTGTTTTACAAAAATACATTGAAAAAAACATAATTATGTAAAATATTGTGAAAAATATTATATATAAATTATTTTTCTTATTAAATAGAGATGAGTAAGCTAACCGACAGATAATGGCTAGTAACGAACCTTTGACCATTGATGAGGGAAATTGATAAGATACAATAGTTTCTTAGAACTATTATATTTATAAAGAGATTTTATAATAATAAATTTATAAATTGATGTAATTTATATGATATGTTAAATTTGTTTTATAATAACAAATAATTTTATAAAGGGAAAATCTTTAAAGATGATGAGTGTTAAACTCATTTTCCGCTCATTAATAAAAGCTCAAGACGTTCGCTTTCCATGATAACTACAACTGCTCTCATATAATTGTACCAAATTCTTGCTATCATTTTATTTATCCCCCTCAATTGTCTCTTAGTCTTTTCATCTTCAAGCCGGTCTGGATATATATAATTTTTCTCTTTGTTCGGTTTTCTTTAAAGATACACAACTCCTTCCTTGATTTTTCCTTAGTTGTCTCTTCATTTTTTTCTCTTCAAGCCCTTAGTCTGGATTTTTTTTTTTCTTTGTTTGGTTTTCCCTCAATAGTTTCTGTCTTTTCCTCTTCAGGCCCTCGACATCATTTTTTTTTCGTTTGGTTTTCTTTGAAACTACACAACTCTCTCTCTCTCTCTAAGCTTCTTGGTAATTTTTTTTCTTTGTTTTCCAAAAACCACACATCTCTCTCTCTCTCTCCCTACTCCCCCCCCCCCCTTTTTCAAACTCCTCAGTATATTTTTTTTTTCTATTTTTCAGCAATTGCATGTAGGATTTGTAGTGGTCATGATTTGTAGGAAGACTTGGAGAGGGATCTTGTTTGAACAGTTGAGATCTAATTTTTGTATTTTTCTAGATTCCATTTCTAGTAGTATAAGCTCTATTCTCATGAATTGTGGATTTTTTTATCTCTTTTATTTTCTTTCTGAGCCTTCACTGTTGGTGTTCTTTTTTTATAATTAAAATCTATATATTGTATTTCATGTGTCAACTGATCTACATTGTTTTTCAAAGTTAATATAACTTTGAACCTCCTGAGGATAATCCTCCATCGACACCTTTTCCACATTTACAAATAAAGTAAATAACGCAATTACCAACTCTGTGTATATGTAAAACTTTCTAATGCCTTCCATCCTTCAAGACATCTTTCCTATCTTCTATCATTTGGCCATGCCATTCCCAACACACATCTTTCCTTTTAACAACTTTGACCACAACTAAAGCATCACCCTCCAATTGCACCTCATTGAAACCTTGTTCATTACAAAACCTCATAGCGCTTCATAATGCAAAAATTATAGCCAACAGAAGATTAGAAAAGTTCAATTCGGGATAACACAGAGACACCAAACCTCACCACCACTATCTCTAATTACCACCCCTAATCTCTCATTTATTCTCATTTATCTTCAAAGCTACATCCCAATTAACCTTCACACCTCCCCTTCCAAATCCAACAGGTGGCTTTCAATAATTCACTTGCTACAATGGCCACTACTCACCTAACCCCCATCTTGTTTATTTTGTGCTTGTTGAAACTTAGTCAAGCAATCAACAACTTGGTTAAACACATCATTAGGTCCCTCAAACCTATTATCGAACACCAAGCCATTTCTCCTCAACCACATTCTTCTCACCACCACAACCATCACTTCCAACTAATCTTGGGGTAGCTTTGAAACCCATTCATACCAGCGTTCAAAAAAATCATTCTCACTGCTTGACCACTTCTACACTGGACTCTTGTCACATGCCTAGACATCACTTTCCCCATTGCAACTACACAAGGCATGACATATTGTTTCATCACATCCCTTGCACATTGGATATAAAGCTTCCTTTATAATTTTCCCTTTATTAGATTTTTCTTTGTAGGAAGAAAATTTGTAATAGCGTTCCAAACAAAGACCTTTACAACCCCAAGGATATTCAGCTTCCATAATTTCTTCCATCCCTCATTTGTTCTACCAAAAACTTTTCCAATCTACTTTCTTTTTTTGTTTGCTTCTACATGGTATGCACTTCTCACACTATACGTACCATTTTTTGTGAAAGCCCAAATCTATTTATTGGGAAGACCAAAAAAGCTAACAAATGGCTTGCACACTATATATTAGCTTCATCTTTCTTAAGTACTTGTTTAACCAACTCCATATTCTATCAACTATTTCCATCATCGAGAAGTTCCATCATCAAGAGATTGGATTTTAAAAGTTAAAGCCTTTAGTACCCACCTATTCTCTCAAATCTTGATGCTCTTACCATCCCCAACTCTTCACACCAACCCATCTTTCAACAGATCTAATGAGTCCCACAGACTTCTCCATATAGATGAGGTTGAACCCTAAAGAAGAATGCAGTATATCAGAACCTTACCATTTGAGATGACAATTTATGAAAAAGCTTTTTAGGAAGTCTCAAGACACTCATACAATAAATGGGTATGACTTGGATCACTACCTTTAAGTGCACCTCCTTTCTTGAAGGAGACAAAACTGGTTCTTTTAGTTGCTTAACTTCTTCCATACATGATCTTTGATGTTGTAAAAAGACTAGTTATTCTGTACTCGAGCCCCAAAATAATTCATAATACCATCCCTCACATCTATACTAACAACTGGACTAAACATAATTGTAGCCTTATGCTTATTTAGACTTTGACCAAATGCCCTCTCATAAGTCTCTAAGATCCCACTCATTTTCTTCCATTCTTTCCAAGTGGTTTTCCCAAATATCAAGTAATCATCTGCAAATAATAGATAAGTTTGACCCCCCTTCTAGCCACTACAACACCTTTTAGCTCATCTTTTTCTCTTGCCTTTTCAAGTAAGGAACTTAATCCTTCTACACATAAAAGGAAATGATAGGGAGACAAGTGGTTTTCTTGTCTTAATCCCCTTGTAGGAATAATGTTGTCACCTACTTTTCCATTAACAAGAATAGTATAATTAAGACATTGATGAAATGCACTGCATAATCAATCTTGTCCACTTGTCCCCAAGACCCAATTTTCTCATGACTTCCTTTAGGTACCCCCATTCTATCCTATCATAGGCTTTATAAATATCCAGCTTCATTACCATGCTTCCTACCCTACCCCTCTTGCTACACTTCACCATATGCAACACCTCATAAGCTGCTATAACATTGTCTGAGATCAATCTCCTAAGGATAAATGCACTATGAGCTCTTGATATAACCTCATCTAGCACCCTTTTAAGCCTATTAACAAGTGTCTTTGTAATATTCTTGTATAAGACATTGTAAAGACTTATAAGTCTAAATTCATTCGCATTTTTGGCTCGCTCACTTTAGGAATCAATGCAATAAAAGTTTGGTTGATAGATCCTTGCAGTCTGCCACTATTCAGAAATCTCAACACAGCATTACCCACCTCATCCCTCACCACATGCCAAAAGGACTTAAAGAAACACACCCTAAAACCATTAGGTCCTGAGGCCTTCAGAGCTCCCGTTATTCTCAAAGCCTTTTAAACATCCTCCCTTCCAAACTCCTTCCCAAGATAATTATTCATAGAAGTTGTTACCCTAGGCTCCAAAGCCTTCACACACTCATTAATTTTTTCTATGGATGACTTTGCACTAGTATAAACTTCAGAGAAGTGATCTCTGAAAGCTACAATAATACCCTCCTTACTCTCCCTCAAAACTGCGTGATCTTCCACAATAGAGACAATTTTGTTCGTCCTCATTCTTTGACTAGCACACTCATGGAAGAATCGAGTATTCTTATCTTCCATGTTGTGCCAATTTCTTTTTTCTCGCTGCTTTCAATTCACATCTTCTTACTCAAGTAACAAGCCAACCTTCTCTTGCAAAGTCTTTGATTCCCCCATGTTGTTCTAACATAAAGCCCCTTCTACCTCCTTATTTTCTTTGTAAGCTACTCACTCTCCATCCCCCTCCTCTTCCCTCTCTTTGAAATAGGTTTCCAAGGAACCACTACAAAATTGTAATTTGTTATGGGCTCTCTTGAGAGGTTTTAGAATTAAGTGTCCCTTCTCCCATCCCATCCTTATTAAACTCCTCTTACTTCGTCCAAAAAGCCTCAAATCTGAAAGGAAAATGCATCCTTCTTCCTTTTTTGCACACCTTCAGGAATGGAAAGTAGAATAGGAAGATGATCAGAACACCTTAAAGACAAAGCCTCCACCCTCATCTCCTTGAACATAGACCTTCACTTTTCGTTCACAACAAACCTGTCTAGTCTGTGTTTTGTAAAAGACTATCAGAATGCTTATTTGACCATTTAACCAAGTGAAATTATTCATTTGAGAACCAACATCACCATGCCCACAGCCCTCCAAAACTTCTCTGAGCATATCAACCTAACTTTCAACTCTCTTCTCACGTCCCACCTTCTTATTATGCCTTGGAATTTTATTTGAAATCTCTCCCTTCCCCCCCCCCCCCCCAAGTTGCAGAATTAAAAGGCATCAACCTCCTTAACAAATTTCTATAAAGACCATTTATTTCTATCTCAGGATGGCCATAGAAGCTCGTAAGATTCCAATCCATGTAATCTCTCTCCCCTTTAACTATTACACTTAAATGCCAGTTTAAATAGTTCACCATTTCCACAACCTTCTCATCTCTCTAGAATAGCAATCCCAATAGAGTCCACAACAAGGCATACCACCATGCCTAATCTTCTTTGCAGTCCATTTATTTTACAAGATCTAACTTTTGTTTCACAAACAAAAACTAGAGTGAGCCACTTTTCCTTAACCATAAGGCTAAGACCCTGAATTGTCTGAGGGTTCTCAAACCCTTAGCACTTCCATCATATTATTTTCATAATGCCAGGTAGTGCTACTCAGTAGTCACCACCCCTAGTCTTTCATCAAAATAGACCACATAATCATTATCTCGAATCCTTTTCCCTTCCATCAACATGTCACAATCATCCCCAACAAACTCATGATTTCTTTTCAGCAAAGGATTTGAACTAGAAAGCTTATCTGACTCAGGTCTAGCTCTAGCCATTCTCTTCCATCTTGATGATCTTTTACTTTCTTGGTTCTGTTCCACAGGATTTGAACTCAACCTCTCTATCAACATCTTGCTTTCCAACGCAACTTTCTGAACATCAAACATACTCACAATATTGTACCAGGCCTCAAAGCATTCACCCCTTGTTCCTACACTTGAGACTTCACAACCAACTTTTGAGATTCTAACAAATTAGAATTCTCACCACTCATCTCTTCACCCACCTTAGCTATCTCCTTCTCCCTTTCTCCGTTTTGAAAATTATCTCCCCTCTCCACATTTTCTAAATTTGATTAGATTGTTCACCCATCTCCCCTCTTTTTTCTTTCACTCTTTGCTCCCCACCCTTAACAGCTCTTTTTTTGGTTTATGGTAAAATTCTAAGCCAGACACCATACTGACCAGCATTCCCTTCTTTTACCTTGCAACTATCCTTCTTATGGTCAATTCTTCCACAGTTGAAGCTTAATCTAGGCAACTTTTGATATTGAAAAGGCACCCAAATTTTCTTTCCATCCACATTAATGGTTCTGTCTTGAGCGACATGCCTTCTTAGATCACACTCCACCCTCACGAAGCACCTCCCCCTAGCCGATCCATCCTAAACCTCCATAACCTACCCATTGATCTCCCAACTAATTCCTCCATCTTCTCATTCATATAGCTCAAAGGCAAATTCAACATCTACACCCATAGGCTAGCATGATCGAAATCAAGCAAGTTAGGTTTCGTTTCATAATCAAACTCTTTCAAGACAAACAAACAACTATCGAATAGCCATGGACAACCATCAAGAACCTTTAGCTTATCTCTTCAAAGAAAGAAAGTGATAACAAAGCAATTATCACCAATTTCTTGAACTTCTAATGGCTTCCCAACCTTTCAGATTTTCTCCATCATGAAACTGAGTATTTCTTTCCCAATCATGCATTCTGAAACAACTTTCCCTAATAGACTTCGTTTGCCCTTCAATTTCATCGAACTGAGCATGTCTTTTGGATTCTCAATCAGAAGTCCTCTTCATCATTTAGCTTGAATCTCCTCCATTTCCTTTATCGCACTACTCTACTCACACTCGCAAGCAAAGAAATTCTTCCTCCTCGATATAGGAAGAAGACTAATTAATTAGCTCTTATCCTCAAGTCACTTTTCAGAGTAGGAAAAATAGCTGAGAAAAGACTTTTGCCCAACTAGCATACCAAGAAAGGCATATTTGATTCATTTGATGTTGGTGTTGAGGAGAGAGAGAGAGAGAGAGAGAGAGAGAGAGAGAGAGAGAGAGAGAGAGAGAGAGAGTAGGAAGATAAAATTTTGACAGAAATTGGTATCATCATTGAAGATCAATTCTACCATAAGGATTATAAAATGTTTATCTGTCTACATTCTATTTGAAGGTATAAAAGTGTGTTCATCAATCATCCAGTGGAAGCGTCTCCTTTTTATAAAATGTGTCGAGAATATCGTATTCCCACGCCTATTGCATGACCAAGAATGGCCGCTTGCCATTTTATTTAGCTAGAAAACGAGCTACATAGGTACTAGCACAAGAAGAAAGGTTAGGTAGAATTTTAATATATATATATATATGTATACTTTTTTTAAGGTAGGGTTTATTTTTTTTATAAATATTTGTGCTAAACTTGTCCATTTAAAATTTTTACAAAATATTTCTATGAAGAAAATGTTGGTAGATGATATGTCCTTCTAGAAAGCACTAAAAAAGAAGAAAAAATCAGACTAGTTTGGAGGTTAAGGATATTTCAAAATTTTTGAATTTATTTGTTAATAATAGTAAGTTAGATATTTGAATGAACTTTGTGAAGAGTGTGATTTCATGATTAGTTTGTTGTTGTAATGGTGGAATAATTATTTTATATATGTGTATTTTACTAATAAAACACAAATATTACGAGGAAATCCCCCCAATTCATTTAAAAATTAATTTCTTAAGATTTTTTTTCTCAAATTTGAATTTTCTAAAAATATTAGATATTAACAATTATGAAGACAACATTCTCATTTGAAAAATATTAAATGAAATTTTTCTACATGTTATTTAATAAGTATTCAACATATATACTTATAACGGTGGATTACACTTTTAAAGAAATTAAAGTTTAATTTTCCAATCTAGGTTTATCATCTTAAATTATGTTTCATAACTAGATGTATTTGAAGTTGTTACTAATTAGTAGATGATTGAAATGTCATCATTTTAATTACATGTCATCCCGATTTCTCTAATGATATAATCTATCCCAACAATTGTATTCATAAAACTTAAAAGCCAACATCAGTCTTCAACATAGCTGCATTTTCCATTTGAAATCTCCAAGCTATTGTTTCACGTTTATAGAAAAGGCCAACACTATTGTAAAATTTACAAATTTCAATGGCCACTCTTATCTACCTTTATCGGTATGGCAATATCATCCCAAGTTGCAACCATATCTTTTGCTGATTCACTTGACATGTTTGGAGTACAAAATGTGCAATAAAAAAAGATTCACTTATATTACAGTGTAAATGAATTTGTTTTCCAAGTTGATAGGAGATACAATCAAAAGAATCAAACCCTATAAAACATAGGTGACCTTGGGAGGTCAATAGACAAACACGAGGAAGAGAGGCATGACCCAACCAAGAATGCCATAACTGGGACAAGGCGACAGTAGCAAAAATGGAGTGAGACAGATGGGATGGAAGCTGCAAAGAAGCGAGCTTGAATAGACGTCCAATCTTAGGGCTTGTCCCAATGAGTTGACTCGTCTGTGAATCCTACAAATCAACACTAGCATTAGAAAATGTAAGGTTAAGACTTAACTCACAAAGTTGATCACCTGAAAGGAGATTTAAGTACAACTTAAGAATAAGATAGGTGTTGCAATAGATAAGGTAGGAGATGAAATACATCCAATGTGACTAATAGAAAAATAAGAACCGTCAATAGTATATATGATGGAATTGGGTGATAAAGCAAATTTTTAAGGAAAAATACTAGAATTAGAGGTCATGTGATTACAACATGTAGAATTTAAAAACCAAGGAGATATACCTGAGGTGACAGACAAGGCACTAGAAGATTGAGATATAACTTGATGAATCAATACCTCAATATTAGTAGTAGTGAGAGAAGTGGACACTAAAGAAGGCTCAACAGCAGACTCAGGAGTAGAATGAGTAATTGGAGCCAGTGCAGTAGTTTACAATAGGGGAGCCTGAGATTTTTTTTTTGCAATTTACGACATTCTATAATAGAGTGACTAGTATGTTTGCAGTATTTGAAGAAGACAGTCTTAAAAGCTGCGAAGGAGTACGACCTGCAGCTGTAAAAGATTCAGAAGTAGTCCTAGGGATGACAATAATAACTAATCTGGCATCTGTATCTTCATAGTTGAATAACGATTCTCTTTTGAGATAAGTTCAACAACTACAACCTCAAGAGAGGTTGCAAATAACTCAATGTCCGAGTAGATTTAATAAGATGTGTGCAATGCAATAAAGATGCCCAAGTAGATTCAAAATCCTCACGAAGTGCCATCGTAATTTACATAAATTTGTGACGGTCACGATAGGTTGTAAATAACTCAATGTCCTCAAAAAATTTGAGTTAAAGATTTGCAACAGACAACTGTTCCTAAAGATTATTGACTTGAGTATAAAAATCAGCAATGCACTGACTTGATTTGTGGCATATCTAGTAAAGTTTAGTCTCAAGCTGGAATTGCAACGAAGCATCATGAGTGCAGTTGTGACGTTTAGCTATAAAATCCCAAGCAGCTTTAGCATTACAAAGTTTGGGAAGCAAGCTATAGATAGATGGAACAGAAGTACTAATAAACTAAGATAAAATTTTGTAATGAACACAATGTCAATCTTCAAGTCAACATGCAAACACATCATCGCTCTCATCATCTTTTTTCTTGGGCTCAGAAATATCACTAGAAACATAGCGCCACACTTTTATTCCTCTAAGAAAGACTTCCATATTTTGAGACCACATATTATAAATGGAGCCATCTAAAATATTATCAATAAGACAAACAATGGTGTAAAGGTTAGGAGATGAGTGAGACATACTGTTTAGATTTTTTTTTTTTTGATCAACAGAAATTCAATGGTCAACTATAAAGTCAAGGATCAATAGAAAGTCAATGGGTAGATGGTCTTGGGTCGATATTGTGTGGTTTGGCTTAATGGTATAGGGTCGGTCAAGGGTGAGGTCACGAGTGAGATCAGGTTATAGTGGCTTTATGTATTTGGAGTTTGGGCCAAAAGGAGTGGGCCTAAATGTAAAATGAAAGGGAATAGAAGAGGGTGAAGCTTACTTGAAATGGGTTGGGTTGGACTTGAAAAGGATTGGGTTGGAAATGGGTTGAGGGGTGTAGAGTTTTGAGTGGCGCGTGCAGCGTGTGTGGCGAGTGTAGCGAGCACACATAATCTACAAGCGGTGCGTGCGATAGCTTAGTGGAAGAATCCTTGCAAAGAAATGTCGAGGAAACTCTCAAGACTCTGTTTGTGATAAGAGTTGGCAAAAAAGGGGGTGAAAATTGGATGATAAAACTTGAAAAGCCCACTATCAGTGTAAAGAAAGCCAAAATTGGTGTGGAACACGAAATGACCAAGAAAATGGCTTACACGGACAGAAAAATTGAAGTAGTGACTCTGATGCCATGTTAAAATATTGAGAGAATTCTGGAAAATTACATAATTGTATATTTTTGTGTGTCTCAAATTATTTAAAGGGGTCTATATATAATGTGGAGGCCAAACCCTTATAAGGACAATTACAATAGTAACCTTATATAAATATATAAACTAACACTAAGGAACAAAAATAAATAAATAAATAAACATGCCTAAAAATAATGGGATAGTGCATGGATAAAACCTTAGCCATATAATTAAACAATTACATTCATTTTGTTCTTTGCTTTTATCAAGTAAGAGAGTCACTCCTTAGAAAGAGTACTTGATTGATAACTAGCTGTGAGATTACACCATGCACTATTTTATTTTCCCTTTTGTTAGTGTATCAGTAGGAAGAAGTTACCACAAAAGTCAAGTGTTATATATTTTCACAAAAAATGCATGCTAATAGGTTGAGATACATAAAAAAGTGTCAAACAAATAGATGTTAAAACTTGGGGGGCACTTTCCCTAAACAAAAGCCCTTGGAATGTTTGGAATGCTTTGAAAGTTTAGCAACAAGAGAAAATCATTCAAATCTTGAAAAATGGATTAAAAACAGTTGCGGTCAGGAGATGGAAATGTGAAAGATTTCTTTTTAATTATTGAAACAAAAAGTCAACTCACAATTTAATGGAGAAGCGCATTTTGTGTCCCTGACCAAATCCATGAATGCATTGCACCATGTGAAAGGCACTAAAATCATGAGGAAAGACCTAAAACTAGCATGCATTTTAGGAGAAGCGAAAGATGCCGTTTCACAAGTTAATAGAGAAGTAAATTCTAGAAGTTATATGTTTGATCACTAGCATACAACCCATTAGAAAAAAACTTGCATTACTTTGTTCAGCTCAAGCCATCCTTCGTTCATATTCAAAACCCCATCCATTAAGCTTCATAGCTTTGTATTGCTAAAACCTTTATTTATTAATTTGTGTGTGTAAAATAAGCTAGCGTGCAACTAATTTATGGAGTTGTATGTGTGTTATAGAGCAAATAAATAACTAGGAAAGAAAATCATTGTTTGTACACAATAGCACAAAAGACGTGAACTTGCTTTCTCAAGAAAGAGGCACCAACGAATTGGACGAGAGAAAATTAGGAGTAGGAGTATAAACATATTTGATAAGTCCTTTTCAAATGCATAAACTCTAGTTGGATTCCATGCATTTTTATCAAAGGTAAAGGACCCACTGATTTTTAGGTGACACCTCTACATATTAAAGATGTGAAAGCTGAATTGGATAGGAAAGAGTTCATCTTGTGTCTTATTTAAAAACATGGATCTTATAGACAGACCCACAATTTGTCTTTTGCAATTAAAGCTAGCTCCCTTTTATTATTAATGAGCAATGCTGACAGAAGTAAAGATGATTGCATCTTCTACATATAAAATCCCATTGACCAAGTGTACAACAACCCCCTATCCATTTGCATTCAAGTTTACTTTAGTATTTATGGCTTCTTTAATGTAGATTTCATCTTATTTATTGGCAGCTTCTAGCAGTCTTGTGATCACTCGAATTTATGGTTATTTTACCCTTCCAAGGGGTTGACAAGCATCACATAGGTATTGATCTAACATAAGAAAAAGGCAGTGAGTTAAGCAACTTGAGTTTCTTTTCGGCCAAACCGGGAGGTAGAATTATTTTTGTCATAGTTTTTGTTTGATGAATTGTCTTAATTCTTTGATATGTATTGGAATGTTAAAAGTTTTTGTCATGTGTCCATAGGTAAAGTGAAATGACATTCTTATGTTGGAAATTCAAGTACTCAACAATGTCAGCATAAAATCTCGTTGATACTCATCAAAATAATCACTACAAGAAAACTGCTTATCTGCAGTCAATTAATTCCAATAAAATAATTATTTAATGTCAAAATGAGTCACAGATAGTTTTTTTGTCACAAATAATTAGTCACAAAAGTCCATATTTCTTATAGTGAATAATGTTTGAAGTATCACAAAACAAAATGGACTAGAGTCAAGATTCACACAAATGGGACTCGATTTTTGCTTACCCAGAAGGATCGCATTCTCAACTCGAGATTGCCGATCTGTTGAGTGCACAACTTTGGCGGTGAAACTTGAAGATGGTGGTTATGTGCTTGCTTATTCTAGATTTGGGCAAGGGGGATTTAAAATGGTCCAAATTGATTTTTCATAACCACGACCGTATAGCCCATGAGCACTGCAGATGGTAGAGGAGGCACGAGTTCACAGTAGCGAAAATAAGGGTACAAGGTTGGCTTACATTGGAGCAAGGGTTCTGGGTATTAACCATAATCTAGAGGATGATACTCATAAGAACCAAAAGAAGAAAATTTAACAAAGTCCACCTCAGTGCCCACCTCAGCAACTCTAGAATATTCACAACTTCTGTCATTTTCAATTTTGGTTGTGATCAAGTTAATCCATTTTTATTCTTTTATCTGATATTATATACCAAATGCCTATCTATATAAAGGTAGAAATCTCTCTTAATGAAGTGGGTGGAATATAATGAACATTTGTATTGGTATTATTTTCTCCATTTTGTTATGGCATCGAGAGCAAGTAGACTGACAGGCCTCCCCCTTCTATCATGATAATGCCTTATTCTTCTTCCCACCTCTATGCCTTCTTCTTTTTCTCATCTAGTCTCTATTAAACTCACTTATGAGAATTATATGCTATGAAAAGTCTATATCACTGCATATTTACAGGACCAGGAATTTTTCCTATGTGGATGACTCCCAAACATCCCCCAAGAAAATGCTTCCTTTCGAACCCAACTCCAACCCCAAAATCAATCCCCTGTTTCTCTCTTGGAAACGAACGGATCAACTCATCTTGAGTATCACGTTCCTTCTCTATTATATCTTGTTGTTGCTCATGTACTTTTTGCACATACTTCACATGAAGTCCGGACTTTTCTTGAATTCATGTTCAGCTCTCACTCCCAAGCAAAGGAGTTCCGAATGAGATTTCAGCTCACCAATTTATCAAAAGGAGACCAATCCATACCTCAATTGGAAGTCCACTTTCAGACAAGAAACTTGTTACATACCTCAACAATCTTAGACAAACTATGAAGCCTTCATCACCTCAATAACAACCCATACCAAACCCATTGCCTCCCATGAACTTTACCACCCTCTTCTCATCCATGAGAGTAGGATGACTCATAACTCTCGTTCCCCCCATTTCCTCACCCTTTGAACCCTCAGCAAATCTTACCACAAACAGCCCTTGAGACCAAAGAGGTTGAGGGTTCTACAGAGGAGGTGACAATAATAAAGGTTGTGTCCAACTTGAAATTGGTTTCCCTCTATTGTTATGGTTCCCAATGAACCATCCCCATACACCATCGCCTCTAAATTTCCTGAATGGGAATTTGCCATGTCTCAAGATCATCAAGCTCTCATGAAGACCAATACCTGGATCTTGGTCCCCCTTCCCCCCCCCCTCCCCCCCCCCCCCCCCTCCCCCACTCTAAGCTTGTTGGATGTTGGTGGCTATTAAAAGGAGAAAAGCTAGACTTGAGGTTAAAGGGTTTCATCAATAAGTCGGTATAGATTATATCGAAACATTCACTCCTGTGGTGAACCCTCTACAATTTAGTTGGTGTTGTCAATTGTTGTTACTCGTGGCTAGTGTCTTCATCAAATAGACATCCAAAATGCATTTCTTCATGGTAAGCCCTCTGAATCAGTCTTTATGCAACAACCGCAAAGTTTTGTAGATCCCCTATATCCAAACTTTGTCTGTAAATTTAATAAGGTCATTTATGGCGTCAAGCAAGCTCCCTGAGCTTGGTTCTCAGAACTGAACTCATGGTTGATCAGTTATGGTTTCTCAGCATCTAAGGGTGTTCTGTCTTTGTTTATACTGCATAATTCGACCCTTTGTATGTATATTCTAGTGTACGTTAATGATATAATCATAATCTCTTTGTCTTCGGTTGTTGTTGATGATTTAATTTATGCTCTTGGTAACATGTTTCTAGTAAAAAATTTAGGCCCATTATCATATATTCTTGGTTTGGAGGTTGAAACTCTCCTGATGGTATTCTGGTCACCTAAAGAAAATATATTTCTGATTTTTTTGTAAAAGACTAATATAGCTCATGCTAATCCCATTTCCTCCCCCATGTCGGCCTTCATAAGACTCTTTAAGTTTGATTCCCATTCTTTTGACAATATTACTCTGTTTAGAAGTCCTGTAGGGAGTCTGCAATATCTCTCTTTAACTAGACTTGATGTCTCTTTTGCTGTTAACAAAGTATGCCAGTTCATGCAAGATCCCAAACTCCCTCACTGGATAGCAGTAAAAAGGATCTTACGTTACCTAAAAGCCACAGTAGACTATGGCCTCTTCCTCTTCAAGAACTCACCATTTACATTGTATGCATACTTTGATGTTGACTGGGTAGGATGCCCAGATAATAAATGGTCTACAGGAGGGTATTTCATTTTTCTTGGGAATTATCTTAACTCATGAAGTTCAAATAAGCAACAAACTATTGCTCATTCTAGCACAGAGGCCGAGTAAAAGTCCTTGGCTAATACAAGTGCTAAACTTCTATGGTTGCAAACCCTGATTACAGCACCTGGTTTTTCTCTTTGAAAACCCCCTATTCTATGGTGTGATAACTTGGGGGCGACATATTTGACATCTAATCTTGTATACCACTCTTGCACTAAACATATGGATATAGACTTTAATTTTGTGTGTGATAGAGTGGTTGCCAAGACATTGCATGTCTAGTTTTGTAGCAGCAAAGATCAATTGGCTAACGTGTTTACAAAGCCTTTGGCGGCTGATCGGTTTTCCAATTTCAGGTCAAGTCTAATTGTGTGTGACATCTTGTTAGACTCGAAGGGGTGTATTAACCATAAGCTAGAAGATGATACTCATGAGAACAAAAGGCAGAAATTCAACTGAGTCCACCTCAATAGCTCTAGAATACTCACAGCTTTGTCATTTTCTATTTTGGTTGTTACCAACTTATTCCATTTTTATTCTTTCCTCTGACATTGTAAACTGAATGCCTGTCTATAGGGCTGTAAAAAGACCGAATCGGACCGGTGGACCGGACCGGACCGATTGTCCCGGACCAAGACCGAACCGGACCCAATGGAATTCGGACCGGTCCGGTCCAAATTTTACATGGACCGATTAATTCTGGTCCGGTCCGGTCCAAAGGATTTCTCCCCCTGGACCGGACCGAACCCCACATATATATATATATTTATATATGTATATATAAAAATAGTATATAAATTATAATATTAATATTAATATAAATTAATATATTAATATAATATATATTAACATATTAATATATAATATATACTCTTATAATATTAACATATTATAATTTATAGTAGTTAAATTTGGGGCAAAAAAATATTTGATCATTATAAAATTTTAAATTAAATTTAGCCCATTAAATCATATGGGGCACCCCTGGACCGAATTGGACCGGACCGGTATGGACCGAATTCCTGTTTGGTCCGGTCCAGGGTGAGAGAATTCTTGGACCGAATGGAATCGGTCCACAAATTTTCCGGACCGGACTGGACCATTTACACTCCTACCTGTCTATATAAAGCCACAAATCTCTCTGTAATGAATTGGGTGGAATATAATGAACATTTGCCTTGGAATTATTTTCTCTATTCTATTACTAGGAGAGGTTAAGTGAAAGCTTATAGCTGTGCAGTGCTTACCATAGAGCTAGCAGATATGAGAAGGTTCATGAGGACATAATGGGGTGAGAGATTCAACAACAGCTGGACAAAGAGAGGTCTTTTTAATGCGGAATTTACCCTCTGCTTTGCTTAGTGGTTAGTCTTGTCAATAAACAGTGATTAGCGTAAGAGAAATGAAAAATAGTATTGTTGTAGAGCACCACTAGCAATGCACACATTGCACACACTACATGTCTGTTTTTCTTTTTTAACCACACATGACAGCATCGGTTCCTCCTCACACCTACGACTCTCCAACCACCTTCGAGCCTCCATGGCAGCCCCCGCGCCTAGCCTCCTCTCCTCTCCTCTCCCGAAATGGGTCACACACACTATTTAGCCACAATGGCATCCTTGTACACCAGGCCAGCCACCACCACCAAGCCCATGACCTCCCAACAACCCCATCGTTCAACCCAAGTCACGACAACCCTTCCTCCATTTCCATTGCAACTCACAGCCCGAAATGGGTTTCCCCCTTTGTTGCCACCATGTTGCTGCTGTACGCCAGCCAAACCAACACCACCAAGCCCCACGACTTCCTAGCAACCCCCATCGTCGGACCCAAGTCACGGGTAACCCCTCATCCCTCTCCATTGTAGCTCACATAGATCCAGTAGCTTCTCTTGCCATTTTTAGGGTTTTCAAATTCGAGGGGGCCTTCAGGGCGAGGGCATTGAGGGGGTTTCAGGAGAGATTGATCATTTTACTAGGCCATGTCATGTGTGTTTTGGCTGATTTAAAACAATGGCTACTCCCCATATTTTCAATGAGAATTGAAAAATGCTATATTTTTTATTTATCCTTAATATTTCTTTTTGGTATATTTTTTATTTTTTATTTTTTTGCTTAATAATTAAATAAATATTTTTTAAGGATGTCATAAATCTTTTTTAAAAAAAAATTAAAGAATATTAAAAAAATAAACGAAAAACAAATTGCACTAATCTGGAGGTGTTCGGAAGATGATTTTGGTAGATGTAACATCACTCTAAGAGAAATACTAAATATTCATTTGGACAGTGAGATCGGATTAGATAACTTCAGATCAAAATCAAAAGGTAAACAAAATATTATTAGTATAGTATTTTTTAATTATAGTATTATTTTAGAAATTAAAAAAATTAAATTGGGATATGAAAAAATTAAGTTTCTTATTATATTTTGTATAAAAATTTGAGAAAAGTAAAATAATGGGATAACATGAATTAAGATAGTTCTCAATCCAAAAGGGACCTAAAATTACAAAAGGGAAACGCGATTGAGATTTGACGGTAGGTTCAATATTTTTAAAAATTTTAATATATTGATTTAGAATGTATTTTTTTAATGATATTATAATTGTTTAATTATTTATAAATATTTAAAAAAATTAAAGAAATACATAAAATAAATTTACGCTAGTTGGGCTTCCAGTCAACATTCTTATATGCAGTTGTATAGCCATTTTTTTAAATATTGTTTAAAATATTATTTCAAAATATTTTTCTTTTTATATTATTTTTGAATTATGTATTACTATTTACTATTATTTATAAGTTATTTAAAATATTTTTTGTAAATTATTAATTTTTTATTAACAATAACTTTAATTTGTCTTCTTCTTTTTCTTCTTCTTCTTTTTCTTTTTTATTTATTTATTTATTTATTTATTTCACAGATTCTAAGAAACTTATCAACACAATTAATTAAGATAGGTCTGGAACGAATTGGCCACAACGGAAGACTTGGGTCACAAAGTCCAAAGTCTAGGAGAGCAGCATAAAAAAGTTAGTAACTAGAAAGAGATGACTTAGTCCTCGAAAACTCAAAATTAAACAAACTCGGATAAACAAACACTTATATAAGAAAAACTAAATTGATTTTTAAGATTTGATAATTGCTTTTTAACATGGAAAACTTGTATATAATTTAATTTGTATGATAATTTCATCATTTGCAAAATCCTCTAGAAGAGTTTGTATTTCAACTACGAGATTTTTACGGAAGGTTGGATGAATTTTACAAAAGTTCGAGACGAAAAGGAATGAGGGCAATGAGAGAAAAGGATTTGAGGCAATGATTTTTGGGTGCTGCAACAAATGGTAAGAGAGAAGAGAGAGAAGAGGGAGAAGAGTAAGGTTTGTGTCAAGGGAAATGGAGAAAAGGGAGAAGGGTCTGAGGGAGCTCAGGGGGTTATGGAGAAAAGAGTGAAGAGTTGAGCTCAAAATGTAGAAGAGTTAATGTTAAAAATGGGTTTAACTTCGAAATTGTAAAAAGTAAGCCTTCAAAACATGCGAAAAGATGATATGTGAGTGTGCTTGTATGCAGCTTCTACAGTGACTTATCCTTAGAATATCTATAAACCGTAACATTTCAATGAACAAAAAATTTGGGTTGTAGCCTATTGTGCACTACAGCTCACAATAGCTATTCATATAAACAGTATTTTCATTATTTACATGAGTGGTTATTGCGGACTGCAACGACAGTCCAGCACTCCTCTTCAATGAATTGGGTTCATTACACTGCATTTGTGTGGTGTGCGTTTAGTGGATTGGAGGTTGGATAGTTTCTTCTTTTTAAATTTATTTTATTGTTTATGTTGATGTGACATGCTGACTATGCATTTTTCTAAAAAACTTTAAATATATTAATAACATCACATGCATAACCTTTTAATATTGTGGTCAACGATCACATTTGCGTATTAATCAAAATGCTAAATGATCAAAATACATTAGTTAGTTATCACAAAAAATACGAATTGAAAAGGGAACAAAAGTTTGATAAATTTCTTGAATGAAGAATCGAAAAAAAGTATAGCCATAAACGAAAAAATAAAATAAACGAAGAAAGAGAATGAAAACCCCATGAGACCACCCATTCCAACAACACAAACTCTTGAGCATTTTCTTCAACACTGTACTCGCGTCTGCTTCACCCAGTTTACAAAGTCTCAAAAAAATCAATATAAATCTAACTTGACGAATACAATCTCATTATTGAGACTCAGGCAGCTTGAGTCTAAGTAAACAAGCTGAACTCAGTCGCATCAAATGCCACTGATTTTCTGTGAGAAGCAAAATTAGAGGAAAACATTTGGCTTGGAACCTGAAGCAGGGCAATGAGAGAATCAGAAGAAGGTAGGGGAGCAGGGCAAAAAGGAATTGTTGAACACAGATAGGAGAGAAGGAGAGAGAGAGGATTTGGTGCATGCGGGTGCATTTCAAGTCTTCTTAGAATGCCTATGTATCATCTTTTTATTGGTCGGTGTGAAAATTCTTCACACCCATCCAGCCCGAAGTATTTTTTTTTTTTGTTTTGAAAAAGTACTCTACTCTAGTCCAGGCCTAAAGAGTAATTTTCACTTCAATAAACTACATCCATCTTCAGTAGAATAGCGACGAGTCAATGGAAAAAAATGAATGTACTTGGTTAGCTGATCAAAGATAGATACCTATATTAACGAATCCTTGACCATTGACGATGAAAGATGATAGAATTTCATTTTTTTTAGAAGTGTTATCTGTATAAAGAGATCATTAATAAAATAAATATATAAATAAATATGATTTTAATGCTACGTTAGATCTATTTAAATGTAATTTTATAATTTAACGTACCATATCAAATTATATCTAACCAAATCAACGATAATTTTCATTTTATGAAATTTCTTTGTTATTAAAATATTTCACATATTTTCTATATAATTTTTTCAAATCCTAATATAAATTTAGAGCAATACTATGTTAGGTGCAATTTTAGGATATATTTTTAAAAAATTATGTTTTATTATTAAAAAATATTTTTTTATGTGAATATCAAATTTGTTAAAAAATAGTTGAGATTTAACTAAAGAGTTTTCTGCTAATCATTCTCACACACTATGTTAAGGACGTGCCTCGCTCCCCTCCTGTAACTGTTCACTTGCAAGAAATTGAAGAGATCCGGCGATCTTTGCCTGAGAAAGCTCCGATACCTAAATTCATCTTGCTAATTATTTTAAAAGTAGCTCGAAGGCCAGAGAGAGAAGTCCAATTTTCATGTAGGGTTCCCTGGTTTATAAGGCCTCGTGATGATACTTATCCTCTGCCATAATTTTCGTTCATGAGTTATCTTCCTGTAACTGACGTGATCATGTATATGCATGAAATCCCATAGAAAATGGCGAGAATTAAGTATTAGTTTATTTACGTGACTCTGTAGGGTCTTATACTGACTCATTCTCTTGGGTTGATAGTTGGGCCAACTGTATTAGCTTTCTTCTATATGGGCTCTTATTCTGGTGGGCTTCCAGGCCCCTCGACTTAAATAGGCCCTACAGCTACCCCGCGAATTCTTTACGCCTCAAGGCATAGGGAATTCAATTTATTTTGACTTTTGAATGTTTTTTGGTTCCCGCCATGATATGCCTGAGACTTTGTTATTTTTCCGTGACCTTTCGAGTACTTGCCGTCCTTTCATCTTCTTATCAGATAATCGTGGTAACAGGGGGGAGGTTTATCGTGTGACGGTTACTTTTCATCTGATGGCTATTTCTCTATTTTCGCGTCAAGTCATAATGTCCCGTCTGTTGGTGTTCCATAGTCACCTTTTCCTTTAAATACTCCCTTTAACTCTTTTCCTTCCTTCCTTCTGCTTATTTTACTCCCTGGTATTTCCTCCGTTCTCTGCATTCTTTCGTTCTTGTCCCTTTCCTGTTCTTGCTTCTTGTTCATTACACATTTCCTTTTACAACCCCATGGCAGACCAAGGTAGCGGTTCGATTCAACCTTTTGATATTCCTGAGGGCACAACGTTCGATGGGTATTCGTGACGTTCAAGCGTCCGAGAGAAACACTTGGCCTGGATTCGGGAGGAGTTTAATATCCCGAGTTCAGTTGTGATGAAAGCTCCCGAGTCAGGATGCTGTGATGATGAAGGATTCTCTGGTTGGGTGGCCGTCTCTGTCGCCCTCTTATCCCACTAGTTGAAGCTTCCTTTTTGCCGCCCCCTTCGCAATATTTTGGATCTTTTGGAACTGGCTCCGATCCAACTTCACACTTTCGCCCTAAGGGCTTATCTGTGTGCTTGCATTATTTTTCGGATGGTTATGGAGTCCCTCCGCGATCCTTACTCTGATTTGACTGCTCGAGAGTTCTTGACTTCTTGTGATGTAAGGGCAGCTACCAAAAGTTGTGTATCCAGTTTCCGCAAAAAGGAAAAGGGGCAATCTTTAGCTCTGTTTGAGAGTCGGTATTCTAATGCCAAGGCGTGGACCACAAAGTTTTTTTTTATCAACAGCCAAGGGTGAGAGTTCCTTAGCCAGGAGGAGGTCTTCAGGGATTTTCCAGTTAGGACAATCTAGCGCCCTATCGCTGATGGACGGCGTTTGTGGGCTCTCATGCCTCCATTGTCCTGTCGAGAGCTGGCTCGGATTGATATTGTTCATGCTTGGGCTGCAAATCACATGGACGACCTTTGGACTGATAAACTATTATCCCCCGCCCATATCGATCGGTTTCTGGCGTCCCCCAATCGCTCCTTCGTTCAGGGACATGATTTCATGATTACTGATGTCATTCCTACCCCTCTATCAAATCCTTCTGACAAAACCACGATAGGTGCCCTTGTTGTGCGTGAGAAGAAGGATAAGCCAAGGGAGAAGGGGCGATTAGAGTCCCATATAAGCGAAGGCGAAAGGGAAAAAAGATCAAAAAAGAAGAATGATGAGAGTCAGAGGAAAATGGTTGGTGCTGAGGATTCCTCTCAACTCCTTCTTTCAAAGAGACCTTCGGTGTCCACCGAAGAAGTTCGGAAGCGGACACCCACACTCCCATCTTCAATAGGGGAGTTGGCGCCCTCGACTTGCGCCTGTGAGCAGCCGCCTCAAGAGTCAGAAACTCCTTTGGGGGGCGGTCAGGCCAAAACACCTTCCTCGCCTGTGGCTACTGCGCCCGCCGCCTCTGGTGGTTCCCCCACGAGACCATGTTCTACTGGCTTGAGGAATAGGGAAGGTTTGGACAGTATTGCCCTTTTTGAGCTAGCCACCACGTTCCGAGTCCAGGCGCCTCTCCGAACTAGTTCTCCAGAGTCTGCTCCTGTGTTCGTGCCTCCATCTAGCGAAGGCCCAGTGAGGGGTGGCGATCTACCTTCTGGTGTGGCGGCCGCCCTTTAGTTGGAAAGGGTTACTAGTTCCGATGTTCGCCCATTATCTTCATCCGAAGCTACTCCTAGGGAAATGGAGGAGAGTTTGGGTGGCGCCCGACCCACTGGTCGAGAACCAGTAAACTTAATGGGTGCATGTACCATGAATATGAGACTTACAACATGACTTATGCACATGCACTTTCATGTAAAACGTTCGTAATCCTTGACATTTTTCAATGCTTTGCTTCATGTACTTGCTTTTCATAAAAATGCTTTCATATAACTTGACTCCTTTCATATCATTGCTTTTCAAATCCTTTCTTTAAAACATTTCGCATCTTTTATTCTTTCTTAGGCGCCACTTATCATATACAGATATTTTCTTATGGCTCGAAAGCCCATCTTGTCATGACTTATCACTTTGCATATATGAGACACAACACGGCTCCCCTAAACACCACGTGTTCCCTGCTGGTTACCGCATCACCTTAAAGTGAGTGCGTCATATAACTTATAAAACGGCAGGTCCTTACACCTTATCCGTCCTTGGCACCCACCAGCGTTAGGTGCTACCGCGCTCCGGACACCTTTTGGAGTCATACACGGTCCGCCGACTGTTCTTCGTCGACCCAGGGGCTTCCACTCGACTTTAAACACTCCTGAGTGGACAGGGAGTTCCACTGAGGCACTACCCCGTCCCAGCCTTTGGGGTTCTTATAAAACTTTACTTCTTTTCTTTTCTTTCAAAAACTCAATCTTTCCTTTTCTTTTTCTTAAAAACATGCTTGACTCAAAACATGCTTTTCGTGCTCATGCATGGGACATGCATGTGACATGTGACTTCTTATGCAAAACATGTGAGTCATGAAACATATGATCATACATTCACAAAACATATCTCATACATATTAACATATGAACAGACACTCATCTTTAATTTAGCTTCTATCTCACACATTGTGCATATTCCAATGAAGATATAGTCAAGACCTTAAATCACATCACATCCAACCAACACGATCTCATAGGGGTTAAGGACGCAACTTATAACGGGATCAAACCTAACTTTTCTTCTCATTTCTCTTTACCCAAAACACGCATATTTTCTTAAGATCTTCTCATAACTTAATAACCATATCATAACCAATTATTAATCATCACATTTACATTGCATGTATAGTCATTCTCTTCAACAGATGATCATCATAAATATTTTCTCTATTCCCAAATATTTCTCAATCTATACATCAAGGGAATCCAAGAACACACATCGATAGTTACTAAAAAGTAACGGAGTCATTCCACCAAATCCTTTTATCACTAATAATCATTAAAATAATCGAATTACCCAATCAAATCATCTTATCACCAATAATCACTAAAATATCCGAATCATCCAATCAGATCATTTTATCACTCATAATCACTAAAGTAGTCGAATCATCCAATCAGATCATTTTACCGCAAATAATCATTAAAATAGTCGAATCGTCCAACTTAAAACATTTTATCTCCAATAATCACTAAAATACTAGAGTCATCCAACCAAAACGTTATACCATCAACAATTACCATTCACCCAGTATTCAACCACAGTAAGATTGACTCCGAATAATCTCAATCTCCATTAAATGACCTCAGGCCCAACCAATCTACTCTCAAATTACTCATCATCACTAACTAACACATCAAGCAAACAGAACAGAGATTAACAGTCAATCAAACAGTCAATCAGACAGTCAAACAAATATCTGTTACTTACAGTGCATAAAAGGATGCCAATCACATCGCGGTGATCCCCGATCCCAAGCGGGTAAATTGTGCACTATTCATCTCCAGGCACGGCGAAGTGACGGGTTGGGTTCGGGTACTCAGTTCGATACCAAAATTCAAGGGAAAGCTCCTTGGAGGATGGAGAATCTCGTGGCGGTGTCGGTGAGGCGGTGCAACCACCAGAAGGCGGCGGATCTAGCTCGAAATGGTGGAGGCTGATTTTCGGATTTTCCCCCGTACAAGGGAGGTGCGGCCATGGATGGGAAAACTGTTTTAGGGGTGTGATAAACTGAGGTAGGGGAAGCTTTTGGCGGTGGTGGTGAGAGCCACGGTGGCCGGACGGCGACGCAGCGACGGAAAGCTCATTTGTTCCAAGGGAGGAGAGAGAGAGTGGGTGCTCCGTTGGGGCTAAGATTTCTGGTGGTAAGTCGTCTATGGGTGGCGGATCAAATGGCGGGGGTGGTGTCATGGTACGGTGGCTGGTGGAGGAGATATGGGCGGCGAAAGGTGCGGCATAGAGGATTAAACGCCTCTCGGGTTTGGGGCTGCCGGCTGGACGTGGGGCTGCGGTGGTCGACACCACCGGTGGGGTTGGACTCGCCGGAGGGTGGCGGTTCAGGTGGGGCCGGAGGTGAGGCTAGGCGGCCGGGGGTGGCACCGCCACGAGCTGAAAACCGGACTGCTCCTCCCACGGTTACTATAGCACGTGGGAGAGAAAAGAGAGAGGAGAGAGAGAAAAGGAAAAGGGAGAGGAGAAAATGAGAGGGTTCGACTCTTTTCGCGCTATTTATAGGCCCGACGCTTTTGGGTCTTCAAATAGACAACAGATGAATTTAAAACACTGATTTGAAAGCGTATAACATCAACTTAACTTAAAATTCTCAAACTAATTAAATAAAATATTATTTCAACTTATTTTATTTTTCAACATAATATTTTTCATCAATACTTAAAATGATGAACTTTATTTAATTATTTAAAAGGAATAGATCCATACATTTAAATCAGATATTTAAAGCACGTTTAAAATCTCGTACTATTTCAAATAACTAAAATCAAGTTAATAAAATAATCCTGCATAACATAGTATTTTTGGAACTATTCAAAAGCTTCCCAACCAAAATAGAATAAACATAATAAGACTTAAGAATTTAATAAATTTAAGATCAATAAACCAGATAATGTCAGATAAAATAGAATCAATGCTCCTTAATAAAAATACAGCAAATCAAACCATATTTTATAATAATTAAAACTAAAAATACTGAATATATCATTTCAGATGGAAAGACCAGTAGCAACAATTAATTACAATAATTAAAAACACTATTATTTAAGAATCTCACAAAAGCTTATAACTATACTAAAATCAAAACCACTAAATCCAAATAATATCGATAACAATTCAAATGATAAAACCAATAATAATCTTTAAATCACTATAATATTAAAATGATAGATTTCAGAAATAACTAACTTTGATCGTAAATAAAACGTACCCGAAATTAAATTTATGAGATAACAATTTAATTTATTAAAATAAATTAAAATATCCAATAACAAAATATGAGTAAATTAAAGGTATGTAAAACTGCGGGGTCTCACACTTATCCTCACCTTTATCTAGGATAGAAGAAACCTCACCTATAACAGTTTTCCCAATGAGGGAATACAAGCCATTTTTAATGACTCATTTCATCACGATAAGTGAACCCTTAGCAACCCTCAAAGATCCAGATTCAGATCTAAAAGTGTACCCTGATTGGTCTAACACACCTAATGAGATTAGGTTCCTTTTTAATTTAGGTATACATCTAACCTCAGTTAAGAGTCTCTCAATACCATCATGAAACCTTAGTCTCACCGACCCTATACCTTGGATTTTACAAGACTTATTGTTGCCAAGCATCACAAACCCCCCATCTAAACTAGTGAAAGTTTCAAACCATGTTTTATTAGGACACATATGAAAACAACATCTTGAATCAAGAATCCATTCTTTTCCCGAATCAACCTCGGACACATTTAGAACTTCAGCACTCTCATATCCATCACTCACAACCGAGGCATCCCCCTCCTCCTTAGACCCATCTCCTGTGTTAGATCTCTTGTTAGGACAATCTCTTTTGAAATACCTCTCTTTGTGACAAAAGAAGCATTTTAATTGCTTCCCTTTAGACTTAGACCTACCCCTCACTTTGTTTTTACTGTCTTTCCCTTTTGACCTCTTTTTTTAGCTCTCCTCCTTACAGTCAAGCCCTCCCCAGCTTCAGATTTTATTTCAGACATGGCTTGTAATTCCTTGGAGTGTAATACGGCCTGAATCTCATCTAAGGTCAGTGTTTCCCTCCCATACATCATGGTCTCTTTCAAATTAGTGTACGAATTATCCAGAGAACTCAACAATAAAATCGCTTGATCTTCATCATCAATTTTAATATCAATATTAGCCAAATCTAAAATAATTTCATTAAAAGCATTGAGATGGTCAGAAATCGATATACCTGCGGACATCTTGAATGTGTAAAATTTTGTTTTCTTGTACAGTCGGTTGGCCAAAGATTTTGTCATGTTGAGGCTCTCTAATTTCAGCCAGATTTCAGCAGCAGTGTCTTCGTTGGCTACCTCCCTTAGAACTTTGTCTCCAAGAGAAAGAATGAGTGCACTGTGAGCCTTCCTCAAGATTTATTTCTTATCCTTCTCTTCAACAGCTTCCATTTTCTTTTCTCCAACAAGAGTTTCTGGACGACCCTGTTGAGTAAGAAGGGCTTTAATCTTGATCCTCTACAGTCCAAAGTCATTTTTTCCATCAAACTTTTCGATATCAAACCTTGCAGTCCTCATCAAACATGATTAACGTATGTACTTCACAATATTTAACCAATAGTCACGATATTCAATCCGTTAATCATCAATAGAAATCGAAATAGCAACAGGAACAAGAACGCATTCAAGATCAAAATAAATGGCAAGAATAGTAAAAGAAATAGGAGAAATCATCACAAGAAATTACGTGGTTTGACCCTAATGGTCTACATCCACGGCAGGAATAGTCTAGGAGTCTTTATTATTGAAGAATGAACCAAAAATCATAGTTTGCATGTACATACCGAACCTTTGTGCTCCACGGCACAAACTTGAGTTCTTAGCTCCCTCGTATTCTCTCTAATGAAGCTTTACAAATTGATACAATAATCTCTGAATATTTCTCACACAAAACCAACAAAGAAGATCAAGAGGTTCTCACAAAACACCACTCGATCTCCTCACGGCAATAGGGATTTAAGCCTTACATTTGTTTTCTCTTGTAATCGCACAATTGTAAATTGGTAAAGTGAAAGTGCTGCCCGATTACACAATGGCATTTGCTTTATATACACATACATGATTTACAAGTTTGCCACTGCACTTAATTACAGATTGCCATTACAGCTTTACTGACTTATTTAAATGGCACCGTCTCTTCCATGGTTTTATACCCAACTTTCATCACGTGTAAGTATCAAAGGCTTGGCACATGTCTTCAACAGGGTATTATACTACTTTTTTAATCTAAATCATATAAGCATTCAAAATTAATCTGAAGTTTCATCTACAAAAACACTTTCAAATTATTACAGCATGCTTCACGTTGGGCTTAGCTTGGTCGACGTGTTTGTGCTGTTTGGATAGATACATAGCTTATAATTTTCTAGGTACAAACCTCAAATGTAGAAGTATTGTATAAACCTTTTATAATAATGTGAGCTCCATCAAGAAATAGTGAGTTTTTCACACTTTTTATACTGGAGTCCACTTTTTTATAAAAAAACATGTCGAGACTTGTACATTTGGAGCTTGTATATATAATAATTATGTAATATTCTTACACACATGTTTGTGCGCATGTGCTGTGTATGTATATATGTGCACGTATATCTGTGTATTTATGTATATACATATAGATACATACATACATACATACATATATACATAGATTTATCCACATATATATACATGCACACTTTTATCAATTATGAGGGCACGAGCTAAAAGGAATGTTAAATGGTGATTCAAAAGACTTGTTTTTGACATTAGAATTTCATAATGGAGAGACCATTCAACCAAAGCCATATATATCTACCCCTTTTATGTTTTACCAACTTAATGAAATTTATCATTCTTCATCTTATAACAGGCAAACAAAAACAAGAATGCCCTATCAAGTCCTTAAGATTCTACGTCCTTTAATTCTCCCTTTTGTTTATGTTCACTAGGTCGGACTTGTTTGCTGAATCACAAATATAGGTGTTGAGCTATGTGTCTATATCTCCAATTGTGAACATTACATGTTGCAAAATCTTAGCTAGTGTGATGAGTTGGGTCAGTCTACCATGTGTGATGTATGACAAGAACTAACACAGAAATAAATCTAATTTATATTCTCAATAACTTTGATAACTTAATTGCTTAGAATGAATTATTGTCTTATTTTCCATTTGAATTTTAATCTGTAGGTATGAAGCAAAGTTCATTGATGAGATCATCAAAGAAATTTTGCTTAACTTCCTCCTTAATCGCGTGAATGTGGCCAAGCACCCAATAGGAATAGATTTTCGTGTTGTGGAGATGAAAGCCTTATTACATATGGAAAAAAATGATGTTTGCATTGTTAGCATCCATGGGATGAGTGGAATAGGTAAAACAGTCATAGCAAAAGCTGTTTATAACCACTTAAGTGATGGGTTTGAAGGAAGTAGTTTTCTCCGAGACATTAAAGAACCTTCAAGACGGTTGGGTGGTTTAGTCGAGTTACAAAAAAATCTTCTTATTGATATCTTAAAAAAAGGAGATTTGCAATTTGAAAATGTTGATAGAGGAATCTATTTGATTAAGCAAAAACTTGCTAGGAAAAAAGTTATTGTTGTTCTTGATTATATGGACCACGTGAATCAACTACATGCATTAACTGGAAACAAAAATTGGTTTGGTGCTGGAAGTAGAATCATTGTAACGACTAAAGATGAACATATGCTAATGCAATTAGAAGAAGATGAAAAATATAAAGTGCAAGAACTGACTTGCACAGACTCTTTTGAACTTTTTAGCTGGCACTTCAAGATGCCACATCCAATGGAAGGTTATCGTGAGCTGTCCATTAGTGTAGTGAAGTATACTAGAGGGCATCCATTAGCTCTTACAGTTTTGGGTTCTTTTCTCGTGGGAAGAAGCATTATCGAATGGAAAAGCACAGTGGAAAAATTACAAAAAATGCCTGACCCCGATATTAAAAAAGTACTTGAAGTATGCTTGGAGTAACTAGGCGAGGAAAATTTGGACATATTCCTTGATATTGCATGCTTCTTTATAGGGATGGATGGAGATTATGTTTTCGAAATTCTCCATGGTTGTGGTTTTTCTCATCTGGACATTGGTTTTAGTAATTTTGTTTGGATGTCTATTGTAACAAAATATTTCCTTAATAAGCTGAGGATGCATGATTTGATTCGAGATATAGGAAGGGAGATTGTTTGTAAAAGTTCACGTAAAGATCTAGGAAGACATAGTAGGTTGTGGTTTTTTGTGGACGCATTAAATGTACTACATGGTCAACATATGGTAAGACATTTATATTTATGCATAAGCATGTGCATGTATATATAGAGACGTGATATAAATAATCTCTTGGCTTGAATGAGAGTTCTATATTGTCAGCTTTCATGCATCATTGTGTGAACATATTTTAAGTATATGTCATTTAATCTAAAACTTCTCTAGAGTTAGTTTAAAGCTCATCTTGCAATTTTAAAAATTATTCAATCACTTTTTAAATATTCATATCTAAATCTCTGAAGTGTTTGTCTTGTAACTTATGAACAAAATATCTAGGCCTACTCCAATTCGAGTATGTTCTAGCCTTAGAAAGAGGAGGAATATGTTACTAATCTAACTTCATATTTTGCTAGGAATCTGAAGTAGTGTAGGGTCTCATGCTAAATCCACTCACACTTGTGGACATACATCTGAAAATCAATGCATTTGCAAAGATGAAGAATTTGAGGTTGCTCCAGATCAATAATGTTCATCTCACTGGATGCTTTGAGGTTCTTCCCAAAGAGCTAAGATGACTATGTTGGCATAACTGCCCATTGAAAATTCTATCGCAAAATTTACATCTAGAGAATCTTGTTGTGCTTGACTTGCAGCATAGTAATTTTAAACAAGTCTAGACGGAGAACAGGGTAACGAAAATTATTGTGTCTTATATTCCTCTTTTTATGTTAGTAATCGGAAGCACTAAATCTTTTTGTTCACAGACACCAAAAGTCTTGACTATTCCAAAACTAATTTCGGTTGTTATATACGTAATCTAGGTATTCGAAAAGTTGAAAGTCCTTAATCTAAGCTATTCCAAAAATCTCTGCAAGTCACCATGCTTCCCACATGTCCCACATCTAGATACACTAGTTCTGGAAGGTTGCATAAACTTGATTGAGCTTCATGACTCTGTAAGATACCTTGAAGGGCTTGTTTTGTTGAATTTAAAAGGATGCAAGAACCTTTGGAATATCCCATAAAGCATTTCTAAATTAGAATCTCTTAAAACTCTTAACTTGTCTGGCTTCTTACAGCTTGAAAAGTTACCGAAAAATTTGGGGAATATTATGGCATTAAAAGAGCTGTTTATAGAAGGAATTGCCATTAAGCAACTCCCATCATCCTTGAGTTTTTTGATGAATTGGAAAGGCTTATCCTTATCTGAAAGCAAAGAACTATAATACCCTGCTCCCAAATAAAGCATTTTTTAAAAAAATTCGCTGGGCTGAGGCTCACGGTTTGGTTGTTATGGATGCTCTATTTCGGTGGAGCAAAATAGGGGACTCTCTTAGTGGTTTTCGATCTGTGCAGCATGAAAGGTGAAGGGCAGCTTTGTGGTTTTTTGGTGTCTTGGTTTCCACTAGATAGGTGTTGGTCGGTGACTTATGTTGCATGGAGATGAGCTACTGGGCATGAACTGATCGTGCAATGGCTAGTTAGCCGTGAGATGGGAAGGCGACATGGGAGGCCATGAGGTTGGTATTGTGGTGCAGTTTCGGACTGATGAGGGAATGGGTTTTATAGATGAAGTGGAGGGGGAGATATCTATTTGATCAGGAGACGAGTTCGGATAAGAGTTTGAATTTGAAATTTAAATTGAATTTGGGAAGCTAGTCTTGCTGAAACCAATACTAAGGTGCTGCTAAGAGTCTTTGGGTTGAGTTTAAAAATATATCTTAGGAGTTATAATTCAGATGGTGGTTTTAAATTAGAGGTGGTTTTAAACTAGGTTAATGATTATAAGATAACGATGATTTGTTTTAGAAAAGAAAGATCAAATCTAAAAGATGGAATACGATTAGGAGAGAAATTAAAACAAATTAAAACACTAGTTTAAAACTTATCAAAAACATAACTTGATAACATAGTAACCATAAAATAATAATAATAAAAATAATAAAATAAAAATTTTAATCTAAAATTAGTGTCGGAATGTTACAAGAACAATTCTCAAGATCTTGGCTTTCATGTTTCTCATCATGGTTATTACCAAGAAGTTTGAATCCCATAAGTTTTCTACGAGCTTCTGTGTCTGGATTTGGCACTATGGGAAATCTAGTTCTTAGGAATTGTAATTTGTCAGAAGATAAGATTCCCCTAGATCTTGGGGGATTCTCTTCCCTCAGAGGCTTGGATTTATCAGAAAACAATTTTCGTATCCTACTAGATAACATCATTGGCCTTTCAGAATTACATACTCTGCACTTACAACAGAACAAGTCTCTTTACTCGATTTTAGGTTTCTCTGCAAAGATAGACATTATTTGCATGGGGCTGCTTATCATTGGAAACATTCTCATTTTCCTCGAGTTCTGAGTTAGCTGCACTTTACCTTGGTGACTACTGCAACCTAGTTGATATTTAAGGCTTAAACTTGGAATCTAACATATATGTTGATTTAGTTGGGTGTGACAATCTGTCATCTGATTTTAGTGAGAGTGTTCTTCAGGTTCTCTCTCTCTCTCTCAACAATTCTTTGAGAGAGAGAGAGAGAGAGAGAGAGAGAACCTGAAGAACACTCTCACTAAAATCAGATGACAGATTGTCACACCCATATCGTTGGGCTCTTCCATATCGTTTCACGTACCTTTGTTTTGAGAGGGTGATTTTCGTATATTATATATTTGTGCTGTTTATACAGGCACAAAAATGTCCCGTATGTGGTGGTTAGAAGATAAAAGTATCGAATGGCCTCGAATCAAGATGGCTGTTCACAAAAAAACCAAAGGCCATCAATAGGTTATTCTTCCAGCTACACTAGGTCTCTTGCATGTGAGCTATTCAGATAATTTGTTTCTATTCCGATGGTCTATTTTAAGAAACAAGTTTGTGATGCTCGTGAATTCTTTCAATATAATGGAGCTAATAAGTGGAGACAAAATTGAGTTTTGCTTTGACTTAGGGAAATTTGCTAGGGTGAAGAAGTGTGGAGTCCATGTCTTGGTTGATGCCCCAAATACAATGGATAGAAATGCAAATGCCATCCAATATATATGTTCCAATACTATTACCAATAGGGTATCTGATCAAGATGTTGCTTTTGAAGTTGATGAGGTCTTTGAATCAGATTTTTCTACTGGTAGTAAGGTTTATGAAAATGATATTGGTACAAGGATGAGATCTTTGAAGGTGATGTTGCTACAAATGGAGTGGTTTTGAAGGCCATGTTGCTGAGCATGATGAGGTCTTTGAAGTTGATGCTGCTATAGATGGTCATGTGCTCATTGAAGGCCATGTTGATGTAGATGGAAAATTCCTTTAACATGATACCACCACAGATGGTGAGGTATCCGTGCAGTTCTATACAACAAATGTAAGTGATCCCATCGGCATGTCGAGGTTACAATCCTCTCAAAAAGAGTAATGCTAGTTCTTATCCTAGATTTTGTTAGTTCTAGTCACATTTTAAGTGATTTCAAATGTTTATGATACTAATGGATAATCACTTAAAATTATATTACACTAGCAGGTATAACTATGAGTAAAGAGGTCTCGATGAAAAGCATTATTTCTCTCTCAAATAGGCAACCGAAGGGGCAATGATGGCCAGAAGATTAAGGTATTGCTTGGTGTTTTTTATTTTTTATTTTGTTATAGTATAATATAATTATGCTTCAATTAGGCGTGTCATATTAAAAAATAAATGAAGATTAACTTATATATTTATTGTAATTAATCCTGCCTATTCATTTACTTCACAACATGTATTATTAGTGTTGGATATAAACTAAATTTTTGATTCACGTGGAATAATTTGTGAATAATAATAAAATGGTTGGAGTTATAATATTTTATAAGGTTTTGGAAAAGAGAAGAGAAAAAGTTAGAACGAAAATATTATAAAGTTAAAATATTGTTATAATATCAGTTTTTAGTATAATTTTTGTTTTGAAATTTGACAAAGTTGAATTATTTTTTGTGTATTATTTGAAAGGTTGGAGGTTTGAAAAGGTTATACTAATTAGATAATGATTAGATAAAGAAGTTAAAGATTTGAAATTGAAAAGTGTTTGTATTTTAATATATTTGGAAAGTAAATAAGATGAGATGCGATGAAATAAAACCAGCTCATCTCCCCAACAAACCCTAACTCTTTTTCATTTTCTACTAATACTGATTTTTAGGGATTTACAAAATCATATAAAGAGAGAGTCAAATAAATATTATGGCTTTTTTACCCAAATCCTTGATTAATGCTAATTTACAAAGTCATATGAAAGGTGTGCTTAGGGATAAGAACGTAACAAATAATTTCCCCAGTGAACATATTGCCCTGTCATTGCTCTTGAAGTTTTTGTATTAGATTTTGAGAAGTTTGGCTTCCATGTTGAATTATGGGAGCCATCTATAATATTTATGATATTTTTTGTTACAATTAAGTAGGTAAAAAAAAGGCAAGCCAGAATATCCTCTTTATTTGAAAATGTTTTAAATGGAGAAGTCTACTTTTATTTGAGGAAAATTTTATTATGTCTTATGAGTTTGCTCCTTCATTTGACCGCTCATATGTTTTATTTTTAATTTTTAATTTTTTTTCTTTATTTAATATTTAATGAAGTGACTTTTAGTGTATTGATGTATTTTTTTTAATTTTTTGAAAAATATTCAAATATGTTAAAAAAGTGTAAAAAGGAAAAGAAGAAAAAGACACGAAGTAAAATTTACACTAGCGGGCACGTCCAGTGGTCAAAGCTAGACGGCACACTACCATTTCTCTTATTTAAAGTACCTCTAACAACATTCCAAACTAAAATTGGATTGATAAGGAAATTATTTGAGGTTTGATTTAGGAATAATCTTGTGACCCTGTAACATGCTAAGCTGTGGAAGGGTGGAAATTTCCATTTGAGGGGAGAAAACTTGCAGGAATGGAAGAGAAATTGACAAACAAATTGTAGAATTGTATTAAAATGCTCTGGGTAATTCTCACAAGATGAATTCTGATTGTTTATACTAGTCCTGTATTAGAATTGAGTCTATGCTAAAGTGACCTATCTGCCACAAACCTAGATCACAAACAAAGTAAAAAAGTAATGGGCCATAGCCCTTACAAACAAAGAAATGAAATAGCAGATAGTATTGGCCCATAAGGCCCAGCCCGTAGCTCAGCACAATGCTCAGCCCACGATCCTCTTCTTCATACCCAAACTAGAGCCTCCTTCAATTAGTCTCTCGAAGCCTCTTCCCCTTCCCACTTCTTCTACTGCAGAAACCCTAACACCCCCATCTCCGCCGTTGACTCTTTGATAGCCTTCATCGTCTAGGGAGCCCTCTTTACATACGCGAGTTACTCTTTCATTTCATGTATTTTGACATGTTCAAAAATATTTTTAATGCTTATTATTAAAAATTACTTGATCAAAATACATGACAAAATATATGACATGCAATATATTTTTGATCACGATCA
The DNA here is from genome assembly GCA_036898215.1 of Platycarya strobilacea. Classification (NCBI taxonomy): domain Eukaryota; kingdom Viridiplantae; phylum Streptophyta; class Magnoliopsida; order Fagales; family Juglandaceae; genus Platycarya; species Platycarya strobilacea. The sequence goes on from CM072550.1 coordinate 44,401,657, forward strand.
ATTATATTTAATCAGTGTTAAAATAATATAAATGTAATCAGGTTGTTAATATACATGCAATTAAAAACCTGGTACTTTTGCTCTTTATAGTATATATATTGGTAGAGGTGAATTTGTTCCGATCCGAATGGTCCATGGGAAGTTTTTGGGACCGGACCAAACCCCTTGGGTCTAGGATTCTCCCAGTTTAGATAGGACTGAACTTCAATATGGACCAATGGATTAGAACCATTCAGTCTGGACTTTCTGTCGATCTATTCGTTCTGACCCAATACCAAGTAAATATTGTTTCATCTTTATTCTTTTGGCAGATAAATTAATAAAAAAAATTTAATTATTAATATTAAAGTTAAGTTAATTCTTAATGTGGATTATGTAATTAAAGTGGAAAGGATCGCAATTCATTTCAATAATTAAAGCTTACAGATGAGATTAATAAATACGAAAAATTTATATTACAAGTCTAACTAAACACTGATCTGTAGAATTTCCGTACACAAAGTGACGGACTTTGTCTAAAACTTTTCTCTCACAAGACACACCAACACTAAAGTGTGATTTGTGTGAGAAAACACAGAGATAACCAGAACCTTCACCCTCCAAAGAGGGGAAAGAGATTACCATTTTCATTCTCCAAAAGAGAAAAAAGAGAGATAACCCACATTTTCCAAAAGAAGAGTGGGAACAAAGCAAGGAATACACTTATTCCTATTTATTGATACAAAACCAACAAACAACGCAAGAAACTAAAACCAATAGAGCAAACCAAAATCTGAAACCCAGCTCAACAGAAAGCGGCCTCGGGACAAAAGAGGCACAACAACATGGCGGAGGAGGCGCATGACAGGCATGCACCGCTTGGGGAGGTCCGGACTGTCTATCCTGCCACTATTGAGAACCCCGAGCCTAGAGCCACCACGCGTGGCTACAGTAGGCTTCTCCATTTGTGGTGTGTGGAAGGCCACGCGTGATCGGCAACTTACGTGTGCAGGACACTTGCCGTCTCTTCTGGATGGAGCTTCGACCAGTAGAAGGATCGGCGGCAGTAGAGCCTCCCGATGAGGAGTGTGATGGCGGCTAGCCACTGAAAAATCACGAGCACACCACCCCCGAGCTATTCCTGAAACAAAACGAAACGAAAAACAAAAGCCCAAAGGAGCTATGCTCAGATCCACAAGTGGGGGAGGAATGGTGGCAGGCCATCGGGTCGCATCCTCTATTAAGAACGAGACACCAGCGGGGAGGAGAACCAAAGCCCAAAAACAAAAGCAAAGGAAAAAAAGCAGGAAAACTAGGAAGAAGAAGGAGGAAAGAGGGATATAATGATGTCTATGTGATGCAATTTTTTTTTTTTAAATTGACACATGAAAATATGTCATAGAGTTCTAATAAGCATTTTAAATGCTAAATTTGCATTCCCACCTCTTAACTTAAATGAAACATTTTCCTCAATGTTTAACAATTAAAACTGAATAGAGGGTAACTGAAAATGGTAAAATACACTTGATGTAGGACGTGGGTAACTCGCTAAGCATTGGAGATGGCAAACTAAAGTGACAAATTGACACTAACCTGCAAGAAAAAAAAAAGCAACATCAAATAAAAAGAAAAAAAAAATTAAAACAAAGTAAACGAAAAAGAAAAATAGAAAAAAAAAATGACTGTATGGTGTGGTCAAGATGGAATGTCTTCCACTTCTGAAGATGCCTCTCCTGGGTCAAAATTGAAATGCTCGAGATCCATAAATAGGTGACAATTTTTCAAGTCAACTCTTAGTGAAACCTGCTCTTCACTTTTTTTAGGCAACTCCTCTATCTTTGATTACCAAGCTTGTGTGCCATGATCTTGAGTTGTATCAAAAGCTACGCAAATATCAGCTACATTAGATGAATCACAATTAGGATTAAATTTAGAATTAATAATGAAATGTTCAAGAGGATCGGAATTACGAGTTGTGAAAGCTTCATTATCTATGAGTGAGTAATTATTCTTAACTCATGGATAACTCAATTGAGATTCAATTCCGTAATTCTCAATCAGAAGATATAGAACTATAAATCAAAATTAAATCAAATGTAACTCTTTAAAAAATCATTCATCACTTTTAAATCACACAAATTATTATTTATACTGAAAAAATCCAATGATGACAATATATCAAGGGAGTAATATTGCAGTAAAGAATCAAATCAATATAGACAATCAATTAATTCAAACATAATCAAAAAACTAATTCATTCAATAAAAAAAGCGTAACTGAATCTATAAACAGAGTAAATTCTATGATTATTCGGAAAAGAAAATATTAATAATAAATTGAGAATGATAAAACAAAGAGTTTTAATAATTGAAAATACTATTTAGTATACAAATTCACCCCTAACTTTACATAAGAATTTAGTTATCTATACACATGATGGACAACATAAATTCCAAGAAAATCAATGAAGCAATCGGCCATATTCCATGAGTTTTCGTTCTCATCCGTCGGCGTTACGTTTTCAGCTCTCGTTCCTCCCTTTCACGGCGCTACACGTCTATATATGTGTGTGTGTGTGTATACATTTGTATGTATGTTCCTGTGTTAAATGCCGTGTCCTTCTTGTCTTCCAATTCACTTGATTTACCGTGTATCATGTGAAGCCCATAAAGTGAAGCTGTGTTGTATTTATATCTCCATTGCAAGTTGAAGTGGCGGCCCATGAAGTAAAATCTCAATTGAAATAAAATGGTGCAGCTTGTTAACTCTAGCAACGTGGGGCATTACTTGAGTTTGAAATATCCTAAGCCCATGTGATGAAGAAGAGGAGGCCCATATGAAGTCATCCCATGCCTTTAAGTCAAGCCCATTTATTTGAAGTGCATGCCAAGTTCCAATATGAAGTCCAGCCGAATACAAAGTGAGCCCATTTAAGTGCTTTTTCCTTCTTTTAACTATTAAGAAATAAATAAATAATAAATAATAAATAAAATAAAAATAAAGAAGACAAATAATGCTTAAAGGCATCTCAATGTAAATAAGAATCTAATTTAATAAAATAATTGATATCCAATTATTTATATTCTCATTCTTTACAATTTAATCAAATATTAAGATATTTAGAGTGCAATTTCACGCACTCATCACCACATCACCCAATTTATAGACATATACCACAGCATCACAACATAGTTAATTAATGACAAAAATTAAATAACGAGTGATGCATGATGGACAATTATTAAATGACATGGCAATGACACCAAAAAGGCAAACATAATCATCCATACAATCACATCAACAAATTCAATTCACAACCAATTAGATATGGGGTATTCTATCCTCCATTTCTTGACCTCAAGCCCAACCAACTTACTCTCATTTTTTTATTATTAACAGTTACCCAATACTTTAGGCTGCAAATAAATGTTAGCGGATTATTAATAATTAAATAAAAACTCATATCGCATTGGAAAGCTGCTCACTATGTGGTCGAATAAATTCTAGAGGGTCAAGCGAGCATTACGATACGGTCCTGCGTATCAACAAGCAAGAAAGTCCCTATGTCGCATACATGCACAACATTAATAAAATAATATTTATAATAAATTAACTATTTAATTAAAATAAACCCCAAGGGGTTGGCTCAAGTGATAAGGCCTTGGTTTTAAGGTTCACTTCAAGGTCCAAGATTCAATACCTCATGGGAGCAAACAATCCTTTGGGGCCACACCCCCAAGTGAAAAGCTAGCGAATTAACCAGTTCCGTGTAGGGAAACTTTCGAGGGTGCGGTGCACGGGACCGGAGTTTACTCTATAGGGGTGGGTCCGAAGGGCCCTGGCTTGGAGAGGTTCCCCGACATAAAAAAAAAAAAAAAATTAAAATAATACATAAATGAATAATTATATGAAAGGATCAGCTCACCGAGGGGTTGTTTAAGGCGGCAGTGCAACAGAGGGACATCGGTAGCAAAGAAAACAGCGATGGCAAAGGGTTTGGTACTCATGGATTTGGGGTCCTTCTGGGCTTTAAAGGTGCAGATTTTCTAGTGGGGTGGCTTGGGAGGGTGGCACACTGTAAGAGGTGTGGCAATGCAAGATGGTGAACGGGGACGTCCCTAACTAACACGGGTAGCAGCAGCCTTAGCGTGTGGGGAGAGGCTCAAATCTCGGATGGGATGAGAGGAAACTCAAAACTAAACCCACAGGAAAGGTAATACTCGATCATGGGGTGATTTTCAAAGGGGAAAACATGGTCTATTTATAGGCCAAAGGGAGGGCACTATGCATGTGGCCATGGCTGCAATTGGGCATAGAGAGGCATGGCCATCGCTTGGCATGCGGTAGTAGGGGAGGGGCATCCACGTGATGCCAAGGCTAAGATTTGCAGCCCTTTTTTAGATGAAATTAGGGGAAAATAGGGGGAGGAGTTCACAATTTTGGGATAAAAGGGTGGGCTTACAGGGCGCGTGGCTCACGGGTTGGGGACGACAATAGAGGGTTGTGTTCGTCGTGGTCATAGGGTGCGTTGGTTCTTCCGTGTGGCGCAGTGGGAGAGATGGAGCTGGGCAACGCTGAGCTTTGAAGCTCATGAGTTTGCAGGTGGGAAGAAAACCAGAAGAAAGAAAGAAAATAAAAGAAGAATAAATACAAAAGAAGGAGGCGCAGTTGCTAAAAGAAGAAACCCTAAGGATTTCATTAAGTCTGGACACCAAACGGCACCGTTTAGGGGGGTGTTGGGACTGGGTTCAAATGTAAGACATGGCTCGGGCCCTGTCAACAACACACACACGGCCCAAATCATTTAAACACACACACAATCCCACAATAAATAAGCACACAAAAGCACAACCCAACAACAAAACAACCACTAGAAGGCTAGCCCATCTGAAAATAATTCAATAAATTCAACAACCAACACATTAGAATAAATCTCAACATAATAAAATAAGAGATATTAAATCCAAACATTAAGTAAATATGCCACAATAAAGTAAAACAAAAATAAAGTAACCCCACATTTAAACATATGAATATTCAACTAATAGTAGAAAAATAATAGGTCCAATATTAATTTAACAAATAATGCTTATTAAAATACAAGGGCAATAAAATAATAGGATCTCACGGGTGGCCTTGGCTTGAGACACCTAGATGATATTCAACGGGCCATGCGTATGAGGTTTGCTTGGAATCTTATTCAAGATAGTTCACTTGGGGCGATATTATTCAAGGAAAAATATGTGAGCAATAAATCTTGGGGTCTTATTAATCCTAACAAGGGTCTTGCTTTTGGAAAATGATTATTAGAAGCATTCCGTATGTTATGGAAAATTCAAGGTGAAAAATTCAGAATGATAATATTTTTTTCTGGTATGACAAATGGCGCGAACAGGGGCCACTGTGTGAAGAAATGCAAGTGGTTGGTTAGCCTTTACTGCGTGTGAAAGATTACAAACTATAAAATTCTTGGGATGTTGAATTGCTTGAGAAACTGGTTGGTGAGAACATTGTGGACAACATTTTGAAAATTTTAGCAAGATCCAAAGAAGGCTTGGATGTGTTAATCTAGACTAAAAAAGATGATGGGACTTTCTCTACAAAATTGGCGTGGGATTGCATTCATATAAGGGGGAATAATCTTCAACGGCACTCTTGGATATGGCGCAAGTTGCTTCCTCTAAAAATGTCTATCAATATATAGAAAGCTGGGAATTCGGCCTTACCGATTGATGATAGATTACACCAAATAGGCATCCCTATTGTTTCTTGTTGTGATTGGTTTGATGCATGTCATTATAAAGATCAGAACCATATCCTCTTTGAAGGTGTATTTCCCAAGCAAGTGTGGAATTATTATGGAGCCATATCCGGGGTTCCTCTTTGTCGGAACTGGAAAGATGTTGTCTCCTCTTGGTTTCAACGTGCAAACTCTTCTTCTCAGGTGGGCATCTTGTTCAGTCTTATTCCTGTGATTATCAGTTTCAGATTATGGAGACGTAGGTGTCTAGCTCACATGGAAGGATCTCTGTAATCCATGTCCATGGTCCTTAGCTCCATCAAATATTGGCTTGAGCTTTTTAGCAAGAATGTTCACAAAGTTTCAAGACTTTCAAATTTTGATGTGCAATTGCTCCAATCCTTAAATATTCCTTCGATGTCACCTGTTCCTTCTTGATGTAAAATTGTAAAGTCGTGCCAACCATCCTCAAGTTATGTTAAACTAAATAATGATGGAAGCAGTCTAGGCAATCCAGATCCTTCGAGTATTGGCAAAATTATTCATGATGCGCATGGACAACTCATTCACACTTTTGCTTCTCCCATTGGCATTGCTTCTAATAATAAAGTTGAATTGCTTGCTCTCCTCCAAGACATTAAATTGTATCAATAACTAGGGTTATCTTTTGTGGAAACCGAACTTGACTCTATATATGTTATTTTTTGGTGGAAAAATAAAAGATGTGATTTGTGGTACCTAGAAGATTTCTAGAAGGAAATTTCTAAAAGAATAGAGACCATGGATTACAATGTGCATCATGTTTTTAGAGAAGGAAACAAAGTGGCAGATTGACTGGCTAAGCAAGGAGCTGGTAGCATAACCTCTTCTTGGTAGTATAACCTCTTCTTGGTAGTACTAGTAGATTTACCATGTGTAGCAAGAGACTTTATTCGTATGGATAAATCTAGACTTCCCTCTTTACGTTTACATTAGTGTTTGCTTGTGTGTGTGTGTTTTTCTTTTTAGATTTTTAAGCATGCTTATATGTTTGAATAACGTTGGTTTCTTAGAGTATAAGTATTTTTTGACACTTGGTTCGGGGTTTTCTTGTAAGCCCCCAAGTATAATGATGCTTTTTCGGTATTTTTTCGCCACTAGTGAGGGTCTTATTAATAAAATTAGGATATGAGTCACTATTGAACATGTGGCTTTGACTCTTTACTAAAAATAAAGTTTGCCAAAAACTAAAAAATAAAGGAATAAAGAAGGTAGACAACTTGTATGTTGTTCCATGTCATTGGATTTCTTGATATATAAAATAGGTTGGTAGATTTTTTATTTTCACATTATGTTGCAGGCAGAACCTAGACTATGTACAAAATTGGTTGGGGTTCGCAAAGGTCGAGTCAGAAACTCAAGTGAGATGTGTTGCACTGAATATAGCATTTCATATTTTTTTATATGAATAAGCTGAAGTAGGATGGATTCATATGTATTTTTTTATTTAATGATAAAGAAATTATTTTTAATGACATTATGATTTTTTTTTAAAAAACATTTAAGTGTATTAAAAAAATTGATCAATAAAAAAAACCTAATTACATTATAGAAACCAATTCTTGGGTTACACCCTCAGCGGGTACAACATTTAGCTGAACTCTGCTATAGATGATGTTTCTACTTAGCTCGATCAGAAAGAGAACCAAATGGTGTTGAAGTGAACTATGATGAAGTTGAGGCTATCATATAATTGTCTTAATTATATTTTGATATAAATGGTCTTCTCTTCCAATAACTTACATATTAATATATAATAGTTTGATTTCGTTTCGTTGTTTCTTCCAACAAGGTGGCTTTTGGGTCCATTTTGGTAAAATTGTTTAATTTTTGGGTCCACTTGAAAACAATATGATTCTAACAATGTGTTCCAATCATGTGTATCAACTACCTTTTGATATGTCCATGATATAGGCTGCTACAAATTTACATCTTTTATTTTATTTTATTTTATAACTCTCCCAAGTTAACCCCTTCTTTGGTTAAATGTGCTTTGTTGTAGTCTTGAGGGACTTGGGTTTGATGATATTTACCCCGTGAGGATATTCTATAAGATTGAATATCCTAGCCTTTAGGTCAAAAATAGATAAAATAATGTGGAAATCATTTTAATCAGCTAGCATATAAAATGTATTGGTGTTTTTGCTTTTTTATAACTATTTACCCATTTATTTTCTTGATTCCTCTTGGCTACCAACAAAATTATTTATTGTTAAAATATACGACTTTGCTTATTGTCTTCAACAATATATAATTTTAAGTTCAAGTTATGAGTTATTTTGCCAATCAAGTCCAGTTTAAAGAATTATCAAAAAATTAAAGTCCGGTTTAAAGAATTTCTGTGTATCAGTTTAATGTTTATTGGAGTGAAGATTTGTTTTATTTTAGGGTTGCATAAAGTTATATCTCTCCATGTTGTCCAAGTGTTGGTCCTAAACGGTGGGAATATGAATTGATTATTTGCAACAAAACTTAGTAATTGGAATATATGAAATTGCTATAGGATTATTATCTTCTTCTTTGTTTTTTAATGTAGGTACTTCTCAAGACACAACAGAAATTCTTTGTTATGTATTTTTAGTAAAATCAGTCTTTTTCATTTTAGAAAGAGTTTCGAATGCGCTAAACAGTATGGTCGATAACCTGGTGATACATATTATGAACCATTAGATGGATATGAAAATATTTTAAAAATAAATTTATAAATTGATATATATTTTTTTAATAAACAAGGTAGTAATTATGTATAATGAAAATTATAAAATTCGGCATAAATAACGGTCCATGTATTGCACAGGTTATAAGCTCGTATATAATTATTCTACTCACTATAACTAATACTAATATATATAATAATAGTCTAATAGACTAATATAGATTAATTTAAAATCGAGAAAACGGACCGGAACTAGTAAAACTAGTACTTCTTATTTTGGAAGGTAACTTGTACGTAATCGATTTTAAAAAATGTAAAACCAATGGTATCTGTTCAGTTCTAAATTTTTTCCAAAATTAGACTGAACCAGATCGATTACACACCTAGTAGAATCCTCAAGACATGTGTTATGGGATGTGGTGCAGCTAAAGATATATAGGGCCAAGGTTGCAAAAAAATACAAAAGATGTTAGCCAACATCCTACATCTTGTACTTTTTGGGCATATGGGAGCAACTTGTTATGAACTTACCAAAAGAGGAGCTTGAAGAGGCAGCCATGATTGCACGTCTCATCTAGACTAGAAGCAATAAGTTTCTTCGTGGGAAATAATTTAGACAACGAAATTTTGTTCTCAAAGAGCTCGAGATGGCCTAACTGTATTTAGAAGCGTCAACCAGCCAGAAGTCACAAGTTCAATTGAAAGTTCTATTGAGTATTAATTGGAAGAAGCCTTGTGCATGGTGAAACCAACAATTATGTTGAGGGAGACCAACTTTTTTATTGTGCAATATATTTATATAAAGAATAATGTTACATACAATCATAAAGTATGCAAGCTCTGTGCACTCCCATTTGAAAAAGAAAATGGGATCCATTATTAAAAAAGAATTTTTTTATGTGGATCCTAAATTTACCTATTTTTTTTAGAAATAGTAGGAGGCAGGACTTGCACATCCTTAAACTACTAACAAACTACTAACAATATCATTTCGCTTATATAAATTTAAAAGAGATTGAAAAATCATAATAACATAACTATATATAAAATTATATCTTGCTAATTAGCTATATACACGTAGAAAAAGAATTCCAAACAAATAACTTAGTATATGTTTTAGATTCTAATAATAATTTTTCATGGAATACTAATCATTCATTATTATTTTTTGCAATGAAATGTTTAGAATTTATTTTCTTTATATAAACTATCAAGGGATCATTTAGAATGTCATCTTTTTTCTAGTATGTAAGCTACTTTATTAGATTTCATGCAATATCTAGATATTTTCGTATCACATCAAACATATAATGCTATAATTGAGAGTTTAGATAAAAAAATTTCTTGCTTAATGAAGTTTAGAGGATAAAATTTCTCAATTATTTTTCATATAGATCATCAATCTTAAATAATTTTTTTATATTTTCACTTTAGATTCCATATTAAGAAGTCTAATATTGTATATAAAAAAAACTTCGGGATCCATATGAATAAGCTTTTTATTTCTCCTAAACTTAGTTTTAATTTTTGAGAGGTCATATCCTTGAGTATAAATAATATATAGAAAATAAATAAAATTTTGGGACTATACGAAAAAAAAAAAACTAGAGAGAAATTTCTAACTATAATGATATATTGACATCTTAGAAAATTTTAGAAAGCATACGGAAATTATAACTTTTTTGGGGGTCATTTTATATATCTATATAATTATGTATAAAATCTAAGGACTAGGTTGTGGTTTCAAAAAGTTTTTCTTTTTTGTTTTGTTTTTTTTGGGGGGGTGGGGAGATGGCTGCCTCAAGTACAACATGGGTCTGCCATTGCTTCTGAGAGAACTACAAACTCAACTGGGACGCGGCCATTAATAACACAAGTGGGCGGATTAGCGTTGGAGCCATCCGCTTGCGGCTTGGGACCCTAAAGAGTTAAAAGAATTTTAAAAGCTAACTCTCTCTTCTGAAGTTTATGCCATGATGTTAGCCATTCTATTTTGCAAAGAAGCGGGTATTAACAAGTTTATTCTAGAGGGAGATGGTTTAGAATGCTTTCTTTAGGATTTGGGCTGCACTTTGGACGGGCATGGGGGAATTTCTGATATGCGCGCTTGAATAAAATTTGTGAATCGAAAAAAATGGCGGCTTTTCTTTCGCAGACAAAATATGCCGCATTTAGTCCTTTTTTATATATATATTTCTAACATTTTCTATAAAATATGAAAAGTTATAGTATTATTATAATATTTTATTCTAATAAATAAGAGAAATACTCTAATTATAAAGAAATTATACAAGAATAATTTTAGATTTTGATATGGCTTTATGTGATTTATAAAATTATAAGTGTATCTGACAGACAACATAAATCACGTTAGTTTATAAAATTACTTAATTTGCATAATCTTTTTGTGTTAGTTTATAAAATTACTTAATTTGCATAATCTTTTTGTGTTTAATAGGTCACAAAAAGTATATTTGATCAACATCAATAAAAAAAAATAAGAAAATATTCGGAAAAAAATATATAAAATGGGATAATGAGTTTTTATTTTTTACTTTCTTTTAAACTTTTTATTGAGTCTCGATGTGAAAAAAGAAACCGATAAAATGGTGAACCAAACCGAACTAGAAAAAAATATAAAAAATAGGATAATGAGTTTCTTTTAAACTTATTATTCATGAATAGACTTTTTATTCATGAATAATAATAATAATAATAATAATAATAATAATAATAATAATAATAATAATAATAATAATAATAATCTAATAACATAAACTTAATATAACGTTTAGTATAACACAAAATTAATCTTATAAATCTTAATATAGCATTTGATATAAGTTTTTAATCTTAAAGCTGAACATTTGACATATCTTATTATGAAAACTATATATATTAAGGATACATACATTTTATATTATTCTGATATGCGCGCTTGAAGAAGATTTGTGAATTGAAAAAAATGGCGCCTTTTCTTTTGCAGACAAAATATGCCGCATTTAGTCCTTTTTGATATATATATTTTTAACATTTTCTATAAAATATGAAAAGTTATAGTATTATTATAATATTTTATTCTAATAAATAAGAGAAATACTCTAATTATAAAGAAATTATACAAGAGATTTTGATGTAGCTTTACGTGATTTATTAAATTATAAGCGTATCTGACAGACTACATAAATCACGTTAGTTTATAAAATTACTTAATTTGCATAATATTTTTGTGTTTAATAGGCTACAAAAAGTATATTTGATCAACATCAATAAAAAAAAAATAAGAAAAAAATTGGAAAAAAATATATAAAATGGGATAATGAGTTTTTATTTTTTACTTTCTTTTAAACTTTTTATTGAGTCTCGATGTGAAAAAAGAAACCGATAAAATGGTGAACCAAACCGAACTAGAAAAAAATATAAAAAATAGGATAATGAGTTTCTTTTAAACTTATTATTCATGAATAGACTTTTTATTCATGAATAATAATAATAATAATAATAATAATAATAATAATAATAATAATAATCTAATAACATAAACTTAATATAACATTTAGTATAACATAAAATTAATCTTACAAATCTTAATATAGCATTTGATATAAGTTTTTAATCTTAAAGCTGAACATTTGACATATCTTATTAATGTAAACTATATTTATTAAGGATACATACATTTTATAGCATACTATATTATAATATATATTCTTTTTGATAATTATATTTCTATACAATTGATCATGTACATTTATATAAAAAGTGTAAGTAACCATCATATTATCACTAACATATATGTAGGCTTGTAGCCATGTATAGGGTTGTAAATAAATCAGACTACTCGACAGCCCACTCAGTATTCACTCGGTTAAACTCGAATCGTGAAAAAAAAAAAAAAAAACTTGCTCGTGAAAGCAGTTACCCGCGCGATTCGAGTTTATAACACATCCAACAAAACTCGACCCGACTTGGCTAAGAGTCGTTAACGCTCGCTCGTTTATGCTTGAGTTAACTTGTTAGCTTGACTCATTAGTTATTTATTTATTTATTTATTTTTGAATTTGATTCAAAAAATTAAAAAAAAATCGAGCTCGAGCTCGATTCGACTCGACTCGAGTTCGTTTATGGGACGAGCTCGAGCTCGAAGTTTAGTTTGTCGAGTCGAACAAATAATAAATAAAAACTCAAGCTCGGGCTCGATCATTTAAAATTTAATATTTGTATCAAATCAATTTGGTTAAACTCAAACGGGTCACTAATGAGTTTGCAAGTTGGAACAGGTTATGTCGTGTCAACTCGTTATCTTAAATGGTCGTGTTAGGATTAAAGTTTTTTACATGAAAACCTTAATGAGTCGTGTTCGTATTGACATACTTCTAGGCATAATATACATATTCTGACACGGCACAAATACGACTCGATTATACAATAAGGAAAATTCTAATTTTAAATCGCATAACCATATTTATGGCATAATTTGATTTAGAAAATAAATTTTAAAATTCTACACAATTACTTTGTAATCATCTTTACCATATATTATGCACCCACGTTTAACTTTAAATGTAAGTTTTAAAGAAATTGATCAATTTATCTTTATGGGATTATTAATTTATTCTTATTTTTATCTTAAAGTTCATTTTTATCATTTTTATCTACTGCAGTTTGCACCCTGCAAACATCATGGAGTTGACTATAAAGCCTATTATCTATACAGGGGCGAAACTATAATCTCATAAGTTTATACGTTGGTTTGTAACTTACAGTTCAACATATAGACCGGACAATTGTGTGATTCAAAAAAACAGAAAAGATGTGTGTAGTCCATTTTCGAGGTACTTTACAAGTAGGGGGAGCAAAATATTTCAGTATTGGAGGGCGTAAGAAGACACATGAAATCCGCCCCTGCTATTTCTTAAAAAATTCGTATTTCAGTATTGAATTCTTAGAAAATCCGCCCGGCCTGCTATTAATCAAACCATCAAAAATGCAAGAAGACACATGAAAGTTGAAACCCAACAAATATTGCAGGAAAACAAAGAAAGTGTAGATGAGCCCGACAGTATTGATGATTTGTTATGGAGGTGCTCTGTTTTATGAGGGCAAAACAGAGGATTCTAAATTATAGATGAGTCTGATAGTGTGAATTACATGAGATGCAGGAAATCCAACTTGCTACACGATAAGATCAAGATGAGAATATATTATTAGACATGATTATATTAGTAAATGAAGGTATTTGTACAAGCAATGATTATATAATATTAGACATAATTCCCCAAGCATCGGGTCTTCAATAATGCCGAAAGAGGGATTATCATGTAGCAAGTTAGTCGGGAAAAATTATAAGACCTCGAGGGTATTCGACAGACTCGAGACAAACCAATTTAGCTGAGAGCAGCTCCCTCGTTCTCCCTTGTTTTGACTCACATGTTGACACACAACGAGAGACATAAATTGAAGGGGAAGTTTAAGCCCCAAACCAAGGGAGAACAAGGGGTTAATGAATGATCTTGAATAAACTAAAAAAAAACAAATCAGAAAGGCTGAAGAAAAGTAGCATCATTACCTTCACAACCCAAGTAGTCCTCTCGACAAACTGATGGTGAATGTAGTAGGCGCGATTGGTGCGGCAGCCCTAGGTTCATGCAGGGGATATTGGTGCGGCAACCCTAGCTAAGTTCATGCAGGGGATTGGGGAAAATAACGGCATAAAGTGTGGGTTACGTGGGTAAATTGATTCTAAAAATTTTAATGTGTTCTAGAATTATAATCTTATTGGAAGAGTTATATTGAATGAGTTTAGTTGATTTTTGAGGATAATAATATATGTATACAATTTTTTTTACAACTATTTAATTAGTTAATTCAAATTAATTAATATAATTGGATCATTTCATTAATAAAAATATAATTAATTAATTAATATAATTGGATTATTTCTTTAAATCTAAAATAACAATTTGAATGACAAAGAAGTTTGCCTAAAAGTAATAAAAATATATAAAATTAAACTAAAGTTTAAAGCTGAGAAGTGATAAATTGACGGTATTTTTATAAATATTGGCACTGCTATATATTGTTACCGGTGCAACAATATAGATGCTGGGAAATGGGTGAAATTTTTGCCCGCGCATAATTAATAAATTTGTGGCATTTTTATAAATGCCAACAAAACTATATTTTATTACTGACGTAATAGTATAATCGCCGAGAATATAATTTATTTGCCGGCGTAAATATTAAGCGTCAACAATAATTCATTTTTACTGACACATAAATAAGCGTCACTAATATAAACGCTGTTAAAGTCTCTTTACTTTATCGACATTTATGCAAATGTAGGCAAATATATATTTGATTACTGACATTTAAATGAAACGTCGACAAAAAACTATGATTCCGGCATATATATCACCGCCGGTAAATATATGCAGTCAAATCATCTATAGTTTACCGGCATTTATTTAAACGCCGACAAATATATATTTATGTACTGGCATATATGTCTATGTGCCGATAATTATCGGCGCATAAACAATATGTCGGCAAATTACTGTTGTTACTGGCATTTATATAAACGCCAGTAATATAAATGCCGGTAAATAGGATTTTTTTTGTAGTGTTTGCAGGTGGTTAACAAGATGACAAGCGCAAATTGGAGTCAAGGTGGATTACTAGAAGATGCTAGGCAAGTTACTCACTTTGTTGATTGGAGTAACATCCACACTAAGAGGGATGCTAATATGACAGCTCATATACTAGCCAAAGATGCTCTTAATCTTGCTGAAGATCTATATAATATGATTTAGAGGAGATTTCAGATTGTATTTAAAATATTGTTTTCAGTGAGATGCTGTAAGCATTGCTATGAGAAATACATAATCTTGTTTAAAAAAATAAATAATTTTACAATCCGACATATTATATCAATCCATATCAATGTATAACTTTACTTTAATGAAATGTTTTTATCACTAAAATATTTCTCATATTTTCGATAAATTCTTTTAAAATCCTGATTTAAATATGAAGTAATGCTATGATAGATTCAGTCTTGAAATGCATCTTTAAAGAGACGTATGGTCTATTGTTAAAATATAATTTTTTATGCGTAAATTTTAAATTTATTTAAATGAATTACGTGAGACTTCATTCTAAAATAGCAAATATCATTTTTCTTAGATGTATCGAAATTTTTGTAAATTAGTTATAAGAATGTCATTATTCTAGTAAAATTTCCTCCGCATGGATGCAATCTTGCAGATGGATACGTGTAGTAAAGCTGCCTTTCTATCGAGAAAGGAATTTATAATCCGACAAATGCATGGAAAAAATCTTCTTCCCACCAAACCTGCTGCATGCTTTGGTGCCGAGAATGGCCGCGATTTTATCTGGCTGGAGAACGAGGTTCGCACCTACTGGCACACGAAGAATGCTGGATACCCACCCACAAACAGAGCTTTGGAATGTGGATTACAAAATCTCCTCCATCTGCATCCAAAAGCACGTAATTTAGATGGCTTCAAAATCCTTTCACTTTGGACTATAGACAAACACTTGACGGGTGTGAATGTGTGTGGAAGCGAGAAAAACATAATTATACAGGATAACACAATCTGCATTATTTTGAATTTATTTAACGAAGCTGTATCTATCTGGGAAGTTAACCTTGTAAGAATTTTATTTGAACTCTGTGTTCCATACACCCATCTTATCAGTTTAAAATAATTTAAAATATTATCGGTTAATATTTGAGTTATGAAGGGATAAGAATTACTCCTAAGAGATAAGATTAAAAGTCTGTATTTCTAATTATAGTCAAACACAGATTCTTAGAATTCTTGATGGTCAGAAATCTATAAATAGCATTGGGAGATTTAAGGGTTCTCACGTACAACATTAGAGTGCCTCTAGCCATTGGGAGATACTTGTGAGGCAAAAGTTGTTAGGGTGATCCTTCTCTCATAGTCAAATCAATTCTTCATCAGTCAGATGGAGAAATGTACGTTTCTCATATTGTTGTTTATTATTATTATAGATCATAAGAAATCGAATATCTATTTATTAATGTCATGTTAAAATATTTAACATGTGGTATCAGAACTTTAAATTACAGATTTTTTATGATCTCTATAAATATATATAGTGAATAAATGTTTTACATTTATATGTGACTTTATCATGAATACGAGAGATTGAAAAATATTGGGATGGGGAAACATCCACTCTGTGTCACAAGAACCACAAAAAATTGACGTGATGTATATTTGTTTTGGATTCATGAGTCTGCAGATTGTGAGGAAGAAAAGTCCCTCACGTTACCACGTATTAATGCATCTTCTTAGGTTTTATTTTTCCTTCCTCTATATAATTTTCATTATTGTCTGTTAAAGAAACTTTGAAGCAACCGTTGTGTAACCGAGTATTGTAGCCACTAGTTGGGAACCGTGTGCTGTGGAGGTGGCTCCACACATCAGCGATGTAAAGGGGCTAAGAAGCCCACTCGCCGAGCGGTAGTGGGTAGTCAAGCCCACTGGTCGCTGTTGTTGTGGAAAGAATAGTAAACAAAAAAAAAAGAAGGAAAGGTGACCTAAAAGTCACCGGCAGAAGATGGACGGTGCCCCCTCATCGCCTGCGGTGCTGGTAGCCGCAATTGAAGGCTACGCGGCTACCCATGTTCTAAAAACAGTGGGCAGCGGCGCCGGAACTTGAAGAAGGAAATCTTCTTCACTTAAGGTCAGGGCCTTGGGCCGGGTATAAGGGCTCTGGCCCAGTTCGACAGAAATGAAAACAATGGGCTATGGGCGCTGACCCAGTCAGAAAGATAAGATGGCCTGTTGTGGCCAAGTCATATAAAGAACAAAAAAATAGGAAGGAAAGTTAATGGGCTGGGGATGGGCTCTGGCCCAGTCCAATGGTTAAAAGTAGACAATGGAATCGGGCTTGTGTAGTTAAGCCCGACCCAGGTCAACCCAAACAGTTGACCATCTGAGTAAACTGGGTTGTGATCCGGTTTGCTGAACCGGATTGGTTCCAACCCAGACAAGATTAACTAAGATTTTATTTTGATAATAATAATTATAATAATATTAAAGTTTTGTACATTTACTCTCTCTTATATGCATATTATTGTTATACATGTTATTATTGCTATGTACATGTATAAAATTTTATTTTATATGCATGTTATTGTGTATTAAATTATATGCATGTTATTATTGTTAAATACATGTATTAAATTTTATATGCATGTTATTATTGTAATTTTCTTGTCAAATAAATTTTGGTTTAAACATGAAATATTTTATAATTTTTCTGTGGGAGTATGAATATGTACAAAGTAAGGCGGTTCTGTCTAAGAGATTGGAAATGCTAAATGTGTCCGTTGTGACCCTTCAATCTTTCCTAGGAACCTTGAAATTCTGTCTAGGAAAGATCAGTCTTTTCTGAAAATTTACTTAGTAGTATTATTCATACCTGCAATAAAATTCATCAAGGCATTGAAAAGTTTTGATTAAAGTTTTGTTTATCCGCTCTTATATGCATACTTTATCGTTATATGCATGTACTTAAATTATGTACATGTTATCATTATTAAACATGTATGAATTGCCTACTTGGCTCTTATTATCATGCCATGTATATCTAATATGGGATGAATGGTTCACATCAAAATCAAGAAAAGATTGGTTGTCCAAAAATACAAGATTTTCTTAATTTTAGTGACAAATTATTAAACCCATAATAAGGTGGATATGATGGAGGGAACATCTTGTGTGTCAAAACCTACTCTCAAAGGAGGGTTTTGATGATAGTACTAGTTTATCCATAAAAATAAGGTCGGAAGGAATAACTTGTGTGTCAAGATTTACTCTCAAAGGAGGGTTTTGATAACACTACAAGTTCATCCATAAAAGCACGGTTGGAGGGAACACTTTGTATGTTAGAGTTTACTCCCAAAGGAGAATTCTGATGATACAGCTAGTTCATCTACAGAATTTAATACCGAAACGAACACTTAGTGTGCTAAGATCTACTCCCAAAGAAGGGTCTTGATGACATTACTAGTCGAGCAATAATTGTTTAAATTCTGATTACAGTTTATAAGTGTCTAACTCAAGGCATTATATGATAAATATTATTGCCAGGTTACAAACCCTAAAAATGAAAGTAGAGAAGTCTTTCGTTGTTCAATTTATTCTGAACTCATTGCCACCTCAATATGGTCCATTCCAGATGCATTACAATGCTATTAAAGATTTATGGAATGTCAATAAGTTGGCAAGTAATGTAGTTCAAGGAAGACTAAGTTAAAATAATAATAACATTACTTTATTAATTGTGTGAATATAAAAGCTGAAAAAAAATGCACTATTATGGTAAAAAGAAACAAATTGAACTATCGAAAGGAAAGAAACTTGTGAAAGTTAATCAAGTTCGGTCTAATAGTAGCAAATGCTAAATTTGTGGAAACTGTTGGACGCATGAAAGCTAAATGTCATAAATGTAAGGCTTGATTTGAAAAGAAGGGTAAGCCACTTACCTTTGTATGTCTTGAATCAAACATTGTAAATGTTCCTACTAATTCTTGGTGGCTAGATTCATATATTAATGTTCATGTTTTCATAACTATGAAAGATACCTTACAAGCTAAACACTAAACTCCAGTGAGCATTTATCTTTATAGAAAATAAAAATAAGGTTGAAGTTTTAGCAATTGGAGATTTTCAATTAGTTTTGAGTACCGGTCAATCTAAGACCTTCATAAATGTACTTTCAGTGAGACATGATTTGTTTTCTCTATCTAGACTAGAACTAATGGTTATTCGTTTTCCTTCCATGATAGTAAAAGCCAAAGCTGATTTACAAGTGGTCACCAGCCAAGTGCTCGGGCAATACATCACCAATGGAGAAAAACTAAAGAAGTATCTCCAACTCGTATGCAATGAGGGAGACCACTTTTGTTATTTCCAAATACAATAGATCTCGAGGGCAGAGAACCAAAAAGTAGTTCATTTAGCAAAAATCACATCTGGAAAGGATGCACACCTACCCCTGATCAGATCAGTAGAGCCCCTTTCATCGGAGTATAAGTCTCCAATGTGATAGTAATCGTTCCCAAATGGGCAATGGACATCAATGAGTATTTGCAAGAAGGCAAGCTACCTATTGACCCAGATGAGGCACGGAAGGTCAAAAATAGGGCAACTCGATTTGTCCTATTAGAAGGCATATTATACAAGAGAGGCTTCTTCGAGTCCCTCTCAAATGCTTGTCACAAGCCAAAGCTCAGTACGTGCTAGCTGAAGTCCATGAAGAAATATGTGGAAGTCACATAGGAAGCAGAGCTCTAGCTGCCTGGATAACCCAAGTCGAGTACTACCGGCCAAGTCACATCGGACCCTTCTCGATGGCAAGGGGAGGGGCTAAATTTTTCATGGTAGCAGTCGTCTAATTCACCAATTGGGTCAAAGTGGATGCCCTCGCCAGCATCGCTTCCTAGAAAATCTCTAAGTTCCTATGGAAGTTAGTAGTTTGTCAATTCGAAATACCCTAGAGCTTTATACCAGACAGCAGGAAGCAATTTGATTAGGCCCATTTATTTGGAATGGTGCGCCAAATTTAAGATAAAAGTTAAATACTTGTCACTCGGGCACCCATAAGCCAATGGATAGGCCGAAGCAACCAATAAGATGCTCCTCTCAACGCCCAAGAAGAGACACAGGATGCACAAATGAGCATGGGCTAACGAGATCCCCGGTGTACTGTGGGCATACTAGACAACTATTCGAACTCCTATTGGTCAGACACCATTTGCCCTCACTTACGCGAGCAAAGCAGTGATATTTATCTAGAAGGTGGAGGCGGATGTAGATCTTGGAGGAGGAGGGGATAGCCAGGTCTCCCTTCCGGGAGGAGAGATGTCGAGTTTAGAGTTTCAAGATTGAGCTCAAGATCAGCTAGGAGTTCAGCCCTTAGCCTTCTTAAACCCTCCTGATAGCCATAGTCCCAAGCAGTATTACAAATGATCGAAGCCTAGGACAGCCAAGGTTTGAGCCCCTCCGATCACCTGTTGGCATCTTCGAAGGAAGATCAAACACTCATCAAGTCAGCTTCCCAGGCGACCCACTTTCACTCGGAAAAGGCCAACTCCGATTCCCAAGCAGCCCGTTCCCACTTCAAGATTGCCAAGGCTTCCTCTCGAGCTACAAGTTCCCAAGCTAAAGTGGCCAACTCTATTCTCCAAGCGACCAACTCTCTTTTGGTGTATGCCCAGTCATGTTCGACAGCAGACCAAGCCTCCGAGAGGTTTTTGCATCTCCTGTGGGTAGCTACGAGAGACCTTTGAACCTCATTCAGCTTTGCTTGTAAAGAAATATTACTCTCATCCAAGCTACCCTTTTCCATCTTCAGCTCTTCAACGATCTTTATCAACCCCTCGCACTTGTGTTTAGAGGTTTCAAGTTGATCGTCCGTTTGTTTCAACTTGAAGTAGCCAAATCTACAAACCGTCCCAAGCTCCTAGTTGTATTCCTAGAGTTCTGCCAACTCAGAACCAATTGCTTCAGTTAGCTAGTTTTCAACCTAGAACTAAAAGGGATTTAGTCAAACTCATTAAAAACAAAACAGGGATCAAAAGTAGACGAGTAAATAAAAAGACCCACTTGTACAAGGAGAGGCTGCAACATCTGAGCTATGCGTCCAATGGCAGCTTCATGTGCCCGACCAAAAATCGAAGGGACTCTAGACCCCGAGTTCGATCGTTGACTTAGGTCACACCTTGGCCTAGCCCTTGACCTAAAGAGCTAGCCAAGGGTAGCAATTCTACTGTGAAGTTGAAAGGGAGAAGAGGAACAGGGCAAAGTGCTAGGACGAGCTCCAAATGACCACCCCATCTTGAAGGTTGTATTATGTCCTAGGGACTCTTCATCAGTAAGAATGACAATTGGGACCTCGCCTCCAGTCGAAGCCTCGCGCTCCCCTTGGTCGCCAGCTCCAACGTCATCCTCGTTAGGTTCCTTCTTTTCATCATAGCTCTCGTTCTCATCTCAATCCTCGTCTCATCCTGACCCTCTTCATCCTTGCCCGAATGGGCTTTGACATCTTAGGTGTTAGAGTCCTCTGACTCAGACTCCCTCTGGGAGCCAGAGCCTAGACTAGAGCCTTCATTTCAAGCTCCTTTCGGGCAACTGGCTAACCCTAGTGACTCTATTGTACGACTCCTGATTAATGGCATTATCAAAGGATGGGAAAGCCTCAGCATTGGAAGATAAAGGAGGGGGTGAGCTAACGATTCCAAGAAGGTAGAATCGATCTCTTCATCATCAAAAGAAGCAATCCCTACCGCCTGGCGAGCAAAGGCCAAGCAACTGTTGAGCCTTGGCCCGAATCTCCCCTTCCTCTCGAAGAGAGAGGTCAGATGACGGGGTAGGCGATGGAGTTCAAAGCGTCAAGACCCCCTGAAGGTAGAGGGAACCCTGTCATGACTACTTTTGGTCCTCCTCTCTTGTTGACCAACTTGACTTCGGGCCCGCTTATGAGACGGGAAAGGAGGATCCACAGGGATCCCCAAAAGGTTGTGATTCTTAGCATATGATATGTTTGGTTGAGTCAGGTACTTTAGGATGTTTCTCTTAGAAAGCAAGTTGTCCAACCCAAGCAACTCAAGATTGGCCCAAGCCTAGGCCAGCATGGATTCCACCTTGTTAACCTTCGTAGGGGTAAATGCCACTTCAAGACTTCGCGCGGACAGAAGAAAACCACCTTAGTCCGCCTAGATTGAGAACTCGCTCGCAATCTCATTCTTGGGAAATTCCCAGCCGTCTCCCAAGACATAGAGGAACTTCTTATAGTAGTCTTTCGTGGTAGAATGCCTATCTTCCATCCAAACCAGTTTTCGATCTTTATGCTTGACTTGGAAGCCGACAATATTCCCAGGACAGAGAATCAAACGATACAAGGATGGAAACTCCTAGGCAGTTAGGTCAGGATAAACATCGTTTCGCACTGAGAAAGCTACTTGGAAGGCCACGCAACTGACCAGCAGTAGATGCCAACCATTTGGCAAGATCTGACCCGGAGCTAGACCTAGATAATGAAACCTCACAGACAGGTCGGATAAAAGGAAACCAAAAACCCTTCGAAAACATGACAGGAAACACCACGACCTTCCGAGCCTTACTCGTCGAGTCTTAAGCGTTGTCCATTCTCCTAGGCGCCTCTAGGCCAATTCGATACGAGGTATTGCAATTCACCCTGAGTGGTTGGACGTTGAAGGGGGAAGAAAGTGGATGTCCAACCATGCCCAACAAAGGACGCAGATGGAGTAGAGGACGAACTTTTGGAGGCCATAGAAGTTGGGAGAAAAGCTGGAAAGAAATCAATGCGTGTGGGAAATGAAGTGATGTTATAGCCAATGACTTGACATAATCCCTAGGATGTGGAACATGGAGAGCATGAACCAATAGGGGCTGAGAGGCATGCACAGCCATTCTGGACAAAGTAACGATGACACGCCTATGTGGAACACGAGCCAATCACGACCTTTGGACATTGCATGTCGGTGACGCTAATAGTAGAGTCAAAGTGACGAGGTATTATGCTTAAGTGTTTTGAATGCCTTCGGTTCGGGAGACGAACTACCAGATTCATGCCACGTCAGTTATCTTGGGTTTGGGAGACAAACCACCATATTCAAGCCACGTTGACTACCTTGGGATGGGAATATGAATCGCAAGATTCAGCCCTGGTAAAGTAGGATCCCTATCAACCAACTCGGGGTTGTGAAGACAGAAGGTTAAGACAGAATTCCCACCATCTTCTCATTAATAATAATTCACGAGGTAAAAAATGAGGGAAGAATAAGTATTTTTTTTAAAAATTCATCAAAGTGCCTTTGTTGAGAATTTGCAGGGTACTGTGAGGGAAGCCCTATTGGGTCAAGCCCATTCGACAAGGAAGGACAAAAGGCCCGCAAGGTCAACCCTAACCTAGCTTGGGTGAGACATGGAAATTCGACTCAAGGGAGGAAACTAAGACAACACGGGGAGCCTGTGAGAATCAAGAAAGGGACATGAGTGCTTGAATGGTGTGAACGACGACTCACGCTGAATTAAATGCTAAACGGGATAGGATTACACTAAGCGACACGCTGCATTAAATGCTAAATTGGGCGAGTCATGTCGCATTAAATGCCAGCCGGGAATCATGGCTTATTAAATGTTCCCACGACCATGTCAAAAGGTGGGGAGATCACCAAACCATTAGTAGTCTAGAGAGTCTCTTCGAGTCTCAAAGTCATCGACGTCATCTTTTCCTGCAATTCCCACAAAGAACGATAATGAAAATATAAAAGGGTAAGATTTCGAGAAATCTCAGTAAGTACACAACTATCTCAACAAAATCATTTCGAACATACATATAAGCGAATAACAAACAGAACATGTGTCATGCATATGCTCATGAAGACTTTCATTAAACCTGATTTTCTTTCAATCTTGACACGTATACCTGCTTTTCATAAAAATGGTTCATCATATATGTAATTCTTTAGACTCATACTTTTAAAAACCTTTTTCGTATAAACTTTTCATTTCTTTCATCATTTCTTATTTTAGGCGCCACTTATCATATTCATATCATTCTTTGACCTCGACGACAGTTACGTATTGCCTTCACCATCGTCACGTCAGTCATATGGGAGTTACATATCACCTTCTCCGTCATGACGTGAAAGTTCTTATCAGTGATACCGAAGTTACGTATCACCTTCCCTGTCACTATTTATTTTGGACACCTCACGGTTCCCCTATACACTGCGTGTTCCTTGCTAGTTATCGTAGCACCCGGCAACCGTATCAAACCTAAGTGGCTACGTTTCGCGCCCTTCATGCTCTTCATCACTCGATGATTGATAACTCACCGAGCGACTACAAACTTATTCATATATCGGTAAGGTAAAAGCCAACACCGCTTTTTGGGCACCCACTAGCTTTAAGTGTGACCAAACTCCGGACACATTTTGGAGCCATACATGGTCTGTCGACTGTTCTTCGTCGACGTAGGGGCTTTCACTCGACTTTAATCACTCCTGAGTGAATAGGGAGTTCCACTAGGGCACTATCCTGTCCCAGCTTTTTGGGTTCTGTAAAACTTTAATTTTTTTCTTTTCCTTTGAAAATATGTTTGACTCAAAAACATAATTTTCATGCTTCATGCATGTGACATGTAACCATTAGTGCTTAACATGCGAACTATGAGATTAGTTCAAGCACACGTATACTTTATCATGCTTATTGGCAAATCAACCAATCACATGAATACATCTATACTTCATATAAAGCACACAAATGGGCTCAATACACAAAGAGGGGCATTCGGCCTTCACCACTAGGGTTGGGCCGAGACCCTCCATGACAACTTCCTAGGGTTTTCTTCTTCTATCCTCCTCCATGCATTCATCAAACCTTAACAAAATTAACTAAACATTTTTAGCACCACTAATAGGGGTTGCCTGAACCCTATAATCCTTAGGATTAACATTTTAATCACTTTTCTTTCCACCAAAATAGCATACTTAATCATACATGTTAAACCGAAATATCATGCTATTGAATCCTCGTAGCTTTCATGCTTCTAAACCTTCCAAGTATTCAAGACTTAATCATCATATAAAAGAATAGTTGATCATTGAAAAACTCAACCTTAAAACCTTCAAATCTGAAACCCATATATGCACCCATTCAAATCATTTTCAAACTCCAAACATCATTCTTTTACGTGCATGCATTTTGTCACCAATTTTCATAATAATCATGCTCTCTTTTTCTTTTATAACAAAGTAACTAAGTCCACCAATAAAAATGTAAATCTCAAGCCTATAATCATATACCTTGCTAGGCATGGATTTACCACTAAACATACAAGGCATTTCTTCAAGCATTCATCCTAGCATCACCAATCATCCAACAAACATCATCTTAGTCATGCATGCCTTTCCTTATCACTATATACCATATCAATATGCTTCATTTTCCTTTACAACAAATTAACTAAATCCATCAAGATAATATAGATTCAAGCCTACAATAACATATGGACTAAGTATAGATTTTTAACTAAATAAACAAAGCATTTCTTTCAAGAGAACCTAGCCTAGCATCTCCAAGCACTCAATAAACTTAATCTTAGTCATGCATGCATTTCTACCATCATCATATATCATATCATCATCTTTCATTTCTTTTGCAACAACTTAGCTAAATCCACCAACATATTCAAATTTCAAGCCTAAAGAATCATATGGATCAATCATAGGTTTTCTACTATCACAACAAAGTCTTTCCTTTAGGAAAAACATATTCTAGCATTTTCATACACTCATCAACCAATACAAACACATTCACTCAATATATATATAAAGAAGGCTAAAGTCAAGATAAATGTGCACTTACAATACTCCAAGTAACAAAGATTAGCTCTGAAAATATACAAAAATAATCCATTAAAATAGTTCATAAACATGTAGTTAAAGAGAAAATCTTAAGGATATAAACCTTGGTGTGTGCATGTGATCTAACCTATATTTCTATTCTTGAAATAGCTTAGGCTTTTGCATTACCTCTTCAAATAGTCTTCTACTCAAGAAAACTTGCTTCAAGCTCCACTAACTTAGGATATTTTATTGTTTAGAAGGTGGAAGAAATCAAAGCAAAGTGAAGGTAGAGTGGAAGGGAGAGTTGCCGAGAGGTGGGAGTGAGAGTGTGAGTGTGCAAGTGAAGCAAACAAGTGGGAAAAGACCAAGGCATAGACCATTCAGCCAAGAGGAAATTCTAGGCCTCTAGGTACTCATTTCCTTAGTTTTAGGAATGACTTTTGATGGGATGAAAGACTCTTAGATTGACTTATATCAATAGGGTATGATCATGCCTAGTTTTAGGTGGTCCTTGGCTTGAAACTTCCTCCCTTTTCATCCATGGCCGGCGTCCCACATGGGCTTAACCCCTCAATTTCTTTCACATCATCTCTTACACACTCGTCCATCATCTCACAAGTCCCTCACCAAGATCTCAATATCAAATTTGGGGAAATGGTACAAGTCCTTGTTCGGTCAAGGCATTCCTTGACTAATCCGAATGCTCATCCAGCCTCCATTGCTTTTCTCTTCTCACAAGCAAGCCATCCATCAACTATCAAATCATTCACTCTTACACACACATGTCTTACACTCTCTTACACAATCTCACATTTCAAACTCACCTAGATTTGGGAACACTTGGAAAGACTACAAGTGGGAGTAGTTGGCTACTCCATCCCCTCTCACCCAAAACCATACTTGAATTCCTTTTGCCATTTCTTCTTTCCAATTATGCTCCCTTTTGACATATCACTCAATCAATCATCTATCATACACTAACAAGTTTCTTCAAGATCTTCCATCTAGATTTGGTCTCTAGGGAAACTCAATTGGATTTAGCACTCCCATTTCCCAAACCACCCGAACCATCCTTCCTCACATCTTCCTCTCAACTACTTTCCTCTTCCACCAAATTTAGCATATGTCACTCAACTAAATTTGGTATGCTCCTAGGGAAATTAAATTGGAAGACTTCTTCCTCTCCAAAAATAGTCACCTCACTTGTCACCATCACACCCTTACAAGTCAACACATGTCTCTAAAGATTTTCTTACATAAAAATATATATTTTTGTCATGTCAAGGATAGGCTTCACATTGGGAAACTCAAAGTGAAGTAAGGTTGGCTTCCCCTTATTTTTTCTCACACGTATGCTTCTCTTTTCCAAGCCACCAATTCTCTTCCCAATGACACATCATCTCAACTTGTCACACATCTTCCAAGTGATCTCCCTTACCCACAAATCTTCTACTTCTTACACAATTTAGCACAAGTCAATCACTTAGATGTGATAGTCTCCTAGGAAAACTCATTTGGAAGAATTGGATTTTTCCCCTTCTTGCATCCCACGTTGTCCATGTGTCCAAATGATGAGAAGATCTCATCTTGGATACCATACCTCATCCTCCAAGATACAACTAGTCAACCCTCTAACCACTAGTCTTTTCCCTCTTACCTACTAGTCCTTAAGGACTCACTAGAGTTCTTCTAAGTGTGATATGTGTCTCCATGCATGGATTTGATTGACTCATGGATCCTTCTCATGGGCTTATGGGCTTTGATACACTAATTTGGGCCAATATCCTAAACCATGTTTTCGAGGCTCAATTTTAAGCCCAACTTCAAGTGTTTAAATAAATAAAATACCTTTATCACTCTTACAATAATTAATTAATTTAAATAAAATAAGGGACGAAATTCTGGGTTGTCACACCTAAGGTAAACTTGCGTTCTTTGACACCATCGACCGAATGATAACTACATTGTGACACAGGACAATCTCTACAATCTCTACACTTTAGTTGAGCACAACCGCTCCTATAAACAATGCCCAAGTCTTCAGAAGTAAGGTTACATTTTTTAATCTCTTGTCTTCATAGTGCCTTTCCTATTTTCATCTCAATACTGACTTTGTCGTCAAAACAATCTCAGACCTCAACCCCACTTTCTACATCTGCCATCCATTGTGCAACTCCAAACGGATTGGATTATCACGGAGTAGTCCAAACTGCGAAATACGTCGAGAACATATATATATATATATTCTCTCCAAGTTCATATATTTATTATATATATGGAAGTAGATAGAGTTGATCATCTATAACTTGGATTGGTTGATTGCATTCATGATAGACTGACACTCTTTGATAAACATAATTTTTCAATTAGGATCTAGTAGAATTCACATGATCAAGCTCTAGAATGTAAGTCTCGTATGTTATTACAGATAAGATGAGATCAGTTGAGATAAAAATTGAAAAATTAAATAAAATATATATTGTTAGAATATATTTTTTAGTTTTAATTTTGTTTTAAAGATTTGAAAAGGTTGAATTATTTATTTCTATTAATTTTTGTAAAGATATAAAATATATATATATAGTTAAATCAAATAAAATAATATAAAATGATCAAAATAATACTTGTGAAAATAAACGAGCCGGCCTGATTGCAAGAGAGATAAGAATAATTCTACAAGGAGTCGATTTTTAGGGAGTTGATGGAGAGTCGATTTTGATTTAAAAAATATTTCCTTCATTTTCAACTTTGATTTCAATTTTTATACCAAAAACAAATAAATGAAACTTATTAAATCCATGAAAACAATGTTGAAAATGAGGGAAATCGTTTTTAAATCAGAATAATTTTATATGGAATTGATTTTAGAAAATTGATAGAGAGTCGACTTTGATTTAAAAATTCTCATTTTCAACTTTGTTTTCATGGATTTAATGAGATTTGTTGATTTGTTTTTTTGTATAGAAATAAA
This sequence comes from Platycarya strobilacea, assembly GCA_036898215.1. Lineage (NCBI taxonomy): Eukaryota > Viridiplantae > Streptophyta > Magnoliopsida > Fagales > Juglandaceae > Platycarya > Platycarya strobilacea. The sequence continues at coordinate 44,430,480 of CM072550.1, forward strand.
AAATAAGGTTAAAAATGAAAAAAAATTATATAAAATTATTTTTTAAATCAAAATCGGCTCCTTAAATCCTATAATCAGCTAATTATTTTCGTAGTGACTTTATGTAAACAAGATATAGTCGGCTGACGTCATCAACTATTATTTAAAAATAATAATAAAAGAATAATTCTACAAATAGTCAGGTTATGTGTAGTCGAAGTATAGTCAGCTGACGTGGCATCACTCCACGTCAACCAACAAATTAAAAAACAAATTGAATTTTCGTCTGCGTTTAGGTGGGGGGAAAGCGGGACTTTGGAGAGAGAAAATGAACATTTTGAGGAAACCCGCGTGTTTGGAGAGAGAGGCTCTGCGATTTCAACTCCGGCATCGTCATCCCAAACGCCGGCGTTCTTCAGCCCAGACTCCGGCAAACTCCCACCCCAACTCCGGCCATCTTCATGGTGGCACGAAATCCCAGATGCGTTGAGTTTCTTCAGCATTTTCCCGATCGCAGAGTCCGGCGTTCTTCAACCCAAACTCCGGCCATCTTCATAGTTCCACGAAATCGACTGGTTTGTTGAATACGACATTCTTTTTTTCTGATGGAATCCTAGAAATCGATTGATTTCTTCCTGGGTTTGGGTTTGGGTTTGGGTGTCTTCGATTTGTTCTTTATTCAACTGCTTTGAATCCAAGTGGCTGGTGATTTTGAGTTCTTCAAAACCCACCAAAGTTTTTGGCTTTCAATTCGAGTGTCTGGGTGAGTTTTTGTTCTTCGTTCAACTTTTTTCTGATTTCTATCTGTGGAAAAATCCTGCCTCTGACGTGGAAGTACAAAACATAAAAGAGAAATTATGTTTAGAGCATGATGATCATGAGGATTTGTATAATTTTTTTTTCCTATTACTCTTTAGGGGAAGTATTCTGTGGAAGTCAGCCTGAAGGGGTAACGCATCTCTGGCATTTTGCAACAATAGTTCGGCATTCATTGGTGGAACTCCCGTGAATTTGCTCTGCTTGATACCGTTGGATTGATCTTGCTTCCATTGGTCCTCTTAGAGTCTTAAGGCGAGTAGGTCAGTGAACTCCATAATTCATTTCAATTAGCAACAAGTTAATCAATTGAAAATTATAAATTTGACGTTTTGGCAGAAACACATTTGAGTATATATGTTACTAGCTTGATACCACTATATATATATTTTCCAATGCAATTAATTATCATTAGTTGAAACATTTATCAAGCACCACAACCTAGGGAACCTACCTCTAATATTTATATTATATAGGCTAATTAATTGATTGAATGAGTCTTGAGGATGCTTAATCTGCTTAGCATTGGATCCATACAAGTTGTATGTATAATAAAGTGCAATTGGAGTTCATGAGTTTTCAGTTTATGGGTATTTCTCTATTTTATTTTTAATTGAAAATGAATATAAGAGGTAATGGGTAGGAAGGTTCTAGATGAGTGAAAGTCTTGGGTATAATTAAGTTGAATTTATATCATAATTTAGATTTTGAGAGGAAACCAGGATTTTCTTCAGCTTTATTGTTTAATATCCTTGTAAATGCTATCTCTTTTTCCATATATGCTATCTCCTTTTGTGGTAAACACAAGTTCTAATGTTATTACACCATCCACCTCCCTGCCACAAGATATTTTATTAAGTTAAGCGATCAATTAAGATATTTGAATAAGGAGTTGCGATCATACTAACCAAAAACTGGGATAATCGACTAGTGATAGTGATAATGATAACAACAACAGTAGCAGAAATTTCTGGGGGTTGTTGCTGTGTTCTGTTGATTTTTTTTTTCTTTATTTGATAGAGAAATGAGGGGAAAGCAATTGGCTTAATGGCTTTCTTAGCTATATGCTCAAACTTTTTTAGATAGTCAGGTTAAAGGAAGATCCTCATATATGTTTCTCTATTTTTTTTTTGCAGAAATACTGATGGAGATAACAAATGGGACTGGACAATACCCTGGAGGGTCTATTTCCTTTGTTGTTATTTTTTTTTTCTCTACTTTGTTGTATAATTAGTGGGAGACCTGGATTGGTGTATTTCATTTCATTCATGTATGTTGAGTTATTCAGATTAATTAGTCTTTGTGAAGTTGGGAGTATCTGTTTTGTAATTTTTGTGCAACCACTTGTTGCACGAGTTTTTCCCACATAAGCATGTTTGTTGCAATATGCTATATGTTGAACGAGGTTCTGGATGTATATTTTAGAGCAGGTGATACAGATTTGGATCTTGTATCATATTACAAGCATCATTTTGCACAAATTTAGGACTACGAAAAATCATTCTTGTTGTAATTTTGCAGCCTATAAAGCTTAGAATTTGTGGGAGGTTGCTGTTTTTGCACATGGGGCTGGATTAGCACACAAAATTAATGTGATCATAACTTTAAATTGAAACCCTTTGATCTCTAAAAGTGCATTGGAAATTCCCTCTGAGTTATCCACACCTTTTTATAAACTCTCAAATTGTATTACCCATATCTTTAAGCATCTCTTTTCAAATCAACTCATACGCTTTTAAAAAGTTGTTAATATTCTACAATACTTAATTGAAATGAATTGAAATAACTAGGAAATCTGAATTGAAAATGACCAGGAGATCGCCAAGCTATGAAATGACCAAGATAATACTTGATTCACCAAACTATAAAATAAGCAGGAAATAATTGAAAATGTAACAAAATCAAGCAGCCCCCATATCATCATCAACCAAGTAACAAAAATGGGTCATCGATAAGTAACCAAGAAATCTGAATTGAATAACTCCTAGTTAATACCTTAACTTCAGTTTAGATCAATTAATCTGAAATTACATAACAGATCACTCCCAACTTCACAAAGACTAATTAATCTGAATAACTTAACATACATGAAAGAAAGAAAATATACAAATACAGTTCTCCCACTAATTATACAACAAAGTAGAGAAAAAAAAAATAACAAAGGAAATAGACCCTCAAGAGTGTTGTCCAGTCCCATTTGTTATCTCCATCAGTGTTTCTGCAAAAAAAAATAGAGAAACATATATGAGGATCTTCCTTTAACCTGACTATCTAAAAAAGTTTGAGCATATAGCTAAGAAAGCCATTAGGCCAATTGCTTTCCCCTCGTTTCTCTATCAAATAAACAAGAAAAAAAAGAAAAAGCAACGGAACACATCGACAACCCCTAGAAATTTCTGAATAGGCCAATCAAAATCCTTTAAATTTCTGAATGGGGTTCCTTGTCAAGGATTTGTTTTCCCTCAACTTAACAAATGGAGGAATCCTTAGACCTCAACTAGCCCTTGGGTTGTTACTCTGATTGCTTTGTTGATCTTAATTGTTTTCACTCTTAATTTTTCAATTTCTTGAAGTAATATTGGAGAATCATTCCTTTAAATGGAAGTTTTCGTTGCAAGCCTTTCACATTAACTTTTTTTTTTCTTCTAACTGCTCTTATAATAAGTTGCAAATTATGGATGTGAAAGGTGCTTAAGGACAATTGACACTTCCAAATATTAACTAAAATAATTTGAATTGCATGTTTAATCTTTATAACTGTATTTCCATATGTGATTTTATCTGAGTTCTAAGTTCTGAGTTCTTTCATTTCCGACCATACATTCATCCCCAGCATGCCTTACAAACCTTTCTTTTCCTCTCTATTATTTCTTTTTCAATTAACATAGGAATAAAAACCTGGTCTCTAATCACCTATTATATTGTTTCCAGCTAATATTCAATCTATTGTTCCTTAACCTACAGTTTTGTTAAGGACTATGACAAACATTTTCATAGAACCACTCCCATCACTGTGGTTGACTATGTTTCAGTGTATTCAAATCAACGAAGACGCACCCAAGTCCATTCTCCAATATTAAATAGGGAAAGCCTAATGCGTTCAAGAAAACATATGCGAGAAATTAGGTATAAGCGCACAACTGAATGCTCCGTGTGCTATCCAAACAACCTATTCAATCTCATGTCCCGAAATCAAACCCAGAAAATGAGGAAATTAATGTAAGACAGAAAGAACGAAATATTGAGGATGGCCAGGAGAGAAAGTGTTATATTACCTAGCGAATCGAAGTCGAGGATGAACCGAAGGGCTTCAATCTCTTCGCAAGGTTGAAGACGATGGCATCTGGTTTCTCTCTCTTCGCAATGTGATCTTCTGACGGGTTTCTCTCTTCGTACGCAGGATGATGGCCGAAGGTTGAATGGTCGGAGGGAGTCAACGGAGGGAATGACCGGAAATTAGTCGATGAAGTTCTCTGGATTTCGCACGCGAGAGCTTCAAATTAAAGTAGATTATAATAGAGCCTCTCCCTCCAAATACGCCCTCAAAATGCTCATTCCCTCTCCAAACTCCCGCTTTCCCCCTCCTAAACGCAGATGGAAATTCAAATTTTTTTTTTTAATTTGTTGGCTGATGTGGTATCATGCCACATCAGCTGACTATGCTTCGACTACATATATCCTGACTACGTGTAGAATTATCCATAATAATAAACCCTATTAATAAATAAAGGAAAGGAACAACTTTTTTCTGGAAACACTAATCTCCTTCTCTGTCTCAAGCCTACTGAAATGAGAGGTTGTAACTTGTATTCTTCTCATTTTTCTCGTCTTCCAGCCTCTCATTTCTAATATGATCGTCCAAAGTACCTGAACTCTTCTTCGACTTATACGACGACGACAATGACGAAGAAGAGGTGGCAGTAGCAAATGAAGGCCATAGTCCATGTACTATGAGTCCGAAGTCCTCGAGGCTCCGTTGCCGGCGAGGATTAGTATTGGTGGAAGCAATAGGTTTGCGTCGAATAGGTGAGAAAGATTAACTATTTGGAGATGGGAGTCCCGTTGTTTCCGTTGTTTCGGGCGAGGGGATCTGGATTTATTATTATTATTATTTTTAAATAATAATCGAGAGCTCAGTTTTTTTCATCTTTTGTATATGTTTTTTTTTTAATTTGATTTGAAAGAAAATCAATCCTTATCATATAAGCAGCGTGGAGGGAATAATAGAGCAATTTCTTAAATAAGAAGCATTTATAAATAATTTGAATGATTATTAGAGGGAAAAGTAAAGAATGTAAAATGAAAAATAATCACTAGCTTGAACTGTGAGTTCTCGAAAGTTTGTATTTTATGTTTCTTCTCGTCATTTCTGACTAAGAACATTGATGTGGATTGTGGGTGGTGGCCGGAGGTGCATTAATCTTGAATGAGTACTGATTTTTCAAATATTCTTTTTGATGAAGACAGAAGCTCAACGCGTACCGGTCCATTCTACTCAGACTCGGACAATTATTTTTTTATGATCTGAAACTCGAAGTTTATACGAGAATTTGTTGGCTCTGGAAGAGAAACTTGAAATTAGCGAGGCCCAGGAAATACAGAAACACATCTGGGATATGGAGTGAAAGGGGGTCCAACTTGCCCGGGCCCGGGCCCACAAGATTACCAGGCCCAAGGCCCGTTACCCGCACCTACCTCGACGCAGCGTCCGAATCCAACTGGGGAGACCGAAATCGGGGACGAGCCGAGTCCCTGATTTTCCCGATCTGGGCAGGAAATGGTTAAACCGGCTTCCAGAACACGCTAAGGGCAGAACGGCGGCTCACGTGCTGGTATATCTCCTGAACCCGTCTCCCATCAAGACCACTCCCGCATTTATGAACGACAGACAGCCGCCGGTCTACATCCCCCCCCCTTTTTAATGCGGAGACGCCACAGACATACACCATTAATTACTAAATTGACAAAAGATACGGCAGCATTTAATGCCCCTGTCCAAAGGGGGCTAATTGAGCATTAATTGAGAGGATACTCAATTAATGCGATGGGACCGACCAAGATCAGACCAGGTTTTCTTATCGAGGATGACGGACGAGTGATGCCCCGATTTCGGCGCTCTCGGACCCTCCTCCTAGGGAGGACACCTATAAATAACACTCAACCAACGACGGAAAGGAGGTACGCTCACAAATTCTCTTATTCCCTCTATCATATATCTTCTCTCATACCCTAACTTGATCGTCGGAGCGGTCCCGGACCCCGACCCCTCTTGCCCTTGTTTTGCAGGTTACCATCACACGGGATTCGGTAGACAAAATAGCAGAATACGTCCTTAACATGGAGATAGTTACGAGATACAACTATTGAGGATTTTTTAGAATTTTAGCTTCAAAACATAAAATAGCTAGTGCGATTCCAGAGGAATCACGGAGGTTGAAGATGAACAAGGCTGGAACCAGTGCGATTTCGAGGAGGGGAAATATGTTTTTTCAGATGCAGATCCTGCTCCTGTTTTGTTTTCATTTTTTTTTTTTAAAAATAATTGCTGACGTCAGCCGACTGCATCTCGTTTACATAAAGTCGACTACGAGTAGAATTACTTTTTGTATTTGCAGCTTAGTTTCGTCAGTGGGATTAAGTAGGACCTGATCGAAGGGCCAAGGGCCAAGTCAACACATAAATATAGATAGATTCATGAATACATGAATTAAACCAACGTACAGACAATCCTCTCTCTATATATACACGAGTTGAGAGGACTAACGTACAAAACACATTTATTTAATTTAGTAAAATAATTATAAATAATATAACTTTTATAAAAAAATAAATTTTAATCAATAATATAATACATAGAAAAAAATAAATATAAATTCTAATAAATATTTGACAAATAATAAAAAGAAAATATTTTAACAATGTAAGAATTAGATCATAAACTTATGTGAAGTAATAAAAAATATCTATTTAATAATTATTATAATTTTATTTATAAAATGTTATTATTTGAATTTAATGTTTCATAATGAATTTAAATTGAGAAATAAATAATATTTTATTCAAATAATTGTATTCACAAATGTAGTTAATAAACAGATTTAAACTTAATTATTTTACATTTATTTTTTTAAATGAAGTCACATTAATTTATAAGATTATTTTTATATAATCTCTTTATAATTAGAGTATTTATATTTTCCTAACTATGCCATCTCTGAATTTTGGAATTAGTTACTTCATCTTTGCACATATTCCTGGAAAATTAAGGAGAATTGTACTTGGTTTAATTAGGAGATATATATGGGAATTCGTTTGCCTTCTTAATATTCAGTGCATGAATCTTATATTCTCACCCAAAAAAAGAAAATGATATTGTATCTGGTTTGAACATTATTACGGTAGTGTTAAATTATACTGGAATGTGTACAGTTAAGTTGCTGTTAAATCTAATGAAAAAAATAAAATAAAAAATTAATAAAAAACAAGAAAATCTAGTAAGTAGTTGTTAGATAGCAACTTATTATAATACTAGATGAAAATAACATGTAAAACACATTTATCTAATTTAATTTTTTAATAAAAATTTGATGATTATTCATAATTAAGTAGATGATAAATAATTACACATTTTCATATATTATAAAAAAAGTATTAATAAAAATAATAAGAAAGTCTCATAAATAAACATAACCTATAATTTTATCAAACTTGTTTGAGATAATTTTGATTGAAGTTTTAATAAAAGGTTAGTTCAAGATATGATATTTTTATGATTCCAAGATGATGGTCTAACATTTTGCATCATTTTGCACGGCCTCAAGAAAGAAGATATTAGAATGCCTATATTTTTTGTCTTTGAGCTTTTCTAAATCTATATAAACTTGAATCATCTATATTTTTTTAGTTATGTGATTATTTTTAAGAAATAATATGAGTTTTTTTGAAGAAATAAATTATATAGTTTATAATTTATATAAAAGAATGTTATATTATAATTTATAATTTATATAAATTTATTTGATCATATATATTTCAATTAAATATAAAACATATATAATATAATAATTATATTTATTGCCTATTATTACCAATTTAATATAATTATAGTTAATTATATATACCATATATATAGTTAATTTGATAAATAATGCATTCATTTTAAAATTATAAAATAATTTTTAAAAAATTAAATTATTAATCATATAATAGGAATAAAATTTTCATGAATGAAATTAAACTCACTAAGGTATAAATTGTTATGAATGATTTATTTTTATATATATTATGTTATATATATATATATTCTATACTATTATTGTGTCATTCTATACTATTATTATTATTCTATATTTATTTTACATAAAATAAAATAAAAAAATATTGTAAGTAGGAATTCTAAAATAAAAATTTCTAGCATTGCTCATGGGCTTAATGAATTGTGTTTAAAGTATTGAGTGGTGATTAAATAGACGTTAAAAGAGTTTTAAAATAAAAAGTTTACTGTTGTAGAAAATAAAAGGTGAAATTAATTTAATGTCAAGAGTATTATTTCACTAAATAGATTTAACGAATTGTGTTTAAAACGGTATTTTTTATTAGATGCAGCATTAATTTTAACGGAAATAGATGGAATGTGTTAACTTTAACGAAAAAATAAGATTTTCAGTTAAAACAAGATTTTCTGTTAGATAGCCACTTTATATATATAAAGATATAATATATATATCCACTGAGAATAGTTAGCAAAACAATGTATCGATTATAATTTCTTTTCTTCATGATTAGAGAAATATTTATTTTAATAAATTTATGATTTAAAAATATATATATATTTTAAGGAGTTCAAAAAATGTTTGAAAGAAAAATCTGGTTGCAAGACAAAAAAATGCAATTATCAATCGGCAACATATCCTTTATTCAATAATCAACTAACAATTTCCTTGACCTCCAATCTTGAGGAAATAAAAATAATTCTAAATTACCCTTGTTCTACGATTACTACTCGTCACCCTTCTTGAAGTAAAGGGTGGTTGAAGAAAAAGTAAATTTGTTCTGCATCATATGACATGATTTCTTATGATATATTAGATTTATTTTATAATAAAAATAGTATTTTAATCTAATGTACTATATTAGCTTTTTAGGATCTCTTTTGTGTTAAAACATTTCTCGTTAACGGATTGGCCTTGATCCCCATTCACTACTACTACACCATTCAACCGAACAGAAAAACACATATTCCAAACTAATCCGGTGTTGTGCTTTGTTGTGGGCGAAACACAAACACCAACAATGGCAAATAAAAGTGAAAACAAACAATCAATTGCACGACACAAGATTTACGTGGTTCGATAAATTGTCTACGTGCATAGAGTTGCAAAAATCTTATTAATCAAAGGAGACTACAATCACTCAATCTCAACTCACTCTCACTAGGGCCTTTTGCTCTTTAACACAATATGCACTCACAAGACAATTGTTCTCTTCCAAAATATGATGAAAATCATGTTTAAGCAATCAAATAACACATATTTGTAACAAAAATGGTACTGGAAGCCCTAATTCTGAAATTCCTACGAATCTTCCTCGAGCAGGATGTCGAGCGAGTGTCGAGCGATATCTCTGTCTGAATCTCGCTCGAACTAGGATCGAGCTAATGTCAACCAAGTCTACTCAAGCCAAGTGTAGAGCTAGGGTCGAGCTAGATTCCTGACACATGATTTTCAGCTCCCAGACTAGTCTCCACATGTAATCCAACAATGTCCCACTTGGAGGTTGGGTTTCCACTATCTATTGTTTCCAGCCAAGCTCTATCATCTCTGCAGCTCACAATTCCTGTCTTCAAGCCAGAAAACGAACTGAAGTCGAGCCCAACTTCAGTCTTCTACGCACATTGCCCTTAGTCAGCATATCCACTAGGCGATTCACAACTCCCACTGCACTAGGAGTATCCGGTCTCAAACCATTCTTGGCAATCTCAGCCAACTTCCCTAGGCTTATATGAGGAATGACAAAGCTGACTTTCTTTGGCTTCCTCATTGGTTTCGAGTGATCAAGCCTGCCTTTTTGCACTCTTGTATTTCTCAGTACATCACTGGACCCTGATGTCAAATACAAAGAGTTAGATCTCTTACCATATGCTAAAACCATCACACCCTTAGTGATCTTCCAAGCTCCTCCAGAGAATGCTACTACACAACCACTGTTATCAAGCTGTTCCACAGAGATCAGGTTTTTCTTCAGATTTGGAATGTGTCTGACTTTCTGTAAAGCCCACACGCCCTTATTTGGAAGTGTAATGCGCACATCACCCACTCCCACTATATCTAGTGCCTCTCCATCAACCGTATATATCTTTCCAAAATCACCAGAAACATAATTATGTATGATCTCTCGATGTGAGGTGCTATGGAACGATGCTCCTGAATCCAACACCCAGTCATCAATCGGACTGTACACTGCAAGAAGTAGGGCATCATGAATTCCTTCTGCCACTACATTTACATCATCATCCTCATTACTTTCTTGATTCCTGCAATTTTTCTTCATGTGGCCTGGCTTGCCACAACCCCAGCACTTGATTTGCTGCCAGATCTCGTCTTGCTCTTCCCTCTACTCTTGGAGCCTGACCTATCATGTCCTCTGCCCCAACTGTTAACATTCAAGGTCGATCCCGAACTTGAGAACTCACCGGAGTCTCTCCTACATACCTCTTTAACAAGTACCATGTCACGTACATCGCCGTATTTCAGTATCATCTTGCTGACTGAACTACTCAAAGTTATCCTCATGGCCTCCCAACTATTTGGCAGTCATGCCAACAGAATCAATGCTATAATCTCATCATCAAATTCAATCTACACAAAAGATAATTGATTTGTGATCGTGTTGAATTCATTCAAGTGTTGGGCCATAGACATACTTTCCGACATCTTGAGATTGAATAATTTTTTCATCAAGTGCACTTTGTTATTCGCCGAAGGCTTTTTATACATACCTGATAAAGTTTTCATGAGACCCTCCGTGGTCTTCTCCATACTGACATTGTGTGCACTATTCTAGACAGGGTCAGTCGAACAATCCTCAGAACTTATCGATCTAACAGAGTCCACTCAACATCAGCTATGCTCTTCGACTTCGTTCCCAATAGTGGAAGGTGGAGCTTTTTCTAGTAGAAATAATCCTCGATCTGCATTTTCCAGTACCTAAAATCAGTGTCGTCAAATTTCTCGATTCCAGGTGCATTTACTTGATTTCTAGCCATCGTCGTCCTTCAGATTCAACATTGGCTCTTGATACCAGTTGTTGTGCTTTGTTGTAGGCAAAACACACACACCTACAATAGTAAATAAAAGTGAAAGCAAACAATCAATCACACAACACAAGATTTACGTGGTTTGACAAATTGCCTACGTCCATAGAGCTGTAGAAATCTTATTAATTAAAGGAGATTACAATCACTCAATCTCAACTCATTCTCACTAGGGCCTTTTACTTTCTTACATAATATGCACTCACAAGACAATTGTTCTCTTTCAGAATATGATGAAAACCGTGTTTAAGTAGTTAAATAACACATATTTATAACAAAAATGGTGCTGAAAACCCTAATTCTGAAATTCCTACGAATCTCGTTTGAGCGAGTGTCGAGCGAGATCTCTGTCTGAATCTCCCTCAAGCTAGGGTCGAGTCAATGTCAAGCGAGTCTCACTCGAGCCAAGTGTAGAGCCAAAGTCGAATTAGATTCCTGACACACGATTTTATGTTCCTATACCAGTTTCCACATGCAACCTAACACCCGAATTACTAAACTTCTAAAACATGGACTTCTGAATAAACAAATACTCGAACAAAAAGTTTTCTTTTGGAAAAATCGAGTTTTTCAACCTTATTTTTAAAAAACTTTTTAATTGTTTTTAATCTCAGATAGTACACTAGAAAAAATTTATTACCATTCTATACAAATTTTTTTTTACCATTCTCGATAATGTCTAAATGACACTCGAGTCGAAGTGCACTCGTGGACCCATATGCATTTTTCTTTTATTGAAGAGCCGGTAGCCACATGTCCATAGTGGTCCTGTCTCAAATTTATTAAAAAATCCTCACTTGTGGCGGAGGAATACCGTGGTTACAGAACAACCTTTGGGTGTTTACAAAAAAAAAAAAGAACTAAAAAACACCACTCAAATGCAACACAACCAAACCAAAGAAAGAAACCCAGGAAAAAAAATGCCACTCTAAACAAGCCTTCATGAGCAAAATGAAAGGAAACTAAACATGCCTATGTAAATAAAGGTAGAACTAAATAGGCCGAAATAAAAACAAACCAAACCAAACAAAAAGAAATTAAGAGCGAAACGACGGAAGACCCAGATAGTCAATCCAGATGATAAATTTTAAAATCTGAGAAACTCGTTGAATGCTGTCATATATTTTCGTTTTCCCCATTTCTCCTTCACATGCTAAAAAATCTGCCGTGTAGTTTGCTTCCCGAAATTGATGTTCAACCATGTAGTTCATCCCCCTCAGCTCCTTACATAATTCCTCCCAAAAATTCTAGAGATATCACAACGTACACCTCCCCTTATGTATCCAATCGAGAACAAGTTTTGAGTCACTTTCAATAATAATATTTTCCATATGAAGCGTTTTACACAATCGAATACCTTCCACAATGGCCTTTAATTCTGCACCGTTGTTAGTTCCATGTCCATAATGGGTTGAGAATGCCCCTTTACTATGCCATTGCTATCTCTAATTATGCCACCACCTCCCAAATTTTCGGGATTACCTCGACAACTTCCATTGCAATTGATTTTTAACCAACCCGTCGGAGGCCTTGACCATTTTAGTATTTTTCTTGGTCTTGATGCGTTGTTGGGACATTATAATTGAAAATTCTCAAAAATAGCTTTATCATGTTCCAAGAATTTTCAAGCTGAGAAAATATTATCGCCCATTAATTTAATCCACACCCGTATTCTCATTTTACATCTCCTCTTCCAAAGGTACCATGTAATTAAACAAGGAATTAGACCAATAATCATATCTTTGATGGATGATTTCTTGGCATAATTAAACCAGTTCAAAACTCTAGTTTTCCATGGCCAATGTTGTGTTGAGGGGATCCTTATTTTTGTACTAGCATAAGACCATACATTAGCCGCAATCTCCCCCCAGGAAAAAAATGTGACAATGCTTTCTTTTTGATGCCGTGAGCAACAATCACAGGCAAAAGCTAAGGATACCCCTTTGTGTTGAATTCTCTCATCCACAGAGAACGAATTAAACCAAATCCTCCACATACAAATAGATATCCGTTTAGGCAAACTATTATGCCAAAACCATTCATAGCCCGAAAATAAATGCCCTTTGTTTCGAATAACCTCCCATGCCATATTGGTAGAGAATTTACCATCAAGAGATGGCTTCCAAACAACATTATCTTTTCCCGTTTTCCCAGCCGGAACATTTTGTATAATATACCATGTCCACACCCACTAAGTCCCGTAACTGATCCATATTCCAGGAATTATTCAACCAACAGTCACTGATACGTAAATTCACATTAGCAATGTCTTGAACTTTAGCATATAGCAAACCCAATGACAACCATCTATCAAACCAAAAAGAAGTGTTACCACCCCTGACCAGCACCTTCACATTTTGTAAAAGCAAGAGTACTTTCGGTAAAACAGAAAGAATAGATTTCCAAAAGCAAGAGTCCATGAGTCTCCCATTTTGTGCTAAAACATGCACTTTACAGAAATACTTGGCTTGGATAAACTCAATCCACAAATTTTTGACTGATAAAAGACGGAAAGCAAACTTCATATGAAGCGACTTTTGCACCTCTTTAAAATCCCATATACCCAAACCTCCTTCCTTTGTAGGCTTGCACACATTTTTCCACGACAGCCAGTGCATATTCCTTTTATTATCCGTTCCCCCCATAAAAAATTAGCGAGAAGAGAATTTATATGGGATAAGGTAGTAACCAGAACATTCGTCACTGACACCAAATGAATAGGCATGCTTGATAAAACATGCTTAACAAGAATCAATCTACCACTTAGTGAAAGGAGCCTAAATTTCCAGCCTACTATTTTCTTTCTCACTTTTTCCACAAGATTCTCGAATAATTTGGTTGTCATCCTACCTGGATTCAAAGGTGCTCCCAAATACATTACAGGAAAGTGTCCTTCTTTGAAGCCTGTAATTCTAAGCAGAGCCCGCTTGCGATTTGAAGCAATCATTTTAGAAGCGAAAAGAGCGGACTTCTCCTTACTGATTTTATGCCCCGACCAACTTTTAAATAATTCAAGCGTATGCATAAGGTTTTTGGTCAATAGTTTCCCCCCATTAACAAAGATAAGGACATTGTCCGCATAAAGTAGATGGGAGACCAAAGGAGCACCAATAGGATGATAATATTTATTGATCCTTCCTTCCCCGAAATTTTTCCTCAACAGTCTAGTCAAAATTTCCTCTGTGACAATAAATAAATATGGAGAGAGAGGATCTCCTTGACGTAGGACCCTTGATGATTGAAAGAAACATTAAAAAGTTCCATTCATCATGATAGAGAACCACGGAGAGTTTATACAATTTTCAATCAACCCACAGAACCTCTCTAAGAAGCCAAAGGCCCGAAAAACCTTTAAAAAGAAATCCCAATTCATCCTGTCATAAGCCTTTGTCATGTCAATTTTCACCATCACATTACCACCAACATTTTTTTTATTCAAAGAATGGACCATTTCTTGTGCCAATGTAATATTTTCAAATATATTACGTCCAGGAGCAAAAGCACCTTGTTCATGTAACACCACTTTATCAATAATTCCTGTCATTCTGTTAACAAGAATCTTGGAAATTCTTTTATAAGCCACAAAACAAAGGCTTATAGGGTGAAATTTATCAAAACTCATTGACTCAGGCACTTTCAGAATCAAAACAATAAAGGAAGAGGAGTAAAACCTGGATAAAAGGGCACCCCTAAAAAAATCTCTAGCTAGATTAATGACATCCTCCTTTATAATATCCTAGCAAGCCATGTAGAATTCTGACCCAAAACCATTAGGTTTAGGACTGCTATTTTTTGGACGGCTTTGCACAAAGCATCATGTTGTCCTTCTCCAAGACTTTTTCCTCTACTAAATCTACCAAATCACAATGCACACTTTCCGAAGTCTCATTTAAGAAATTTTGAAAATAAACCTCAGCGGCAGTATGCACAGCTTCGGCATTTTCTAGAGTCCTGCCATCCGACAGTACCATCTTCTTTATTATACCCTTTTGTCGACGCTAGTTAATGACTGAGTGGAAGAAAGCAGTATTTTGATCCCCTTCTATCAACCAATTTTTCTTCACAATTTGACCCAATTGAGAAGCTTCCCTTTTCTCCCATAAATCTAACTCAATTTTGGTCACTAAGAAATCAGCCTCAGTCTCCTCAGAAAACTCCAACTACAGTTTATTCTCCAATACTTCCAATCTTTCCTTAAGGGCTCTTATATTACGTTTCACTCTTCCAAAAATATTTTTGTTCCAAGCTCGAAGGGCAACCTTTGTTCTTTTTAAGCGGGTAGTAAGCTTTATCAGGCCTGTCGCCTTATCTGATCTGTTCCACACTTCCTTCACAAAAGGCAAAAAATTATTATGCAAGCACCACATATTGAGAAACCGAAAAGGAGAAGGACTGTAAGTGGCAAACGGCCTATCGGAAAAAACCACCAGTGGACAATGATCTAAAGATTTGCGATTAAGGTATTTAAACCGAGTTGATTGGAAATGGGTTAAGTATATGTTGTTGATGAGCACTCTATCAATCTTCGTCCAACTAGAGGAAGCCCTAATATGCCCATTACACCATGACATACGTTGTCCCGAACAGGTGAAATCAATGAGACCACACCTGTCAATACAATCATTAAACTCATTCATAGAAATAAATAGTCGAGGATGACCACCAATTCTCTCAGAATCCGTTCTAATCGCATTAAAATACCCTAAAACGATCCATGGCTGATCACCCATTTGCATCTCCACTAATTCCTGCCAGAAATCCCTTCTCTCCACATAAGAATACTTAGCATAAACAAAAGTGACCAAAAATTTTTGGCCATCCAGCATAACCCACCCAAAGATGGATTTACTCGAGCACAATAGTACATAAAAAACCGTGGGGTCATTCCAAAACACCAACAACTTCCCACCTTGTGCTTCATTAGAAATATGAAAGTTATAATTCATGTTAAGATAATTCCCCAGCACTTGCATCCGATCTTCATTAAGAAAAGCTACCACAATAGCAAACAACTTCGCCTTGAACTTATTTAGTAACTTTTTTAATCTACCTCTAGAACTGCCCAACCCTCTAATATTCCAAAAGAAAATCATTTCACTCATAAATTTAGCTTTTGAGAGTGGGTATGCACCCGTTGAGACTTTCTTACCAATTTTTTCTTGTGGGCATCCATTTTTTTTTAATTATGGCAGCATTGGACTGTCCTTCCACATCCGTATCATACAATTTTTTCTTCCCTAACAAATTAGGAATGTTTCTCGCCTCTTTTTTTCGATAAATAGCCAACAGCTGCTTCCCCATGTTGAACGTCTCTTCCGGAGCTATCAATGTCCTCTTCATCATCAATTACCGCTATTTGCACTTTGTCTGCAACTACACTCGGATTTGCTATAGGTTCCTCCTCATGCCATATTTCTTTACACTCTTCATCGCTACTATTATTTTCCCTTGGAATAACTGACTGCAATAGTTGAAAGCACTCTGCCTCTTCTAATTGTTTTCCTTCTCTTTGTTTTATCACTTCCACTTGGAGTGACGGATCTGTTCTGGAATGTAACATCATGTCTTTTATTTGTTTCTTGGGTACCAGACCTGCTGAATTGACCACATGTATACCACCCTTGTCATACATGGCATTTTTCACTTTCCACATTGTCCTTCGAGTTTTCAGGATTAGCCACCGGAATCGTATGTTTCATCCACATATTAGTCCCCAATTTCTCCTCCATAGGCCCCCTAATACATTTTTGCTGCCCAATATTTTTTTCTTTCCCTTTTCCTTCATCTTTTCTCTTCTCTTCAACCCTGCAAACAACAGAAGTCTGCCCTTGTCTAAAACACTTGGAACAATAACAACCACTTTTTTCATATTTGGCCTCCTGTCATATACATGTCTTGGGAGAAACCACTATCGAAAAACCCTTAATCGGTTCCATCATCAAATCTACTTCAACACAAATGCGCGCTGCAGAGGCACGAATACGATTCAACGTAGCATTTTCTGTTTCGAGATAACGACTAAACTGAGTAGCAATAATCTGTAGAAAATCTGAACGGTATAGGTGCATAGGTAATCTGGGCAAGAAGATCCATTGGGGTGCAAAAGAGGATTCTCTTTTCAAATCAAAATCTTTAGTCCATTTGAACAACCGAAAAGTAATTTCTTCCATTGTTCTTCCTTCGCGTGCACATCCATGCACAAAGTCTCTCTCATTCTTCATATGAGTCAATACATGAAACTCATCCATAAAACTGATCGTAGGTATTTCATTCAAACCACATATTTTTACCACATTAAGTCGGATTTTATCAATGGAAGGACGGGACCTCATGAATTTCATGAGCAATGCAAACCAGAGTTCTTCAGCAGCCTTAGTCATCTCCGATTCTGAAAATACAAAACTCATCTCCCCATCAATTTCAACAGGGAAACACATGGGGATTTGGAAAACAAGGTGCTTTGTTTTCTTGGTCACTGCCTGGGCATAAGACTTCAACACCACTGCATCAAAGCCTGCGTTCCCCACCAACAGAGAGGCCATCGGAGGGGTGCAGGGCGCCGTTAGATGACAACCCTAGCAGCAGGGAACCAGCCAAATATTCCGAGAAAGGAAATTCCTGAAGACCAGAGTTTCCTAAACCAGAAAAGAAGATCGCCTCAAAATCTCCTCAATATTGCTCTCGAAACGCTCTCGTGATAGTCTTATTTGCCAAGCCCATGGCCTTAATTGGTTGTCATGGACCCATATGCATATTGTTTTATTTCTTGGACTTTTTAAATTTGTATTTTAACGATTGGTATAGAATAAGACATCACGTGAGGACTTATGATTGACTTACATATTGATTGGTATTTTAGTTCTTCAACTTTTTTAACCATTTTGTAATGATTGATATAGAATAAGATGCATGTGAGGACTTCCGATTGATCTATATGTTTATTTTTAACGACTTCAATGTTGTGTCTTTATAAAATATAAATGGAGGTTTAACGTAAATGAGGAAATTATTTTATTGGCATATTTTGGTGAGAAAGTTTAGTCTAATTGAGTTGCAATTAATTTGGAGAAAATTTGGTTCGAGATAAAACCTTGAGTGAAATTTTGATAAATATCGCGTCGAAGGAGTGATAGGAGATGAAGGTTAGAAAGTTAGAAACCCAATTGATTGTTTGCAAATAGGTAAAACATTAAAATACATACAAATAAAAATAAAAAATTATGTTATTGTTTGTTTATACACTTGAGTGTTCAAGAGGTATCAATTACAAATAACCATCATGAAACAGCATTGATCAACTCCAAATTGAATGGAGATCAAATTGAATGGCCTCTTCTCGTCTATCAAGCAATCCTCTTCCAACTTCAATGACTCTGCCATGGCACTGTACAGAAGTTCCCTCACAGACTTTATCCTTGTTCCATATTCATCAAAGACATCTCTGCAAGAAGATATCAATAATCTATATCTATTAAAGCAAGTATGCAAATTTCATAAGAAATTATGAAATAGAAAGATATGCAATGAGAGGGGGTAAGTACCCGAAGAGAGTTGGGTTTTGGGGCCGAATCTCAGGCCTTCTTTGGTCTTCTGGAAACATTACATTGAGAGCAAGCGATAGGACCTATATATTCCATAAAACAGAGGGAAAAATCGGGTGTTATGTCAATTATATTGGACATGAGTAATGCTTATGATAAGGTGGAGTGAAAGTTCCTTGAAAGGGTGTTGGCCAAATTGAGGATTGATGCAAAATGGATAAATCCTTCAGGAATCAATCACATAAGTGACTAATATGTGAGAGAAATCCATTAAAGAAGCTTGCAAAGGGTATGGACATGTGACTAATTGAAGCTCACAAATGACGGAGCAAAGAGGAAATTGAAGGGAGTCCAAAAGCTTCCGTGACTTTATTGAGAAGGAATTAGGAGAGCACGTAGCTTTCTTATGATAGAAGCCCAATATCATGCATGACAAATTGGCTAAGGAAGAAGCAAGTTGACCTACTAAAGCTCACAAATTACCCATGGATTCATTTAATAATAGAACCAAATGGAACCATGTGATATTCACATCTAGGCACCAGCATATTGGAAGACTGAAAGACATTTGATAAGTCCCTTTCAAATGAATAAAATAAAAGTACTAGCTAAACCAAAAAGTACTTTTATTTTATTCTTTTCATTTATATTTTTTTATTTTCGATCAAATATGACGAAAGCACTTTTGATGAGTCCAATGTAAGATTATTTTGATGTTGACTTCTCATCAAACTTATACTTTTCATCAAATTTTGATAATTTATTTTGACGAGACCAATACTAATGCTCTTAGATTGTTCAAAGTTAAAGGACATTTTTCACGATTGTGAAGAGAAATTTAATTTTTGGGCATTTCATTTACATAAGTTTCTATATTGAAATAACTATTTTTTTATTATATAATAATAAATAATATACAATAATCTGATTTTGATTATTCACATCAAATCTCTACATTGAATTATCTATTTATTTATTATATAGCAATGAATAATTAATAATTAAAAATATATTGAATTGTTTGTAATTATTAATTTATTTTATTTTATTTTATTATATTTTACCATTCTACTTATTATATGTTAATTAAATTATGAATAAAGAAATTAATTAGTAATTATATTCTATATAAATTAAATTAATTAGTAATTATATTCTATATTAATGAATCATTTAAAAAAATCTACTTTTTCTTCATCTATTCATATTTTATTTTATTAACTTTTTTTTACCTAAGAAAGAGAGAGAAGAAAGAAAGAAAGAGAGGATAAATTAAAAAAAATAAGAATTTGACATGTGGATAGTAAGTACTAAAGATAGAATGAATTTTGGTAATACTGTAGCAAAAGTCAATTTTTTTTTTAAATTTTAGCCAATTTAATGTAAACTTATTTTAATATCTAATAGCTAAAAGTATATTAGATTTGACTTTTAATCAATCTAATGAGAGTGCTTTTATATTCCATTTACTACTACTTTATCATTCTTTTTAATTTTTTAATTTTTTTTAAAAAAAAATTCTTTTACTTAATTTAAGGAAGTGACTATTAGTATAATTATATATTTTCTTAATTTTTTTCTTATAATTAAGGATGTTATTAAAGTTTTTATATTATTTATAAATTATTGAATATTAGCATAAATTATTTAAAATATTTTCATATGTTGTTAATTTAGCAATAACTTTTCATTTATGTTTAGATCTTTTACTATTTTTAAAGTCATTTTGCTGTTTATATTGATGTGGCATGCTGATTATGCTTTTTTTATTAAAAAAAAATTAAATATTGACTATCAATAACATCACATGCAATAACACCTTTCAACTTTCTTTTATTTTCACAAATAAGATAAAATAAGTTAAAATTTAAAAAAAAAAAATGAAATCTTGTTCTCTTTCCTCGTCAATGGTCAAGGATTTGTTAACGTGGCGTCTATCTTTGATTAGCTGATCAAGTATGTTCATTTTTTTTTTCCATAGACTCGTCGATATTATTGATAATTAGATAAAATATTTAAAATAAATAAAAAAATATTAAAAATGATAAAATAGAGCTTTGGAACGTGATTTAGAAAAAATCTCCCCATCAGAAAGTACGATTTGTTTTAAGGATGAAATTAAAAATTTTAAATTCATATCAAATTTATTATTATATTTTTTTAAATTATCATACGAAATATAATAAAAAATTCTATTTTTTTAAATTTTTATATAAAATTAATGTTAAAAAAATATTTTATAATAATATATATATATATTTTTTCTGTCCTTTCTAAAAACAAACCGTGCTTAGATGACTTCAAAATCCGTTGACTTTGGAGTAAAGTCAAACACTTGACGGGTGTGAATGTGTGTCTAATTGCAATTCGCATTATTTTGAATTGAGTTTGTTAGGGACAGTCGGCACGCGCAAATGATAAACAGTCGGCTTATGCCACGTCACCTGAAACGTGGGTCTTGACTTGTTCTTCAAGCGACGAATTGCCGAAGCGTTCGTGTGGTCCGAGACTTTTTCCTCAAACAGAGATTCAAAGCATAATCAGTTGATTCAGGCTCCGTTTGAATTTAGAATTGAGATGTTAAATTTATTTTTATTTTATTATTATATTTTGATAACTTTTTATATAAAATATAATTTTTTATATATAAATTTTTTAAATTTTAATATATATTTTTTAAATTCTAATATATTTTTTTAAATTTTAAAATAATAATAATATTAAAAAATAAATTAAATTCAGCACAATCTTATTTTTAAATCCAAACAAAAACTTAGGAGACGTAAGATGTGAAAGATGTCCTTATTTTATTAACTGAAGCAAAAAGTCTCTTCACAATTTAGTGATGAAGCGCATTCTGTGTGTCCTGACCAAATCAATGAATGCATTGCACCTGTGAAAGGCATCGAAAATCCCGAGGAGATACCTAAAACTAGCATGCATTTTTAGAGAAGTGAAAGATGTCGTTTCACAAGTTAATAGAGAAGAAAAATTTGAAATTATGTGTCTGATTACTAATTCTATCAGAATTTCTCCTAGGAAGAAACAATGTACCCTTCAAATAGGCCAGGAAAAACCTGCATTAAGCTCAAGCCATTCTTAGTTCATTGAATTTCTACCATACCGAGTAAGTGACTCGTATTCAAAACCTCACCCATTAAGCTTCCTACTTTTGTATTACCAAAACCTTTATTTATTTATTTATATGTGTGTGTGTAAAATAATCTGGACTTCAACTAATTTATGGATTTGTACGTGTGTATAAGAGAAAATAAATAAGTTGGAAAGAAAATCCTTGTCCATACACATAATAGCACAAAAGACGTGAACTTGCTTTCTCAAGAAACAGGCATCAGCAGATTGGACGATCGAAAGATACTTGATAAGCCCCTTTCAATGCATAAACTCGTTGAGTTCCATGCATTTTTATTAAGAGAAATGATAGATGCAGTCATAGAATTGTAAGCGGCGTGCAGTCGTTTTGGAAAAAAGTGAATATATATATGGGACCCACGTGAAAAAGTTA
This sequence comes from Platycarya strobilacea, assembly GCA_036898215.1. Lineage (NCBI taxonomy): Eukaryota > Viridiplantae > Streptophyta > Magnoliopsida > Fagales > Juglandaceae > Platycarya > Platycarya strobilacea. The sequence goes on from CM072550.1 coordinate 44,452,654, forward strand.
ACTTTTTTTCTAAAGCGACTACATGTCGTTTACAACTCCACGACTGTATGTAGCATTACCCATCATTACACTTACACTTTTTCTATAACTTCTTTACTACTCATTTTATTTTTTTTTAATTTTTTAGAAAATTTCCTTTTACTTAATAATTAAGGAAATAATTATTAGTAAAATTAAATATTTTTAAAATTTTTTCGTAATGATTAAGGATATTAAAAAAAATACTTAACAAAAAATAACAAAAAAATAAAAATACTATGAATAATGAATAAGTAGTGATATAGTTGTAAGGTTGTCATACCTTTTTATCAAAGGTAAATGATTCACTGATTTTTGGGTGACAGCTCTACATATTAAAAGATGTGAAAGCTAAATCAGATAGTAAAGAGATCATCTCTTTCCTTCTTCGCTCTCTCTCTGCTCTTTGAAACCCTAAGGTTTCTTCAACCTTAGGCGCCGCTGGGGGTGGGGGTGTGAGCTGAGCTCCCCCCTCCTCCCCCACCCCCCCTTTTTTTCGCTTTTATTTTCGTCCCTTCTCCCTCTTATTCCCCTCTCCATCTCGCCAGGCCCTTTTCCCCCCTTTTCGCGGTTTTTCGTGTCATCCACCATGCCTTCCTCCTCAATCCTTCCTCCTCCCGCGGCTTCTTCTTCCTCTCCCCCCTTCTTTCTCGTGGTTTTTGTGTTTTTGTGTTTTTTCGCAGAGTTCGGTTTCGGGTGGAGATGCACTTTAGGGTCGCGACACCTTTCGACGGTCTTCGACCAGTACGCGGGCCACCGCGGGATTTGCCAGCCGCCAATGCTCAAAACTGTCGATGGCCTCGCCGAGAATAGCGGCGCGTTAGCTTCACGCGCGGGTTTAAGTTGGAACGGTGCACCCACACGCCTCCAACTCCTGTGCTCCACCGCCTCCACGTTCGGTGGCCCGGGACCCAGTGCCGTCGGAAACCTCTAGGACGATGGTTCAGCACTCCCCCAGGTGGCGTGTGTACCTCACGTGCCACCTTTGTCGGCGGCTCTAGCTTTGTCTCGAACCAGATTTTGTTGATCTGAGTTTCATTTTGCTTTGTTCTTCATTAGTGTTGTAACTTTTTTTCCTGTGTTGTTGATGTTTTTGCTTAAATAAATAGGAATAAATCTATTCCTTATTTGGTTTCCACTCATCTTTTGAAGGATGTGGCTGACTCTCTTCCTTCTTTTTTGAAGAATGGAGGTTGGTGATCTCCTCCCCCTCCTTTGGAGAACGGAGGTGGTGATCTCCTCCCTTTACTTGTGAGGTGGGGGTTTGGTTACCCCGAACCTCTCTCAGACAAATCACACTTATGTGGCTTGTCTTTTGAGAGATTAGAAGTTAAGACAAAATATGCCATATTGTGTGCGGGGATGCTACAAATCTTCCTGTTTAGTTAGGCTTGCAATACGGATCTTTTCAGATTTATCAGTCTCAGATGTAAACTTCATTTATGAAATGAAATATGGTCATTCCTTTCAAAAAAAAAAAAAGTAAAGAGATCATCTTGTTAGAAACATGGGTGGTATATTCTCCCTAAGTATGTAGACCGAGCCAATATGTCTTTTGCAATTAAAGTTAGCTCCCCCATATTATTAACGAACAATGCAGACAGAAGTAAAGATGATTGGATCTTCTATATATAAAACCCCGATGAGCAAGGGAATAAGAACCCCCATGTCCATTTGCATTCAAGTTTACTTTAGTATTTATAGCTTCTTTAAGGTAGATTTCATTATATTTATTAGTAGATTCTAGCTGTCTGAGATCACTCAAATTTATGGTTATTATATTATACTTCCAAGGGGTTTACAAGCATCACATAGGTATTGATCTAACACGTGACAAAGGCAATGAGTTAAGCGCCTTGAATTTCTTTTGGGCCAAATCGAGAGGTATAATTATTTCTGTCAATGTTTTTGTTCGATGAATTGCCTCAATTCTTTGTTGTGTATTGGATTGTGAAACGTTCTTATTATGCATCCACAGGTAAAGTGAAATGACATTCTTGTGTTGGAAATTCAGGTACTCAACAATGTTAGCAGAAAATCTTGCTGATAATCATAAAAATAATAATGTTTAAAATATCACAAGGCAAATTGGACTAGAGTCAAGATTCATAGAAATGAAACTCCATTTTTGCTTATCCGGAAGGATCGCATCCTTAGACTCGAGATTGCCAATCTGTTGAGTTGGGGTGAGAGACTATCTGCCATGGCCAGTGATTAGTCTTGTTGATGAACAGTAATTAGAGCACTCTTTTTATTATAATGTCCACTCCATTTGATAAAATAAATCAAAATTAAAGTTTAAGTAAAATAAAATATTATATTAATTATTTTGTTTTATGGGAAAATTTGTAAAAATTTGAATTAATTATTTTTTGATAATTAATTATCGTTTGCATATTTTGTCAAGAAAATATTTATTAATTTAAAACTTGTCAAGCAAAGATCAAATTATTTATTATATTTTTTTAAAAGTTTTTTAAAAAATCTAATAATTAAATAAAATGAAATAAATTGCGATAAAATCATCATTAAATTTTTTAATCATAGTATATGTTTGGAAAATCTCCGCATCCACTCTACTCCAGGCCCGGAGTAATTTTTACTTCAACATAAACCACATCCATCTTCAGATCAGCTAATCAAAGATAGACAACTACGTTAACGAATCATTGACCATTGACGAGAAAAGAGAACAGGATTTCATATATTTTTTTTAAATGTTATATTTATAAACAGATTTATAAAAATAAATTTATAAATTAATGGATCTTTATGAAATACGTTAAATCTACTTAAATGTAATTTTACAATATCATATATCATATCTAACTAAATCAAATAAAATCAATGTGTAATAATTTATAATAATTGATTATTAATAATTTATAAGTTTTCTTAAATTTTTAAAATAAGGGGAGAAAATGCAATTTGTACTAAGAAATATGCCCAGTGATCATACATGAATTTTTCAGAATGATTTCCTTTCAACGATCCTTCTAATTGTTTAAATTCTAGCGAAAAACAAATTTATATAGCCACTAGAAACATTTAAAAAAAAGTATTGTAGTCTTATAAAAAAATAAAAAAACAAATAATTATGGTAGTGATTTTAGAATCGACTGAAAAAGTATTTAAAAAGATTTTTATTTCTTGCGGCTGATCTCTCCGGCGCTGGTTCCTTTTTGCAGCAAATTATTTACTATAAGCAGCGATTGTTGACTCCGCAAAAAGCTAATAGCGGCTATTTAGTGTTCAAACCTTGTTCAAAATTGCAGCGAAAATTTCATTTCTTGCGGCGATTATTTTCGCCGCAGATAGAGTTTATTGCCTCGATTTTCTTCTTTCCCTGTGTTATTTTATAAGCGGCTGTTTAATGGCGACGACTGAATGGCGGATGGGAGTCACTGGTGAATAATGTATATTCCTATAGTGAATAGAATTAACGTGTAACTTTAATTTTATGAAATTTATTTGTCATTAAAATATTTATCATAAGGATGTAAGAGAAAATCGAAAAATTAGACTGAATCGTTGGAATCGACGTAGTTTTGGATCGATTCAATCTAAAATCAATTCTCGTGATGTCAACCGATCTGGTTCCAATTTTTAGCTTTTTAGGATTGGATTGTTTTAATATAATATATATTTAAATTAATTTTTTAACATTATATAATATTTTATATATTAGTATATAATGTACATTAATTACAATTTACATTTTTTGACCTAATGCTAATAATCTAATATTATATTACTATTAGTAATATACTTATATATAAATTATTATATAAATTACTGTACTAAATAATTATATATGAAATAATGATATAATAATACTAATACTAATAATATTAACTATCAATCTTATAATTATAAAAAATTAAACTCACAATAACAAATACTAATATATAATTATACTAATCATTAAAACTTATATTAATTGTCTAATAGACTAATATTAGAATCAAAAAATCAGACAGAGTTGGACAGAAATTTATAAAATCGGAACTACCGTTTAAGGATAATGGGTACGTAATCGATTTCTAAAAATGTAAAATCGATGCCTATCAATTCGATTCTAAATTTTGTCCAAAATCAGACTAAACTGAATCGGTTATACTAATAATTTCTCATATTTCCTAGAAGTTATTTTCAAATCCTAATTTAAATGTAGAATAATGCTATGCTAAATACAATCTTAGAATATATTTATAAAAAAATATTTATATAAATTCCAAATTTATTGAGAAAAAAGATTGAGGTTTCACTCCAAAATAGTAAATACCATTTTTATTTAAATGTATTGGGGTTTTTGTAATCTAGTTAGCATTCACGAATAGCTTTGTAATATATATCCTTTTTTTGAAAAATTAAATATAAAGAATATGACTCAAAAGTTTATTCCATTTTGTATTTCTATCTTTATTATACATTTTGCTACTATAATTCTCTAGATGTAGAGAATACTATTCATAAATGTAAATTATTTTATAATTTTTTTCCAGTTTTAAGTTTATTTTTTCACAAAAAATTTATTAAAAAACATGAAGATATTATTGATAATTAGATAAAATATTTAAAATAAATAAAAAAATATTAAAAATGATAAAAAAGAGCTTTGAAACGTGGATTAGAAAAAATCCCCGCATCTAAAAGTACGTAATTTAGATGACTTCAAAACCCATTGACTTTGGAGTAAAGACAAGCACTTGACGGGTGTGAATGTGTGTCAAATCGAGAAAAACAAAATTATACAGGATAATCGCAATGAGATGTGCTGGGGCAGCCAACACACCGGCAGTATAATTACAGTATAATTATACTGTTTATATGAGCAGACTACCGGTGTAATGAGCTGCCCCTATCACTTTTGAATCGGAATGAGATTTGCATTATTTTCAATGTATATAACGCTTCAACGAAGCTGTGCCTGTCGGGGAAGGTAAGCTGCCATGGAAGCCACTTCGTTGACAAAAAATAGACGGCTAGGATCGATGGAACATGCCCTCCTCGCTCAGCATTGCCATTGACTGAGCACCACAACGCACGAAGGCTTAAAAAAACAAAATTATACAGGATAATCGCAATTTACGTTATGTTGAATGTATATAACGCTTCAACGAAGCTGTGTCTGTCGGGTAAGGTAAGCTGCCGTGGAAGCCACTTTGTTGACAAAAAATAGACGGCTAGGATCGATGGAACATGCCCTCCTCGCCCAGCATTGCCCTTGACTGAGCACCACTTGCAAGTTGTCAACGCACAAAGGCTTCAAAAATCAAAAGATTGCAGACAACCTCTCTCTCTCTCTCTCTCTCAAAGCTCTTCGTTCTCTCTCTCTGATTCTGAGAAGTGAGAACCTCTCTATATCCCTTTTGTTAACCCACAAGTTTTGTCTCTTTTCCAGGCCAATCAATCTCAATCCCAAGAAACACCTTCGTTTCCATGGTTACTCCAACCCTTCCATCATCTCTGAAACACAGTTCTGATGATCAGTGGGATTATGACATCTTCCTGAGTTTCAGAGGTGAAGACACTCGCAAGAGTTTCGTCGATCACCTCTACTCCGCTTTGGGGAGAGTCGGATTTTATACCTTCCGAGATGACGAGGCGCTTCGAAGAGGGGAAAACATCTCTACCGAACTGCTCGGTGCGATCCGTGGATCAAGGATTTCCATTGTTGTCTTTTCCCAAGGCTATGCTTCTTCTATGTGGTGTCTTGAAGAGCTTGCAGAAATTGTGCATTGCAAGAAAACGAAAAGCCATACTCTTCTTCCAGTATTTTATCATGTGAGCCCTTCAGATGTTCGAAACCAGACTGGAACTTTTGCCGAATCATTTGCGCGGCATGAAGAGCGGTTTCAGAAGGACATGATGAGGGTAAAACGGTGGAGAGTAGCTCTAACTGAAGCTGCAAACTGTTCCGGCTGGGATCTTAGGAGTGTTTCCAACGGGTAATACACTACTTTTTTAATCTAAATCATATGAGCATTCAAAATTAATCCGAATTTTCATCTACAAAAACACATTCAAATTATTACAGCATGCTTTGGGCTTAGCTTGGTCGTGTTTGCGCAGTTTGTGAATTTGGAGCTCGTATATATCATTTCTCTTTTAAGAATTCTGAAATATTCTTTTATATGCATATATATATATGTATGTATGTATATGCGAGTATATGCACGCGTTGTGTATGTATATATGTGCACACATACACACATATATATATATATACACATATTTGTATGTATATACGCGTTGTGTATGTATGTATGTGCACACATACACACATATATATATACACACATATTTGTATGTATGTATATACATACAGATACATAAATATATATGTATATATATACATGCACACACTTTTTTATAATTTATGAGGGCACAAGCTAAAAAGAATGTTGACATGGTGCTTCAAAGGACTTGTTTTTGACACAAGAATTTCAGAATGGAGAGACAATTCAACTGAAGACATATCGAACCCACTTTATTTTTTACTATCTTAATGAAATTTACAAACCTATCAAGTCCGTAAGATTCTATTTCCTTTAATTCTCCCTTATCTTTAAGTTCACTAGGTAGGACATATTTGCTAAATCACAGATATAGGCATCAATCTTAGCGAGTGTGATGAGTTTGGTTGATCTACCATGTGTAATGTATGACAAGAATTACTTTGATAAACTAATTGCTTAGAATGATTTACTGCCTTATTTTCCATTTGAATTGTAATTTGCAGGTATGAAGCAAAGTTCATCGATATGATCGTCAAAGAAATTTTGCATCAATTACACCCTAATCGCTTTAATGTGGCCAAACACCCAATAGGAATATATTTTCGTGTTGTGGAGATGAAAGCCTTATTACATCTGGAAAAAAATGATGTTCGCATTGTTAGCATCCATGGGATGAGTGGAATAGGTAAAACAGTCATAGCAAAAGCTGTTTATAATCAATTAAGTGATGGATTTGAAGCAAGTAGTTTTCTCCAAGACATTAAAGAAACTTCAAGACAGTCTGATGGTTTAGTCAAGTTACAAAAAAATCTTCTTATTGATATCTCGAAAAACAGAGATTTTCCATTTGAAAATGTTGATAAAGGAATCTATTGGATAAAGAAACTCCTTGCCAGGAAAAAAGTTCTAGTTGTTCTTGATGACGTGGATCATGTGGATCAACTAGACGCATTAGCTGGAAACATTGACTGGTTTGGTGCTGGAAGTAGAATCATTGCAACGACTCAAGATGAACATTTGTTAAAGCAATTAGGAGAATATAAAAAATATAAAGTTGAAGAATTGACTTGCACAGACTCTCTTGAACTTTTTAGTTGGCATGCCTTCAAGATGCCCCATCCAATGGAAGGTTACCATGAGCTGTCCAATAGTGTAGTGAAGAATACTGGAGGGCATCCATTAGCACTTACAGTTTTGGGTTCTTTTCTCCTAGAAAAAAGCATTATCGAATGGAAAAGCACGGTGGAAAAATTAGAAAAAATGCCTGACCATGATATTCAAAAAGTACTTAAAGTAAGCTTCGATTCATTAGATGAGGCAACAATGGACATATTCCTCGATATTGCATGCTTCTTTATAGGGATGGATGTAGAATATGTTGCCAAAATTCTCCGTGGTTGTGGTTTGTTTCCGGATATTGGTATTAGTAATCTTGTTCGAAGGTCTGTTGTAACAATAGATGTCCATGATAAGCTGAGGATGCACGATTTGATTCGAGATACAGGAAGGGAGATTGTTCGCGAAAGTTCACGTAAAGATCCAGGAAGACGTAGTAGGTTGTGGTTTTACGAGGACGCATTAAATGTACTACATAGTGAACAGATGGTAAGCCATTTATATTTAGGTAAAACCATGTGCACATATATATAGAGACGTGATATAAATGATCTCTTGGCTTGTATAAGAGTTCTATCTTGTCAGCTTTCATGCATCATTGTGTGAACATATTTTAACTATATGTCATTTAATCCAAAACTTCTCTAGAGTTTCTTGAAAGCTCATCTTACAATATTAAAAAAATTATTGAATCACGTTTTAAACATTTCTATTCATATCTAAATCTCTCAACTGTTTGTCTGTTAAGTACAGAAGAATATCTAGGCCTACTCCAATTCAAGTATTTTCTAGCCTTTGAAAGAGGAGAAATATGTTGCTAATCTAACTTCATGTTTTGCTAGGGATCTGAAATAGTGGAGGGTCTCGTGCTAAATGCACCCTCGCTTTCAAACATACATCTGAAAACCGATGCATTTGCAAAGATGAAGAATTTGAGGTTGCTCCAGATCAATAATGTGCATCTCACAGGACGCTTTGAGCTTATTTCCCAAGAGCTTAGATGGCTATTTTGGCATAACTTTCCACTGAAAATCCTACCTCAAAACTTTCATCTGGAGAACCTTGTTGTGCTTGACTTGCAGCATAGTAATTTTAAAGAAGTCTGGAAGGAGAACAGGGTAACGAATTTTACTGTACCTTATACTCCACTTTTGATGTTAGTAATGGGAAGCATTAAATCTTTTTGTTCACACACAACAAAATTCTTGACTATTCCAAAAATAATCTTAGTTGTTACATACATAATCCAGGTACTCAACAAGTTGAAAGTCCTTAATCTCAGCTATTCCAAAAATCTCTGCAAATCACCATGCTTTTCACAAGTCCCACATCTAGAGGCACTAGTTCTGGAAGGTTGCATAAACTTGATTGAGCTTCATGACTCTGTAAGATATCTTGAAGGGCTTGTTTTGTTGAATTTAAAAGGATGCATGAACCTTAGGAATCTCCCAAAAAGCATTTCTAAATTAGAATCTCTTGAAACTCTTAACTTGTCCGGCTGCTTACAGCTTGAAAAGTTCCCAGAGAATTTGGGGAATACGAGGGTTTTAAAAGAGCTGTTTATAGGAGGAACTGCTATTAAGCAACTCTCATCATGGTTATCACCAAGAAGTTTGAATCCAAGAACTTTGCTACGAGCTTCTGTTTCTGGATTTGGCACTTTGGCAAAACTAGCTCTTACGGACTGCAATTTGTCAGAAGATAAGATTCCCTTTGATCTTGGGATTTTCTCTTCCCTCCAAAGCTTGGATTTATCAGAAAACAATTTTTGTATCCTACCAGATAGCATCAGTGGCCTTTCTAAATTACAAAATCTGTACTTACAACAAAACAAGTCTCTTTACTCGATTTCAAGACTCCCAGCAAATATAGAGACATTATGTGCAATGGACTGCTCGTCATTGGAAGCACTCTCAGTTTCCTCAAATTCTGAGTTAGTTGTACTTAACCTTGGTTACTGCCGCAACCTGGTTGATATTCAAGGCTTAAACTTAGAATCTAACATACTAGTTGATTTGCTTGGGTGCAACAATCTGTCATTGGATTTTAGCAAGAATATTCTTCAGGTACTCTCTCTCTCTCTCTCTCTCTCTCTCTCTCTCTCTCTTACAACAATTCTTTAAACCCTTTTGCTTTTGTTTTTATAGTGTACGCGGACCAGCTATACTCCTTGTAACCGTTTGATTATCTTCCCTACTAGTGAGATTCCAAATTGGTTCAGCAATCAGGAAATGGGATCTTCCATATCGTTTCATATACCTTCACTTTTAGAGGGTGATTTTCGTATATTATATATTTGTGGTGTTTACACATTGACGAAAACGTCCCATATGTGGTGGTTAAAAGATTACTGTGAATGGCCAACACTCAAGATGGCAGTTCACAATAAAACAAATGGCTATCAACAAGTTATTCTTCCAGTTGCACCAAGTCCCTTGCATGTGAACTATTCAGATAATTTGTTTCTATTCCGATGGTCTATTGCAAGAAACAAGTTTGTGATACTTGGTAATTCTTTCAAGATAATGGAGCTAGTAAGTGGAGATGAAATTGAGTTTTCTTTTGATTTAGGGCCATTTGCTGGGGTGAAGAAGTGTGGAGTTCATGTCTTGGTTGATGCCCCAAACATATTGGATAGAAATGCAAGTGCTATCCAATATATCTGTTCTGATGCTGTTACTGATAGGGTATTTGAAGATGATGCTTTTGTAGTTGATGAAGTCTCTGAATCATATTTTAATATTGGTAGTAGTGTCTATGAAAAGGATATTGGTACAAAGGATGAGATCTTTGAAGGCCATGTTGCTACACATGATGAAGTCTTTGAAGCTGATGTTGCTATAGATGGTCATGTGGTATTTGAAAGCCATTTTGTTGTAGATGGTAAAGTCCCTTAACATGATACTACCATAGATGATGAGGTATCCATGCACTTCTATATGACAAATGTAAGTGATTCCATTGGCAAGTCGAAGTTACAATCTTCTCAAATAGAGTAATGCTAGTTCTTATCTTAATTTTTGTTAGTTCTAGTCACATTGCTAATGTGACACATTTTAAGTGATTTCCAATATTTACCATATTAATGGATAATCACTTCAATTATATCACATTAGCAGGTATAACTTGGAGTAAAAAAGCATATTTCTCTCTCAAATATAGGTGCAACGTAAGGGACAATGATGGCTAGAAGCATAAGGTTTTTTTTTTTTTTTGGTGTAATATAATTAAGCTTCTATTAGGTGTGCCATGTTAACAAATAAATGAAGATTAACTTATATATTTATTGTAACTGATTTTGCCTATTCATTTAGTTTACAACATGTATTATCTAATGGTTATATTTGTGAATAATAGTAAAATAGTTTAAGTTATAATATTATTTTTTAATATTATTTTTGTTTTGAGGTTTAAAATAGTCGAATTATTTTTTGTATTTTGTTTTGAAGTTTGAAAAAAAATTTATTAATCAAATAATGATTCAATAAAAAAGTTAAAGATTTGAAATTGAAAAGTATTCATATTTGAGTATGTCTGAGAAAGAAATGAGATGGGATGTGATAAGATGAAATCATCTCATCTCCCAAACAAGCCCTAACTTTATTTTGTTTTCTACAAATACTGAATTTTGGGGATTTACAAAATCATATGGAGAAAGAGTCAAATAAATATTATGTTTTTTTTTAAACCCAAGTCCTTGATTAATGCTATTACAAAGTTATATGAAAGGAGTGCTTACGGATAAGAAGGTAACAAATAATTTCCCAAATGAACATGTTACTTTGTCATTGTCTTGAAGTATTTTTATTAGATTTTGAGAAATTTGGCTTCCATGTTGTATTATGGGAGCCTTTTGTAGTATTTATGATAGAATTTTGTTTCAAGTAGGTTAAAAAAAAAAAAAAAAGGCAAGCTAGAATATCCAAAATTTACCACCATGTACTTTATTTGAGAAGAAATGGGTAAAACCCTGCTCTATACATGTGGGAGTTACTTTATTAAAAGGAACTATTTATTCTAATAAGGTAATTAAAGGTAACTTTTTCACTTTGAAAATGTTTTAAATAGAAAAGTCTACTTTTATTTGAAATGCGTCTAACAATATTCCAAACTAAAATTGAATTCATCAGGAATTTTTTTGAGTTTTGGTTTTAGGAATACTCTTGTGACCCCGGGTTACTCTTTTTCATTTAATGTATTTTGACATGTTAAAAAATATTTTTAGTACTTATTATTAAACAATACATTATCAAAATACATGACAAAATATATGAAATGTAATATATTTTTAATCACAATCAATTATATTTAATCACGATTAAAAATAGTAAAACTGTAATCAGGTTCTTAGTAGAGGTGAATTAGGTCCTGTTTGGTCAGTCCATGGGGATATTTTGGAACCAAATCGAACCCCTCCGTTCAGGATTCTCACACCATGGATAGGTTCATGCATTCGTTGAACCCTTTAAATGCTTTTGTAGTATTTTCTAAATCATCTGCTGAGGGTATTGAAGTACATACATTCTGGAAATAATCAGAAAAGATCCAACATTTCTTGTGAAATAATCACTTGGAAATACATTCTCAATGCAAACTGTGACCTTAAGAACCTGGTGAGTTTGCTCTTTACAGCATATATATTAGTAGAGGTGAATTCGGTCTAGTCTGGTTGGTTTACGGGGATTTTTTGGGACCAGACCGAATCCCTTCAGTCCAGGATTTTCACACCCTGGACGGGATTTTTATGGTTACATATCATCTGTTGTCACTTCTTCATGCAAAGTTTACAGTACCAATGATAGCATGTTACATCAATGTTTCTCACAACTATTTTGTTATATTTATTTCACATGGGTTTAATTTTGTGCACGGCACAATGTTATAATATGTAATTGCAAAAATGGAGTGCCGTAGAGGATATGTGCAACCCCCACATACTTTTTTTTGCTATAAGAACTAACCCACTGCATTGTTTCATTATGCAGATTATCAAGATTAAGGACATTATAAGGCCACCATAGACAGAAAAGTTAAATGATGTGTATATTGTGTATGAATTAATGGATACTGACCTCAATCATATTATACAATCTAGCTAGGCTTTGGTAGATGATTACTATCAGGTAAGCAGTTCCCTTTGATAGACGATCTAGCCTGGCTTTGAGAATAGTGGTTCTTTGAAGTATCTAATCATGCTCTAGGGCTTGCTATTTATGCATTATGTGTGCTAATATATGGAAACATATTTTAAGAAGAGTCTTGTATATTAAGCAGATATTTCCATTGAAGTAATGAGGAAAACATTGTTGTAAAAAAGGATGAAGAACGAGTAACTCATTTATCTATTAAGCTCTCTCACTCTCTCTCTCTCACCCTTCACGATTGGTTCTGTAGGGCTGATGAGGAAAAAAATGCATCTTGAGGTGTTAATGATTAATTCATATATCTGATAAACCCTTTGTCTCTGTCTCTCTATCTCTTCCTCACCAATCCATATATCACAATCGAAGAGTAGAGGAGAAGAAAAGCTACCTCAAATGCATTGTGGAAACTTGTTAGATCCTAGTAAAATGTTTAAATAGAGATGGCCATGATATGGATCAAAATGTAGCTTCGTAAATGCTTTTGTAGTATTTTCTGCATCAACTATTGAGGGGATTGAAGTACATACATTCTGCATATGCTTATGATATGGCTTAAAAAGCAGCTTCTTTACATGCTTTTGCAGTATTTTCTAAATCAACTGCTGAGGGGATTGAAGTACATACATTCTGCAAATGTTTTGCACCAAGATTTGAAGACAAGGAACCTGCTTCTCAATGCAAACCGTGACCTCAAGATTTGTGACTTTGGGCTCACAAGAACTATCTCAGAGACAGAATATGTTAAACTCGATGGTACCGAGCCCCTGAATTTCAATCCAGATGAATATATATTACATGTAATAAACTTTAGTATTAGCAGAGCATTTAGGGAGATAGCTTCTCCCTCTATGTCTTGAGATGGTGGATTTGAAAATTGCTGGATTCAGTTTTTTGGGAAGCCAATAGTCACTGAAGGTTGGTATGCCTAAACGAAGGCTATGTTCTCTAAGACTCGGTTTGAATTGTGAGATGAGATGAGTTAAGATGATTTTAGTTTATTTTTTAATATTATTATTGTTTTGAAATTTGAAAATGTTGAATTGAGATTGAAAAAATGTGTATTGGAATTTGTGTTTTGTATGAGAATTTGAAAAAGTGTAATGATAATTTTGAAATGAGTTGAGACGAATTCGTTTTGTCTACGAATCCAAACCAGCCCTAAGCCTTCTTTCTTTTATGGCTGTGGCTTGTACATTGTAATTTAATTTTACTAATATAAAGGAGCTGACCAATTTTAAAATAGTAGAGTACTTGAAACCATTCAATTGCTTTGTAATACCCTCAATCCCTGATGTCCGAAAGAGACTTCGTATGTTTTTAGTGACACTATTTTCCAACCACTCTAGAGAAACTTTGGGTTAAGGGATTAAGAGATTTTCTCTTTGATTAAGGTTGCTTTGGATAATGGTTTCTCTTGGGTCCAAATAATTTGTAGGCCATTAGATTAAGGGATTATCGAGCTACACTTGCAGGAAATACTTGTCAAAAGCCTATGCACCATCGAGATTAGTCGCGACATTATTTTTGGGTACCTGGTGCTAATAAAAAAATAGAAATGATTTATCCATAAATAAATTTCACAAAAGTAAATTCACAAAGGGGCTTCTAGAACCATCGCCCCTAGAATCCGCTAGGAGTCACCATTAGTTATAGGATCCATTTTTGTCTTTTGCTTTTTTTACATGTATTTTTTAAATATTTTAATATATTTTTTAAAAACAAATTATAATATCATTAAAAAAAATATTTTCTTTATCATTAAGTAAAAAAAATTATAAAATAAAAAAAATTGTAATGATAACAATAAGTAATAAGCTCAAGTGGTGAGAGTAGCATTTTTCATTCACAAATGCATCACTTGTTATGATAATTGCAACACTACAACACCTGTCATCACAAGAGGTTTCCTAACGGTAACCATGAGTGATAAGTTTGACAGGTGAGACTAGCATTTTTCATTCACAAATGATATCACTTGATATGATAATTACAACGTGCCATCCTAAGGGGTTTCCTATTCACACTCTACCTTCCCATTTGATTAGATCTATTTTTTTGACTAACACGTCCCTCACATGTCACCATTGTCGGCACGAACCACGTTGTTGCCTAGCTCCCTCGCAGTCTTTGTTCTCATCCCCAAAAACTTTGGTTCGGTGATCTACAATATTTACCTCAATCAAGATTTTAAATCATAGGCAGCTATTATGGAGCAATGATACACATTTTCACATATTTTATAATATTATAAGATGAAATTTTTTTTATATAGTAATATTTCCTTGAAAAAGTGTTTTACAAAAATACCTTGAATTTAAAACATAATTATGTAAAATATTGTGAAAAATATTATATATAAATTATTTTTCTTATTAAATAGAGATAAGTAAGCTAACCGAAAGATAACAGCTATTAACGAACCCTTGACCATTGATGAGGGAAATTGATAAGAGACAATAGTTTCTTAGAACTATTATATTTATAAAGAGATTTTATAATAATAGATTTATAAATTGATGTAATTTATATGATATGTTAAATTTGTTTTATAATAACAAATAATTTTATAAAGAGAAAATCTTTAAAGAGGATGAGTGCTAAACTCATCTTTCGCTCATTTATAAAAGATCGGCACGTTCGCTTTCTATGATAACTACAACTGCTCTCATATAATTGTACCAAATTCTTTCTATCATTTTATTTCTCCCCCTCAATTGTCTCTTAGTCTTTTCCTCTTCAAGCAGATCTGGATATATTTTTTTCTCTTTGTTTGGTTTTCTCAAAAGATACACAACTCCTTACTTGATTTTCCCTTAGTTGTCTCTTCATTATTTTCTCTTCAAGCCCTTAGTCTAGATTTTTTTTTTCTTTGTTTGGTTTTCCCTCAATAGCCTCTTTGTCCTTTCCTCTTTAGGCCATCGACATGCATTTTTTTTTGTTTGGTTTTCCTTGAAACTACACATCTCTCTCTCTCTCTCTCTAAGCTTCTTGGTAATTTTTTTCTTTGTTTTCCAAAAACCACACACTCTCTCTCGCTCTCTCTCTCTCTCTCTCTCTCTCTCACTCTCACTCTCTCTCTCTCCCCCCTACTCCCCCCCCTCCCCTTCAAACTCCTTAGTATATTTTTTTTCCTCTGTTTTTCCCGAAGTTGCATGTAGGATTTGTAGTGGTCATGATTTGTGGGAAGACTTGGAGAGGGATCTTGTTTGAACAGTTGAGATCTAATTTTTGTATTTTTCTGGATTCCATTTCTAGTAGTATAAGCTCTATACTCATGAATTGTGGATTTTGTTATCTCTTTTATTTTCTTTCTAAGCCTTCATTGTTGGTGTTCTTTTTTTTATAATTAAAATCTGTATATTGTATTTCATGTGTCAACTGATCTACATTGTTTTTCAAAGTTAATATAACTCTGAACCTCCTGAGGATGATCCTCCATCCACACTTTTTCCACATTTACAAGTAAAGTAAATTTAGCAAGACTATGTGCAACACAATTACCAACTCTGTGTACATTTAAAATTTTCTAATGCCTTCTATTCTTCAAGACATCTTTCCTGTCTTCTATCATTCGGCCATGCCATTCCCAACATACGTCTTTTCTTTTAACAACTTTGACCACAGCTAAAGCATCACCCTCCAATGGCACCTCATTAAAACCCAGTTCATTACACAACCTCATAGCTCTCCATAATGCAAAAATTACAGCCAACAGAAGATTAGAAAAGTTCAATTTGGGATAACACAGAGACACCAAACCTCACCACCACTATCTCTAATTACCACCCCTAATCTCTCATTTATCTTCAAAGCCGCATCCTAATTAACCTTTACACCCCCCCCCCCCCCCCCGCGCCGCGGATCCAACAAGTGGCTTCCAATAATTCACCTGCTACAATGGCCACTACTCACCTAACCCCCATCTTGTTTATTTTGTGCTTGTTGAAACTTAGTCAGGCAATCAACAACTTGGTTAAACAATTAGGTCCTTCAAACCTATTATCGAACACCAAGCCATTTCTCCTCAACCACATTCTTCTTACCACCACAACCATCACTTCCAACTGATCTTAAGGTAGCTTTGAAACCCACTCATACCAGCATTCAAAAAAATCATTCTCACTGCTTGACCACTTCTACACTGGACTCCTGCCACATGCCTAGACATCACTTTCCCCATTGCAACTACACAAGGCATGACATATTTTTTCATCACATCCCTTGCACATTGGATATAAAGCTTCCTTTATAATTTTCATTTTCATCAGATTTTTCTTTGTAGGAAGAAAATTTGTAATAGCCTTCCAAACAAAGACCTTTACAACCCCAAGGACATTCAGCTTTCATAATTTCTTCCATCCCTCATCTGTTCTACCAAAAAATTCCCCAATCTACTTTATATTTTTGTTTGCTTCTACATGGTATGCACTTCTCACACTATACATATCATTTTTCATGAAAGCCCAAATCTATTTATTGAGAAGACCAAAAAAGCTAACAGGCGGCTTGCACACTATATATAAGCTTCATCTTTCCTAAGTACTTGTTTAACCAACTCCATATTCTATCAACTATTTCCATCATCGAGAAGTTCCATCATCAAGAGATTGGATTTTAAAAGTTAAAGCCTTTGGTACCCACCTATTCTCTCAAATCTTGATGCTTTTACCATCTCCAACTCTCCACACCAACCCATTTTTCAACAAATTTAATGAGTCCCATAAACTTCTCCATGTAGATGAGGCTTGAACCCTAAAGAAGAATGCAGTATATCAGTGTGTCTAGAATATTTCTGCTTAAGAATTACTGTAGCCATAGAGTTAGGATTCATCAACACCCTCCTACATTTCTTTGCAAAAAGAGTTTGATTTAAAGATAAATCTTTGAATCTCATACCCCCCCTCCCCCCCGGAATCAACTTTTGACAACCCCTTCTTGGACCAACTCCATCACTGGATTTTGTTCTCCTTCTGCTTAAAACCCCACCAGAACCTTACCATTTGAGATGATAATTTATGAAAAAGCTTTTTAGGAAGTCTCAAAACATTCATACAATAAATGAGAATGACTTGGATCACTACCTTAAGGAGCACCTCTTTTCTTGAAGGAGACAAAACTGGTTTTTTCAGTTGCTTAACTTCTTCCATACACGATCTTTGATGTTGTAAAAAGACTAGTATCAGGACCTAGCCACCATAATTGGAAGCCCAAGACACTTTTCATAGTTATTCTGTACTCGAGCCCCAAAAGCATTCATAATACCATCCCTCACATCTATACTAACAACTAGACTAAACAGAATTGTGGTCTTATGCTTATTCAGACTTTGACCAAATGCCCTCTCATAAGTCTCTAAGATCCCACTCATTTTCTTCCATTCTTTCCAAGTGGTTTTCCCAAATATTAAGTAAACATCTGCAAATAATAGATAAGTTTGGCTCCCCTCTAGCCACTACAATACCTTTTAGCTCATCTTTTTCTCTTGCCTTTTCAAGTAAGGAACTTAATCCTTCTACACATAAAAGGAAAAGATAAGGAGACAAGTGGTTCCTTGTCTTAATCCCCTTGTAGGAACAATGTTGTCACCTAGTTTTCCATTAACAAGAACAGTATAATTAAGACATTGATGAAATGCACTGCATAATCAATTTTGTCTACTTGTCCCCAAGACCCAGTTTTCTCGTGACTTCCTTTAGGTACCCCCATTCTATCCTCTCATAGGCTTTATAAATATCTAGCTTCGTTGCCATGCTTTCCACCCTATCCTTCTTTCAGTACTTCATCATATGCAACACCTCATAAGCTGCTATAACATTGTCTGAGATCAATCTCCTAGGGATAAATGCACTATGAGTTCTTGATATAACCTCATCCAACACCCTTACCCTTTTAAGCCTATTAACAAGTGTCTTTGTAATATTCTTGTATAAGACATTGTAAAGACTTATAAGTCTAAATTCATTTGCATTTTGGGCTCGCTCACTTTAGGAATCAGTGCAATAAAAGTTTGGTTGATAGATCCTTGCAATCTGCCACTATTTAGAAATCCCAACACAACATTACCCACCTCATCCCTCACCACATGCCAAAAGGACTTAAAGAAACACGCCCTAAAACCATTAGGTCCTGAGGCCTTTGGAGCTCCCATTATTCTCAAAGCCTCTTCAACATCCTCCCTTCCAAACTCCTTCCCAAGATAATTATTCATAGAAGTTGTTACCCTAGGCTCCAAAGCCTTCACACACTCATTAATTTTTGCTATGGATGACTTTGCACTAGTATAAACTTCAGAAAAGTGATCTCTGAAAGCTGCAATAATACCCTCCTCACTCTCCCTCAAAACTACATGATCATCCACAATAGAGACAATTTTGTTTGTCTTCATTCTTTGACTAGCACACTCATGGAAGAATCAAGTATTCTTATCTTCCATGTTGTGCCAATTTCTTTTTGCTCGCTGCTTCCATTTCACATCTTCCTACTCAAGTAACAGGCCAACCTTCTCTTGCAAAGTCTTTGATACCCCCATGTTGTTCTAACATAAAGCCCCTTCTACCTCCTTATTTTTTTTGTAAGCTACTCACTCTCCATCCCCCTCCTCTTCCCTCTATTTGAAATAGGTTTCCAAGGAACCACTACAAAATTGTAATTTGTTATGGGCTCTCTTGAGAGATTTTAGAATTAAGTGTCCCTCCTCCCATCCCATCCTTATTACACTCCTCTTACTTGGTCCAAAAAGCCTCAAATCTGAAAGAAAATGCATCCTTCTCCTTTTTTGCTCACCCTCATGACTGGAAAGTAGAATAGGAAGATGAACCTCAAAGACAAGCCTCCACCCTCATCTTCTTGAACATAGACCTTCACTTTTCATTCACAACAAACCTGTCTAGTCTATGTTTTGTAAAAGACTATCAGAATGCTTATTTGACCATTTAACCAAGTGAAATTATTCCTTTGAGAACCAACATCACCATGCCCATAGTCCTCCAAAACTTCTCTGAATGCTTCAACCTAACTTTCAACTCTCTTCTTACGTCCCACCTTCTTATTATGCCTTGGAATTTTATTTGAAATCTCCCCCCCACACACCAAGTTGCAGAATAAAGAGGCATCAACCCCCTAACAAATTTCAATAAAGACCTTTTTTTCTTGTCTCAGGATGGCCATAGAAGCTTGAAAAATTCCAATCCATGTAATCCCTCTCCCCTTTAACTATCACACTTAAATGCCAATTTGAATAGTTCACCACTTCCACAACCTTTTTATCTCTCTATAATAGCAAAGGACCACCCTTTTCCCAACAGAGTCCACAACAAGGCATCCCTCCATGCCTAATCTTCTTTGTAGTCCATTTATTTTACAAGCTCTAACTTTTGTTTCACAAACAAAAACTAGAGTGAGCCACTTTTCCTTAACCATAAGGCTAAGACCCTGAATTTTCTGAGGGTTCTCAAACCCTTAGCACTTCCATCATATTATTTTCATAATGCCAGGTGGTGCTACTCAGCAGTCACCACCCCTAGTCTATCATCAAAATAGACCACATAATCATTATCTCGAATGCTTTTCCCTTCCAGCAACATGTCACAATCATCCCCAACAAACTCATGATTTCTTTTTAGCAAAAGATTTGAACTAGAAAGCTTATCTGACTCAGGCCTAGCTCTAGCCATTCTCTTCCATCTTGCTAATCTTTTACTTTCTTGGTTCTATTCAACAGCATTTGAACCCAACCTCTCTATCAACATCTTGCTTTCCAACACAACTTTCTGAACATCAAACATACTCACAATATTGTACCAGGCCTCAACGCATTCACCTCTTGTTCCTGCACTTGAGACTTCACAACCAACTTCTGAGATTCTAACAAATTAGAATTTTCACCACTCATCTCTTCACCCACCTTAGCTATCTCCTTCTCCCTTTTGAAATTCTCTCCCCTCTCCACATTTTCTAAATTTGATTAGATTGTTCACCCCTCTCCTCTCTTTTTTCTTTCACTCTTTGCTCCCCACCCTTAACAGCTCATTTTTTGGTTTATGCTGAAGTTCTAAGCCAGACACCATGCTGACCAGCATTCCCTTCTTTCACCTTGCAACCTCTTATGGTAAATTCTTCCACAGTTGAAGCTTAACCTAGGCAACTTTTGATATTGAAAAGGCACCCAAATTTTCTTTCCATCCATATTAATGGTTCTGTCTTGAGCGACATGCCTTCTTAGATCACACTCCACCCTCACCCTCAAGCTCCACCCTCACTCTCAAGCACCTCCCCCTAGCCGATCCATCCTCCTGCACATCAACCTCCATAACCTACCCATTGATCTCCCAACTAATTCCTCCATCTTCTCATTCATATAGCTCAAAGGCAAATTCAGCATCTACACCCATAGGCTAGCATGATCGAAATCAAGCAAGTTAGGTTTCATTTCACAATCGAACTCTTTTAAGACAAACAAACAACTATTGAACAGCCATGGACAACCATCAAGAACCTTCAGCTTATCCCTTCGAAGAAAGAAAGTGATAACAAAGCAATTATCACCAATTTCTTGAAATTCTAATGGCTTCCCGACCTTTCAGATTTTCTCCATCATAAATCTGAGTATTTCCTTCCCAATCATGCATTTTGAAACAACTTTCCCCACTATACTTCGTTCGCCCTTCAATTTCATCGAACTGAGCATGTCTTTCAGAATCTCAATCAAAAAGTCCTCCTCATCATTCAGCTTGAATCTCCTCCATTTCCTCTATCGCACTACTCTACTCACACTCGCAAGCAAAGAAATTCTTCCTCCTCGATAGAGGAAGAAGACTAATTAATTAGCTCTTACCCTCAAGTCACTTTTTAGAATAGGAAAAAAAGCTAAAAGAAGACTTTTGCCCAACTAGCATACCAAGAAAGGCATATATGATTCATTTGATGTTGG